>CM021768.1:14575506-14690177 GCA_011076525.1 Nettapus auritus
GCAGCAAATGCAACCAAAACCCACTGCACAGGACAGCCAGCACAGACTCAGACAAGTGCCACATGCTGTGATAGCCTCACCACGATGTATGAGCCCACTGCGGGGGACGAGGTGCCAGTGACCCTGCTGGGGCGCAGGGAACGGCACTGGCATGCTGTCCCCTACATGGCCACCGACCTTGGGCACAGCACCTCTCCCTGCAGCCACCACGTCGTGCCCAGCATGGGGGAACCTACGATGAATGCACATCCTGTGGCCGGGAACGTGGCAGCGAGGCAGGGGCACTCCGGGCACCTCCCATCCCGATGGGGTCCCTGGGGATGCTCCCTGCCACAGCCAGTGCCAGCGGCAAGGAGGAAGGGGAAGAGAAAAAGGAGGAAGAGAAGGAGGAGGCGGCGCCCAGCCCCGGGTCTGGGCACGGCTGTGGGGCACTGCCCAAGGCACAGAGCGCTCTGCATCCCTAACGGCCCCGTGCCATGCACCCGCTGCGCTCCCTGCCCTCGTCCCGCGGAGCTGCCAGCCCCCTCCCTGAAGCAGGACAGCGAGTCGGGTGGAGGAGGAGGATAAAACTTCTACATACCCAGCTCGGCCTCCTCCTCTTTCTCTCCCCGCAGGGATGGGGGCCCCAGGCTGCTCCGTGTCCCGCTGGCTGCCCTGTGCCCCCATGGCACCCTGGCACCCAGCGGGGTGGCTGCGCGGGGCGAGTTGGCTGCCGGCCGCCGCTCGAACTCGGCCGCTAACTCGCTCCAGGTTTGCTGGGAGAAAGGCTGCATGGAAATGCTTTCCCACCCCAGCCCAGGCCCTTCTTAAAGACATAGCTGCACTTCCCCACCGCAGACGCATGCCACGGCGCAGCCATGGAGACGGCGCGGGGATGGAGCGTCCTCCTGGCCGGGGGAGCAGGGGATGGGGGCCACCAGGTTGGTGGGGCTGCAGGAGAGGAGGTGCCCGGGGCCACCCCACCACTGGCGTGCCAGCGTGTGTAGCCGCCGTGAGCAGAGCCAGCCTCCCCTCTCCGTTAATTAACGGGGTTCGGGCAGCGGGCTGGGGGGATTTGCTCCAGGCTCCATCCTGCTGCTTCCCTGGGCTCTGTCATTTGCTTGGTGGCATCCCTTGCCCTGCCCTTTGGCCTCACCGCTTTGGAGCACACCCGTGGTGTGATGGTGCCAGCTCTCCCACCCGAGGAGCCACAGCGGGTCCCCTGCATAGGCAGGAGACGATCCCGCCACCCTGACCTCACCTCCTGCTACCGTTGCTTTGCCTGTCCCACGGCTAAGCAGAAACCTGGAGTCACCAAGCAATTTCCACCAGCACAAATCCCCCCACGACCTTTTGGCTGAACTTCTTCCAGCCAAGCCCCTCTGTGCAGGAGCCTCCAGACAAACACCCTACAAGCAGGAGGCCACAAGCCACCCTCATGCACACAGCCGGGGTGTCCACAGCCTGCCTGGGGGCCCAGCTGAGGCAGGGAACGAGGGTTTCACGTCTGAGCTGATGCGCCCAGCTGAGCTGACCGTGTGTGATGCGTGCAGCATGAGGTAGACCTGCTGCTTCTAGACCAGAGCTGGAGAAAAGAAACAACTCCATGGCCACAGGGGTGCCACGGGGTTTGGGGATGGGATGTGGCCATCCCCATGAGGATGCTGAGGGCACAGGTGGGTGGCACAGAGCCAGGCAGCACGCAGCTGTCCCCATGTATTCACCTCCGGGAATGGGTGTAAGTGCTGTGCCAGATGTGTCCCAGTCCTGGTCAGCAGCAGGGAGCTGGGTCCTTGGGCGAGCAGCTCCTGCCTTTCTTACGGCCTCGAGACGACCTCTGCCGTGCTCGGTAGCTGCTGCACACACCGCGTGGAGGCGGTCCTTCACGTCTGCACAGCGCCTGGCACCTGCAAACGCCCCACGACAGCAGGCGCCGGAGGGCTGAGCTGCTCCAGCCCAGCAGTGCGGGTGCTTGCGGCATCACCCCTTGGTCCAGCGCCTGCCGACGGTGCTGTGTGAGCGCTTTTACTGCCCTGAGTGCTACGGAGATCTCTGCAGCTGGGAAGCAGGTTGCCAAAGCGAGCTCCAGCTCTTGTTCGCACATGAAAGTGAATGCATCCTTCAGACTGCTTAAGATGATGCAAGCCTCTTTGGAGACATAGTTGAAACTAATCCATGTTCCTGTGCAACGTAACCACTGCCACATTCGCAGCCAGTGCGATGTTGTAAGCGCTCCCTAAGAGCAACCACTCTGATAGAGAAATACTACGGAGGCTAAAGGAGCCTCTGCTCTCAGCCTGGGGCAGAAGGGAGCACGAGCACCACGGCTGTGCGACGTTGCAAGTGGATGGCAGCACCAGCCCACGCCTCCACGCACCACTCGTGGGTGATTTGCATCCCCACTTGCAAGCTGGCAGGGAGGGAGCGAGGTCACGGCGACAACCTGGAGAAGACAGCCTCAGTGCCAGCTCCCGGCCCATCCCCAGCGCTGCCTCCACTCCTTCCCTGAGGAAACGTTGGCGGCGGTGCCTGCTCCTAACCGCCGCACCGCCTACATTTTCGGAGAGCGGGTATCAGCCCAGCGCTATCAGCCGAGGTGGGTCTGGATGCGAGACGAGCGTTATTCATTTATCCCCTCGCTCTCCCTGCTGCTCCCCGCAGACGGTTCCCGTTAAGAGGCAGGGTGCGGCTCCCCGCTCCGCTCCTCTGGCAGCCGAACCCATCCCAGCCGTGCTCAGCCTCCTTCCTCCCACTTGCGCCAAGGCCACATTTGGGGGAGCTGCGCTGAAATCACCGCTGGCTTAGGAAACAAACAGGCGGAGGAAACTTCTTGGAGGCTTGGGAGGCTTCTTGGAGCCACACCGGAGGAGGCTGAGGCCAGGATGAGCAGCTCCGGTTCCCAGGATGGGGACTTCTCCAAACCTTCAGCTCACTCCTGCCATAGCCGGCACTGCTCACCCCACGGGGTGATGGCATCTCCTGCCCCTGCCCCGTGCGTCTGCACGGTGGGAGCCCTGAGCCATCCCCAGCACTTCCACGTGGGTGGCAGCTCTGCCTATCTCCACGGCTTGCATTGAGATGTGAGCTCAGAGGACGGCAAGCACTGTGCATTTGGGCAGGAGCAGTAAACAGCACCTCCTGCCAGCACAGCCCGGGGTTCCTTCCAGAGAACCGTCCCCACAGCTCCTCAGGGACGATGGTTTAAATAGCTCTCGGCACCGGGCCCCATCCTCTTTGTCACCAAGAGTTATTTTGGGAGCGGCCGGGTCCCCAGGGGCGAGGGCTGAGCGAGGAGCATGAGCCCGTGCCCCCCAGCTGGCACCCAGGGGGCTGCGAGGGGCAGCGCTGGGACGGGCGCGCGCTCCCCCTGCTCTCACGTGATGGCCGATGAATAAGGGCAGAGGAATCCGACAGCCTTTGGCTGCTGTCTTGCAGTGGAAACAACTGCGCTGCCTTGTCAGATTAAGCACTCCCCTGGCCCTCTGCGGCGCGATTCCTTCATCCGGCAGCAATGCGACTGCCTCTCCCGAGGAGGAAGGCAAGGCGGCTCCTGCTGGCTCCGCAGATGGACAAACCGCGCGGGCACAGCGGGCACCCAAGCTGCTTTTTCGGCAAACCTTCAACCTTCAACCTGCCTGGGAGGAACCAAAGCCAGGGAGAGGATCCTGAGAAAGTCCGGGATGTGCAGATTTGGGGAGCATCCTCGGGAAGGGCAGAGACACAGCCTGGTGCCTCTCCCCTGGCACCGCGCGGCTGCAGTCTCCTCTCTGGAGTTTGGCAATACCTGGAGCACTGCCACTCACTGCCAAAGCCTGGAGATGTCTCTAATCACCAGCATGTGGTGTCAGCTCCCAGCCAGAGGACGTGACGAACCCAGCCCAGCCGAGGGGACAGCTAGCAGGTGCTGCAGCCCTGCCTGGGACTCGGCCCTGAGGTACGAGCCTTCACTGCTGGACTGTAGGAAGCTGCTCCAGGGCATGTTTGGTGCTGCTGGGTCACTGCCACATCCCCAGGGAGCAGACATTTCGGTTTTATTCCTCTTTGAGAAGAGAAACGTGATTTTGCCCTTTGGACCCTCTTCAAGAAATGGAAAAAGGGGAACCCAATCCCACCCTCCAACTGCATGTTTGTGTTTGTTCCCCCCTCCAGGGGCCTGGCACGGTGCTGTGCCTCAGCGCAAAGTGCCCACGTGCAGCCTTGGCCTGTTTCTGCTCCCCCCACAAGAACAGGGGCCAGGAGCTCATGGGGGGGGGGTTTGTGTCCTCCAGACACAGGAACCGATCTCCCCGGCGGCAGACTAACACCGGAGCTCTTGGAAAAACAAGCAGCAGCAGAAACAGCAGTCAGAAATTGGCTCTTGCACCCCTCGGGCTGCAGAGCAGCAGTGGCAGGTGGGTGAGGAGTGGGTTGTGCTGCCCTCGCTCGGGGTGGGGGGAATTCAGCCTGCCCGTGTCCCTGTGCCCCAGTGAGCTGGGCTCGTGAAATCAAGCCAAGCTTTTTTTTTTTTTTTTTTTTTTTTTTTCTTGACACACATCCAACCTCCAGCTAGTGTCATTTATGCACATCTGCATTCATGCACCTAATTCATGCCTCTAATGAGGAGACGTGGCATGAGAGGACAGCCCATCCCTGCTGTCCCCTGTCCGAATCCTGAGGCCACCATGGCTGCAGTGTCCATCCCTGTGGCACAAAGCTCCTGCGGCCAAAAACGCTCCCAACCTACGGACCAGGAGGGGACCATCTGGCCACCACCAGGGCCAGCTCCTCCTCCAGGGGACAGCACGTACGGTGACAACACTGGCTCTGCCCTAGTGGAGGTGTCAGCTTGGGTGACTGTGGTGTCTCCTTCTCCCCGTATCCCTGCACCAGCCGAAGCAGGGGACAGCGGGAGCCTCTTCCTTCCCCTGATAACTTCTTTGCTACACCAGCATTGGCAAGAGCAGTGCATCTCCCAGGCCAAGGCTGAGTGCTCGGCTTGCATCCGGGAAGCAGGCGGCGAGGGTCTGGCAGTCATTTCCCTTGGCTCCACGCAGACGGAGCAGCAAACGGCACTCGCGAGGGGGTTTGCAGAGAGCACACGAGACACACACACTTTGTCTAGGGCCTGAGAAACGCACCGCGCTTCTGGGGAAAGCATGCTCCAACAACAACCCCCCCCCCTTCCCCCGGCAAAGCGTTTGAAAACAAACTTTTATAAACAAAGCCAAAACGAGCTTATTTCAAGCTCCTCTGAAACACGCTGCCCGCTCATGACCCAGCGCGGAAGCCCGGTGCCAAACCGAAAGGCTCCAAGAGGGAAATGAGCAGCAGCTGGGGCACAACCCAAACCCCTCTCGCTGCCAGGGGAGCGGGGTTGCGGGCGGGACGCTTGGCTGCGGGCTGCCACTTGCCTCCGGCCTCCCCGGAGCCCTCGGGGAAAGCGCTCCGCACCCAGCCGCGGCTCCGAGGAGGCCGAGAGCGCAGCGAGGAGGGGACGGTCGCCTGTCCCCGCAGCTAAGGGAGGGGAGGAGGCTGGCCGGAGCGGCTGGAAGGCGGCAGCCCCCGTCGGGACGGGAGCCGGTGCTCGGCCCCGATGGGGCGGGGGTCCCGGAGGGGGCTCGGGGGGGGCTTACCTGGGTCTGCCCCGCGCAGAGGGCGGCCCCGGAGGAGCGCCTGCAGGCGGGAGGCCCGGCGGTGCAGCCTCCCGGTGCGGCGACCCAGAGCCGCGACGTGGCCCTCGATGTCGCCGAGCAAGGCGAGCGAGTGGCCGCACAGGTCGGCGAGCTGCCGGAGCAGGGTGAGCGCCGCCAGGCTGCAGAAATCCCGCAGCTCAACCAGCGGCATCACCGCCCGGCCCCGCCGAGCCACCACGCTCCGCTTGTAGAACGGCATGGCACGGCATGGAGCGGCACGGCCCGGCTCGGCACGGCCCTTCAGCCCCTCTCCCCCGGCCGGCCCCGCGGCTGCGAGGGCTCTGGGCCGGCCGGTGGGAGGAGGAGGAGGAGGAGGAAGAGGAGGGAGGGGCGGCAGCCATCGGGGATGCTCGGGACCCCCCCTCCTTGCCGGCTCCCCGTCGGCGTTTCCTGCCCCGGGCGCTGTGGATGGGGGCTGCCAGCCTTCCCGAGGGTGCCTGGCCCGGCTGCTGTGGGATTTTGGGTGCGGGGGCTCCGGGAGGAGAGCGGGACCCCGAGGGAAGCGGCAGGGGAAGCACGTTAATCTTGCATTTTTTTCTGGCTTTGCTCTCCCCGTGGATGTTCTTGGCCACCGGCAGCTTCTCTCCAATGCTCGTCCCCCCTCTCCCAGTGCGCACTAAAGCAAATATTTGTGCTGGCCCCGGAGCAAAAATTCCCCTGGTTTAAACCGTCCGCAACCTGCCGTCCCTCTGGGGTCGCTCTGGGATGCAGCGGAGCTGGGCTGGCTGCTGCTCTCCCAGCTCACTCCAGGCCTTGAGCACGGGGTGCTGAGGTCCGGCTATGGCAGGGCCAAGGTGCTGAGCAAAGCCGGGGGCCTGCCTCCCCCCTACAGCTCGGTGAGAGCATCAGTGAGGGCAGCAAGGAGGGCAGGACCCCTGCCAGCACCTGAGGAGCCTTCCCCTTTCCTAAAAAGGCGGATTTTACCATGTTTTTTACTGGTCTTTTCTTCACAGTGATGTTTTTTCCTCTTCTCTAGGAAAAAAAAAAAAAAAAAAGTGCATTGGTAGCATATTCCCGTGTCTGCATGGATGTCCCCTTGAGGTGGCATGGCCCTGGAGCACGGTGCAAGGGTGGCAGCCCCTAAAAGTGGAGAGCACAGCAGCCATGCTGGGTGCACCCCCAGACCCCGCTGGGTGCTCCCCCAGACCCCGCTGGGTGCACCCAGCACCCTCCCGGCAGCCCCCATCGCCTGGGGAAGAAAAAATTCGCAGCAAGCATAAAGCACCGCGTCCCCCGCGTGCCCTTCCAGCATCCAACTATTTTCAGCACTGGGAATTTCCTGAGCCGGATGCCGTTTCTGTCTGCACGATAACCCTCGCTGGGCTCCTCTGTGCATTTCCCTGGGCTCTGCTTGAGTTTGTGTTCCTGCACCCAAGCCCAGCCCCGTGGGGCTGCTGCGCCACATGAAGGACACGGCACTTCCTTTCCTTTGCTCCTCATTCAGCGCTGTTGGGTGCCCCTGAGCTCTCCTGTAAGCTGCAGAAGGCAAAGTCAACGCTGCAGTTGTGGGTTTTCACCTATTTCCCCCCAGACAGATTTGTGTACAGCAGTAGGATTTTCTTGTGGTGCCTCTCTGCCAGTTCTGTGCTGGTCCCTGCATGTTTGCAAGTGGGGAAACCGAGGCACGGGGTCACAGCCTGGATGAGGGTGATGTCAGTCTGATCCTCTTTGCCTGGTCAGTCCCTGTCCATGAATCATCTTCTGGGCAAGGAGAGCATCTGGAGCCCATCAGGATCCCTCGCACAGGTTGAGCAGGGAGGAACAGACTGTGCCGAGCTCTGCTCGGCTCCAAGCCTTCCCCAGCCCACCCTGGCCCTGGTGCTGACCTCTCGTACTGCCAGAAAAGGAAGAATACACATGGACATTGTGCCTATTTTTGTGCTTTTCCAACAAAGAGCTGCTTGCTTCCAGATTTCCTTAGAGTAGCCTGCTTTAAGCTGTTCTCCATTCTAACAGCTACTGTCTGCACCACTAAGTGGGTGTGGAGCGGGGACCCCCCCCCACATGTAAGGGCACTGAGCACAAGCAGCAATCCATGGGTAATCAAGGGACTCCAGGAGCCAGGGGGATTCATAAAAACATCCCACTGTGCAAGACCCTCCATAAAATGACAAAATCTGGCTGCTCAGCAATTTAAACTTTTTATTTTTATTTTTAAATTGTGTGTGTTTTCCTCAAGTCTTCCATTAAATTTTTAGTGAGAAAACTAAAAGGACACTCTAAAAATGAAGTGAGCTGAATAACGGGGTCACCATGTGATTAGGCTGACCATGGCGCACAGAGTGGGGCTGGCCGGGGCTGGAGCAGCCACAGGCGTGCTTTGGAGCTGCTGGACAAACCCCACAGGAGCAATCCCACGGGGAAGCAGCATGGGGCAAGTCGTGCTGTGGCTCCCATCCTGCTTCGGTCCATGCTCATGGTCCCCAAGCTGGTCCCTGGGGGCTCTCAGCCATGCTGGATTATTTGCTCTGTTTTTCACAGCTTGCATTCTGCAAATCCTGCTGCCTGCCTGGACCCCAGCCTCTCACTGCTGCTGAAATGTGGGGCAGCAACTGGGGGTCTGTGGGGCAGGGACCCCTCTGTGTGGGAGCCACCAGGGCCACAGCTGGCCGCAGCGGACGTGCAGAACGCCGGCACACGGAGCAACGGGCTCGGCGTCCTGTGGGAAACATGTCACTTGGCTACTGGCCGGGAAGGAGCGTAGCCAGTTCTGCAAATGCTGATTGCAACCAGATGCTGCCGGGGATGCTCTCCCTGCCCCAGACAGCTCGCCCCGCAGGAAAGCCCACCCTCACCCCGTGGACGTGATGCCGCGGGGATGCTGCCAGCCCGTGCAGGGTTGAGGTTTCATCTACTCCCACTCTTGCGAGTGGCTGCGCAACCGCCCAGCCCTGGCTTCTGTGGCTCTGTCCAGAGGCCAGCTGGACAATCTGGGGAGCCCGGCCCTGCCCTTGCCCTGAGGAGCACACTCAGTGAGGGCTGGCCGGCCTCGTGCCTTCTCACCCAGCCTGTGGCCACATGAGCGGGGGGATCCCAGCCACCCTCGGCACCCCGCGGGGCTCCCAGTGGGCTCCCAGTGCCCACTGGAGGGTGCTCTCTGCCAAGCTTTGCTGCAGCTTTGCCTCTGCTCCTGCTCCGCAGCACTAATTGGCAGAGCAGTGCCTCCGAGCACGTCTTCTACACCCATTTGATGCCATTTCCTAACAAAATATGATGCAGATTAGCCCGTGTGCAGGATACTTGGTCCTAATTGTTGTAGTAGCTCTTTTTAAGTTATCCCAGGGACTGTCTCGTGCTGTGAAGCCAGGCTTTGCACTAGCTGAAACTTTTCTCTCTGATGTGCTACAGTATTTGTTTGCTGAAGTAGCTATGCAGCTACAAAGGCTTCACCCAGTTCCCTGGCTTGATTAGGTTTCTCTGAGATGCTTACAGGCTTTTCTGGATTCAATTAACTCCCCTCTGTGTCATCGACAAACTGGGCTCTGTTTTCCAGCTCCTTCTTTCCAGATTGCTGTTGAAAACATTAACATATGCAGCAATGAGACCCATTCAGGAAAAAATTGGAAATTAAGTCCCCTTGGTTTTCTCTCTCAGACTTTTTTTTCTCCCCCCAAAATGTCATTCTTCTCCTTCCCACTTGTGCTGTGCCTTGCAGGTACCCCGGCTGGTCCAAATGAGCCGTACCTCCTGTTAGAAGTAGGAACACCACCGGGGACGTTTTGGAGAGACTGACAAATTTCCCTTCCTGGAGTCCGTGTCATCCCATCTGTGCTCCGTTAGTCTATTTTTAATCACAACTTGAAAACATTTTCCAGGAACAAATGCAAAGCTTACTGGCCTGTGATCCCTCAGTCCCCTGGAGGCGGCTGAGGTCCAGGTACCCGACTCGCTGCCAGGCGGAGCGGGCGCTGCGCTGAAGGGCTGCGTACTTGTGGAAGCAGATCAGCAAAGTCTCCCCACCTTCCGTCACGTTATCACACCTCATGGGGTCAGCGTGGGGCACCCAAGTGGTTTTCATGATCTGAGGGGGTGATAATATCCTAACAATAATCGCTGTAATCATTCAGATCCTGACAGCCGGCGCGTTGAGCCCTGTGCATGCCTCACACCCACACACCCCACCTCAGGGGAACTTACATGTTCCCTTCCGCACTTTAGGCAGGCTTCCTCTCCGGTGCAGCCCTCTAAGGACCTGTATTTGCCCTTTCTTCCATCTGTGTTGATCCTTTCACATTTCCAAAGCCTGGGAGGACACCATCACATCCCCATCGGCCCAGAGAGCCCGACGCTGGGGCTGCTGGGCTGGCTCCTGGGCCCAGGTCCCGCAGAGCCCCACGGAGGATCCATCCCGCGGCTGGAGCAGGGGTGAAGAGGCAGTGTGGATTTAGTATGGGCGGCTTGTTGGGCAGCTCCAGATCTCCTTTGATGCTGAAGCCATCCTGGTGTGCAGCTGAGCCATCCCATGAGCCTTGGTGGATGCAGGACACCAGCAATGCCAGGCTGCAAGAGGGTCCATGGAGGGATCTCATGGGGGATTCCTCCCATGGAGGAGACACTTCTGCCATGCTCATGTGTGAAGTGTCACAGTGCTGGAGGACAGGGCTGTGCAGAGCTGGGCACCATGGGACCCTCAGGCTCTGGGCAGGAAGGGCCTCTGTCACTGGTTGTCACCAGCTGCTGTGCAAAGGGACAAGAGTGCCCCAGTCTGTGCCCCAGAACTCCAGCAGCAATGCTCTAAACTCCAGCAGCAATAATCCCACTATGGGCTTGGTCTGTGGACTGGAGCACCAGCAGAGCCCTCACAGAGGACATCGTGGTGGTGGAACCCCAGCTCCTGCTGCTCCTGTGGTGGCAGCTGCCAGCAGCAGTTGAGGAACTGCCGTCTGTTAGGGCAGCCAAACCCTGCAAACCCCAACAAGAGGCATTGCAGCCTCCTGGGTGGCGGCCTCCCTGCAGAGGACAGCTGACAGTGAAGACTTGCAGGTCCTCAGTAATGTTTCCTGGGGGGTCCTCTTGTCCTGTTCCCAGCAGGAAGGGAATGTTTGTGTGGCTCCAACAGGGATATGGGGAATTTCTCTCACCTATCTCAACAGGGGGGCATAGGACTGCCCGTAAGAGTGAAAGTCACCCTGCGCAAAACGCAGCTATGCCTGGGCAACGTCCCACTACTCGTGCAATCTTTCTTAATATCAAACTATTAATTAAAAACTTTGCAGAGCTCGACTGTATTTCTTTCCCTCTATTTTGCAGGATGCTGCTGTTTCATCTTCGGGGACACAGAACTCATTATTTAGTGTGCTGGCAATGATGAGTAAGTGCTTAAATAAACTAGCACAAAATAATAATTATCTGACGAAACCCACAGGCAAAATTCAATCTGCAGGGCAAAGGAACATGGCTCTTCTAATAGACGCACCGCAGGTATCTGCGTCTGTTCAGAAATGATACTTTGAAGCTGCGTGAATACCTGTGATTTTTAAATGAGTCCCAGTACATGGGTCACTTGGGCAGAGCCGGTGTGGATACTTGCTCAGAATCACTTGTCCTTTTCTTTTGCTGTAACAGGAGGCTCCAGGCATGCTGGCAGTTGTGGCATTTTCGGCAGCGATGTTCTCGTTTGCTCTCTGTTTCATCCTTAAGATAATGCACTCCCACAGCTGAAAGGAGATTTACCTGTGCCAACAGATTTTGAAGATCTCTGCCAGTTTAAAAGACGGGCCGGCAGTGACGTGGCAGCAGCATGGAGGGGATGTGCAGCCTCAAGGGCCAGGAGAACCCGGGCAGATCCATTCCTGTGATCAGGGACAGCATGCTGGTGAGCCCAGCTTGGGGCTCTCATGGCCCAAGGACCAAAACAAGGGCTGTCACAGGGGTATTTAGAGAGAGAATTTGATCCCAGGGTTAAATTATAACTAGCACCAAGTGGAGGCTTCAGCATCTACACCAGGTGCTATTAAAGCTCCCAAGAAGACAGCTGGGAAGGGGTTACATCACGGAGTGTTCTGCCTTCTGGCTTTGGTGCTCTCTGGTGTCTTTGCCTCTTCTGGAATGGCACTGCCGTGACACTTGGGATGTTTCTGCATGGGTGACACAGGAGCACATCTGAATATCACAATCACATAGTCTCAACCTCAACACCATAAACCTAACAAATATCATGATAATTTACTCTCTCTCTGCTTTTTTTTTTTTTTTTCCTGAGCTCTGACTCAAAAGCCAACCCACGCTTTAAAATAACTTTGCTTCTGTTTTCCTAACTGCCTAAGTAAGCTGAAGGCAAACCATGGAACAGCTGCTGGCACCGACCTTCACCCTGTTCCCGACATTCAGCTTTTAACCGAGCAGACAGCACCCACCTGCAGCCTGCTCCTGGAGCTCAGCCCCACGTCCCCCTCCAACTTCTGCTCTGCTCTTGTTTGCCCTAGCACTTCTGGCGCTTTCCCGGAGCAGGCTTTGGTAAGAGCGTGTGTGAAAGCGCCTGCTCCAAATGCCCTGAGATTTTGCCAGTCCACAAACATGGGCTGCGAAGCACCAGGAAGAAGGGCAACCATTTGTCACAGGGCTGTGTTCCTCATGGAGGAGCCTACTGTGTCTTTCAGAGACAGGATCTGACCCATCCTTGCGGGGAGCACAACGTCATGAGGATGTGCCCTCACCTGCAGGACCACCATGGCCTCTTGACACGCGGGAGCCAAACACGCCAGCAACTTTAAGCCATGCCAAGCAGAAAGGCAGGGCCACATGCGTTACAGCGCTCCCCAGCTCGCCCAGGCTTTGGCAGGACTCATCACACCACAGGCTGCCTCAGCAGCTCAGTCCCTTCCATTAGCATGCAGTGGCGAGAGGAATGTCATGCCAGGTGATCCATCACTGTCACTTCCGATTACAATAATAAATGTCTCCCGCTTCCTAATTTGCTGTCCTGGTCCTGCCAGCCATGGCTGCGCTCCCTGCACATATTAAATGCACGGAGAACATTGTCATTACTGTCTGTGTCATTTGCTAAGTGTCTCTCAGCTAGTTAAATAAATGTTGGTTAGAACTTACCCACATAACAATGTGCTGCCTCGTGCTTGGGGAGCATGCTCTCCTCCCGCCTTTGCTGTCTGGCTCCTCTCCTGGAGTGTGTGGAGAGGCGAGGCTGGAGTTCGGTGTCTGCACACGCACTTGGTGCCCTGTTCCCTAATAAATGCCATACTGGGAGGGCAGGCACCCAGCACAGGGCTCTGCAGACTCCTCCAGCAGCCAGCTGCCACCCAAGTCCGGTGCTGAGCCCTACCCAAAGCACACCCCCTGGACTCAGATCATCTCAGAGGTGAAAGCTCCTCTTCCTGCTTCTGTCTCCCAGGCCCCTTAACCATCTTTCTAGTTTCCAAATCTTTTCCCTAGCAGCACGTCAGACAAGCTGTTCTGTCGCTAACATGTGTTGATAAGGTCACATACGGCTGCTTGTGCTTTAGCTGTTTTACTCATGAGCAGAAAACTCTGGGACCTGGGCCACGAGCTAGAGCCAAATCAATGAGAGCTGTTGTTGGCTTGCATTTCCTGAAGAAGAAGTGGGATCATGCGGAAAACAAGGAGAGTGGAGAGCTCTTGCATCGGGGCACCCGGCGTTTGACTCCATGCCAGCAAAGCTTCCCATGGGAAATGTCTGAGCAAGACGCGAGAGGCCAAGGAGACGTGGGAGCTCTGCAACGGGAGGCATTCAATCTGCTCTGCTCGGAGGTTTGTATTTCTTTCATCTGCGTCAGAGTTTCGGCAGCAGCTGAGATTTCCCATAGAGGCGAGGAGCTGTGCTATAGCGAGTTGTGGGGTGGGGAATTTTGCAGAAGAAATGTGGGACAATGGATGGTGTTTGCTGATCATTCTTATGGTCACAGAGACATAGAATCACAGAACAGCCCAGGCTGGAAGAGACCTCACAAGATCATAAGGTCCAACCTGCTGTGGGGAAAGGGAGCCTCAGTCGGAGGCACCCTGTACAACTGCATCTTGAAAGCCTCCAGTGATGGGGGCTCCACCACATTCCTGGGGAGGTTGTGCCAGTGATTGATCATTCTCACCGTAATTTTTTTCCCCTGGGAGGAATGCACAGGTGGGAAACCGAGGCATATGGGGTGCAAAACCTCTCGTTACTGATGAGTTACTTGGTGCCACTGCAGAAAGCCAGCAACAGATCAGGACTGTCAGTGGCAGTCCAACTAATGCCTCCTTCAGGAAGATGGGTGTTTTGATAGTCTGTTGATCGAGCTTGCTGATTATTTCACAGCTCCGGATGGGCTTGAAAATGAGCTTCTTCATGGGTACACTTCACTGGCTGGAATAACCAATTTGGTATTCATTAATACATACCTTACATTTCATTCTTTCCCTCAGAGGGGGCTTTGACTTTGATCCAAAGCTGCTGAATGGTGGCCAGCAACCTGCAGGCAGCTTTCCTTCAAATCCTGGGCCAGCTGGAGTCCCATCGGGCAGAGTTCAGGCCATGCAAGACTCAACAGTAAACACAAAAACACAGCTTGAGACACCTACAGCCACAACCCCAGCTGCTGCGAGCCATGATCCTGTGTGCCCAGATCATCCAAGGGTCCAGTGGGCAACATGGCATGGGGGGCAGCAGAACAAAGCTCAGGCCAGCTGCTGGTGGAGGATGTCCTTGCTCACCCTGATGCGGAGGTGATGCCCAGCCCAATCCTCTTGCCTGTCCCTTGACACAGAGACCTGTCCTGTCCCGTCCCCTGTGGGCAGGCCACTGGGATGCTATGCACTGCTGCTGTCACGCCTGTCCCGACCCCTGCTGAGCAGAGCATCCCCAGTCTCCAGAGGCACATCTGCAGCCCTGGGGCCAGGCACATCTCAGGGGAGATCAAGGAGACACTGGATGCCTCAGATTTCGATGTATCACCAATTTCTCATAGCTTGTTCAAACTCTGCTTTACTCAGGCATGTTCCTAATGCAGTGTTTGCATGCAGAACTTTCCTCTTTCAGGCAGAGGGCAGTGAAGTTGCTTTTGGATATGCATTTTCTTAGTATTTCCCTGTTTTTCAGAGGTTTAAGCATGGTCAGTTCCTGATTTTCAAAACTGTGAGCTTTGCTGAGCTTCCCATCCTAGAAGGACTCAAGGCACCAGCAGTGATGTGGGTTTCTCCCCTGTGGTCCTGGTGCACGAATGAGGATGCTCTCGTTCCCCTAGAGTCCTTTTAATTTGTAAGCAAATAAGGAAAATATTGCATTGTGAAAGAGCTCCATGATCAGGACAGCAGTAGAAGAAACACCGCTAGGTGTCACTGCCCTGGACGGTACCTGGAGGATGGAGCTGGGGACAGCAAGCCCTGCACCTCGAGACCCTGCTTTGAGTGGTCAAAGTGAAGTTGTGATTTTCCCAAACCAAGCAGGATCAGTCTCCAACATCTCTTTGCCCCATCTTCTCTAGATGGACTCAGACCAGTGATGGAAAAACATCATTTTATAGAGTCAGTGAGGGGTTTACACCAAGGTCCCTCTCCGCTCAAGTTTGGCTTTATATTTATACTCAGTGGCTTTAGCCCTCTTCTAAATCTAAACTTTTAATGTATTGGTGTGTCTGTAAATGGCTGAGCAGCAGCCATATACAATGCAGCAATATGTTTAATTAGATATGGGCTACTTTATATGCAACATTTATTTTAAAGACATATTAAATTACCAGTGTATTTTCTTCCTGGCTTTACATAAATATTTATAGGGCCTGGGGGGGATTGCCTCTCCCGGCAATAAATAGTGTTACTTTTCGATATTGAAATACACATTTCTAGAACGGAAATGAATTATTTATCCTCCTGGTGTGAGATGTGTCCAGCACCAAGGCAGGCTGCGGCAGAGGAGCATTTGCTGTGGATTTCATTCCTTGATGGCTCTGCACAGCCCCACTGGGTCCCATCACTTCTGGCTGGGCAGCTGCACTGGGTGAGATGGTGACAGCTTTTGGGGCCTGTCCTCTGGGTGTCACTGTGCAATTGCTCTAGAAATGCTGAGCATCACTGCTGGAGATTTGGCCCAAAGAGGAAAAGGAAAATATTTCTCATCGCTTGCAGCTGACGGCTAAGCGCTCGTGCTTGTTTTGCACTTTAGTCCCCCTTGGCTCGCTTGAGCCTTCCTGCCTTAACTCCTGCTGCAGCACTCGCCAAAACCCTGCCCCCCCTCCTGCCTCTGGCCTGGCTCCTCTTCTCCTTGCAGGATGCACAGGCACCTACCTATGGCCACACAGATTTGGAAGTGGAGCCGCAAAGCAGGCTGTGGGCAGCACAAGACTGGGGGAACACAGGCCTCAGTCCTTCACGTTTTGCCAAAGAGAGGTGCCATCTCTTTGAGAACCAGTAATTCATGTCTCAGGTGATGGGAAGCTGCTGGAGGAACCAGTAGCCCAATGATCCAGCCCAAAGATCCAACGGAAGATCTGTATCAATGACTTACTAGGCATTAGATGAAGCCTTTTATCAGCTCTGGGGCAGGAGACAGGAGACATTCACAACAGAAATCTGCTTTAGGGATGCTACCAACAAGGGAAGGCAGTGGATTTTGTACTTTGCTAGGGGCAGGTGCAAGGACAGGGACTCCTGCCCAAGCCTGGTTGCTTTACCCCTCCTCTCATGTCTTCTGGGGTGCATGCTGTGGGCAGAAGGTCTTCAGGGCTGGAAGGAAAGAGTGGGCAATGACTCCAGCATGGAGAGGTGGGCAGGGAGTACCAGTCCTGGTCCTGCCTGTCCTGCCAAGCGTCACCAGTGTCACCTGCAACACTCCAGGAACCACATCCCTAGTAATTTGTTAATAACTACCCCGATGTTCAGAGTCAGAGAGGCAGAAAGGGTGTTCCCACTCAATGTCTCCTCTGGGCTGTGCCTTGCTGCTATTTCTGTTAATTTTTGAAGTCTGATAAATAGGAGAGAGTGAGTACTTCAGGATAAAATCTCCTTTGTTGGACCGTGCACTTTTGCCAAATAAATGACAAGCCATAGCTAAGGGAAAGCAAAGCAGGAGAGCACTATCTGCCTCCAGTATCAGGGATTGCTTCTCCCCAGCTGCTGGCATAGCCTTGTGGTCAATACTCATTGGAAAATTTGCCTTTAGGGAATGACTTGAGGTAGGAGAGACTTGAGACTCACAAGCCCAGGAAAAAGGAGCACTGGTGAATTGAGATGAGCTGGCAGTGTGGTACATTCATGTGTTGCTGCTCTTGGGGAACACGCCAGCAGTCACACAGCTCCCTGGCACATGTGAGGACCAAGGCCAGGGAGAGAAGCTTTTTTCCACATGCTCATTCAAAATGAGTGATGAAAGCACAGGCCACGGGTGCAGCACGGCCAGGCCACCACCCAGACATCTGGCCCTGCGCTCCGGTCCTCCTTGAGCAGTGATGGCATCCTGCTGGGGCTTCTCTGCAGGGGAGGAGGAGACCTGCTGAAGGAAACCACGAAAAATATGGGGTGGGGAGGAGGACATCCCATTTCCAACCCAGAAGAGGGCTCAGGAGCTCTGTGGAGCAAAATGCTCCAGGTTGGTTTAATCCATAGCTTCGGCTGCTGCTGTGGCTTTGGGGGGAACCACTTGTGCACAGGCTCCACATGGGCCATCGCCCTTCCCCAGTGTGTCGCATCGTGTCCCAAGTGTTGGGGTTTCCACCCGGGACCCAGGGCTGAGGTCCTGGGACATGGAGAGCCAAACCTTGCACCTCGCTGTCATGAAAATGTGCAGGTTTTGCTGCTCTGTGCTTTGACTGTATTCAGGTTTTGTCCTGAAATGTTTGATCTCTTGTTGGTGATGCCGATAGGGCTGCAGGTGGAAGGGGAGAAAGAATGAGATTTAGTAACTCAGATGCACCTGAAGGCACTGGATGCCTCTGTCCTCAGTAGGCTTCTGCCAGGTTCAAAGAACAAACATGATTAAACCAGCTGAGCACTCTTTGTAGTTCTCTGCAAACACTTGCCTGCCTGCAGACAAGAGCTGTGAGGTGGGTTGTCAGACCAGCTTCGGAGAGCAAAACCTGGGCAAGTATTTCCCCAGAGTTTCTCTCAGATCACGCAACCCCTTTCCCAGAAACCCAGCAGCCACTCTGGCCTGGAAAGAGGACTTTTGCTTTCCCTGGGTTATTCCTCGGTGCACTATGCAGTCTGCTGTCATAGACAGTGCCCATCACCCAGTGGCTGGCATCTCCAGCAGTGCCCGCCAGCCCCTTCTGTAGAGCTCAGCTCTGCTGTAACACATGCCCTCCCCTTCTGTGGGACTCCACCTTGTTGCTTGTGTCCTTGTCATGGCCTGGAGAAGTGCATCTCCTCTCCTCACACCTCCCCTGGGGCCACCAGGCTCGGGGGGCTTTGAAGAGCTGGGGCTGAAAGCAGATTGAGAGGAAAGGAGCTGCTGGGAAGGCGCAGGGCAGGGGCAGGTTATTTATGATCCCCTTTCATTTCTGTTCTGACGCACTTAGCTGCTTCTGAGGCTCCTATGCTTTCAAAAGGAACTTGTTCCAGTTTCTTTTGGGATAAAACTTCACTTTTGACTTTCAAAGCTCTTTTTGAGGAGCTCGTTATACAGAAAGCATCCAGGCAAAGCCACCGCAAACCCCTCAGTGCTCAGGGCCCCTTCTTGCTGTTGCGGATACAAAAGCTCTGACCCCAGAAGGCTGCTGGCACTTGCAGCCTCTTGCTGCCCTCCTGGGCATGTAAGGCACACTGTGTCCTGGCTCCTTCCCACTCTACTCATGTCCATTTTTTTTTTTATTATTATTAATTTATTTATTTCCAGTCTGTGCATCACTGTAGCAATGACGTGGATGGTAAGCACTGCAGGCTTTACCTCCTGGTGGCACATTTTTGCAGCGGAGTCAGCCCTTCCAAAGTGTATCTAGTCCTTAGAGTCATAAAGAGAAGGCTTGTAAATGTAATGTGGGATGAATTACCCAGAAAACATTTGCTGGAATTGGAGAAATCACAGAGAGGGGAGCTATGAGACCCTCTGATGATATCTAGTGTGTGGCTGGGGCTGGAGAAACAGGGCATGGCCAGTGTCTGCAGCGACAGGTCCTGCAGGGAAGGAGCGAGTCATGCTGCTCAGGCATTTCCATGTAGCTGCTCAGGAGGGGTGGCAGAGCTCACCCTGAAGCCTTCTCTGCAGTGGGGTGAGGAGCAGCAGAAGACGCTCACGCTGCACCCAGGGCTGTTGGCAGCAGCTCCTGCAGGAGTGGAGCAGCAGAGGCTACCAAGGAAAGAAGGCAATGGCAGGGAATGGATGGAGCTGTGATTCTTTTTGTCGTGAAATCAATATATCAGTGGTCTCACACTCCTTTTGGCATCTCATCCTGCTTACAATTGCAGCCGGGAGGCAGGCAGCACAGGGAGCTGTTGTCTCTGCAGTGAGACACCAACACAGCTCAGCTTGCTGAATGTCAGAAGCCACAAAACATTTTAAAATAGCATTTGGATGACCTTTCCTGACCCCGTTAGTCATCTCCCTCCTGAGAAGCGCAAATGAGACCAGCCTGGACTCCAGCTGCAGGTCTGCTCCTGCTGGTGGGGCCATCAGTGAAGTGGGAAAAGAAGCTTCTCAAGTCATCCTTTTCCTACAGCTTCCCTTATCTTGCCAGCAGCTCCTTCTCCATGGATTCAGTGTTCACACCAGTGTGCCAGTTTAATTCAGTCACTGGTGGTGAAAATAAGAGCTCACCTCCCATAAAGCATGCCTTCCATTTCCTTTCATAGGTGGGTTCACCTGAGATGAAAGCTGGTGTTTGTGATTTATTCTTTTATATCACAGCAGTTTTAAGTCTGTTGTAGCCCGGCACTTTTGGCCATTTCCAACTGAAAATACCCATTGAAAACAACCAGAAAATGCATTTGATGGTTTAACTCTTGACGGTTTAATTCTTGGTCCCCAGTTAGCATTAGCTGGTTTTGCTTTCAAAATTAGCATTGCAATTGATAACTGAGCATGGGATAACTGCTTCTGGATTGAGCTTCTGTCAGCCTTCATGACAGTTCATTCAGTCACAAGATGATTTATGCAAGCTCAGGGCCTCACAAGTACGATTTTCCATTTGCCTGCCTAAGAACTGCTTTTATTTTACACTCATTGCCTCTTATTCCAATTCACAAATTGATACTCATTTTTGTCATTTATTTGTATTAGCTTAGGACTGAGTGAGTGCAACATTCATTAAAGAGATGAACACAAACAGGAGGCATGTGTGCACGTACATCTGGAGCTGCAGCAACAGACAGAGAGCATCCACATCCCGCGGCTCATGCACACATGAGTAGGCTCATAATTATTTAATTGATTCTCCCTTCCACTTAAGTGATCAGGTAGAAGTCCCGACTGGATGGTGATGCACTAGAAGCGGCTGGCTTTGCTCTCCTGCAAGCCATTGTGACCCCACATGCATTAGCCATGGCAGCAGAGTGGCTTTCACCCGAGCTGTCCTTGGTTAGAAGGTACGTGGTCTAGTAGGCTGGGAGGCTGGTGAGCATCTCAGCCCAGAGATGTCCCATCCACCAGTGAGGACTGGAGCTGTGATATGACCACAGGACGCCACACCAGCCAGCCCAGTATTTCTGGGATACTGGCAGAAGAGCTCTTCTGCTGGCTCCTTTGGGCTGTGATGAGGTGCTCCCTGCTAGGTGCGGTGGGGTGGAGTGGAGTGAGCTGTCATTTTGGTGTGCTCGTCACACCTGCCCATGCTTGGGGCATTGCACATCCTTCATCACCTCCAGACAGGACACACGGAGCCCCGTTTGATTCAATAAGCAGCAAAAGGCACAGAGAAAGCACTCACCATCCTTAACACAAAGCCAAAAAGCAAATAAAAGGCCCTTTGTCCTTTTCCTCATTAGCGTGTTCATCCCCAGTGCAGGGGAAGTAATTACCCATTTCTTCATGCCTGGTGTGGAGAGTCTCCTCTTCTCCTCCGCGAGTGCCCAAACACCTTGTCTGCAGAGTTAATTGGTGTGCACAATGGATTTCTTCTTGCTCTATTGCTCTTCTCATTCTCTGAAAGGGCTCTGTGTTTTCTGGTGTTTTGGTTTTTTTCCCCGGTACCATGCAATTAACCAAATTGGGCCAATTTTGCTTTTTGGAAGGGATGGCCCAGGGGATGGACAGCTCTCAGATGTGCACACAGACCCTAATGGTCTCAGTGTTTAGCCCAAAACTCTTGAAAAACATCTCCTACCTACTGGTAATAACTGATTTGGAAGACATTGTAGAATTAATACTATTGATGTCCCCTCTTGAAGGTCAGGCTGGTAATAAAGTCATATGATAGTATTTATACTAACATTAAAATTAATTACTTGCCATTTTTATGTGTATTAATGATTTGATTGTGATGCTCTTTATAGCTGTAATGGAAGGCCAGTGACTGATATACCTCTGTTCTTTATGAATGTAATTAAGAAGAAAGCACTTTAAGGCATTTATTCACAAATAACAACAGCCAGGATCCAAACCTCAGGTGGTACGTACAATCTGCACTGCTTATTAAATGTCATATTCACAATTACGGGTTCCTGCATGATTTACATCAGGTTGCTAGAGTGGGATGCGATCTCTAGGCACGTTCCTGTGTGAGCAACAAGTGGGAGCTGCAACTGGAGACAGGCACAGCTATGTGGATTCGAGCGCACTGTGGGCGAGGATCACAGCACCTCACCCCAACTTCCCCAGGGCCTCTCAATCAGTATCAGACTCAAAATGCTCCTGGATGTGGGTCCTTTGGCAAAGTGCTTCACATGGTTGTGCCAGATGCCTGATACAGCTCCTGCAGCATCCACCATGGAGGCTCACTGCTATTCCTGGTGGTGTGTGGGGTTCGTCTGAGACAGATTTTGGGGTGGCACAGGCTGCTGTTGGCAACAATGACTCTTCTGGATTCCAGCTTCTTACACTTGCAAGCCTGCATTCAATATCACAGGGTAACCCCGTACCCGTGGTTTGACTTTTGGAAGTTCTCAGAGATACTGGCACAGTAAGGGTGGCCCTGCTAAAGGTGACAGGGACCTCACCCCCAGCTGTTTCCTAAATGCACTGATGTTCACAGACTTTTAAATCCTACAGCTGCAGGATATCTTCACCTCTTAGGTTCAGAAACTGCAGCCTCAGAGCAAGAAAGTGCCATGCTGGATTTCTGCTGATGCTCTCCCTCCTCTATCAGCCCTCATCTCTCTGGTGTCCACCAGCCCACTCTGGTGTTTAAGACATTCCACAGTTTCCATACCTAAGGGGGACATTAAGGTTCAGTGGGGCTGGTTGGGAGAACTCCCCCCAGCTCCGAGCAGGAAGGTCATTGCCAGCCGCATGTCACTGGCCATTTGGGGTTGAGATCTCAACAGGCTTCATGCAGGAGATGTGTCACTGTTGGTTTTCATTCCTCCATATGATAGTGGAGTGCTCTGACTGGACAGTATCTGACAGGCAGTGCACAAGAAGAGCTAAGCCTCTTCTCTCTGGCTCCTCCTCCAGGTGTCTGGCCTCCTTCCCCATGGACATCTGAGATGTCACTGTGAATTTTAATATTCTCTGCTTATGGGTTGCTGACCTTCCACTGGGGTTGGTTCCTGCTGCACAGAGTCCCTGTTCTCCCAGAGATGAGGAGAGCTTTGCTCAGCACTCACTCAGCTGGTGCTGGCTCTCTGGTAACACAGCCTGTTCTCTTCTTTGCTTGCCACCTTAACAGGGTCACATTCTTGTCCTGCCTGCTCAAGATGCCTGTGGAGGCGGGTGGACAGTGCTCAATGATGCAGTGACCAAAGGTAGCATTTCCAAGTGCCTTGTGTCCTACAAAGTCGTGAATTTGTGGGGTTTGTCTCCATACATCCCTTACTCTTATATTCCTTTTGCATGTGGCTCACAATGTCTTATGATATATATATATATTTTCCATTTTACTTTAAGTGGCTTTAAGACACTTTCTGAACTTATTCTGCAGAGCTACTTTTGGAGCGGCTTGGACATAAGCCATTTGGTGAGGTCAGTGGGAATCTGTGATGTATTCTGGACACAACAAATTTGCTTTTGTGGTGTTAAAACAAACAAAACAAACAAACAAACATACAAAACAATGCTGGCAAGTCTCACCTATCTCTAATTCCCCTAGAAGGTTGTTTCTAACCTGTCCCCCATCAACCCTCTGTGCTGTGGAAATTTGGAAGCAGCAGCAATCATCAGGCACACCCACCATTTTCATGACACACATTTCTGTCAATCACGTCAATTCACCTGAGATTTTCTGCTATTAGCAATCAGGTTTGTTGCTAATTCATACTAAATTCAGGTATTCAGATATCCCAGGCAAGATGAGGGCAGTGAGTTTGGCGAGTGCCCTGCCAGGAGCATTGTACAATCTGAATAGATGGACAGAGAAGATGAAGACCTGCCATTTTGAGGCAGTAGTGAATACTTGCTTATGTAGAGAAAGAATTATATTCTCTATGTCTGATCAGTACTAAATATTTCACAACTCTTGAAGTCCTGGCGTGCATTAGCATACGGCAGAGTCGCCACATTTTTGGCTACTGCGAGAGGATGATTAATTAGTAAGACATTTTTATGTATGAAAGGAAAAACATCACAATCTTTGTGGTTGGCAGCATGCTGATGTTTTACATTTCTGTAAGGAATAGGAGGATATGTAAATTGGCACGCTTCCCTGAAATGTTTACCAGTAAACATTTATCCTTGTTTGCTTAAATAAAAAAATGCATGTTGCATGTTAGAGTAATAGTATGTTGGACACAGGCCCTTTGGAAAGGGAAATTGGATAGTACAAACTCCCACTGCAATAATACACTTCTCTAACTTTAAATGAAAATATACACATAGTTAGGAGAAAAATTAAGCTTGGGAGAGGAAAGGAAGTACAGAAGAGATTTGTAACAGAGCCATTAAGAGCATTATGAAATGGAAATGGAAAATGGAAATGCAGGTGTATGAAAGCACCAGAAGCAGCACAAGAAAAGGGATTAGGAGAGTGAACCATACTGGTAAGTAAGGACAGGACTGACAGCTGAACCAGCAGGCACTGCAGAGCCTGTGGTTTGCATCAAGACCACAGCACATGAAACTTGTTAGCAGAGAGCCTTCACCCAGCAACAGGAAGATGGCACTAAGGGAGTGCTTGTCATATGTGCGTTTATCTTCCTGCGGTCTCAGCAAGAGGACAGATGGTGTGTGAAGATGCCCAAACCAGTGAACAAAACACAACGGGCATAAACGTCACCCGAACACCTGAAATTTAGCAGTTGAGGTTCTGAGGCAGAAAATCCTCCCACAGTAAATGTTTGACTCCTCAATCATATGAAAGGCCTGTCCCCAAACCAGTTTTGGGAGCACCTGGGTATTGGGAGAGGTGAAGGGGCAGGCAGCAAGCACAGGCCACAAGATAGCACAGAAACATTATATTTAAAGGTTTAGTGTTGGAAAAAATAGGCCATTCCCCATCAGAGCAGATCAGCACAGAGACATGCAACACAAGAGATGGGTACAGCTCTCAAAGTTCCCTGCAGAAAGCAACCACAGAAGAAGGCTCAAGGGAGGGTGCATATTAGCCATGGTCTTGCTGGAGATTGAAGCACCTGAGCCCATCTTTGGAGAGGCCTGGAGCAGGAATTCACTGCGTCTGCGTGACGGACCACTGGTTTGCGTCTCCACTGCCCAAACACTACTGCAGAAGCAGGCCTTTGCTTCGTGCCCCCAGGAATTTAATAGAGCTCAAGGTCCATGTGCAAGGATTTCTCTTTGCTTGCTTCCCCCTTGTTAGATAAGTGGTGGCAAATGAGGTCTTGTGGAGCTAAATCGAGCATTAACTGTTCTCCCTTCAGAACTACTGCTGCAGCCTCTCTGGGGAAATAAAAACTGTTTCAAAATGTGACTCGGATCAGATCGCTTCCCCTCCAGTGCTGGAAACCTCTCGGCTTTGCAGCGGTGTGTGGCTGGGAGAAAGCTGCTGGTGAAGAGCAGGGCTTTGGGGAGGTGTAAGGCCCAGCCAGGGCAGGAAGGCATTGGGCACCACTGCTGATGCACTGATGCCTCACCATGCAGTCCCAAGAACTGCTATTTCAGCCCTTCAGAATAAAACGTAACTCAGAGAGAAAAGGCTGGGCAGGACTCAGTCCTCGCTGCAGTATGACCATTCCAGGACAGAGGCAGAGGCCCCAGCACAGCCGTCCTGGCCCCAAGCAGGCCCCATCCCTGCCACCTCCCCCTGAGCTCCAGGCAGCATCCGTGCCTGCACTGGCTCCCTGGGCAGTCTCTGGAGGGAGAAGTCAATGTCTGGCAGCAAGAGCACGGACCTCATGCTTGGGACGCCCCATCCCTCTGTGCCATGTGCCACTCCGAGGTGCCTGCTGGGCATGCCTGCCCCATGGGACTCCCAGGTGCCTCCGCAAGCCCCTGCTGCCTGCAAGCACCATGCGGAACTGGAGGGTCATCCTCCAGTGTGTCAGACCTGGAGGAGGACGTGGGACATCATCTCTCACTCCTCCTGCATCTGGAGCAATCCAGGCCAATCCATGAAATCAGGTTAAGGAGCTAACCCTGCTCTGGCAGCAGGATCTCCACAAGAAAGAAGGGGCCAGGCCTGTGGATGGCAGAGCAAGAGCTGCTCTCTGTTATGCTGCCTTCAGATCAGTTATTTCTCCCAGACGAAGAAGAGTCTGTCTTTTGGCAGAAAACCAATGCTGGCAGACAGGAGAAGAAGCATCTGCTAAATGAGACGCATGCAAAGCTTTCCATGTGTTGGTGATTCAGTCCAAGGTTGAGTGCAAACGCATTGAGCTTCCCAGGCAGCCGGCTGGTGCGTCACAGAACGTGCGGATGGAGCAGGAGGGAGGTGTCCTCTGCACCCGGAGGACACCTGGGCTGGGGCTGGTGCAGCCTCCTGGAGAAACACAGCGTAGCCTTGGGATCAGTATTGCCTGCACACAGCTCAGCCAGCGAAGGGTGAAAGGTGGCAGGGAACTCCTTCCTAGGACCTCAAGTGCTGCTCTAAGACAAGGCAAGAGGTCTAATGCTGTATGACATGGTACCAGCAGGGATAATGGGGCTAAACTCAGCAAGGCCGAGTGCCAGGGAATGGATTCAGGCAATGAGGTCAGGTTGGGTGGGAAGGAGCCTTTGGGCACACATGCCAGTCTGTGGGCTCTTTTCTTCCTTCCCACTCTTTTCCCAAGCTGCCCTCTCCAAAGGGCCTGCCTGCACACGCAGGCTGCATGGGTTGGTTCCAGGTTAGCTGGTGCAGCCCCAGAGCTGCTTATGGCTGCTTCAGCATCGATGAGGTAACACTCTGCTTTGCAGGGCTCCCAGAAAACCTGCATACAGGCTTCTGATCCAGGCATCTGCCTGCAGTGGTGGTCATGCATTGGGTGTTTGGGCACATCGCACCACTGAGCATCCCCCTTCCTCCACAAACCCCCTCCTGTGGCTTGGCGCTGTGCCTGCTGTGCAGGGTGAGCTGCATCCCACCGACACAGAACAGTGTGCTGTGGCTAGTTAACGACGTGTAAATTACTGCCTTTATTGCCAAGGGGAATTATCCAGATTAATCACAAAGTTCTGTAATAAATAAATAAATAAATGAAATAAAAGACGGTCAAGTGATTCATTGATGGAAATTCCTCCCCTGTTTCCAATGAAAGTGCTTGCAGTAATCTCTGTGGCTTTGTTTCTTTCAGCTATCTGACTTTAATCCATAAAACACTGTTATGTCTCAGAGGTACCTCACAGGTTGGGGTTGCTGGGACAGGTATAACTCCTACTTGGGGAAGGGTGACAAACCCTTCAGGGTGCATGGTCTCCAGGGAGAAGACTTCACCTGCTCTGAAGAAACAGCCAGGAGAGCAGTGGGTGCTCAATGGCACCCGCAGACACTGTCTGACTGCAACGATGCATCGTCTTTTTTCCTCTAGTTCTTTCCAATCTCTTTTGTCACATGAAAAGGTAGGTGTTCTGCATCAAAAAAGATTTTTTTTTTTTTTTGATGAGCCACTTCAAACATTTTTTTTTTTCTCAGCTTTCAGGTGTTTCTCAATGAAAACCAAAGGCAGTTAACTCCTTTCCAGGTGGTTGTAGCAGGTTGCTTTCAACCTCATATGTGTGAGGGGCAGTATAATGTGCCTTCTTCCAGCCGACATGCCTGCCAGGTTTGCTGCAACAGCCCCAAACACGTTTTTTTTTTTTTTTTTTTTTTACTCCCAAGGAGCCTCAACTGCACTCACCAGCTGCTTGCAGAGACCAAGAAATCCCTCTGGCAGTCACAACCAGAAGACTACTATCCTGCACAGAGGAGGAGAAAATCCTCGAAGGCTGGATACCTCAAGAAACAGCTGATACCCTCTAAAAAAGATTGCGTTTCTTCCTGATTCTCTTCACCTGATGCCTTGTAGTTGCCATGCTTAGGCAGTGATGAGTTCACCAGAGCAACAGCACCTACACGCTCTTGCAACTCATTTCTGATGGATTTGGAAGGACCTGTGAGTACTGGCCTGGTGGTGAGGCTGGTTGCCCAGGCTGGTGTCTTCTTTGGTTGGCTTCTGGGGAGGCTGCATGTGGGTGAGGAATGGTGCTGGGCCCTGACCTTTGCAGCAGGGCCTTGCAGCCAAAAGCATCTTGTGGCCCCATGGGCTTAGAGCAACATCTCTTCTGTCCCTTGGCTGCTGCAGGCAGCAGGAATCTGTGGGGACCTATCTTCATCCCTGGCATCCCCTCTTCCTCAGGGAGATTGTGGCAAGGAGGCAGCAGCTGCTGAAGAGGAGGCCACAGGGTGGCCCAGGAGTGGGTGGCAGGCAGCACAGATCCTCTTTGTGTCCCCAGACCCAGGCTGAGCAGTGAGGGGTCCCTCTGCCCTTAGCCTGGAGGTAGGTGGCCACAAGTATCCCAGGGGCTCCACGGAATGTGTGTGGCCTCTTGGAAAGATGCCCACGTTCGCCAGAACTCTGTCTCCTGGCCAAGGCTGAGATGCACTTGAATGAGACTTTAGTTTGGATGAAGTTGGTTCAAGCAGATCCTCAGTTTTACTTAGTTATGCAGTGCTAAGAATGAATTGCATCCAAGTTTCTGCCAGAAACAAATGTATGTTTGCACAGATTGAAAAGGTTACCTGGTTTCACTCCATCCGAGATGGGTTATTTACTATAAATATGTTTGCACTGGAGTTGTGAAAATTAAGGCATGTTGATTGAAAACCTTACAGCAGATGTTGTCTTAGCATCCCCCAGGAAACTGTCACAATCGTCTTTTCTTAATGTGGAAGTGACACTTGCTTCAGAAACAGTTTGGGAAATGAATGTTGCACTGAGGAGGGGTTTGTGTTGTGTTGCCAGCAGAATATCATATGCCTGTTTGATGCATTAAGCAACATGTAAAAATTTAATCAAAAGCACATTTATTATACATGATAGTAAAAAAAAATAAAAAAATAAGGCACCAAAAAACAAAACAAAACAGCAAAGGCTTCTGCAACTCATTAACTTCCTTAAAAATGGCTGGAGAGAAAAGGGAAAGTGCCTGCACCTAGCAAAAAGGCTTGGAAATGAAAGTGCCGTCATTAGCATCACTGACCTAAAAAAAGATTTGGCTTAGGAGTGAGCCCACCCTGACTAAATTTCATGCTTAGGCGAGCAGTAAAAAATAGTTGAGGGGATCCTAACACACATGGGGTCTCTATCTGCTGAGGCCCCTTCCCTGTGCAAGCAGCCAGCTAAGTCCGGGAGAGCTGGGATGCAGTGCATGGTGCTGGCTGGGACAGGGGCTTTCCCTCTGCAGCAAGGGGTTGAGCAGGTTTGTGAAGGGGTTGGAAATAAAACGGGCAGGGTTTTATGGAAAAGTCGCGAATGTGGATGGGAGCTCTTTATGGAGGAAAATAAAGGGAGCAGACTCACTCCCCATGGTGTGCGTAAATATCGCTGAGGCTGAGAGTCAGAAGCTGTGCATGGCCAAGTGCAGCCGAAATGGCTCAAAAGGAGCTGGCCTGAAGGAGAAATCCTGGAGGATGGACAGAAACCCGCTGGCATTCCTTCATCCTGGGGCCAGCAGTGAGAGCAGAGAGGGAAAGGCTGCTGTCAACAATGCTCAGGAGTTAGAAAATATTTGGAAGAAGACAAAGTGGTTAAAGAGATTTTTCTTTTTTCCCAGCACAAAAAAAAATAAAATTGCATAGTAGCAAAGAAAAAAAAAAAAAAAAAAAAGAAATGAAAGGAGAAAAGCTGGTGGGAGGAAAATGGATCTGGAAATCGGGTATCTCAGTGTCAGTGGCAAATGGTTTTTAGAGAGAAAATTATTGCAAAATACTGCATGAGTAGGATTTTACCCTGTCAGACAGAAAATAAAGCTATGGGAAGGGCTGAACAGGTTGCAACCATAATTGATTTTGAGTGTAATTTTATGAGGGCAGGAACTGTTTGCACAGGCCCTGGCAAAGACTGAATTCTCTTGCTCATAAAAGGAGCTGGGTGACATGCTGCTAGAAAATGACTTATTCCTTGAAAAACAGCATTTCAGATTGAGTAAAATTATTCAAATATCCAAGGTAAATTTAGAAGTGAAACTGGTTAAGGAAAAGCTGAAATGTTTGATTTTTGAGACTTTTTAAAGAAAATAATTCCACTTTTCATATTAATGTTCTGAAAGGTGGTTTATATTTTATTTCTTTCAGAATAAAATAAAAATAAATTTTCTCTAAAAGAAATTAAACAACAACAAAAACAAAACAAAACAAAAAACAACAACAACAAAAAACAGTCTTAGCTCAATAATAAAATTGCAATATTTTTGGAGAAATCCAGAATATGTTTTATTTATTTTCTTGGTTTAATGCAAGAGCAAAAAAGAAGTGCTGCGGAGGGCTCTGGTTCATGCATTCTGTCAAAGGACGCAGGGAGAAGGGGTCAGCTGGGTCTCACTGCGGAGGATGCGAGACCCTCTTGTACCAAATTGGGGAAAGGCTGGAAATGGATGTGTCAGGAAATTTCGGAGAGGCTAGCTGTCACTGACTGCTGCATGCGCTGGCTGTGCTGTCAGGGCTTTCAATAATAATTGTGTCCCCTCTGTGGGAGCTGCAGCCAGCCAGTCTCCTGCCTACTGGCTGAGTGAGCCGGTCATCTCCAAGGCTCGAGAGGACAGGGACAGCTCATTAGCACACAGCACAAATCACTTAACAAGGTGGTCATTTCTGCAAAATGTGTCCCAGGGACACCCACCGTGCTGGGTGCCAGCTGACGAGCTGATTTGGTCTCCTGACACTCTCCGGAGGCCAATGTGCTTATGAAACTTGTGTGTGCAGTTCCGTTGTCTGTCTGTCTGTCTGCCGGGGTCTTTGTGCTGGGTCTGGCTGTGCTGGCATGGGATGGGTAGAAGGAGTGTGTGAGCATCCGTCCTTGGCTCCATGGTCACGTCCTGGAAAAATCTGGCTCACCCAGAAGAGCTCTGCCTGCTTGCTGGGCTGGGAACCCTCAGGCAGGACAATTTTCAGGCTAGGTGTGTGTGTGGATGGAGAAAGCCCGAACTCATGAGACGAGGAAGTTTCCAACCACAGCATAACAGGAAACAGCCTCTGCACGAGAGACAAGGAGCAGGAGGGCAAAACCTCTTCTGTGTCAGTGTGAAACCTCCATGAATTAGAAGCTGTGCGTAGTGGCATGACTCTGGAGCCAGCCTGGCTCAGGGAGCTGCTGTTTCACTGTGGTTCTTTGATCTCCACTTCTGTCCTTTTCCACCTTGTCCACGGAACCTGCAGTGACATCGAGGAGAGCAGTACTCCAACAGCTACTGACTCGCTGCTGTCATTGGGTTTGCTGCTGTCTGTGTCTGCATGGCAAAAGATACCATTTTCTTGTGTTTAATTTCAAATGATTGTATGTGCTTATCCCTATTCCTTAATAACAATAATAATAAATAATGCACAGAAGTTTAGCTAGTCTCCTGGGGAGAGTCTTTCAATTTTATTTCAGAATTTTTGTACCTGCTCACAGCTTCACAGATATCTCAGATGTGGCATTTCAAAAGCTGTTGCAGTGAGAGCACCATTCTGTGCAGCAATGTGGTTTTTGCATGCCTGTATGAATGCCGTCTTTGAAAGATTAACAAAGCACGCAGCTTGAGTCATGATGGGGTAAGTGGGGAACATGCAAACTTAATGGAAAATGCTGTGTAGCTGGTATGTTCCCAGTCATATCTCTAATATATTAAGTTTGCCTTGACCATGCAATGATGCCTGGAAATGTGCATCTCAGAAAGATGATCTGCAGAGCCCACTGCCCACTTCAGATACGCAGGGACATTCAAACATAAAGTCTGAATATTCAAACATACAGTTTGAATATTGTTTGATGTGATCTAAAGTGTCCTAGCTGCCTTTGCATCACCTAGAGATCCCATGGAAATGTATCCTAAGGCTTCTGCAATAGTACAGAACACCTGTATTTTGGTACCCCGTCTTTCTGTCGAGGTCAGGTAGCCTCTGGAAACCCACTGAATTTATTTTAGGATGCTGGTTCATTCAAGACTTGCCACAAAACACAGTATTGATGTCAGAGACACATTTTGAGAGTGGATCTAACAGACACTGCTGAACAGTATTTTGCAGTCATGTTTTTCATCCTGGGCATGCCAGATGTACTCAGGGTTCAGCTTAGGCTTTGTTCTGTGAAGTCAGGCTTAATACCTATATTTGCTCTGTGTTTTATGAGGGGATGCAGTTCAAGCATGAATATTCTGCCCTGAAGGCTGGTTGTGCTTTCAGGTCATGTAGTGTCTGCTCTCTTAGTACAGATTGTCCTGCCAGCCTATAGAGAAATAAGGTCCTGAAACACGGCAGGGGATTGCCCCATCTGCCCAGACTGTCAGGAAGGACACCCAACATACAGGCGCAAGTGAGCTGAAGTTAGTCCGTAATTGAGGTTGTTATTCTTGTTCGGAAGAGGAATAATTGCCACTTGGTCCTCAGCAAAATCCCCAGGGAGAATACACCTCCGCGGCCAGCACTAGAGCTGTGAGAATCCCACGTGAGTGTCAGCACGCTCCTGGGTGCCACTGCTGGCCCTGCAGAGGACCCACAGCTCATGGTGCTGGTGGGCTAGGGGAGCTCAGATGCAGGGTACATGGGGCTTCAGCAACCTCCTCTGAACTGAGAATATATCCTGTCCCAGCAGACGGGAGGCACGGTTTTGCGAAGTCTCCTGCCTGTGCTGCTCAGACCTGGAGCTTGTGCCTGGATCCCAGCTCCTGGATTCTGCCAGAATCCCAGGTTACACGCAGCGCTCCCCAGGGTCAGTCTGACAGCCTAATTACAGGACAAATACCCCTTGTCAAATAGGTCAGGAAGTTCAGCAAGGCTCTTAACATTTTAGGACCCTAGATGCCTATATGCCCCAAGGACGCTGCCTCCTTGATGTCCTTGTGACCGGCAGATTCCTTATGCTGACTTTTTATATTGCTGTTTTAATGGAAAAGACAGCACTAGATGTTGCTACCCAGCTGTGCTCAGCCAGTCAAGCCATCTGTCCCCTGCCCTGGTGATTTTTTTTTAACTAATTCCAACTGGGTTCATTAGTTTCCTGCATGCTTTGTGAGTACTGGGAGCTGAGCAGAAAGTCCACCTCTGCCCAGCTGCAGGGAAGTTTCCCCTGAAAGCTCCACTGATGGCTGTCTGTCTTGTCTGGCGGCCAGTGAGTCAGCAAGAGCACAGCAGAAACCAGCTAGACATGACCAGCTCATGCTGCGTGGCTGGGTTAGCATCACGTCGGCATGCTGTGTATTAATCCCATCCAGCACAGCGTTAGCCATCACAGGTCTCCTAACCTGGTTACTCTTCCTTCTGCCTGCCTGGCCAGTCTGAAAATTAGCAGTTTCCAAGCTGAACAGGTAGCTGCTAGCTCAGTCCTGGGCTTCTTTGCTCCATCTCGGAACTACAGCCTGCAGTGTGTGCCGTGGGTGCCAGCTCTCAAAGGCATTCACAAGAACTATCCAAGTCAGAAAACTCAAAATCTCAGTTCTGTGCACCAAAGTTCCGCATAAATGAACAAAACAAAACAAAACAAAACAAACAAACCCCACCCACCTTTTAATGAGCCCTGATCATTCAGCAGAGACCAAATGTCACATCTGTGATGTGCCACAGAAAGAGCACAGGAGGAATGAGAGCTATGCCAGGGTCTCAGGTGATCACAAGCCCTGCCATGTGGCTCCAGAGAAAAGTTCTTCTTGGAATCATTTTGCTGATCAGCTTAACATGACAGTGTGACAAGGCATCCAGGAGACCTTAAAACAAAGAGCCCCAGCACACTGTGCCCCAGCTTTTCTCTGAGATTTGACCCCAGCCCAGAAGACATCTGAAGCGTCATGTGGAAGGAAGCAACTACTTGAGTTCTGCTGGGGACCAGCAGAAATTGCAGACTTGATTATAAACACATATAAATATAATAAAAACATAAATGCATCATGTTTATATTGCAGATTGATGCAGTATAAACATGCTGTGGTTTACGGCCAGGAGGCATCCATCAAGTCCCCAGACAACATTATTCTTCCTTATGCATAACTTTTGCTGCCAGGACCACGGGAGGTCAAAAAGCAACCGCTTGGTGCCCTTCAGGTTCACATTTTGTTGTCATCACTGTTGGTTCCTTGGCCCCAGGAATGGGTCTGATGAGAATTTGAATATTCTAGAGACTCTGGCTCCCTGTAAACTTTCTTCAAAACACTTGTGGAGACCACATTATTTAAAGTATCGCCTCTGTTTCCATGCCAAGCACACTGTGGCTTTCTCAAGCATTATGGAGCCTAGGTCAGAGCTAGCTAATAGAGGTCTTAAAGTACAGACGCCTAAATTGTTTCTCTCTGAATCCATGCGCAGGCAAAAGGGTGAAGGGAGGTCACTTGGAGCTGGAATGAATTGGCCAATTGTTCCCATTTTCCCTAACCCAGGGACAGCCTCCATACGCTGTGCTCGGCATTCGGCCTGTGCAAGTTGCCAGTGCTGCAGCTGCAGGGCCAGCAGCACAGCATCCAAAACGTGCCCCAGACCTGCCCTGTCCTCAGCAACATGCTGGTTTCTGAACGTCATCAAGCGTGACCATTCCTTTCAGACTGCGCAGTCTAAACTTTTTGCTAATGAGCTGTAACAGACAAGCTTCCCAGGGCGGGGGTGGCTTTGGGTGTCTTCACTGGGTCTGAGCTGGCTGCGGGGAATGAGGCCGTTTCTGCAGTGCCGTTACATAATGTGGGTATTTTTAGCATCTCTCATTCTGCTCATCACCACTGGTTGTGAGGGATGCAGCAGAAGAGAATCAACCATGCCGAATGACAAATAATCCCCGCACCTTACAGGAGGAGGGATGGAAGACCAGGAGGAGCAGGAACAGAACTGGATTCCCCAATGTTTGACCTGCTGCTGTCAGGCTGTAAGGACACTACGCTGCCCGCTGGCACCAGCTATCTGACTCCCTATGCAATTTTCCACTTGGCAATCCCAACGCAAGCACTACATCAACAATGTCATTTGCATGCCTTGCCCTACTGGGCTAACTGAGACAATCCATCATGGCATAATCTGCTGAGTGTATTATTCTGGGTGATTTTATGTGGCACTGCCTTGCTACGTATCATAGACGTACTTGTTCTAGGAAAAGTGTGATAAGACATTGCTGTTGACCTGGGAGATGGTGGTAATGCTTTACCCTGCTGGTAAATACAGCACATGGCACGCTCTGAAACATAAGGTGTTAATGTGCTGACGCATGCACTTGCAGAGAGATTTCATAGATTGCACCGAAGTGATAATCCTGTCTGCACACCACCACGAGCAAACATCACTGCAAGGGCATGTGTATGGCCCTAGCTGCATCATATAGCTAAGCTGACGCGTTGCAAAATGTTACCCCCAAATTAAAACAGTGATAATTCTGGCTTGTGGAAGGCCATCATCTGTTTGCAGACCAGTGCGCATGTGTGTTGGTAAAAACCTCCCCAGCAATGCAGCTGAAATGGAGTTATCAGGGAAATGAGGCTTTCCCAGTCGGCAATTGCCATGTTCATGCCTGACAAACTGGCAACATGTGAGTAATTATCTAATTAACCTCCACCCGGCGGAGGCAGAAGTGACACGGCCCTCACACTTTACTAAGGCTCTGCCTGCTTCCCAGTGGATTTTGGCAAATGAAAAGAGAAGAAACACCCTCACGATGACGTGTTGGTAGCAGCTGGTGCTCCCTGGCACTGGGGCTGTATGCAGATAAGGCTCCCAGGCTTCTCCCAGTGCCGCTCCATGAGGGGAACCAGCTGTGTCACCAGGTCCTGAGAAAAGAGGGTGCTGCAAAGACTCTTGAGGTGTTATAACCCGAGGGGACAATGATGGCAGAGTAAAGGGGGTGTGGTAGTGATATATCGGTGGAAGATAAGAGGGCACCAGGCCCTGGACATGAAAATAAGTCTGATGGAGGAGATGTTGATGGTGACCTGGAGAGCAATGCTTAGGAAAACGATCCAGCATGGGTAGGAGCAGAGAACCTTGGGCCAAAGGAAAGTCTCAGCCATGTGGAAGACTGGAACAAGCTGTAGCTCAGACCTGGGAGGAAAAGAGGATCCGCTGGGTCTGGAGAGGTGCTGGGTGTGAGGACTACATGGTTGTGTAGGTAGGAGATGACACTTAGGTGAGAGATGGACAGCTGGGAAGATAGGTTGTTCACAGGGGCTGAGGGGTGCTCCTGGTAGGGTCACTACATGGCTGCAGTAAAGAGACACTTGGGGGAGAACCAGGAAAAAGGCCAAGACTTCAGCTGAGACAAGAAGGAGATAGTCTGGACCTGGGGGAGCTTGCAGAGCCATCAGCAGAGATGCATTTTTGGATGGGTCTACCAGGCACAAACAAGGAGGAGAACAGGAACAGACCCTTTGGTACCTGCTGCAAAGTCAGAGGGACAAATCACAGACCTCTCTGCTCAGCACCGTTCCACCACGGAGGCAGGGGACCTGTGAAGAGACCTCCCTTGGGTTTCGGCTGGGGAGAGAAAGCCAGCTTGGGAGCATCACTGCTGGTTCTCAGGAGGTGGCACCTTGCCAGGAGAGATGTCTACAGCCCCTCCATGGGGCTGCGTGCATCCATGCCTCTCTTCCAGAAATGAGGGGCCTCACGCTGTCCCCAGGCCAGCCGCTGCTTTCAGCAGACCTGTCCCTTGCGTGGAGGGTGCGTGAACGTGCTGGAAGGAGTGTGGAGCGAGACCGGCCTTACTGGGATCACAGACACCAGCCAGCGCTTGCCGGCTCTGGTGGTGCTCATTATCGCTCAGTGCAGTGTCTGGCGATAATTAAAGCGAGCCTTCTATGTTGTGATTAATTTATTTTCTAATTAAGTGAGCTATGTGGTTATAGCTTGTTATTTGTGGGTAATTAGCAGCTTTCCCTTCCTTTGTATACTTAATATGTCCTATTTATGTTTGTGCTATGTTTCCATGGCCCCTCAAGTGCTCTTTTCTCCATGAACCGAATGGAGGGTCTTGGTAGGGTCCCATCTTAGGGCAGATAGACCACTGCAGGATCTTCCCCAGCCCTCAACCCAGCAGGTTTGTGGCTCGCTGGGACCATGTGAGAGCCACCCTCTTTTCTTGAATTGCCCGTGCTCCCTGGACAACCCACCGCACCCTTGGGTCTCTCCCACCTCCCCCTGGACTTCCAGTGCACCTCCAGCAGCACTGACGGTCAGTTCCTGGGCCTTTGACCCAAAGCAGATGACACTTGACAAATCGGGGTCCTGCTCTGAATAAACCCAGTGTCTGATTGCCTGTCTGTCCCCACCGAGTGGCTCAGAAGAGGAGCTGACTGGAGCTCCTTTGTGGAGGCAGGGGATCTCTATTGCTGCCTTTCTCCTGAACAGACACTGTTATGGGGTGAGCAGCCCATAAGACCATGCCATGGGCATTTCAAACACAGCAGCAACAGCTGCAATATGTTCCTGCTCTTTCTGTTTCTGTAAAGCAAAACCCAGCTGTCACCCTCGCTGCAGACCTGCGGGACCATGCACAGATGAATAAATCCAGGCCACCCCCAGCGTGAGCTGCTGCCCCCAGCTCCCTCACTGGCAGCAGCTGTTTCTCTTTGGAAACCGTCCTTGGGAAACAGCACAGCGTGCAATGGCCACGGAGATGTTTGTCTGTGCCTGAAGAGCAACCGGTCATCGTCTGGGAAGCTGGAGGGGGCATTTCCACGGGGCGCTATGCAAAAGCCCAGTGCTCGGCTATGAGCCCCCTGTTGGGTCTGTCCTCAGCCCCCATGGTTGCCCCTGTCCTGCCACGCAAGTGGGACTGAGGCAAAAACGAGGCAGGGAAACATCTCCATCACAACCAACATGCTTTTCTAGGAGCTTGACCTGAGATTCCAGGTATTCAGGCAGGAGTCTACATTAATTTGCTAAATGCAAAAAACACCATTCATTATCTCTTATTTTACTTAATTTCAAATTGGTGCTAAGAAAAAAAAACAAACACAAACTAAACAGTACAAATGAAATAGCGAAAATGCAGCTCATTTAGCACGAGGGTGAACACAAACCATATGCTTCATGTAGGAGTAATACTGCTGTGTTACTGATAAAAACAAACAAACAAACAAAAACCACAAACAAATCCAAACACCTCAACTTGGAAGCCGTTCCTTTCTGGATGAGTATGTAACCTGTCTCAGCAGGGAGGACTTCTCAGGCTGGGTCTACCCACCCCAGACACATGGTGGAGTCACACAGTGGTCACAGAGGGATGGGACATGGCAAAGTCTGCTCAGAGCAAGGCCAAATTTGAAGCTACATGCAGCTTTGAGGTCATGTTGCCACCTTAAAGCCTGATCCCAAGATCCCATCTAGGCCTTCAGAGCTAAACTGCGCCTGCAGACTGGAGATCACACAGCCCAAACTTTTGACAGCAGAGGCTGAACTGGTTCAGCTGGGAGAATTGCCTATAGAGCAGCTGGTCTGAGAAGGACCAAAGCCCTCCATGGTGAGACTGTTCCCTCTCTGCTTCTCCTTAGATTTCTTGCCTAAACCAGCAAAAATACACAGCCTGTTCTTGAGCAGATCCACAGGCGTCCGCTGCATGGCCCGTCAGGCCAGCAGGGCTCTGCCAGGCTGCCCAGGCAGACCCGTTGCAGTGCTGGATGCCATCAGCACCAGGGCATGCAGGCAAACCTGACCTCCTTTTGGCCATGCAGGACTCAGCCCAGCCTCCAGCACTGTCTGGAGGCACCTTACTGCTGGCACTGGGACCCTGGATGCTTTGGGATTTCTTGGGGGGAGCAGATTTTTTTTTTTTTTTTTTTTTTCCCAGACAAAGCTTCAGTTCACAAGCTCTTCTCCAGACCATTTGTCTCCCCTCCAAAGGAAACAATCAGTCCTTTCAGTGTCTCTCCACAGCAGTGTGTCTGGACATTTATTATCTTCATCGCTGCTCTTCTTGGAGCCACTTTTCACCCAGGGATGTCCCCGCTGAGATGGGGCCACCCACACCACATGCAGCATTTTTCCACTGCTGTCCTCGTGGCGTGGGGAACAGCTTTTGCTTTCTGAAGGACTCTGCTGCCTGCTTCGAAACGTTTCAGAAAGGCTCTCCCCAGCTTATCTCCTTTCAGACTTCACCTGTTAGGGCCTCTGGAGTATTTGTATGAGATAATTTTGAGCTGCTTTGCATCCTTCGGTGTCACAGTAGCTGCTTTTCTCTCAGTGCAATATTATTCCATCATTTTCAATAATAGGTCAGTAATGGAGCCATTACTCAACACAGCTGCCGTCTAATTGCTGCGCTGCTGGGCTGGGCTCGCTCGGGCTGAGCTCCCCTCGCCCCGGCAGGGCATTGCAGCGCTCCCCTGCTGCTCCTGCCAGGTACCCTTGGCGGTGGGCAGCCTTCCTCCCATGCACTTCCCGGGGGATTGGGAGCCAAGGCACCATGGGACTGGCCCGGTGTCGGAAATGCACACTCTGGGGACAGAGAGAGAGCAGAGAGGGACCCACCCGAGCTTTCAGGTGTGCAATTTGCTGTGTTGGGGTGAGAAGGGAAAGGAAGGGCTCTGCTCGTCTGATGCCAGCTGGCCCTGCCTGTCTTTCAATGTCCACTATCTGAAATGCAACTGTGTGCAAGTGGTGGCGGGGATGCTGGCTCCTTCTGGGTGGCCTTGGGACCCCTGGGGCCTGACCCACTGATGCCTTCCCTTTCACTCCAGCCCCACACCATGCCAGAGCTCCCATCTGGGATCCAGCAGAGAAACAAACCCTGGAGCTCATCAGGTGTGCCCGAAGTGCCAGCACCCTGACCGGAGTCAAGCCTTTGCTCCGGGAGCCTCAGAGCACTGTGCTTGCTGCAGACCTGACTTCAGCACACAGTGCGCTCTGTGCTCTTCGTGTTTGCAAGTCCAGGGACACATACATGCCACAGCCACTGCTGCACAAGGCAGCTGAGGCGCTCACAAGCACAGGAATACAAGAAAGAAAATTAGCCCTAGACAAAAACCCTTGCCATAAAAGATGCAAATATTAGCTGAGTGCTCCCAGAGCTCTGTGAATATCTGGCTATTTTAATACAGAAAGTTACAGCTATGGCTCATATGGAAAAAATGTCTCCTATTTTTTCCTGGGCAGAGACAGTGCTTCCTGATCTGTGCTTTTTTGGTTTAAATACAATGCCCCAATGCAATGTCATTGGAAGAAACCAGAGTGGTTTAAAATCCATCCAAGTCATGCTTGCTAGTGCAACGAAAGCACCCAATAATAGTTCCCTGATTTGTTCTCTCTCTGTGCCATTTTTATTCATTGCATTTTTGGGGAGCGTGCAGCAGAGGGGACAGCTGTTCCCAAGACAAGCCCTCACACAACACAAGCTCCTGCATTGCCTCTCCTGGAAGTAAATATAAAACACATTTATTATTATTATTATTATTTTTCTTAAAGAATAAAATAAACACCCAAGTAATAACCTGCTATTAAAACAAATGTTTGTTTGCCTGAAAGGCTTGGCTGGCTGGTGAACTGCAGCAGGGGAAAGCTCTTGGGCTCGGACAGCTCAGACATTGAGCCCCTGTTGCTGCAGGTGGGAAGTGCTGCGGAGGCTGCTGGTCTCAGGAGGGGGATGAAGCTTTCCCCCTTTCTTTTAATTTAAAATTACAGGTGCCTGGTGAAGCATGTGCAGCTTCACTGAGTCCTCCGTCTGAAAAGCTGCTGAGTGGATAAATGGTTTGAAATGGCTGATACAAAAACTGCGGCTTGGTGTTCTGAGAAGGAGGAGTCGCAGTGTCTTTTCATTTGAAAAAGTGCTTGGAAATGAGTTAGAAGATCCGCTGAAATCACAGAAAAATTGTTTGAAGTTCTCTCTCTCTGTATATATACATATGTCTATGCAGAGAGAGAAAAAAAGAGAGAACACTGATTTGATTTTTTTTTTTTTTCTTTGCCTTAGGTAGATTAGTTTTAATTGAACTTTTCATCTCGTTTAGTAACAAGGCATTTGCTTTCTCTTTTTTTTGGAGGTGTTCACGGGCTCAGGATACAGCTCTCTCTACTCCTCAGCGGCCTGGGGAGTGCAGAAGGAGCCCGGCTTCAGACACTGAAGCGCCTTAAGGCTGGCAGTGATAGAAAGCACCTGTGCTAATATTTATGTGTTACAGGTACAGACAAAATCTTTGTGTAAAGTAAATGTGTCCAAAATAAAGGGTTACACAGCAGTGGTGTGAATACATGGCACATTTGCAATTACCAGCGTCAGGGAGGTGTTGTACAGCACAGGGCTGAGGAATCTGAGCTGGGATGTTGTCTCCTTCCCAGCTAATTCGTAAAGTCATTAATCTCAACAGACTTTTATCATCACCTAAACTGACCTCCCGAGTTGGCTGGGATGATGAATCATTCATGGGCAAGCTCTGGCTTTCCTGGAGCACTTCAGTGAGGCTGTTGTCGATAGAGCAGCCCGAGCCCCCAGGCTCAGTGGGGGCTTCTCCTGCTCACCCCGAGCATTTGCTGGTCCTGGTTTGTGCTGGGGGGGGGGATAGGAATGAGGAATGCCTTTGGGGGGATGTAAGTCCTGCATTTTATGATGAGTGAAACATAGGAGCCAGCTTTTTTTTTTTTTTTTTTTTTTTTTTTAAATGCGAGCAACACTGTGATGGTTTGCATCTATTTAAAGTGCATTTCTTCCCAGGAAGCCATCATGGCATGCTGTTTAAACCTCATATTGGGTTTTTAAATGGGGAAGGAGATAATAACGCAATATGGAAGCTTCCCGACTGCCTCCAACTTGTACAGCCCTGCTCTATTTACCATCCTGATGCTCTGCTGAACTATTTTACCATCATCTGTTTCCTTCTGCATAATTTCATTTAGATTTTCAGCCACCTGCTGTACGTGTCTCAAAAGAGCTTTGAACTCTCTCTGCCTTTGAGCACCCTTTTCTCACCCCTCCTGCAAGCCCCTCTCACTGCCCCTGGGGCTCCCACATGCTTTTTTAGGGGGTCTCCTGCTCTGTGTTGCTTGTTCCCAGCCTCTGTCTTTGCCTCAAATATTGTGGGAGGACTTGGTTCTGAAGCACACCAGGAACTTGCTGAAAAAACTCTTTTTTTTTGTTTTGTTTTGTTTTGTTTTGTTTTGTTTTGTTTCTCCCTTTTATTTTATTTTATTTTTTATTTTATTTTTTATTTTATTTTATTTTATTGAGCAGAGTAGCTCCCTGTGCCACAGTGTGGGGCAGCAGTAAACTACAGGGACCAGCTATGGGAGCTCTGTCACTGTCACCAGCACTCCTCTCTACCAAGGAAATGTGGCCGGGGCCATGGCCCTGGGGCTGAAACCTGCTGAGAGCTCTCTGCTGCCCTGCTGATGGGGGTGATCGTGTGAGCTGGACCAGGAGGCTCACGTGTGGTTATCCTTGTCTGAGGAAGTGGGCATTTGGTCCTATTTCACAGCAGAGGAAACAACTGGTGGAGCTGGCATTTAGAAGTGCTGGTGTTCATGGAGGGGCATGTCTTACTGGTGCCAAAAGCAAAGTTAATGTGAGAAGAGAGGAGGCCACTGCAGGCCTGCAAGAACAGACCAGCAAGGTAAGAAGCCATATAAGAAAGCCACTGCTTTGGAAGGAGCCACATCTGCAGGTGCACAGGCCCTTGGCATGCTCTCAGCTCAGCATGCATGTCTCTGCTCTCCTCCAAACGCCTGCCTCTGTGCACCTGTCCATGCCAGCACCACAGTGGGTGAGGGTGAGCCCAGCACTCCTCCTCCCCCGTGTGATGGAAATGACGGCTGATCACTTATTCCAAGTGCCTCATTCCCCTTCAGTATTCATTTTCCTGCACAGGGATGTTCACGCTTCTGCATCCATGCTGCATACCAAACACGCCGCTTCTGCCTCCGACGTATTCAGTTCAAGGTCTGTTCTCTAATAGCCTCGGTTTTACCTTTTCAAAGTAGTTCCAAAGAGATCTCGCTGATGACTCGGGAGGTACGAGGGATGGTGCATGGCATTGTCATCATGGATATGAATCTTAATGGCAACCTGCAGACCTTCAGATCAATCTGAGAAAGGCGAAGATAATGGTGTCCTAGAATACACCCCTCTGTGCTACATTCCCTTTTGCCATTAGCCCTGTGCACACTTGGAGATTAAAAAGAGAGCAGCCTAATTAAAGCCAATATAAATTTGGATATCCTAAAATATGACTGATTAATAATGTATTACGCCCCAGCAACAAAGGGCTGTAAATTACCCAGGCAGTGGCACAGCCGCCAGCCTTGCTGTGTGCCATGCTAAGCGCTGCCAGTACCGCCTGGCTTCTAAATCATGTCTGCTTGGGTTCATCTCCAACAGACTAGAAAGACTTAATTCTCTGAGTTCAATAAATAATGTGTCTGTCTTAAACACAGCAAGTAATTCATCGCCTCCCGTGTAAGTAGTAGCTCAAAGATCTTCATTTAAAGCTTTTTATGGGGGAATGACTCTCTCATGTGCTCAGGGTGGTTGTGGAGTCTCTCATTTTTGAATTGCTGGGTAAAACCTAGCCCTGCTTAAACTCTGGCCATTAATTAGAGGAAGTAATCACAGCTTCACATCTCTTCAGTCACTCTAATGTGAAAGAAGACAGTCATTTTGGTTTGGCTGCTGGTGGTCAGATGTCCACAGCGCTTAGCTCTAATTGGGTCCCAACCCTGGAGAAGACCAGGACTGAAGCAAAGCAGAGTTTTAAGGCTGCTTTTCACGTTCATCCAGTTGTGATGAAGTCATTGTCTGACTCCAGCGAGCCTTGGCAGGGGCTGGGGTGGTGAAATCCTCATTACTACAAGCTGGGTTTTGGCAGGCAGGAATGAGCAGTGCTGTGAGCAGGGGGTGAGCTTGGTGGAGATGCCCTGCTTCTGCCAAGCAAGGAACCAGACCTGAAGAGCCCCCGGCCCCTCGGCTAAAGGAGAAATCTTCTCACCGAGCCTCACCTCCCCAGCGTGTGTTCAGTCGCCAGCCCACCTTGCCCCACTCTCCACAAGGATTTATACCCCAAGCTATCGGTGCCTGGAGAGCCTGGGGACGAGCACCACTTCCCACAACATGTGTGCAGCAAGCGAGGCTGGCTGAGGATCTGCGGCTCCGTTTAAGGGAGATGCACACTCCAGCTGCAGGCTAACAGCTCTTGGCTTGGTGATATCCAGAGACCAAGTATTATAAATAATAGGAGATTAGCAACACTCTTAATGCTTCAGACTCCTATGATGTGCTTGTTAGTGGCTGCAAATGAGCTGTACTCCAGTGTTTAGCAACATCAACTTGCAAATGTCACCGACAGAGAAATCTGAATCTTTAACTGATTTTAAAGGCATTTAAAATTGCAGCACTCCCATTCACACACAATTCAGAGGAGCGTAAATAACACACAACTTATTTTTATGCTTCGCCCGTCATTTGGAGCGTGACAGAGTTCTGCACGGCTTAGTGCTGAAGCTGCAAGGAGAAGGAATATTTAGAGAGAGATGCAGTGGAAGGCGGCATGCGACAGCCAGGATGAGGCAGCCACGGGGAATGGGACACCCCAGCTTCAGGGAGGAGAGAGGGAGCAGTGTGAGGAGAAGAGAGCTGCTGGAGAGATGATCCCTAGGAGAAATGAGGTCAAGTGGGCTCTGAACACCCGGAGAGCCATTTTCCTTTTCTTTCCCTACATCCTGGCAGTGGTGCACCAGGGTGAGGGCTCCCCTTGCTCTCTGTCAAGCTTGGTGGTAAGAGAATGGAGCACAAGGGCAGTGAGGTGTCCAAGTCCAGCTGAGCTTCTTACAGAGAAGACATCCAGGATGGAGCAGACGAATCCCAGGCCAGATGTTCCCATCTCATGCCACTGCTGGGGTAGAGCAGCTGGGTGGCTGGCTCAGCTGTGCACCTCCACAGTGCTGACTTCATTCCACGAGGCTGGGCCAGCAGGTTCTGATGAGGGTGAAATTCACAGAGACACAGAAGATCTGGCAGGAAAAATCTGGGGACTGCAGCAAAGAAGAGGTTGGGATCTCTTCTGGCCCAGTGCTTTAATTCTTTCAGGTTCAGGCATACAGTATCACAGAGCAATGGCAGGAGATCCTAGGAAACATCACCGTGAACTGAAGAAATAAGCACCAAGCACTGTTTCTCCCTGCATCTGCTACCCTGCAGGGCAGGAGCTTTTTGTCTGGATCACGTAGGTTCTGCAGGCATTTTCTGCCAGATGCTCAGGAAGATAAAAGCCAGTGCTCATGAGCTGTGTGTAATCCACTGCCTGGGAGACAAACTTGTGGCGTATCAGACCTGGCACTGGGCTAAAGCTCAGCAGATTTCTCACCCCTTCTGGGTTCTGCCACTACCTTGCCTCTTGGCTGTGGGCATCTCGTGAGTGTGGGACCGCAACACATCCTGCTGGTGGGACAAAAGCAGCAGCGTGCCAAAGGGTGAGGAAGGCTAACTCTTGTGGATAGGGCCCTCAGCTCTGGAGTCAGCACTGCTGTGACCTGGAAGCTGGAAGAGACCTCCAGAGAGCCCACCCTGCTTGTGTTTTTCTGACTCAGTGGCTCTGTGCTGCCCACGGCCCATGCTGGGAGGCCACGGTATGCCAAGACCCAAGGATGAGAGGCTTGGCTGGAAATCTCTGGGAAGCTTACAGCTACCAGACAGGCCCTGGGGGGATTTGGTAGGAGTCCAAGAGGCTGTTGGCCCCTGGGAAAACACATCTTAAAGACGCTGCTCTGCATCTGGAGAGGGCTTCCTGCCCACCCTTGTGCCCTGCAGTCTGATGGAAGGTGTTGCCTGTCTCTTTGGAGCTGAGGTCCACCAGCAGTGGTGGTCCTCTCCCTGCCTCTTTCATATTTCAAACATCTAGACAGTGGGACTGGGAAAGCCATGTCCAGGCAAGTTTTAGTGTGTGCACCTCTGGCTGTAGGGCTGTGGTGTGGCTGACTACTTTCCTGACCCAGCTATCTCCTCATGAAATGATGCCGGGCGGTTTCTCTCCCCTGGGAGAGTGGGAGCAGCTGCTGCTGTTGCACATGCACTGGGTGTGCACTGAAAACCTCAGTAAGGGAGCAGTATATTACCGTGCTGAGTTCAATAGATCAAGCTGCAAAGAAATACTTGCTCTGGTCCCAGGGGGAAGAAGGAGATCTAAAAGGCAACCAGAAGAGGCAACTTTGTGCATTATTCTTCAGCAGCCGAGGCTGCAAATTCCCCCAGCAACAGAGATGCACATTTCAGCACCCACATCCCCCCGGCATGGGGGAATGGAGAGGAAGGGTGCTGAGTGTGCAAAGCTCTGCCACGTCCATCGCTTTTGGAAATCAGAGTAGTCAAACTTCCCTGACAGGCTGACGATTCATTAATGGGAGAGCATATTCAGTGCCCAGGCAGCCGGCAGATGAAAGAGGTCTTTGTTACAGGAGATGACATTGTCAGTTGAGGCTACGGGAGAGAGACTTATTGGATCAATTTTCACCAGCGGTTATAAAAATGTGTTTTATTGTGATGGGGCTGCTGTCTTATCTTCCCCTCCTGCCAGTGGAACACGCTGCTGCTGCCACTCAGCCTGCTAATCACCCCGCTGCTGTTAGCCTGGAGAAAATGGGGAACCATCCACATCCTGGGAGTGGCTCCTGCGGCCTCGTCATCTCCTCTGCTCGTGTGGCTGGGGGATTCGACTAGATGATTTTTCAAGGTCCTTTCCAATTCCTAACATCCTGTGATGCTGTGGTCCCAACAGCCCTCTGACATGCTAATCCTGTACAGGTCAGGGAAGGACAGCCTCTGCTCAGAGGCACTGGCCAGGAGCTGTGGGACAGCTGGGCAGTCCTGGTGTGGAGGACTTCTGGACATCTTCACTTCAGCCTCCAGCTCAGGGCAGAGGCTGCTGTGTGTTGCTAGAGAAAGCCTTGGGAAGTGGGCAAATGTTGGTCCACCCTTGGGAAGACTTCTGTAGGCCAGCAGGAGCCTGGAGACCAGTAGCCCTTGGGGGACCTGTATTGCTGTGGGCAGTGATAGCTGCAGGCTGGTGGTGGCCTGCTAGGACTTGGCGCTGCAGCTGCTGAAGCTGGGGCAGGGACCAGCAGTCACAATTGGTACTGTCACCCCAGAAAGTGGCTTAGAGTGGGATGGGGCATGGCCAAATGGTCTTTGGTCAAGGGAGGGCAGAGGACAGAGGTGGGGAGGTGCTGAGAGACTGCAGCAGGAGGAGCGGGTTTGGTATTTGGCATAATCTCCACGTGCTGAAAAAATGGTCTGAAATCAATATGAGAAAATGCAGTAATGACAAGGGCAAAGCACTGCTCTTAGGGAAATAAAAAGACAATGCCACATGATGAAAGGAGGAATAATTGGCTCTGCAGTAGAACTGCAGGGCTGGCCAGAGAGGGTATCTAGGAGCAGTAAGCTTCAACCAAGGCTTTCTTGTCATGGACTGAGTGGTCCAGTGAGGCAAAAGCTCCATGCTAATGAGACTGGTGGCTGGGGAAAGGCATTGACAAGGCTGCGCTGCCTTGCACTGCAGATGCCCAGGACTGTATGATCAGCTGGGCGAGCCCTGCAGAAGCACATGTGAGGAATCCCCAGTATGGCCAGGGGGATGCAGAGGGATGCTGGGACATCCTCTATTTCCCCTCCTCCTTGTGGTTACACCTCCCTCCCTGCCCAGCCTCCAGGCTCCGGGCTCTGGTCTCCCTCTGCCCCAGACGAGGTTGCCCAGCAGGTGCTGGGGACCCTTTCTGGAAGCTGTCTTTAAAGCTGGAGGACACTGGGACCAGTGGGACCAGGACACGGAGGTCTGACACAGCAAAGGCTTGCAGACCTTTAGTCCGGGCTCCCTGTCCTTGGAGGGTAGTAGTGAGAATTTTTGCACTGCCTTTCCAGCAACCCATGTTTTTATTCAATCTTCCCCTGCTTGGCTCTCTTTCTTGAGAGCTGAGTGAGGATCTAGGACCCATTTTTTCCAGCAAAGGGTGGACCTGGCGATCCTTCAAGGTCCTGGTCTGTTCTGTGTCCTGTCACTGAAAGTGAAACTGCACAACAAATGGAGTTGATTCTGCCCTTTAAGTTCAGAGAGAGGACATACTCTGTTTTTCCCGAGTATGGAGAAGTAGCCACATCCTGAATCACATCCCCCTAAGCCAACAGCTAATGGCACAGTGACAATTTCACAGACAGACTGTGTCATCTTCATAGATGATTACAGGCAGCTCCATGACCTTCACACCCAGCTTGGCTGCTGTGGCTGAGATGACCCCCACACTGGGACAGGGCCTGGTGTCAGCCCAAATAAACAACTGGCACAGCGGGGCCTGGACAGGAGCTCCAGCTCCCCCCGCATCCGTCAGGCACTGGGGTGACTTGTGCAGCGCTGCGAGATCTCTGCTGCAGAAACTTGAGCTGTGACGCCGAGCAGAGCTGGAGTTAGTGAATGGGAAGCAGGATTCAGCGTGCTTCAGGGTGGTTTGAAGAGCCAGGAAACACTGGGGCTGTTTAATTGAAAGTAACTGTTTTTTTTTTTTTTTTTTTTAAAAAAAAAGGACTAATTCTTATTAAACACCCACAGTGACATTTTCTTAAGTGGAAATTAAACAGGGATTAAGGTGAAGCCTCCTAAGACTCTCCCTGTTGTGATCAAGAATATTTTAAGGCAGGAGCACCACGCCACATTAAATTTGAAGAAATGAGCTGATGTGGATGCACTCCAGTGTCTTTCCCTCTCTCCGTCCTGGGGAGCAGAGGCAGCTGGATGTAGTGGGATGCTAAGCAAAGAGATGTTCTTAAAATGGGGGGCCTCCTCCGAACCCTGGCCTCTCAGCCATGTTCTCAAGTGCTGCCTGAAATGGGAAGGGAAATGAAATGCTTTGTAATGGAAACCCTAGATAAAACAAGAAAGACCACTGTGGTCTCCCCAGTGCTCTTGCCTGTACTTGGAGGAGCCCATGCTCCCTGCCTGCCTTTTGGGGAACCAGCAGGAAGTGTCCCTCTCAGGGAGGATGCAGTGACCGTGTAGATGGAGCTGCTCAACCCCTTGCACCTGTGATGCCAAGGCATGGAGGCACCCAGGGAGCAAGTGTCCTAAGTCAGGAGGTAAGTTGAAAGAACAATGACCTGTTCATCCCTCATTTCTGACTTGTTTTACTGCCTTGTGCTTATTCAGGGCACGTCTACCCAGCAGAAGCTCTGTTGGCGTCATTATATTGGCAACTGGCTCACAATGCTAGTGCACCTCACCTGTTGGCACGGGCAAATAGCAGTCAGTTCAAAGGGAGTGTGGCCATGGGGCAGGGGGAGCTGTGGGGATGGAGCCCCACCACCGTGTCTATGGGCACATTTAATGGTTGGAAGGTTCCCCACTGCTATTATCTTTTGTGTAGTAACTGCAGCCCAGCAAGGCAGGAAAAAGCTTTTGTGCCATGCCGGGGGGCTCCATTCACGCTTGCAGCTTCTGCAGCTGAATCCCTGTGACAGCGTGCAGACCTGCTCATCCTCACTGCCTCATCCCCAGGGCAGCTCCTGCTGGCAGCGGTGACGAGGCAGAGCAAGCGCCTGTCTGTGTAGGTATATCACACACCTTTCTGCCACCGGCAAAACTAGAGGCAGAGGAATCTTCTCCAGAAGACTTCTGCTTCCTGCCTGGAGAAGGTATGCAGGAAGGAATCAGTCTGCCTGGGCCAAGTCAGTTTGGATGGTCTCACACCTCTGCCAGAGTTTGTTCAAAAATGTTGTTTCCTCCTGAGGCCATGGAGGAAACTTCACAGGTTTGCAAGAGTGCACAGAGCCAACCCTAGCTCCTGGTTGATTTTCAGGGTCTTGCAGTCAGCTTGGTCTCTTGAGTGCCTTATCAGTTGGGGCTGTGGGTGACCTCTTCCAAACCATTCTTCTTCCAGCTGCCAGATTGAAAGATGTGATTCTTCTTGCCTGTGCCACTGCTGCTGCTCCTTTCAACCATGCGACTTCCCTGAAAACTCTCCTGGAAGATGCAGAGTCATGGGGAAGGAGCAGAGCAGAGAGGGCACCAGGGCACCTGGTGGTCACCAGAACTCCTCCATCCTCCTTCAAGTGTGGGCTGGGCAAGCTCTGGTCACTGCTTATTGATGCATTGGGGGAAGAGCAAGGAGGGAGCCAAGGCTGTCTCTGAAGCAGAAGCAAGAAGGAGAGCACTGTCTTGTAGATAAAGAGCATAAGATGCTGGAAGATAAAAATTTGGCTGGAATTAGAAGTTAGTTTCTGCTCATCAGGGCAGGAATGCTCCGGGTTGAGTAATGTAGACAGAAAGCTGACTTTTTTGTCATGGTGTTTATTGAGCTTCTGAAAGAGGTTGCATGACATGGTGCCAAGAGCTGGAAGATGATGACCCCACTACTCTCCAGCTCCTTTTGGTGCAAGGCTCCTCCACTTCTCATTCACCTTCCAGGTTTGTCCATCTCCTGCTTTCATCCAATGCACTGTTTGATTAATTAAATATTCTCTCCTACAGATTGTTGGCTGAGGGTGACACACGTTTAATGAACAGCTGCAGGTCCCTAATCACATTGGCAATTAGGAATGTAATTAGAGCACTTGCAAATGGTTTTCATGCTGATAAAACATGACAGAGTAGAGCGTTTTCACTCACTGTCAGCTGTCAGACAATCTGTTACCTATCTAATGGCAATTTAATTACAAATTCCTTCACTACCTTTGTTTCTGATTGCTCTGGTCCATGGTTTGACTGGGCATCTCTTGGGGTCAAACACAATGCAACCCAATGTCATTGGTGTTGTGCCATGGCAAAGACCTGGTTGAGAAGGGGGATTTCAGGACAGGATGCCTACGAAGCCTTCCCCTCCCACCTGGTTTGGGCTGGCTGCTGATGAGCGGGCAGGAGCCTGCCCAAGGGGGCAGACACCAGTCACAATAATGTTTCTGAAGAGCATGGAGCTGGAGAACCTCAGCAACCACCTCTGTTGGAGAGGCCAGCACAAGGCAACTGCTGCCACCTGAAGCCACGCTGAGCGACCCTGCATCAAAACACAATGCTGAGAGCCATCGTGCTGGATGCCTTCCAGAGAAGCTGTGGGAGACTCGCTTGTAGGGACTCCACAACCAGGCGTGACATCTGGATCTAAAAGCTTTTTATTTTGGTAAAGGTTCTGTTTGTTTCTTCTGTTTCAGAGTTCCTGAACTGAGACTGCATCTCGGAGTCACAAGGCCAGCATTCGGTGTGCCCAAACTGTCTGACCACAGCTCTGTGCAGGGCATCCAGGAGATGGTGAAGCCTCAGCTGGAAAGGCTTGGGTCCTCCAGCTCGGTCTGCTCTGAATTGTGCTCAGCCCTGCAGCCTGTTCAGCTTGAGCAGCTGAACCTACCCCTATCTAAGTGCCTTCTAAAAAAAAATGACATCTCTTGTTGCTGAAAGCCTACCTTGAAGCAGAAGTTCCCATTTAACTGGCAGTGAGTGGCTGTGAATCAGAAAGAAAGGACAGCGTGGACATAAGGGGCTCCCATTTTAAGGAGTTAAGGCGAGACCTGTGCTGAGCACAGCCTGTACAGGATGGGTTTGGGAGCTGCAGACCTGCAAGCAGGGCTGTGCAGGAGGCATGTGGGGGAGCAGATCCCATTTCCCATGGGACTGCACACATGGGAAGATCTGCTTACCTTGTCTGCACTGAACCACAGTCCAGAAAGAGGGTCCCATCTCCAGCTCCTCAGGATATAGGTATTCCCACAAAGATGTAAGTGGCGTCTGGCATGCCCCACTCAACAGGGATTCTCAGCAAAGGGCTCCCATCCCTTTAACCACCCCTAGATAGCATTTGTGCAGTCACTGTGTGCTGCCGAGCTGAAATAGCACTGTGACTTTGTCATCAACAGCATTTCCCCTCAGTTCTCAAGGTGCTGTGTTTAATTTATAACCAGGTAGAGCTGCATTAAGAAACACATTTTACAGATGAAGGTACTGCTCAACAGGAGTTATTCTACTCCAGGTCACAGCTGGGAGCAGAACTGAGGCCTTTTAATGACAGTTGAAGTGCAAACAAGTGACTGCCACATTTTGGGTCACATCAGAGCCCAGAGACATCAGCCATCAGAGCCCATGTGTCATCTAAAGCACCAAATCCCCCCAAAAGTGCTGATGCCTCCCTGCAGTGCTGGTGAATTCCTGGCTCTGGCAGGCCTTGCGGGAATCTTGCAGGTAATTTTTGCATAGCTTTCAAAATATAATTGCTTAATTTGCTGTAAAATGCTTACTTTGGTTGTTAAAACTGCACAAAAGTTGCAAAGCAAAGAGCACAAGATGCTGGCTTCAGTTGCACACACACGGCACAGCTGCACCTGGTGACCCACTGCTCCATGCCACCAGAGCCACCGAGAGTCCCCACGCTGACACGGAGAAGCCCCAGCAGTGTCTTTTCCTCCCAGCCCTGTCCCCAGGGCTGGCTCTGCCTTTCTGGCTGGGTATCTGCTTTTAAAGCTCCTGGGCACGCTCGCCTCCTCCAGCTGACCCAATTCCTCCTCGTTGCCATGGAGAACCAGGCTCATTTCTGGTTTTCAGTCTTGGTGCCACTCCTGCTGTGACCGCCGACCAGGCGGATGCTGCAGCCGGTCCTGACTCGGTGCTCCCAGAAGACAGGCACCAACAGGACCAGGGTGGCTCAGCACGTGCTCTGCTGGGTGGCTCCGCTGGTGCTTGGGATCTCCTCAAGCAGAGGACGCCAGGGGCTGCATGTCCTGGTGACCCTCCCTGTGCCCACCAACAGATGCCAGGTGCCACTCCTTGTAAGCCCCATTTCAGCACACCCGCAGACAATGAAGTGAGGTGTTTTGATGTGGTTAATGGTCAAGAACTGGCAGTTCTAGGGGCTGGCACTTCAGATGAGTATTTAAAATCTCAGTTAGAGTTCTGCTAAGGAGGACTAATTAGGGGCCAGTGCAGACACTGTAAATCATTTACCCCATGCAGTCTATCAGCTAGCTGCTCCAGTGTGTAATTTTCCATTCTGTCCATTTATAAAACAATATTTTCTGTTTTTCTTTCTCTGTTTGATTGTTTTCCCCAACCAGGAGTTAATTCACTGGTTAAAGGAATGTTCATTCATGGACGGAGGGACTGCAGCTTTGTGCTCCTGGACAGGATTATCTCATCTCAGTGCAAGCCATTGTTGTTGGTGAACAGCTACAGATGAGGCAGTCTCTTGATGTCACTTAGTATATAGAAATAATAATTTGTCCTGTCTCTGCTTTGCAGCTTCCCAGGCAGGGGGATGATGAGCACTGGCAAGGGAGCTTTTTTGTATCTCCTATTTCATGAACTCCAGAGCACATAATAGTAGCAAAACAAAGCAAAGCAAAACAAACAAACAAAACACACAAGGCTCCCAAAACAGCATTAACCTTCCCTTCAGCCCGCCCCAAACTGCAGGCCAATCTTTCCCCTCCTGGTTGGCTCGAGGAAGCAATTTCTAGTTTGAATTGCTGTGCGTGTGACACTGAAGCCTTGTGTGTTTAAAAGCAGATTCCTGGAAAGCATCGGCAAAGCCAATTTCATCTTCTCAGCAAAGTCTTTTTCTTTCTAAGAAGCAACCTGCCACATCAGTAATGGTTTTAAATTGACTTTCACAGGTGCCCATCCACAAGAGATATTGTTTCCTAGAAACCAGAGGTTAATGGAGAAGGGCTCCAAATAAAGCAAGAAGGAGGAAAAAATGCTTGCTGCTCTGCCAAGCGCCATCTGCTTCATGACAATAAAGACAGCCAGAAATTATGCTTGGTTATGGGGTGAAGCCTCCTCTGGCTTCTAGGAAATGTGGCTGGGGAGCACTGGGCCATGCCCAGCTTTCTGGTGGGGCTGGAGGAAGCATCCTCACACTGGGGCTGGGTGCACTCTTACAATTTCCCCGATTAACACAGTAAATACAGGCAACATGAAGCAATATCCGGAGTGGTGGAGGCTCCTGTTGTTTGCTTTGAGGGGAAGGATGGGGAGGGTGTGATGCACAGCACCCTTGAGACCATCCCTTTCCAAAGCTTCCATTTCCCAGCAGCTCTTCAGGCATCTGGGTTAACACCTGTCCTTTGCAGTGCTGAAGCTTATTCAGAGAAAGGGCAAATGCTGTTTGTTCACACCAACACCCAGTCCGCTGATCTCTGATCCCTACCAGCACTTAATTTGCTCCCCAGCAGCACAATGACAATGTGTCCAGGCCATCTTGGATCACAGCCATGCACAGGAGGATCCCTGGCTTTCTTCCATTGCAGTTTCCCTGAGGAAGCTTGTGCCTCCTGTACTAAAGCCCTTAAGTTGTTCATGGCTTGAAGAATTCCTCCCTTCCAACATTTTTTGGTGGTTGTGCCTGGTGAAGGTGGCAAACCAGGTCCCATGGCAATTGTGCTGTTGAGTTGCCCTGAGAGCTGGATGCAAGCCAAAGAAGAATAACTTTCTGGTGGTTCTGGAGGTTCAGCTGACACACAGATGTGCTGTGTAGAGCATATTTTGGCTGCAGTTTTGGATGGAAAAAAGAGCAGAGCCAGGAGTGGTGCCTGGTATTCTGTGTGTGAGAAAAATGCCAGGGCAAAACCCACCTCCTAGCACTGGTGTAACACTAATCAATGATCTTCAATTGAAAAACAACCATGGAACATCCAAAAGCTGCTTGTGGAATTTACCGAGTGCACTAACCTTCACTGCCTTTCTAAAAAAAATAATCAGTCCCAGTTCTCCAGATCACAAGCCTCCGAAAATGGCATTTCCACATGCTCAGTCAATGTCAGAAGCACACATTAAACATCATCCTCTGAAAGTGTTAACAGCCCTGAGAAACAGCCCCCTGCATCACCGACACTCTTGAAAGCAGCTGTATTAATCTTGCTGTGCTTAAGGTGCCAGCCCTCTGCGGAGCGGAGATAATACTGCTGCATCTCGTGGGGGCTGCGGGAATAAATGAATATTTGTGAGCTGCTCTGCCAGTGTGGTGCCTAGCACCACCAAAGCCCACGTGGAAAGGATGAGCTATGCTTTCTGCATGATCTGGGAGTGCCGAGAGTGGGAAGGGCTCTGCTGATTGAGACGTGCAGAGCGGCTGCTGCCCCGCAGTGACCACCCTCATCCAGCTGACAGTGGGATTTACACAGCCGGTGTTTCCAGCGAGTGCGTGTGATTTGCCCCTGATTTGTGGGCAGGAGCTGTGTCCCCTTGTGCAGGCTTTGGGAGCAACAACATCTTCTTCTGTTCATGCCCTTGCTACTCGTTGGGTTGGTGTAGGGCTGCTGTCTCTTCTACTGCAGGGTCTGGTCAACAGTGATAGTGCTGCCTCTCATCTTCTGCACTCTTTTCACTTTTTTGAGGACTTGTGTTAAGGCCAAATAGGAAAAAAAACAAAAACAAAAACAAACAAACAAAAAGAAAAAACAGGAGAAAAAGTCACATTGTTTATGATTTGGTAGGATTTGGAAGGGGAATTTTGAGATTAAAGGAAAACCTGCTCACATTTTTCACTTATGTATTGTCCTTGTCCTTGCCTTTTTATTTATTTATTTATATATTTATTTATTTATTGAGAGGGTGGTGTGGGGATCGCTGAAAGGTTTCAGTGAATGTGGTACATACCAAATCCCTGTTGTGAACCCAAGGGCTCCAAAAATCCATCTGTTTTGGCAGGACCAAGTTCCCAGGCTTCAGTGGCTGATCTCCAGTTTTCTTCCTCTTGCTTCAGACATTTGATGCAGGCCCTCTGGCCACCAAAGAAGCTGCCCATATCTCCCTGAGCCTGTATTGATGTCTGCTGGGCGCTCTGGTCACTGCCGCTATCCCAGCTCCTGGCTCCAGCTTTGCTAACCTGTGTTCACCATTCATTTGAATTACCAATGTGAGGAGGGTTGAAGATGCTTCAAAATGTGATTTCACTTATTGGTACCTCCCAGATGGCTGAAAAGTATTTGCTTGAACTTGAAAGACTGAGTAGACATTAAATATGAAGAAAGGGTTGCATTTTTCAAGAGCTGAGGTTTATCACCAGTCTTGCTGATGTCAGTAGCAAAGTTCCCAGTGCTGTTAATGAAAGCAGCTTTAGGCTTATTTCCTATTTACTCTCTGTTTGGAAATCCTACCTGGAGCAGGCATGTGGTTAGGAGACCACAGAAGAAATTTGTGATCTGAGCAAAGCAGGGATGGCGTCTTCAGCAGCATTTTCATTCCTCGCTGGAGGGCCAAAAGTCTGAGAGTTTAGGGCATGGCCAGATCGTTAAAGTCTGTAAAGGATGGGCTGAGGCAGGTATTCGGTGTGCTGAGCCACCCTCTTGCTTCAACATGACCTCACCTTCAAGCCTGAGTGCATCTCCGCAAACTTTTAGCCAGGTGACCAAAGCTGCAGGTCCGGCCAGGACCATTGGCTTCGCAGTCCCCAGATCTGCCTCAGAGGGCTGCGCAGCCCCCACGTTGGAGTAGATGACCTGCAGAGGTCCTTTCCAACCTAAACCTCTGTGCGTGTGATTCCCCATGCCCGTGCTCCCCTTCCCTGCGTGCTGCAGGCCACCAGGCCTCACCCCACCAGTGTGGAGCCCTTCCTGCCTGGCCTGGGGGCACCCTCAGCACCCAGCCTGAGTCCTGGCACCTTGGCACCCCTCTGAGGGCGCCAGGAGCACTCTAGATGAGCCCATTACCTCCAGTCCACAGCCATTGTCAGTGCCAATCTCCCAGTGCTGGCCCAAGCTGAATCCTAAGTTAGGATTCCCTGCAGAATCCAACTCTTGCTGCCCAGGGAGTCACACACAGCAGCTTCCAGGACTGGAAGCTGAGTAGGTGATGACCATCATTTGGGCTGGAGAGCATGTTCTCCAGCTGGTTCCCTGGCATCAGGAGTGGCAGTGGGTCCTGGCTATCTTGGATCACAGCCATGCACAGGAGAATCCCTGGCTTTCCCTGTCATATCCTATCTGTCCCTGATGTCAGCTGAGGTCTTCTCCTGGTGTTTCAGGCACATGCTGCCATGCAGAGGAACTGCAGCCCCCAGCTTCTGCCCTGAACAATCATCACCAGCCAAAGACAAGGGTCATGCAATTAGCAACCTCATTAACATACTTGGCATTGTATGGGAGGGCTTTGCAGGATTTGCTCCAAAAGCAAAAGTCAGAAACATAGTAGGCTGTGAGTCCTTGAGGCTGTGGGGAGCTTGTTGTGGGGTTCTGGATCAATGGGGTCTTCAGGCTGGTAGTACTGCATGGAAGGAGCAGGAGAGCTAGCAACAGGCCCCACCAGTGGCTTTTTACAGCTGTGTTTGTCAGCTCTGTGCAGCAAAAGCAGCAGTCTGAGGTACTGCAAATACCACAGGTTTGTCCCGTAATGAAAGCAGCTACTCAATCTTGAGGCCAGTTTCCATGTGTTGGCATTTAATGTTTAATGGGAAAAAGCCTAAAGCAAAGGAATAAAGTAAGAAATATTTAATTTTACAGTGTTGGTTTGCACCATATGTTTTCCACTTCATAAATATTTTAGGCACTTATGCTCAACAAAGGCAGGCTCTATCTCCCATGGGCTTGTATGTCTAAATGTCCCTGTGACAGGGCAGCTCTGGGGCTCCCCACTCCCTGCTGACACCTCCCAGGCAGTGAGGGGACATTTCTGCAGCCCTGTCCAGCTATGTCTCTGCAAAGTGTCTTGCTCACCTTGGTTTCAGTGCTCTGGAGGGCTGTGCTGGGACTGGGTGTCTCCAGAGAGCTGGCATGGCCCTCCTGCCACAGAGGCATGGGCAGCAGAAAGGGGAAATAAGGGGCAGTGAGGAGAGGATCTGGCCATCAGCCACACTGCACAGGGGCAGGGGGTCTATCCCTGTCCTCCCACAGCTCCTGAGGCTCTGGGCTGGTGGTCAGCACAAAAAAGGTCCCCACAGGATCTGGTTGGCATGCAGGGACTGACACTCATGGGACACACAGCATTGGCCTTGGGGACAGCAAACCCTCCCACCACCTCCTGCTGAGCTGCCCCATGGAGCTTGTTGTGCTCTCAGGGGCTTTGCCAAATGGGAAGGCTTCTCATCCCCATATTGGGCTATAAGTGAAGGTCTTTTCTTCTGTGTGACTGATTTCTTGCTATGCCCCTGACTTGGTAACCCCATGGTCTGCAGTCTGCATGTTCTCAGAGGTTTGGTGATGGCCAAAAGGAGCATTTTGTGGACCGTGGATGTCACACGCCACGCAATCTCTGCCACACACGGACACATTCAGTAACGTATATATATTATATTATATTTATATATATATATACACATTAACAAAAGAGTTGCCAAAAAGAAAAACGGGAAAAAAGGAAGAAAACATAAAAAGGAAAAGCAACCCTCCCCCAGAAATGAGTATGTTACACGTGGAAGAGAAGAGTCAGGCGGGCGGCACGGTAACCAGGGTCTCACCACGTCCCAGGTTTGTATAGCGGGGTCACCAGAAGTGGGGCCAACAGCACCCCCAGCCCCACGGGGACCCCACTGCCTGCCTCCTGCCCCTCTGCTGGGCCGTAGGAAACGTGCTCATTCATAACGGCAGGCTGTGCAGCCCGAGGGGCTCGGATTAGCTACAACCACTGTCGTGTCATCGTGCGCCGGACAGGTTTGGCCAAAGGGACGGCTCTGGGCTAGGGGCAAAGGCTGCGAGGCAGTGGGGGAGCATTACGTGGAGGGGCAGGGAGGGGGCTGCTTCTCCCACCCCCCTGGCAGTGCTGGGGCAGGTTCTGCTCTTCCACCCCCAGGAGAGGACGGTGTGGGTGACCCGGACGTCACTCCCACCCCTGGGCCTGCGCTCTTGGGGTGCAGGGCTCCCCACTTCGTCTGCCTGCCTGCCGCGGGACAAGACACGCGCAAAGGTGTGCGGGGGTCCTGCCACAATTAGTGCAATTTCATCAGGTGCAAATGTCACATGAACGGCTCGTGTGCTTTACTGGATGCGCTGAGTCCGCTAGCAGTAAGCCGGTTAAAGCGGTGCCGGTGCCGGCAGAAAGCTTGGCACCTGGATTGCAAAAGCTAAAATCCATCTCCAGTGCTTGGGCATTTGCTGGAGGGTGATGCAGTGCGAGCAGCCCTGGCTGAGGTCAGCACAAGGGGAAAAGACTTTACGGATAGCTCCATGTGGCTTTGGAAAAATACATCCAACCGAAAATGGCAACTTAGCCTCTTAAAACGAACTGTGTTTGTGTGCTTAGCTGCAGGGAACGGCAGCTCAATCCCTGCTCAATCCCCACCCCGTGCTTTCTAATGCTGGGGCCAAAAGCAAATAAAACTGCTCTGTCTGCTCGGGAGGGATGCACTGTGTGCCACAAGCCCCTGCCAAGCACCACCAGCCCACGTGCAATGGGAAAGCAGCCCAGACTGGAGGCAAAACTTGACTTAGCAGTGCAAGTGGCTATGTCCCTTTCTTCTTCTCTCCCCACAGCACTAGGCAGCCGGTCACTGAAAATGTCACCCCAGTTAAGCAGAGGGATGCTGTGCTGAGGAATGGGTTCTTTGTATACCCGCTCTGCCTGGATGCCCTAATAACACAAGTCCCCCAGGATGGCTTGCTGGTGGGGACCCCTTCCCACAGCCCCTCTGCCTGCTCCTTGCTGTGGGAAGAGCCTCTAAGTGCTGTCACCCCATCTGAACCGGCCACCCACCCCTCCAAGGCTGGGCTTTGAGGTAGTTTCCTGTCAGCAAGGTCCAGGGGTCTCTCCCCATTGCAATAATAATAATAATAATAATAATAATAGTAATAATAATAAAAAGCAAGGAAAAGGCTGGCAGAGCTGAGAGGTCTCAGCCTCCTGGCCCATGTGTGATGCCACCAAGGCTGGACCACATCCAGAGGAGAAAAAGGGATTTTCAAATACCATGGACCAAAGCTTGAGCATCAGCACATTCCGTGCCACTGTGCTGCCTGATGTCCTCGCTGGCCCCATCTGCAGGGGACTTGGTGCTTGCGGCTACTGGGAGCACTGGTGGCAGCTCAGGAGCTTGCTGGGGCCCCAGGGCTGGATTCAGCCTTTTGCCTCAGAGCAAACAGGACAGCCCCGTGCTCATACCATGGTGGAGAACAAACCGAGAGCTGAGATTTTGGGATCCTAAATTGAGATTTTGGGTCACAAAGCACAGAGATGGTCTTTGGGCACGATGTGCCCCTCTGCTCAGCGCCAGTGTCTGCAGGGACACCCAATGCGAAGCTAATGGCATCTGTACTGGGGACAACCTGCACCTTGACCGGCTCCTAAGAGAGTGCTTGGTGGGGGCCTCCCTGCATCCTGGTGAACTGGGACCTCCCGAAGCAGTGGGGCGGAGGGGTGGGGGTTGGACCCCCCCAGCATGGGACTGCAGCCCCAGCCAAGCACAGGGAGCAGCAGAAATGCACCACATACCCATTGCCTTGCTTCCCCATGGGGGTCTCTCCAAGTGCAAGTTACCTACCCCACGCAGGTACCTACCCTATCACAGGGAAGCTGCCAAATGTTGGCCAAACAGAAAGCTCTCACCAGCAAATGTGCTGTGCGGAGACACACGAATCATCCCCCTGCTCACCGCAGCACCCGAGGATGTCACCCAAAACCCCACCCCAGCCTTTCCAGCCCCCGAGGGGAAACAGAACCATCCTTGTGATGATCTGCCTGGCGCACACCATGAAGATGCTGCGTGAGCCTTGTGCATGACTGCGCTGAGCTTGCCGACAGGAGTTTATTTTCAGACGTGGTCAGGGGTTCTTTCTCCTTCCCCTTAAAAATAAGATGAGCTGTGGGCGGGCAGGCAGGCGGGTCCTCTCTCCTCGGAGCGTTCCAGCTGCACGGCGGCTCTCCAGCTTGGCAGGCTCCTGGCACCCACCACCAGCACCCACCAGCATCACCAGTGCCACCATGGGGCACGGGCAGGGCTGAGCATCCTAGTGACAGGCTTTCATCCCTGATACGTACGGGGACTCCTGGGGCCTGCAGTTACACTCCTGCTGCTCTGGGTAATCTATGAAGTCTGGGGCGGGCAGACCCGAGAGGATCATCAAGGATTTGTTCCAGATAGTGAACGTCGGACACACGGGCAGGATGAAGGAGACTTCGAAGGTGTGGAGGTGGAGGGAGTTGGCCGGGTCGTAGAAGGAGAGTGCGTTGTTGTCATAATCCAGGAGGACGCCGAGTCGCTTCATCTGTGGGTGGACCTCCACCAGCATCTCCTTGTTGTTGTGCCTCACCACGAAGTTGTTGTTGCAGCGGGAGAAGACCCAGGATGAGGAGTTCTTCCCGATCCACTCGTTCTTGGGGGCTGACTTGTAAGCCACACCGATGGCATACCTAGAAGAGGGGAGAAGCTTTGTTTAGTGACCTCAGCGTGGCATTAAGCCCAACCCCAATTTCCTGGGAGCAAATGCCTGAAGGGCCCCGTTCCAAGCAAGCCTCACTCTGGGTGCCCCAGCAGGGATTAAGCAGAGCACCACAGGGACATCACATTGCCACTGGGCAGTGGGAGGCACACTGCCCGCCACACGCAGGTCCTGCTCCACCTTTGATCTGAGCATCCTGGCTGTGAGCCTCCCCAAGACACGGGTCCCTGGGCTGGCTCCGAGTCACTCGATCAGCTCCTACCAGCACTGTTCTGCACCTGCTGCTGGGACCATAATGCCCTCAGAGTGATGCTGGCCTTCAGCTGGAGAGAGCTGCTCCTTGAAACCCACAGCCACCTGGATTTAAGGTCCAGCAATGACAACTGCAGCCACCTTTTTAATCATGAACAACCCTGGCCCTTAACCCTAGCACGTCCCATGCCATCTCTGGGGACATCCGAGGGCCTCCAGGAGCGGGAGGGAAGAAAAGGGGGCTGCCTACCAGGTCGAGGATCCCACCACCACCTCCCAGTAGTGGCAGCCGCTATCGATGAAGACATTGCCTGCCGCGCCATAGCACCCTGTCCCGCTGAACCTCTCGGGCGTGTGGCTCTTCTTCAAGGAGCTCTCATCCTTCTCCATCTGCAGCCCATCATTGGAGATCTTCAACTTCTTGTGAGCCATCTTGGGGTCCAGCTTAAAAGGCTGACCTGTTAGGAGAGGACACATGCATCAGTATTTGTGTCTGTTACCGTCGTTGTGCAGGCAGAATGTGGCAGGAAACATCTGCCCCAGGCTCTTTGCACATTCTTCATGAGCCACGGGTGCTATCGGAATAGCCAGAGACACTTATGGTCTGTGGATGGTCTGTACTTATGGATGCCCAGCAGGATGCTGAGGTGCATCCATGTGCCTTGGTGCAGGTATTGTCACAGGCTGATCCATAAGCCGCCTGCCGTGGTGATGCTCCCATGCCTCTGGTGCCTGCAGCAGTGTCCCCAGCCCTGCTGGAATGTGGAGACAAGTGGCTACTGCAAGGAAGCCACCACCCAGAGTGTCAGCACTACCTGCGAGGCAGAGGAGAGCAGGGACAGGAGAAGCATCTGCACCATGGGCTTATTCCCAGACCAGACAGGGGGAAAGGGTGCGAAACTCAAAAAAGTAGAGAAATAAGCCAATGCATCAGCCTGGGATGTGTCATTCTGGCGCTGGGCAATGCTACAGGCCTCTTTATTGCACATTGAACCATTCAAGTGCATGATTCCCTCATCACAACAAATCCCTTCTGCCCTCTGTTAATGGTGTAAAACGTGGAGAAGTGAGGGGGATGTTACCAGATAATGGAAATGGCACTGAAGAAGCCATCAAGCACCACGAACCAAGTCTGGGCAAGGCATGTAGCCTGCCTGAATCCCTCAACAGATCCATACTCTATTAGCAGTAATGCGAGTTATACGAGCACAGTGAAGGGAGACTAGGCCCTGAAGTGCTGGTATAACAATACTGAATCACAGAAGAAGTACCGCAGTGTCGAGCATATCCCCAAATCCCCATCAGCAGACAACACAACTCGCTCCCAGTGGCACGCAGGCTGCTATTACATTTTACAGGAAACATGCCCGAGGTTTCTCGGCACTTCTCTGCTGCCAAACAAGGCCCGGGATGCCTGCAGAAGACAGTCTGGGCTGTGCACGCGGTGGTGGAAGCAAATCAAAGGCGCTGGGTCCAGCCTGTGTTTAGCTCAGTCTGGAAGCAAGGGGAGAGCACAGGGCCAGCTGACGAGTGCACAGCCTGGGGCTTCCTGCTCCACCAACACAATGAAGCCTGATGGATCCTGCAGATCTTTAAGGCTGGACTGAAACACAGCTCCAATTCCCTTGTAATGTTAGCAGCCCACAGAAGCCAAACCGACACGCACTCGCCACCCTGCTCGCTTTGATAAAGCCCTTCTGAAGGTGGCTGGCTGCGCTCGGGAGGTGGAAGAGCTCTTGGTGCTGCTGAAACCTCCAACAACTTGCTCACGGGTAGGAAGGGGCTAATGCACCTCTTCGTTTTGGTTTGCCTCGAGCAGATGTGTGACCACATGTGCTGCCTAACGCAGGGATGGCAGGCATGACATTCAGCTGCACAGGCGACTTAATTCTGGTGCTTTTCAAATCCTGTCCTCTCAGATTTGCAAATGCAATGTGCGACAGCAGGGACCTGGCCCTGTCACATCAGCATATAAATAGCATATAGAGCCTGGATAGGATTTCTAGAGGGATTCATCTTGTTTAGCACAAATCAAAGCGAAAAGGGCAGCTGCAGCAGAACACCTTCAACAACCACAAGCAACTCAGACCATGGCTTTGTTACCTGCAGAGGGAAGGCAGACACCGTGGCATACAACCAGACACCCCTCCTGCATTTTCAGCTATGCTAAACGATGCTTACAAGGTGAAACACCGCAGCCAATGCTACCATCAAGGCTGTTTCAAAACCAGGTCTTAGGAAATGCTGTGAACAGGCGGCAGCGTGAGCCAAGGCAGCTTTCCGTAATGGAGCTCATCTGCGTTGCTCCCTGACTACGCCGGCAGCTCGTGTTTATTTTCCTTGGAGCCCCATTTGCAAGATAAATGAGTGGAGAGGCCAGAAAGTAAAGCTGGAGATTGGGAGTGACCCTCTCCTCTAGCTATTTGAATATTTTGAGATCTGCCTTTTCCCAGCAGTAATGCGAAGAGACAAGCTCAGAGGAAGGGCGGTATAAAAATACCCGGTTCCACTGAGAGGGAGACGGTCACATCCTTTTGGTGAAGCTGACCCCTCTCTGAGGTCAGCGTGAACAACTGGGTCCAGCCCTTGTTGCCTTCTGGTGCTGGCACATTCTGGCCCAAGGGCTCGGGGACAATCTGCAGACAGAGAGCAGCGAGAGGAGGAAATCCTGGCTGGCCTTGGGCATGCGAGACCAAAGACAGGAGCGGGCGGACGTTGCCTCTAGGATGATGTGAAAGGTTAATCAAGTCCACGATGCTGGGGCCAGCACGGACACTGCCCTTCCCCATGCTGGGTGCAGGAAAGAGCATTTAGTTCTCTGTTACCTAAGCAGTACTTGGCAGGAAAAGGGCCAGCAGCACTGCCAGATTTTCTTTTCTCGATGCTTCGTGGAAGGAATAAATGCTGGTGAAGCTCAGCAGGTCCCGCTGACCGTGCCAGCTGCAGCACAGTGAAAGAGCCGCACAGAGGGACGGCCACCGTGGGCTGTGGGTTATGTGAGCTGTGGCTGGCTAAATGCTGCAGGAACAACTGCACCGCGATGCCAGAGACAAACCTGATGTCCAGCTGAATGGGTGAGGAACAGCGAGGCTGCTCCGTCGGGTGGGTCCGTGCAGAGGTGCCATGGAGAAGGCAAGGGGCTGAGGCAGGGGAGGAGGGATGGAGGGGACTGTGGTCTGCCCATCAGAAGAGCAAAGCAAGCCAGAGTTCCTCGCTGTGCCAGCTCTGCTTGCTTTGGTCTTCTTGCTCTCTGTGGGCAGGGGAGCAGAGCCAGCGGCATGTCCACTCTGGGCAGCCACCTAAGATGCCACCAGCACTGAAGCACACAGGTACAAAAGCTGGCTGTGAGCCTCCAGCTACACCACCCACCTGGGCCACCAGCTCTGTCAGCAACTCTGCAGCCAGAAGCCAGCCAGCTAACAAAGGCAGGGCAGCAGACAGGTGGCACAGCGAGCTGGAAAGCAGTGGTTATTGTCCTCCCATCACCTTGAGGAAGCAAAGCCACGATGCTGAGCTGCTGAGTCGCAGAAGAGCAGTAAGTCCATCCAAAGCTATGAATCTTCCAGCAGACTCCATACCGAACAGCTTGCTTTGGGGTTTCACGCGTCTCACCCTGCTTGTTGGAAAGCATCAGCACTAACACATTCCTGCTGCTAAGAGCAGAGCTGCTTGTGCCACGACAAACCCACTCCTCTGGATGAGGGACATGGATGTGAGCAGCACCGTAGGACCCAGGAGGTCTCACAAGAGATGCACAGATCAGGAAGGGACGGAAACATGAGTGAGGGTAAGACCAGTTCACAACGGTCAAGGCAAGGACCATGAAGAGAACTTTCCATGCACTTTATTTACTACCATCACTTGTACCATCCCTGTATTCTGGCAGTTTTAACCACTTTCGGGCACTTGCTAACAAACAAGACCTCCTCAAGCCCAGCCTCAGCTGTCACTAGACCAAAATTATTTCACCCAGCTCTTCTGCTCGGGCAGTCTGGGAACACAGATTTAGTGCCTGCGCTGATGCTGCAGAAATCAATATGTGTCCTGACACTGACCCTCTGGCGGTGAAGGCATCTCTCCAAACACCACTTCAGGAGCAGGAAGAGGGCTGCGAAATATGCTAATTGGCCCTTCTCCTCGTTGAGCTGCTGACACTTCCACGAAGGTTACAGCAGTTGGAAAGTGTGCGCTGTCTCCTAATTGCCCGCTTGAAAAGAAGAAAAACATGTTGCCACATGAAGACAAGTGCAGGCGAGAGAAATGGGCAGCAAGCACAACGGGCAGCACCCACATCCAGCACCACACACGTGCCCGTGGTGGGCAGCAAACACCCCTGAGGAGTCTCCTACAGCAGGGCTGGCCGTGGAAAGAAGACTGTATACATGACTAAGCCAGAAATTCAGACCTTTCCCTACATACTTCTCATGGGCAGTACTCCTACACTCCCGTGCTTGTTTGCACTGTGGCAGTCACTAATTACACTCTTTTTCCACAGGAAGCTTGGTGTGTTCACTGTGCAGCCTGCGTGCCAGGTGAGATGTGAGCCTTGCATCTCCTCATCCCAGATGGGCTCTGCCCCCCTCTGGTCTCCTCCACCCCAGTGCATGGATGCTGCCCCTGTGGGCAGGCTGCAGGGCACCAGGCACAGCTCCCTTGAGGTCAAGCTACTGGACATCGCTCATAAATTTGTCCGAGCTTGGCCAACGAGCCCTCTTCACATGCAGAGCTCATCCCTGCTGCCAAAATCACGAGTCGCTGCTCTGAAAACATCAGAAGTTCAAGCTTCTGAGTGCATAAAAACAGACAGCAAGAGAGGAGGTTGAAAGATGAGGTGAGCGATGGGGCTGGCCACCAGCAGCCCAAAGAGAGCGGAGAGGATCGCGCCTCCATCACCTGGGATCGCTCCCACGGCCGCTCGCTCCTGAGAAAGGAGCTCCTCAAAGCTACGATAATACAGAATAATTTGTGTAGCGCTCCAGGCGATGCCTGCTCTAGATTTTATAAATGCAGGAAGCTGCTGCAGACACATCCAAGCGACAAGGGGAGTTCAAAACCCGATTGGGCACTTATTTAATCTACTAAATCGAGTTCAGCTGCGAAGCGGAGCACTCAGCAGTGAGCCCGTGTCTCCGATGACTGACACTCGCTTAAAAAAAACACAGGAGCAAGCCCTGTCCCCAGGGAGCTGCTGAAGCAAAGCGCCTTCGCTCCCCTCTGCACTGCTGTGTCACATCATCGCTCTTGGCTTGTCAAGTCCCCAGTTTCTTATTTCCAGAGCGAGCACCTTTCAAAGCACCAGAAAGCTCTTAAAAACAGCAACTGCAGGAGGGATGCAATTTTAATAAACAAGGCAGAACCGGATTGGAGTCTGCATCTCAGCAACTCCCCTCTATCCCCACCAGTGCACCGACTGCACTTAATTTCATTTTGTTTAAAGTCGCACAGGTTTCGCAAAGAAAACGAGGAGGCGGAGGCAATAAATCATTCTGAAAGCCCACTCAAGGCAGATGTGATTGCAGCGCCGGGGAGGGAAACCCAAAGGAGCACAGCGCTCGCTGGGGCCAGGAGGGTTTCTGATGAGCGTCAGGAAGATGCAGTCACGCAGCAGGCGGATTTGGGCAAAAACCCGATGAGCCAACTTATTTGCTCCCTCTGACGTCTCGCATCCCTACATCACCCCACAAACATAACAGCCCTGTGATCTGAAGCGATCAGGAAGCCAGACCCTCCTCATCCCCCAAAAACCCAGCTGCCCCAGGGAGCTGCAGGGCTGGGAGCACACTGTCACCCGGAGATCACTTTGGGGTCTCCATCATGCTGGAGACGACTGTGGTCTCCACCATACCCATTTGGACCGCTGCAGGCGCTCCTCCGCCTCCCACCCAACACGAGGAGCCCCCGGGGCACGTACTGTTGGTCTTCAGGCGGGCAGGCTCGCTGTTTCGGCTGCCTGCCTGGTTGATGGCCTTGACGAGGAAGATGTAGCGGGTGCCGCTCTGGAGCCCGTGGACAGTGTAGTGGTTCTGCTTGATGTTAGGGACGATCATCCAGCTGTCCATGGAGTTGTAGAGACCTGCGGTATGGGAGAGGGGAGAAGGTTTATTCACAGGGAAGGGACTCGGAGCAAATGACTCTTTCTGGAAATGGAAAGGAGTCAGGAGCCCAGAGAATATGAGGCTCTATGGCCTAACGCCGCAGAGGTTGTGCTGTGGCACAGACCACTCAGGTAGCATTGTATCAAGGGTGGGATGGCATGGGGCTATGGGCAAGGAGAAAAGCACCTTGTAGTGCCACAGGTGCCACTACTGCCACCAGCATGGCTGGGATGAGGACAATCTGCAGGGGGAAAAGAGTGCTGTGGGCTTTGGGGGCAAAACCTGCTCTGACACCAGGGGCCAGCAGCAGCGAGCGCCCAGCAGCATCCACTGCAGCCTGCAGCAGCTCTGGGCTATCAGAAAGCAGCTTTGGGGCAGACATTGCAACGCGGGAGCATTGATTTTGGCAAACAGAAGAAAAACGAGGCAGCTCAGACGTCGTAGCTGGGGGCTTCTTGGATCCAGCAGGTCTGGGGGCGAAGCGTGAGACAATTCATGAGGAGTGGGCTGTGAATGAAGGGTGACAGAGGAGGGTTTTCAGCCTCCCATTGCTGGCGAATGCATGCACAGCTGTGGGCCAGGAGCCTGGGAGATGCTCCACACACCCTCTTTGTAGGCTCACACAGGGACAGTGGGACTGTGCCTGTGAGGGGACGCTGCTCGGGTGATTATTTACCCCCCGTGGCTTGCTCAGTTGGAGGACAAGGGCAGATTGCAGTCATTGTCAGCTTGGATTTGGTCTGAAATACATGTGGAAGCTGCCTAGGGGAGCAGAACAATGCTACATGAAGTAGAAAATAAAACTGATATGATACTGCCTGCATCCTGCACACAGAGCTGCCTTCATCGCACGCGTGCTGCATGGCCAAGGAGTTACCTCCCTGCAGACAAGGGCCACCTTTGGGTCCTTCATTGGAATGGACAGGGCGGCTGAGAGATGACAATCTGGGAGTGATTTGGCCTCCCAGGCAGGTTTCCTTCTCAAAACTATCAAGGAGGGGTTGTCCCTGCAGACTGAGGGCTTCTATCCCTGCCAAAGCTTAAAAAAAATCCTTTTTATTGCAGCTTTCGTCATCTGTAAAATGCTTGATTCCTGCCGAGCTCTTGGCTTTAAAGGCAGCGTAAAGGGGACGGTTTCCACAGGCCAACTCTGCGCTCTGTGAAAAGGTATTTCCTTCTCTGGGAAGCCTCCTGGTGCTGCTGCTAGGTGAGCCCAGCACACTATTTTTGGCGTTTCTTCGTGCATGAGTTCAGCCAGGACTCAAACGCTTCCATCACCCGGCCCTGAACACGTTATTGTAAGTGACAATATATTATTCATTTTCTCCTCTGAGGTGTTAACTGATGTTTTCTTTCCTCCTTCTACCAAGAGCTAGCAAAGGCACCTAGGAAGCAGCTCCTGACATCTGCCCCCTTGGGCTTTCCCCCAGAGCCACCCCTGCTGCCCAGCTCCTTGCACAGCCCTCAGCTGCCAGTGCTGCCCCCAGGGGAGGGCAGGGAGACACCCCATTCCCTACAGCACTGAGTGCTGAGGACAGAAAAACTGGGAGATATATTTTCCTTCTTCCATTAAAACGCCTGTGCAACTCCCCTCAAATTTTAGGGAAAAGGCAGTGTCACAAGAAATTGTGATGTGGGCTTATTTCTGATATGAGGACTGCCATTGAGGACTCCTGGGCACCTAGAGAAATAAATCCCTGCTCCTGAGACTCTGAGACTGGCAAATCGTCCTTGGCTTTCTGACCAAGTCGCTCTTCTCCAATTAATTGTACCTCCATGGAAACCCAAACAACTCCCTTTTCTCTGTATTCTCTCTCTCTCTCTTTTTTTTTTTTTTTTTTTTTTTTTTTTTTTTAATAAGCCTTCCTGGCAATGAACAATGAGGAAGACTAAAAGGAGACTGCAAATGTGACATGCCTGTCCTTGGGGGCTTGTAGTGGGTCACAGCTTCAAGCCCTGGCTTTCCTAACCTGCAATTCACCACCTCTCCCTAACGGCAACCAGTGGTGCTGAAAAGCTGAGCGTCTAAGCCTGCTTTGATCATTTTAGGTGTCGGAGGGGAAGAAACTACCTAGATATTCACCCCCTGGTGATTTCTGGTGTGCTTCATCTTCTAGCTGGCAGCTTCTGCCTGGCTGATATTCGAGCGAAACTCCAGTGCAGCTGCCAGATGTGCCCTGCCAGATGTGTACCCCCAGATGTACGTTCCCAGATGTGCCCTGCCAGATGTGTGTCCTGCCAGATGTGTGTCCTGCCAGATGTGTGTCCTGCCAGATGTGGGCTGCCCTCCCTCATGGACAGGAGCTCAGGACCCTCGGGACTGCAGTGCCCTGGCCCTTTGTTTTCAGGTGGAGGCTGCCCCCAGCACCCATCTGAGCGAGGGTGTTTGCTCGACTTACTGATGAAGTTGGCCTGGCCGGTGAAGATGGTGTACTGGAGCTCATAGGAGCTGACGCTGAACTCGTCCTCTGAGATCCAGTGGACTGTGATGGTGTCGTGGGAGGCCGTGCAGAGCTCCTCGCGGACAGATGGCGGGTTCGGCGCTGCAGGAGACCACAGGTAGTGTGTTTCAGCAAGTTTGTGTCTTCTCGTTTTAAAACGCATAACACTTTTTTTGCTCCCATGGAGAGACGGGCTCATACAGGGAGCAGTCTCTCGATGCACACAGCCGTCTCATTTTACACGTCACTGAGTAATGATGTCCTTGTTTCTCCACAGCTTTCAGCCCTCCCCCTGAATTTCCAGCCCCTGGCACAATACCACAATCAGCTAATTCACCTGGGGTGTCCCCAGCCCCCTGCCTTACGCACAGAGGTCTTGCTGCACTGCTGCAGGGGAGCAGAGGCGCCCTGCAAACAGGAGGATGGGGACGTGTCACTGCCCTGGGGACAGCGTGGTGGCCCCTGTTCTGCTGTGGCCAACCACTTACTGGTGATGAGTGGCAGCCCAGTGTGCCCTAAAACATCCCCCCAGCCCTCGGTGGGGTGCAAGAAGCAGGGCCGGGGAGAGAAGCGGGGTGCAGGCGGTGGGAGCGCGCCCGTGTGCTCACCGGTGAGATAATCCAGCCCCTCCAGCAGCTTCTTCTCTCTGGAAAAATCCAACGCGAAGTTTTCAAAGGCGTCATTAAAATTGATATCTGGTATCAGAACTTGAGAGGATGCAGTTGCCATGGCGACCCTGAAAGAAAAGAAGAGCCCATCCATCCGCATCAGGGTGCGCTCCGCTCCCGGCTCCCGGCAGCAGCAAGGTGGGCGATGGGCAGGGTGCAGGCAGCCCGCGGTGACACAGCCTGGCACCGGGGAACCCCGGGGGTGGCAGGGATGAGGCTATGAGGTTGGGGGGCTCCATCCCTGGGAGTCCCAGCCCTGGTGCCCTGGGCTGGTTCCCACCACATTGGTTTTTCCACCACTCTTCCCCACGGGGGAGCAACGTGGGCTCCCACAGCAGATGTTCAGCATCATCGGGACCTGCCGTGCATCTCCTGCCTTGCCACCCACCACCAGAATTTGTGCAAGGGCAGCATGCAGGGGGTTGAGGGGGCAACCCTGGCTCTGTGGTCAAGGGACAGCTCGCTGTGGCCGGGCCACCAACTGGCTGCCACCCCAGGGAGCCCACCTCTCTGCCACGTTCCTGGCTGTCTGCAGGAACCGCGCGTGGTCGTTCTCCTTCAGGATGTGCTCCGCCTGGTTGATGAGGACCGTCGAGCGCTCGAGACACTGCCGGCAGTTGGCGACCTGCTGGGCCAGCTTCCTCAGCTTCATCACCTGTGGCGGGAGCAGGGGGAGGCAAAGGTGCTCAGAGAGCGGCACGCGGAGGGGGGCTGCAAGCAGCCTGGCGGCTGGAACCACCTCTGGCAGGGTCCCGCTGCTTTTTGGGGGGGCGTATGGAGGGTGTTGGTGGCTACAAGCATTTTGCAATTAAAGGTGAGGGGTTGTATTAAGAGGGGAAAGGACAGAAAGGGTGTCCGTGGCACGGGGGAGCAGGAGCTGGAAAACTGATCCAGGCACCAGCTTGTACCCCACTATAGGGCACAGTGGGCTTGGCTCCCTTCCCACAACCATCCCACAAGTGCTGCGACCCACTCAGGGACCCTCCGATGCTTCGGCCCCCTTTCCACAGGGCTCCTTGGAGGGTACTTACTGATGCCTTAAGACACCACTGAATAAGCCATAAAGCAATAACAACGGGCTTGGTGGCACCCCTTTCTCTCCTGCAAAGTGCCAGTGCTCAGGGGAGCAAAGAAACCAGAACAAACATTGTTTCTTAGGAGAAATCTCTGTGGGAGGAAAGCTCAGGTGAAAGGCCCTTAGGAACTCCTAAGTCCTCCGGTGAGTGAGGACCAAGCTGAAGGAACAAACCCAGGTCATCCCTGGCACTGGTTGTGGACTGCAATGGTCACGTTTCTGGAGGGTCTAATGAATTAGTGCACACAGCTCCAACAATAAAATAATCACAAGATTTAACCCCCTTCTTCCCGGAGAAAGAAGGTGGATCAGTACGCTGGGAACTGCACCAACAGCCAGGCTGGAAGCAATTCTCTGTCTGGAAAAGCATCTTGAGAGGGGCAACGAGGCTCTTGCAAATGAAATACAAATTCCTACTGCCCTACTCCTCTGTGCATCTGCAGCAAAGACACCCAGGGGGAGAGAAAGTGAGTTTCAGAAGCTGGGAATATCTGAAACAGCAGACTCTGAAATAATGAATCCAGACCTCTGCCCTGCACTTCTAAGCCACTTGAGACTTTCCTGAAAGGCGCTGTGCATTAAAGTAAAACCAACAGTCCTCCAGAACGGCACCAACCGGAGAGACACCGTTTCCCCTTGCTTATTTAGCAGACGCTGGCAGCCAAGCACGGTGCTGGACTCGTCCTGCCAGATACAGCAGCAGAGCTCCATCCCCATCCCCATCCTAGAGCTGCTCATCCGCACGGGTCTCATCCTGAGATCAATTCCTTCTTTCCTTTCTCTTTTCCTTTATTTTCATTTTTTATTTTTATTTTTTAGAGAGATCGGGGCGCTTTGTAGCCCTTGCCACGCTGCCATGACAGCGGCTCCCAAAGCTGCCGGCTCGGCAGCCCCTTGCCCGCCCCCGGCACGCTGTCAGCCCGTGCCCGTGCCCGTAATTCGAAACAATCCGTCAAGAAGCAGTGTGAGCCCTGGCTGCTGACAGGAGCTGCTGGAGCTGCTCTCCCCGGTGTCAGTGCTGTCACCACGTTCACAATTAAGCATCCTGCTAATCCCCCGGCTGACACCGTGGCCCTGCTCCCCTCGCAGGGCGTCCTTCTGCCACCTCCTGGTCCCAGCACCGCCCCAGGACCTCAGAATAGACAGCACTAGGATGAGAAGCCAGCAGATGAGCTCTGAGCCACTCCAGCTGAGGAAAAGCTCTAACTTTGCAGCCTGGGATATGGCTGATGGAGCTCCACGGGGCCAGCGTGGCACATACCCAGCTGCCAGAGAAGGGACTTCGGGGTGAATTACATGAAGTGGCTGTGCACCCAGCTGTGGTCTTCCTGCCAAACCTTGCTTCTCCTGCCACATGCCTGCTGTGTTTAAAGCCAGCTCAGGTGGCACACCCAGCACCTGGGGGTCCTCCAAGGTGAGAGCCCTCCTGTCTTGTGGGGAGCTGCTCAGAGCCAGGAGGCAGCACCTTCCCGTCCTGCAGGGCTCAGGGCTGTGCGTAATGCTCGCGGGAGCAGTGCTGCACCCTGCTCTGCACGCCCAGGAGAGCTTTCCTATGGAGATGTGCCCTGTCCCACCATCATCTCACCGGGATGGGGATACAGTGTTATGACATCTAAATGATGGCTCGGTTTGCCCCACAGGCGTTGCCTCTCATGTCCTTGCTTCCCAGTGCACCAGAGTGTAGCTCTGGGCGAGATCATGTGTGAGCAGGAGGATGTCAGGGTGAGAGGGGAGGCAGGAAGGGAAACACAGGGGTCAGACAAGGGCACAGACCTGACAATGAAAGCACCACCTAAAGACACGCCTGGAAGTGCGGGAATGAACGGCACAAGGAGTTGGGCTGCAGCTAAGAAGTCGCCTCACCGGGCTGTGACAGCTGAACGGACGCGCTCAGGCCAAGGGGACCCACATGTACACCCAGAACACTCCGTCTCCATTATATCTGACCTCTCCAAGGGTAAATAACAGGAGCCCTGTGCCTTCCCAGCACCAAGACTGGGGGAGCTGATGCCCCGGTGGTGTGCCAGGGGCTGTGGGGAGGGCAGGGAGCAGCAGGTCCCAGCGAGCCGTGCCTTGCCGGCGGCACGTCGGGGAGAAGCGCTCTCGTCTCAGCTAGCAGCAGGCGGCACAGCTCCAAACGGCTATTTGCACAAGGAAGGGAGGCTCCTGCTGGGGCTTAATGGGCTGATGGATGGCTCATTTTAAGAACAGCTTCGTCAAAAAAAAAAAAAAAAAAATCAAAGGGAGAAGAAGGAAGAGAAATGGGAAGAAATGGTTCAAGAGAGGACACGGCAAGCACAGTGAGGAGAGCCCCTGCCCTTGCTGTGATGGCGTGCCTGGGTACCAGCTCCTTCCAACCACATCCCAGCAGTGACTACAGCCTGCAGCACTAATCCCTGAGGATTTTCACAGCTTCCTGGGTCTCTCCCATGCATCTCCACCTCTTCGGTGCCACATTCACCACAGGGTGCTGGGTGGTGGTACCTGACCCCCAGCATCACCAGCCTGCTCCCCGGGATGCCTCCTCCTCCGCTCCCGTGTGTGACAGAACACAAACCTCAGGATCTGCTCCTCGCACGTTTCTCCTTGCCTTCTGCAGGTGGAGGAGCTCCATCGCACAGCTACCCAAGGCTGGAGCAGCCAATTCCCCCCCGGGACCACACGCCATCAGTACCTCCACTGCAGCCCTACCAGCTCACAGCCTCCCCAGGCATTCAGCTCTCCTGTGGCACCCATCCTTGGAGGCCTGCAAGTCCCATGCGGTGGCAAAGGGTACAGTGAGGGGAGCAGAGACCCCCGCTGTGCCTTGCCAAACAGGTGAGCATTGCAATGCTCTGCTGTCCCTGCATGCCCAGGGCTTTTTTGCCTTATAAATGGGAGAGAGAGGGGCTCTTCTGCAGAGCAAGCAGCGACCCACACTGTACGTCGTGCTGTCCATCAGCAAAAGCAGCCCAGAAGTGGAAACCAAAAGGGAATTCAGCAGGAGCGCAGTGCTTCTTGCTCTGCTGTCTGAGCGCATCAAAGCAGCCGCAGTCTCCAGCGCTTCCTCCTTTCTGCTTTTTTTTTTTTTTTGTCTTTTTTAATTCTCCAGTGTTTGCAGCTGGGGTTTCTCAGAAAGGCTGCTTGGAAACCATCGCTCGTAGGTGTTACGCTGCTGAAAGCGATGGAGAAAACCCCTCTGCTCGACCGTTCTCCAGATGTCTTGTATCTCGCCTTGCTCCTGAGCAGCTCGGAACAGAGATGCTGGGAGTCTTGCATGTATCTGAGGACCACAGCTAAGAAGCTGCCAGGGGCTGCGCTGTGGATTTGCCTTCCCCACAGACACGGAGCCCACGGATGGTGCACAGCACCATGTGGATGCTGTCACATCCCGGAGGTGTCTCTCCCAAACCCATTCCCTGAGCACCGCTCACCGCCATCCCATCCTTGCTCCTGAGCAGCATCACTGAGGGGCTCCCCAAAACTGGAATTTAAACATCCCAAGGATGCCCAGTATGTCCTGATCCTCCCCACCCACCCAGTGCCCCCCAGTGCCACCAGTGTCCTCCCTCACCCCTGTTCCTTTCCTGCAGGAGCAGTGCTGGGCTTGGAGCTACATGGGCTCCAGCTTGCTCGTTTGAATTTACAGGCTGCTTTGGGGCACGAGTCAGGGCCTCTCTGCTCTTCCCAGAAGCCAAATCTGCAGGAAAAACCAGCTCCAAGAGTCCCAGCTCTCTGCCAAGTACGGCTGAAACTGGACAACGTGGTCAAAAGACGTTAGGGGGAGAGGGTGGGAAGTGAGAGGCAGACAGACAGATGGACCGGCAGAAGGCACCGTTACATAAAATATGTTTCCTGAAGTGCCTGGGATAAAAGTGCACATTTTAAAGCTTCCGCTCCTGCAGAAGGGGGTCCGTGGTGTCCCAGAGTGACGCTGCCTGGCTCTCGCACATATGCACATGGAGTGACCTGCTCCCAAACCGTGGTCTGCAAAAAAGGCCCTGTATTTGGGGTGATGAGCAGGATGAGCTCCCTGGCTGAACTGTCGGTGCTGCAGTGGCTGCACAGAGCAGGAGCCTAAAGCACATTCAGGCTCCGTAAGGCAGGGAAACTCGCCTACGGCCACGATGCAGTGCAGAGCTCGGACAGCCCTTCAATATTAATTCCACATTATTATATTAGCAGCGCAGCGTTAGAAAAGCCCTGAGGAGGCTGTCTGGGCTGATACAAGCGAATGCACCAATTTATCATCTCACGGCTGCGCCTGCCCTCCTCCGGCCACGCTCCTCCAAGCGCACGCCCGTCCTCGTGGGGACAGCCCTGGGGACAGGCGAGGGGCACAGGGACCCGTGCGCTGCTTTGGGCGGCACAGCTTACCTTTGTCTCCTTGATCTTGACAGCGATGACCTGCTTGCGCTGGCGGATGATCTCCATGAGCTCGTCACACTCCTCCATCAGCTTGGCCTCGTGCATGGCCGTGTTCACCTGGGCAGGGGGAGCAGAGGCACATGTGTTAGGAGGGGTGTCCCGCCGGGGTGCGTGCTGCAGGGCTGCCTGCGTCCTGCCGGGGTGCAGCACCCCGCCGTCAAGGTGGCACTGCTTTCCGAAAAAGCTTGGGCACCACAGGTGGCCCTGCCATGCTGCAGCTCTCATCAGGTTTGGCCGTGTACCCACACCATAATATCTGAGTCTTGAATCTTTCTTTGGCTCAAGGCAAAATGCAGACCAGGACTGATCTCCCCATGGCTCCTGCCACGTGGATGGCTGGCCAAGGTGATCGTTTCGTGGCTTGGCATCCACTGAAACGTGAGGAAAGGGAGATTTCATTTGCTGTCCCATCCTCCACGTACCAACATGGTGCCCAGCAGTCAGGCAAGGCACTGCCAGCAGGTTGCATGGATCTTCAAGAGCGTGAAGCCTACAGCTGGAGAACTGCCCTGGCCATGTCCAAGCTCAGCTAGGGACTCCAAGAAGGTCTTCTCCCCCTCTGCATTCCTTCTCCACCTGGCACGAGAACTCCGTGTGCCCTTGGACCTCTGCTGCCTGTCCCACCGTGAATGGCTATGAGCTGAGGGTTTGCTCCCTTCTGGTTCCACATTTGCACCCCAAGGGCAAACCCACATGTCCATCCGCGCCCAAGGGGCCCCAAGGACAGAAGTGCTAAGCAGTTATTGTCCTGCTGGGTTGTTCCCCACAAAGGTACAGCCGCCAGGGCTTTGCTACCCTACAGCCACCAAGGAAACCCCGTGAGATCAACGCTCCCACAAAATGCCCACGTACAACGGTGGGGATGTCCTGCCTCATTCAGGCTAATTAATCCCTGCTGGACCCCCTGTTCAGGCTTCAAATACACAGATTTATTACAAAAAAATAAAAAAAAAATCTGAAAGAAAGACATGCAAAGAGTGCAGTGAAAGCACGGGCAAAGGTTTTACTCTGCTGCCTCTGAGAAAGACCGGCATCCTTTCGGGGGATGGCTGGGGAAGTGGGGATGCACTTCACAGACGGGGATTTAAGCCCTGTCGCTTGAATTAAACAGTGTCCTGAAGGACATAAATAGGTTTTCTTCACTTTGTACTCTCAAAATGATCTGAAACAGCAGAGCAGTCTGAAGCCAACCCAGAGCTAAACACATTTGATACAAGATCTTTTTTTAAACCTGGCCAGCAGATTATGCAACGCCAAAGTGGGAGACAGCTGATGGTCTGCAAAGATAACTCCGCTGAGAAAAACAGTGGATAATCTTCCAAATTTGCTGCAAGGTAGTGGCAGGGGGTGGAAATCAAGCCCGGGATTCACAGACTGCTGCAATCCGTGCCGGCAGAAGGGAAGGCATCAGTGCAGCCAGAGATCGACATCCCCTGAATTTCCCAGGAGCACAAAGTCAGAGCCTGGATTTCAGACCCACACAGACCCACCGTCCTCCCTGTGTGTCCCTGGCCTCCCTTCTGAGGGCCAAACCATGGCAGCACAGCCTCCTGAGCACCAACGGAGGACTTCTGCTGAGCCTGGGGCCTGGCACAGCCCCGCGGTGCCCACAAATAGCTCCAACGCAGCCCCCTGCCTGCGGCAAGTGCGGAAGGGCAAAGATATTTTCTGCTTCACACTTCAGCGTGCTCTCTCTCATGCTGCCTTTGAAGGCCAGGACCACATATTTAGTAAGGCTGAGAAATGTATTTTGACTGTTATTTTAGGCAGAACGACTGACAAAGCTGAAAACTCCTAAACAGTGTGGAAAACGACAGCCGGGAGGCCTGAAACTTCCAGAATCTACACGAAATACCAAACTGCTTTTAACATCAGAGGTCTGTCCATTCGGATGTTGTGGACGGATTCAGACACAAGTCTCTCAAAGATGCAAATCCCCTTAAACTCGAAGCTTGTCTCAGCTCCTTCCTACCCCTGCACTGAGCTGCAGCTGACGGTGATCTGCGCCTGCTGCCGGCGCTCACGGCGCTGCTGGCACTCTCAGAACAAACTGCTGATGCTGCCTGCAGGAAAGGCAGAGCCCCAGTCTCTGAGAGGCAGGTGGTAAAGAACAAAGTGCAGCTCCTGGTGTAGACGCCTTTTCTCCTGCATGCTGTGCTCCGGGGAAATTATCCCACTTGGTGCATGCAGCATCCTTGCATCCTCACATCCCTGCATCCCCCCCATCTCTGCACCCCTGCATCCCTGCCAGCTGCTTGGGTGATGAGGCAGCTCCAGGATCATCCACGGGAAGCTGCAGGGCTGGCATCCCCCCAGCCAGGTCCCAGGGGGAAGAGTCGGTCTGCCGGAGGGTAGGAAGGCCCTGCAGAGGGAGCTGGGCAGGTTGGATCGATGGGCAGAGGCAAGTGGGATGAGGTTCAACAAAACCAAGTGCTGAGTGCTGCACTTTGGCCACAACAACCCCATGCAGCACTAAAGGCTTGGGGCAGAGTGGCTGGAAAGATGTGCAGAGGAAAAGGATGTGGGGGGTGGTCTACCTTCTTGCAGATAACCAGTGATAACTAGGATCTAACTTCTCATAGATAACCAGTGATAGGACTAGAGGGAATGGCCTCAAGTTGCAACAGGGGAGGTTCAGGTTGGAAATGAGGAGACGTTTCTCCTCAGAAAGAGCAGTCAGGCATTGGGACGGGTTGCCCAGGGAGGTGGTGGAGTCACCGTCCCTGGGGGTGTTCAAGGAAACGTTGGATGGGGTGCTTGGGGACATGGTTTAGTGGTGGGAGGGGGGTGGTTGGACCAGATGATCTTGGAGGGCTTGTCCAACCTTAATGATTCTCTGATTCTATAAATAACCATCATGTTTGCTCAAGCCCTGGCAAAGCTCCCCTGAATCCACGTCAGTGATCCCTGCAGCAGGCCAGTGTCTTTTCTCCCCGGAAAGGTTCTGGTTCAAGGAACTGCCGCTCCATTTAGCACTGAGAAATCAATAGCCTGTTAAGAAAAAACTAATTGCAACAGCCGCTCTCCATGTATCACTTCAGCAAACAAAGCTGCAAATTAATTTGCTATTAACGATTATATGCACTTTGAAACAACAGCAAGGTGTTAGCTGCCTTCTTCCCCTCGAGTGCTGCTCACGGGAGCGCATCGCAGCCGTGGCCAAGGGCAGCGCCGTTCTGCTGCCACGGGTGCTCCCCGCCAGCTCGCCCAAGCGCTTCCCTCGGAAATGCAAACAAAGGATGCCTGATTGCACACCGCCAACACAAAGGGTTTTACAGACCCTTTTTTAAGTGGTCAAAGCAGCAAGGTCGGCCGAGCCCCTTTCTTCAGCTGGATTAAAGGTGATCTCCTGTCTTCCGCCAACGCTTCCCTGTAATCCCCTGGACAAAGCCTTTCCCACTTGCTGCTGGCTTTAGCCCAAACACCGCTATTCTGCCACAGCCAGCAGGGCTTGGGCAGGCGAGATTGCAATCAGCGCCTCTGACAGCAGGAAGGAAGCAGGGAGGCAATCCGTGTGTGTCTGGGAGGAGGAAGGGACGAGAGGAAGAAGATTAGCTGCTGCAGACAAGGGTGAGGCTCAATGAGACAGCAGAGAGGGGCGGATGGGCTGCTTGCAGGCGTGTGGAGGGAAGGACGAAACAACATTTTCCCTTTGCCCAGGGTGGGTGGGATGGGAACAGGGAGCCGTAGGCTTAAACTGCAGCAGGAAGGCTTCATGTTGCCTTGCTGAGGACGAGGTGCCAGAGGCTGTGGAAGAGGCAGCATCTCCATCGCATGTTCAGGACGGTGGGAGAGTTGTTGTCATCCCTTCTACCCCTCTCTGTCGGTGACTCCCTGATTCAACGTCCCCATCGTGGAGCACATGAAAGGATCAGAGAGGAGCAGGATGAAAGGCTCTGCTCTGGCTTGCAGACAGAGTCACAGAGCAAAACAGGGAGGCTGGAGGCAACGCATGGATGTCTCCCTTGTACAGCAAAGGTCAAACATGCTTGTGCTGGTGCTGATGGGAAATGATGGCTATGCCAAAGCACTAAGGAGCGAGGAGACTCAAACGAGTCAGGATTTCACCAGCAGGACCATCCTCAGCAGCTCTGCTTCAGGTGCCTTGCACCCAGAGGGTCTGTTCCCCCCAGGGCTGAATGCAGTGATGGGAATGCCGGCTGCACGCCCGGGGTGGGAGGGCTGCACTGCAAAGTGCCTGCTCTGGCCCCGCTGAGGACCTTCTCCCTCACTGTTTCACTCACTCCCTTACTTCCAGATGCTCCCAGCATCGCTGCCTGTGCTCCAGCTGCTTGGCTTCGCCCCTGGGGTGGGGACCTGCTGCAGCCAAAAGCATCCCCCAGGTGGGAGCACACCCCACCTCTAAATCCCTGCAAGCAGCTGCGGGCTTCATCCTGTGTCCCCACCAGCACCTGCAGAAACTTCAGTTACAGGAGCACGTCTCTGTTTGTTCAGCCAGCTGGGAGGATGGACAGATGGATGGGTCCTGCTCTGTGGGCAGCTCCCTGAGAGCCAAGCTTCCCCCATGCTGCAGACAAGGACTTTTCAGTAATCAGCTCCCGTCCGCCTCCTCATTGGGCCCCAGCCAAGCTCCAAAGGGAAGAGGGCCACACCTGACCGCAGGGGGATGCTACAAAACACAGCCTCCAGCCTGCAGAACTCCTCCCGTCCCACCACTGCCCCCTGCTCCCTCACACCCTACCAACCCCTGGTGAGTCCTGCATCATTTGGGACTGACCTCTCTGAAGCCTTTCAGCCCTGGCAATGCCTCGCACCAGCCCTCTCCATCAGCTGCCCTCACTCCTTCCCACTCCATCCATGGTCCTGCTGCTTGGGAAAGGAGATGGGAACAGTCCTGTGCACCCCGTCAGCTGAACCAGGAGCTCCCCGGGGCCCCCTCCCCATCCCTGCTTGTCCCCAGGCTGCTCTCACCAACCTCCACTTGCTGGCAGATCTGTATCAGCTTGGCCATCTGGTTTTCCAGTTCGCTGTTGCGTTTAACCAAGTTGGTGAGATTCGTCTCCAAGGTTTGCTGTGAGTCCAGACAACCGGGAGGAGAGAGAGAGAAAAAAAAACACAACATAAGATGAACAAAGCCAGAGGACTGCAACCACCAAACCAGACCATTTGTCACCCGATGCGCTGCCTGAGGGAGCAAAAACTTGGATAACTTTGGGCAAAGGTCTTGCTGCCAAGCGCTGCCCAGACCAGGCAGAGTTTGGCCGCTCCTTGCCAGCACGTCCTGCCTTTTTGTGAGGGTATAAAGAGCTATTCTGCTGCGATTTCCAGCCAGGAAGTCTGCCTGCTGGGAATGAATAGCTGCTATTCTCCATCCCTGCTCTCCCCTCATCATCCTCTGGTGGTGATGGAGACCAAGGGCTGGGGGCAGCCTGGGGTCTCTGCCTGCCGTGGTGAGCTGCCCTGTGCCCACCCCAGCTCCCCGGCCAGGCTGCTTCTCTCCGTGCCCCTGGGGCTGTGCTGCCTCCAGGGAGGAGAGCACAAGCCAGCAGAGTGTGGAGGAAGAGCCCGCTTGAACAGATCCTGATATCTGTGGACACACAGTGGACTGGCATTTTTTTGGTATCAATAATTTAAGCGACACTGCATTGCCATTAAAATCCGTGGTTTCGCTAAGAGAAAATGTTTTATAGCAAAGCGCTCGCTACCTGTTGCACCGCTTGTCGTGAAACTGATAGCCTATTAATATTTTAAACTCCAGGGCCGAGAGAGGATCCCTGCGGTGTTTTATTCATACTCGGCTAGAAAGTGCGGTCCAAGGCTTTCATCAAGGCTCCAGCAGACCCATAAACATCTGCACGCGTGGATAATTTGGGGTCTAGCTAGCCAAGAGAACTTGAATCATAGTCATAAAGCACAGGCAAAGCATTAATTCCTGAAAAACCACTGGCTCCTAAAATACTCGAAGCTCACTCGCAAGCCTGCAAATTGCTAGCCAATGGCTGGTAAAGCAGAACACAGAAACAGGCCTGAAAAATGCAGTGAAGCCCTGGGTGCCTTCATTAAGTTGGAAGTGCTTTGCACAACAATGCTGTATCGATAATGAAAAAGCCAGCTGCTAACCGCTCCTGCCACCGCCTTTCCTTACAGCTCAATATTATTAAACATAATCTCACTAAAGCACTGAACATTCAACTTGCTAATTATTTTCCTCATCACCGGCTCGGCTGCACTGAAGTCGCAGCTTTGAAATCGCGGCCGATCTGCTTTCATGTTCCTGGGCTGCTGGCAGAGGGCAAGAGGGGGAGGCAGAAACGAGCTCGAGGAGTGCGCTTTGAAGCACACGAGCCCAGAACACATTTGCAGCATCCCAAGTTTGCCAGGGACAGTGTCACTCCTCCCCCGTACATGAACACACAGCGTTTATCCGTTCATTAAGTGCACGCCGGTGGTGCAGGGATGCTGCAAGCATCCAGCAGTGTTTGAGTGGTATTGGTGATGGCGTGAATGGGGAGCGTCCGAGTGCTTCTCTTGCTGCTCCTGCCTTTGCAGGGCTTCCTTCGAGACGCACATCTGGCTCCTGCTGCTGCTGCAAGCCCTCCTGCAGCACCTGAACACAGAGATGCGACCATTGCCTTCTGTTCTCTTTGCTGAAAAAAGGGAAATGTGCAAGGAGCTTTGATTATACCAGCTGGTTGTTTTGCAGGTACATATAAATCCTAGCAATTATAGGGGTTTTGTTAAATTGCATTATAGAACACTCATAATTTCCTCAAACATTCACCTTCTGGCCTGAAACGCAGAATATTTGATTTCTCTACAATCAGTAGAAGTGAGAAAAAGAGATAAAAGAGGATCACCACCACATCCTTGCGCCACATTGATTGGCACCAGGTAGCATTTCCCAGCCTGAGCTGGCTGCAAGCATAGTGAGGACCAGGCGAGAAGCAAACCTCTTCCTGCAGCATTGACAGAGCAGCTCAGTGGCTGCACCTGATTTACCTGCAGGTGACCAGATGCAAAATAAATACGCTGGGCTGAACAGCACGACACCGGTACGCAAACAATTCCTCTCACAATTTGTGGCTGCTGCGCTGGAGCCCCGGGGGATGCAGGGTTGGATCCTGTGGGCAGTGAGCATGAAGCTCTGCTCTGCTGGTGCAAAGCCCCGGGAGAGGGGCAAGAGGGTCTGCATTAAGGCTGCAGAAACACTGAGATGTGGAGTGCAAAGTATGGGGGCTCCTACTGGGGGCCTAGACTGCAAATCACTTGTAGCCAGCACAATGAAAACGGGCAGTGGGAGAGGGCTCACCCCCAAACGAGCTTGGCAACAAGGTTTGGGAGGACATCATTTGGACCTGCCTTGCTGCAGGGCTGGCTTTCCAAATTTATCTTCATGAAAAGGCCGCCAAAACTGGAGAGTGTTTACTCAGTGATTTATCTGGGGGTTGCTCTTGTTGCCCTTGTTCATTTATAATTGTTTTTGATGGAGGACGGATGTACTTGCCCCCTCCCTCCATGCGCTGCAAACACGAAACACACGGGTGTGCATCAGTGCACGCATGCACAGAAGCCAGAGCAGATGGGAAACGCTTCCTCCACGAGCTGGCACGGCTCTGGGGCCGTGGCAGGTCCAGGGCATGGGGACGGACGCTCCTGCCCCATCTGCCTCCCCGCTGTAGCACTGAGCTGGGGTTGCCCGCTGGTTGCTGACTCCAGTGCTGGTAGCAACATAACTCTTTGATGCAACGCTTGTAGCTAGCTCCCAGGAATAAAAAAAAAAAATAAATCGGGGGGAAAATATGATAAGCTAGCCAGCTGCCTTTCTACGCTAAGGGAATTTCAGCAGACAAAAGGACAAGTGACAGAAAGACATGACTGAGCCTGCCGAGCGGCTCCGGCGCAGCTCCCGCGTTGTGACACTAATGCATTTTAAAGTCGCTTTGCAGCAAAACGTACTCAGTAAAAGCCAAAATAAAATGCCAGCTTTCAGTGCCTGCTATCACCTTAAACAGCAGTGCTGACCTAGAAAATGAAGCAATTTGTTCTGTCGGTATTTCTAATTGTGCTGAAGAGAGGCTGGAGAAGGCTCGACTGTCCCATCAAGCCAGGTCCCCTGTCCCCAGCTGGGCGTCCCCAGCCCACCCCTTTCACCCCGTGCACGCCAGAGCATGACCTGGGGCTGGGCCCTGCTCTCGCTGCTGCAGATCCATCATTGCAGCGGCCTCGCTCCCACTTTGCAAGGAGATAAAGTAGAGGAAAGCCTCAGCCCGGAGTGCAGAGGTGAAGCTTTGCTGGGCTGAGCAGGGAGGGGAGAGCCAGGGGAGGACAGATCCCAAACATGTGTCCTCCGCAGAGGCTTTCAAAGCAGCCTGCATTAGCATATCCTTATTCAATGTCTGCTTGGGAATTGATATTTAGGAGAGAAAAAGACAAAAAAAAAAAAAAAAAAAAAAAAAAAGCTCAAGTAAATAGGGCTAACTGAACACACACACACACAAAAATGCAGCTGTGCGTTGTGCCATTGCCTAATTAGCAGATATTGGGTTGGAGTCTCAGTGCTTTTCAAGCATCTTCTTTCGGCCTGAGCTCACCAGCACTGCTCTAACTCACCCGATTACAGGGTGCCGGCCCTTCTCCTGCCTTGCTGGTCGTGCTGTGCCACGCTGTGCCGTGCTGGTGGCACCTCTCCCTCCCCACTGCCCTGCCACCAGCCAAGGGCACTCGAGACACAGCAGCCATTAGGGGTTCCTTAATAAAGATCGGAGACTCCGCAGCAGCAGAGACGTGGTAATGAGAACGGGCTTGTTTACCCTGCTCAGGAAATTCCTCTCCTCCCGCGGCTTCACATGAGCTCTGGTTTTTGGCAGGTTGGGAGGGGGAATGGAAACCGCGCAGCCAGCGCTCGCAAGGGGAATTATAGCAATCGTGTTCGATTTACACAGACGTGTCTGGGGCAGCCTGAAAACCCTGCAGTCGGCGCGGAGAGGCACTTAAAACGAGAGGACGCTTCGTATCCTCGCTTGCCCAGGTTCCTGAGGCTGCCAGCGCTGTGAGAGCGGCTTCATTTGCACTTCTGAAGCCTGCCCAGCAGCACGGCAGCCTTGGACCTTGCCAGCGAGAGCCCTGTGCTGCAGCCTTTGCCTTGCACCGCCGCCGGGAAGCCTCCTCTCTTCCAAGGGATTTGAGAACACCCGACGTTTTTTTCCACGATGCTTTCTGGAAAAGCAGTGTGCCTCTGAAAGCACATTTCATCCTTCTGGCAAACCACTGCTGGGGAATGGCAGCAGCAGCCAGTGCTTGCCCCGGATGGTAGCTCCTGGAAAACAGACCTTAAGGATGAGATGCCCCAGGATGTTGAGCTGCAAGGGTTCACAGGCTCTGGAGCACCTCCTGGACTTGTCCCCTGACCTGCAGAGGCTTTGTTGTGTGCGTTAGCAGCTGGGAACCAGGTCAACCCTGCCACCCAGCCAGCTTTCCACAAACCAAAGCTTGTCAATGGGAGTGAGGCAGGGGCCATGCTGGCTTCCTCCCAAAAACTCTCTCTTTCACTCCTTTGCCCCCAGAACATGACAAAATGGTTCTGCTCCTGCAGAGAGGCAACCTGAGGAATGGGGTAGGGGAGAGCTTGCTAGTTCTGTAAATCAAAGCTGTCTGTGCAGTTCCAAGGGGCAGAAAAAAATATCTCACGAAATAGTTTCATGTTGTCATTTCTCCAAAACTGCTGATTAGTTGCAGACTCGGTCTGAAGCATCTTCTTGGCAGGTTTTGCTGTCTGGCTGCTTAGCGTGCGTCTCTAGGACTTACATTTCCCCTGTTTGCTCTCTCTGTCCCTGCGGTACTTAACAGAAACAGGGGCTCTGCTTCCGAAATTATTTCTTCAGGCAAAGATCCTGTAAGAGCCCCAACACCTGCAAGTCCTTGGCTCAAGTCATCCTCTTTGAGAGATGAGGAGAGGCTGTGTTGAACCAGGGGGGATGGATAACCTCTGGCTGCTGGAGCTCGTTCCCACAAGCACGGAACCCAAAGAACAAGCTGTCCCCTGGCGAGCCGCGTGGACCTGTTTTCCTGGGTAAAATGAGAAAAAGGTCAAGAAGGAGCCAGCTGGTTTTTCTCTCTGTTACGGGATGGCTGGACCTCCTCAAGCTGCCTGGGATCAAACGGTGTGAAGAAATGGTCTCCAGCAGGAAGCCCCGAAGATGGTAATGCATGTGCTGGTCACCCAGTTCCCTCTGGGTGCATCAGAAGGGGTGCTCAGAAGAGGTTAACCCCCGAGGTTTACAGCTGCAACAGAGCCGAGGAGCCGTGCCGGAGCTTTTGCTCCTCTCCCCGGATGAGCAGGGCGCCCTGGTGCGATGCTGCCACTGCCGAGCTTCAGAATATTACGAACGAATTAAGAGATCAGAAGAACAAGGGTTACTGGAGACGTCAGGAAACCTGCATTTCCAAGTCAGCTAGGCATGGGGAAGCACCTGGGGACCAAGCTGGATGCGAAGGCTGGGGCAGCACTGAGCCACCCTGCAGCAGTTGTCCCAGGTGCCCCACAGCCTGACGTTGCATGGGGTGCTCCTAGGAGGGAGCTGGCTCTGGCTGGAAACCCACCCGTGTAGCCAAGACACAGCAAGACCTTCAACCCCAGGGCAGCCAGAGCGGTCCCAGCACCCACAGCAGCCTCACAGACCCATGCTAAGGATCTGCCTCCCTTCCCTGAAGCTTCCCTCCCCCAAAAAACAACCACAGAGATGAGCTTGGAGGACAAGGCATCTCCAAGGGCTTTACCCTCAACCTCAGTGAGGTCCTCAGCAAGGCTAAGTTCAAGGTTGGACCACAGCCCTGACCTTCATCCCAGTGCCCTGCTTCCCTCACCTTCCAGCCAAAAACAGGGCAGCTACAAAGGGACCAACGAGGCACTACAGGGCTTGCCTGATGAATGCTTATCCAACGATACTGCCGAAATGTACATGGCTTATTTGGGTCCTTCAGTGTTTACATCCTTTAATCTTTTCAAAGCCATTCTTCTGCTATTGGATATCATCGCGGTTTTCTGTACCACTGCAGCACTGTTGAAAATTGTTTAAATATTTTATTAAATTCATCCCGACTGTGACAAGTCGGTTTTTATTCCTGAAGCCATCTAACCATTATCTGGTTTTTTGAGCTGTCCTAGTTAAATACTCCAAAAGATTGCACTCCCCTGTTCAGGCTGTATGCTTTTCAACCTAAAAGGATGTGATTTTCAGACATCTTATTAAATTTGCTACATTTGATGTAAAAATTCCCAAGCTATGGTGAGACCTGAGCTTATTTGTTTACCTTCCACTACTTTTATTTACTCCTTTAAAAAGACAGAGCGGAAGAAAAAAATTTCCACTGCTCCAAGCAATGCCTTTTTTTTTCCCCAGAACTGTTCCTCTAATGAGCAATTCCACCTATCTTCAAACCCAGTAGCAGGAGGTGCAGGGGACTGTTTCCTGACTCTCTGTGCTAAGCACAATCAGTAGACAGGGCCCAAGGGGGAGCAACCTCCCCCATCTCCGAGCCCTCATGTGGATCCCCCAGCTCCTTCAGCCATAATTCTAGGTGCCATTTGTGTCTCTGCCTTTCCAACACACCCGAATGACCCTAGACCTAAGCATCTTGCCAGACCAATAGGCAGGATGTGGCTGCAGGACCGGTTCCCACTGGGCACCTCGTCTCTGCCGCACATCTTCAGGAGCAGCCCGAGAGCCTCTGGCCAAGCCTATTTACATCTCAGGGAGGTGTCATCAGACCTGGGTGAGCACAGGGGACTTCTAAACCTTTTGGAAGCTGCCTGTGAGTTTTCACTACAGTGAAAACCTAAACCTTTCTAACAGGGGGAAGGTCAGGAATGATCTGCCTGGGACATCAGTTGTTGTATTACAGTTTCTGTGGCTGCAGAAAGTGCTTCCCAAACTTCTAACGGTGAGAAGCAGAAGATGTTAACAAAAGACAAATCTCCCAATGACAACCTGAGACATCAAAAACTATGCCTCAGAAGGACCCCTCTCCACCAGTGAGGAAGGACATCCGAGGGATTGCCTTGGATGCAACATCTCTAGTGCATGTGACTCCCACCTGGGGAAAGCAAACCCACCCCAACTGATTCAAAATTAGGAAAATTCAAGGTGGTTTCAAAGTACTTCCTTTTCAAAAAGCCACAGTCTGGAAAATACCCCTGCAAAACGCCTCACTAGCAAAAAGGTGGGAATCTTTAACCCAAGTGATTTCCCCTGTACCCTCCCCATTCCAGCTCTCACCCACCTCCGGGTGCTGAAGCACGTGGCCATGGCACTCCAGCAACATCTGTCCCTGTCCCCTGCCCACTCCTGCAGGAGATAGAATGGTAAATCTGACAGCTTGCTAGAAAAACAGTTTCATTTATCCAGAAAAACAACAGCCTGATGGTTTTGCTTGGTAACTCTCTGGAGGTTGCAAGGGAAGAAGGATTTCACCTCTTGGAGTTACTGCTGCGGGTCGCTCACAGGAGATGAGGATCTGTGAGCCAGCAGCCATGCAGATTCCTTCCTGGGACACTCAGTATTTTAAAGACACCCGAGGTGACAAAGTGCGTGGTGCATCGTGCCCTAATAACGTGAAATGGGTAGTGTGAAGGAACAGGTCAGAAGATCTGCGAGTGCTGGATGTGCACCTCCAGATTGGCCATGCTAGCTGAATGCAAGCTCTCCACCTGCCAGCCTCAGCCAACATCAGGTATCAGGCCTGGTAATCTGTCCAGAAGGTTGCTTGTGCTGCTGACACTGGTGGTCTGAGTCAAAATGTCCCGTGCTAGCTGATTAGAGGCACAGTCCCAGCACTTGACCTTCGCAGAGTTATTTCAGAGGTCTGGAGACCTTGGTGGGTGCAAGGCGTACGTGGTCCTGTCCCGAGAGCTACACCAGCAGCATCCTGCGAGCCAGAGGAGGGAGAAACACATCTGACACCCCAGTCAAGGCGAGGCAGAAGTTACACACAGCCCTTGGAAGGCCAAAACATCAAAGGACAACAAATCACAGCCATAATGTGGGTTAACAACCTCAGACGTGTAAAAAGAATTAGGAACCAGAGCACACCGACCACTTGGAGGACCTCTTCTGAATGCGAAGGAATAGCCAGAGGACAAAGCTAGCAACAATGCAGCCCAGCAGTAACGAGGCCATGAGAAAACAGCCACTGCTTCACAGCCGGGGAAGGACTGTCAGACGTGGGACGGGAGTGGGACTGCAGCTAGCAGCACCATGCTGCCAGGGGCTTTGAAGCCAAAAGTGAACAAAGCTCCTTTCAGAGCATTAAAGGTAGACAACACAGCTTCATCCCCATAAATATGTATAACCTCGTGGAAGAAATGACTGGTGGAATGGAAGATGCATCCTTTGAAGGATGTGTGTGAATACATGGTAGGCAAAGACAAAGAATGACATAAAAGTTGCCCTGCTCGAAAAGTAAGGGCAGGTGGGTGGAAACCAACTCCAGCAAATGTAAGTCCTCATGGGTTCACTAACAATAGCGCAATTATATTAACTACTCCTGGTGCAGATAATGGTCTGGCTATGAAGAGCCCTTAAGAATATTCCCAAGGGAATGTGAGGATCTCACGCACTGATGGAGTTTCCAGGAAAAAAAAAAAGTGACAAACAGTGATCCGAGGCACACAGGGAACATTCAGAATAGCAGGAGACTAAACACCACTGATAACGTTTGAGCTCAGTTGTTAAAGACAGAAGAGGACAAGCGAAGAAAAAGAGAATCAACAATAATTTTTGTTAAGGTCTCTTAAGCAAAATAAAATAAAATTAAAAAAGACCATAAATATCTCTGAACATGAAACACTAAAATGAGCTTGGACCATGAGGTGTGGCAAAAATCTAAGCAGGAGCCACAGGAGGCCTAAAAAGGGACAGAGTAAGTGAGGTGGGATCTCAATGGCTTCAGGGGGCAGGAGACATGGGCAGGCCAGCACAAAAGGCCCAGACTGAGCACCTGGCTGCTCCTGGGAAGCTGCAACTTGTAACAAACCAAATGGAAAACAGAACCGTGATGGAAAGCATAACCGTGATGGAGGGCGTGGGAATTGTAACAGAAGACCGAGGAACTCCTAATGTGAGTTTGGGATGCTACCCTGGGCCAGGTTCTCCCGGTGGAAGCCAAAGCCTTTTGGTTTCCATTAACCATTTGGGTTCTTCCAAAAGGGCCAGATGCTCCGCTGGTAATTTCCTGAGCTACTCTGATTAAAGACACCCGTCACCCCCCACCTTCTGAAGATCCCAGTGTGATTCCCAACCAAGAGAGCTTCATTAGCCAAATGCTGGCTTGCATTTACCCTCTTGAAATTGGAGAATGCAGTTATACAGGAATATATTAGCATACCTATTTCATTTTCACAATTGAATGATTAATAGCACGGTGCCTGTGCTTCCTTCCTCAGTAGAAGTTGTACTGAGTACATAAAATCATAGCAGACTATATTGGCTCTTGCCTGCATTTTGAAGAAGGTCTGACAGCCGAGGTGACTGATGATGCACCCCAGGAAGCTACAAAACCACCCTGTGGGCCATTTGCAAGGCTCAGGGCATGGCTTGAGTTTTGAAATTATTTGAAATCTTTTAATTTTCCAAATTGATGATACCATTTAAACAGATACTAAATACTAAATCTGAACCCGCAAAAAAGTAAATACAGAATTTAGCAAATGATGTATTCAAATTTGTATTTGCACTTAATAAAGAATCAGCCTTCTGTTGTGGAAATGAAGAGATGAAATTCCAGCAAAAAGTAATGAAAAATTTCAAGGAAGGTACCTGTAAGATCCTTTTCTCCTAGCTGCCTGGTCTGCATAGCAACGTTTAGATTCAGCTTTTCAAAAACTGAATGTGAAATGTAGAAAATGAATTAGGAGTAGAATTCACGCCTAAACAACGGGGAGATAGGTTTTGAATTACAAATACAAAATTACCTTGAAAGTGAAGCTAAAGCTCCTGCATTTCAAATTATTGCAGAAAATGTATTGAATTCTGCAGAGATCAGAAAGATACAGCACCAGAGGTCGATGACAAATGGTGGGGAAGAAATCAATTCAGGGGGAGCTTGACTTGTGTTATGACCACGTCCCACAGTTTAGCTTTACCAAGCGAAAATACCGCAGAATATGATTTTAACCTGAAATATTAATGGGCAATAAAACTTGTCCCCAAATGGCTCGTCCTCAAGCTCGCTTGTTACTTGAGACGGAGACGTGGCTGCTCCCAGCGAGGCCGTGCAACCAGGGCTTCCATCACCCCAAAGATTTGGCAGCAAAAGGGTAGAACCACTGCTCCTCGGTGGAAACAACCATGGCAATGCAATGGCAACACCACATAGAATCATTAGGGTTGGTGGTGGGATGCACCACAGGGTGTTTTCCAGCACGCCCACTGCCTCCCCTGCTCCAGGGAGAGTTTTCCTGTGTTGTGCATTTACTTGGCCTCTCCTCTTCCTTGCACTTGAGACTTCTATCACCTTCATCACTGCTTCAACATTGCAAGGACAGAGGCTCAGCTCTCTTCCCTAAGTTTATTTATGCCAGCATTCCCCGTGGCCAGTTGCACTGCCAATGGCCCCATCTCTGGAAAGCAGAAGGCTGGCAGAAAAGGGCCACCAAAGCTCAGGTGAACAAGCTCAGCCTTTCTCACAGCCACAGAAGACCTCGTTCAGAGCTGAAATACTCCGTAACACAGGCTTGCAGGGAAGGAAGCAAGCAGCCACCACTGCCCAGCACTGCCAGGCAGACAGAGGGGCTCCCAATGGTTTGGCTGGGATCTCCCACCACATCTCGTCCTGCTGGTGGAGAGGGGCTGGGCGACAAGGGAAGCCCACCAGTTTCTCCCCAAGTACACAGCTACCCCAAGGGGGATCGCAAAGGATGGTTCCAAACCTACCCCAGATCCCTAAAAACCTCTGCCCACAGCCAAGCCCCCTCCCAGGAACCGCAGCCAGAAGAGGGCTGTCCCACAGCAAGCACGGGGCAGGAGCTGCCTGCTCGGGGGCTGTAGCACCCCAGAGCCTGTCCCTGGCAGGAGAGACATCACCAAAGATGTTTCAATACCTACTCCTCCAGCCCCAAGTTGCTCCTTACCCCCTTTCTTGACCCCCTTTCCCATACCCATCCACCCTCCTGCCTGCTCCCTCCTTCGGCATCTCGTGCTGGAGCAGGGGCACCGAGACGGCTGCAAATTAATAATGAAACAGAGCCTGCTAATCGGTGCCTTCCCTCTCCCAGCATGCCCCCAAAAAGCTCAGCTCCCAGCTCTGAGGATCAAACGAGACGATCAAACGCTCCAGCAGCTGGCTTTGAATTCCCTGTTGCGCTAACTCCTGCGCGTGTTCACGAGCTGTTTCCTCCACCCAACGTAGCAGGAGGGGGGGCAGGCAGCAGCGCGCAGGTCAGAAACCAGACGGCTCCCTTCCTGCCCCCGTATTTACGGGTTTATCCCAGCTTCCAACCTCCGCCAGGAGCTGCAGGATGCCAGGGTCCTGCAGCATGGGCAGAGGAAGGAGATGCTGTGGGACCCAGCACAAGGCCATGGCAAAGGCCAGCTGAAGGGGAGAGAAGACACAAGGGACCCCTTGGCTCCTCTTTGCAGCCACAGGAGACACACACGGGGCAAGAAGAAGGCAAGGGCAGCTGCCTGGCCCCTAAGAAAACAAACAGCACTTGGAGGATGGACTACAGCTTGGCCATCAAATGCCACCATCTCCTGAGCTTGGTGGGAGAGGAGGAGAACCCCTGCAGAGCTGGCAGACAGGATTTTAGGGTAAAAGATGAAGTTTCCTTAAAGTTGGGTTCCCCACAGATATTTCTCCTCAAATATGAAATATTTCAGCTCTTGGTGGGAGAAAAGGGGAAACAAAAGCCCAGGGAAGCTCCTACACAGCTCAGAGCAAAGACCTACCTACATTATTTTGGGGGGCAGGATTTTCCAAGAGTTCCTGTCCTTCCGAAGAAGCCCCCGATGGACAGGGCACCCCAAAGACAGGGTGGGCAACTCAGGGCCACGGCCCTAGGACAGCTGTACCACTTGGTGGCATCATTCTCAAAAGCTTTGGCAAGTGGGGACAGCTTACATAATTGGTATTGCAGCGATTAGAAGCATCAAATTATCTTCCGCAGCACACAACAAATAACGCTAATGGTGGGGATAATGTCAAACAGAATTACATTGGATTTTAAACAGCACTGATAGCACATGTTAAGCAGACATATAATTAGCACTGTGGCGCCTTGATAATATTAATAACATAGCTAATTATACTGATATAAATAGCAAGATTAATTGTCACAAAACATCAGTATCAATCTTTGAAAGGCATCCCCAAGCCTTGCCACTGTTTGTCAGCACTCAGGCACCAGGGCCATAACAGAGAGCAGCAAAAAAAAATTTCGAGGGCTTCCTTTATCCCTCGCCAAAGCTCTTTCCCACTCAGACTGGCCGCAGCTCCCCCTCGGCACCCCTCAAGCCCACGCGCTGTGTGTCCTCTCTGTGCACCCTCCTGTCTGTGCATCGTCCTCCCCATGCACTGGAGAGAACTCCATGCGCTGTTGTCCCCAGGCACCACCTTCTCCGTGCACCATCCTCCCCGTGCACCATCCTCCCCTCTCACCATGATGTGGGGGCAGTGGGGCAGGAGCCGCCCCAGCCCCACACCAGGCTGCACCCAGGAGAGCCGGAGCCCACAGCAGGAGGCTGGAGGGCAAAGCCCCGCGCTGAGCGATGCGAAGCACCCCCTGATCACAACTGTGCTTAAAGACCCTGGGGGAGGCCGGGATATTCTTAGAGGCTCTGTCTCTGCTCAGCCCTTGCAGTTGTGTTTGCTTTAGATTTAGATCGCTCCACTGAACGGTTTGTTGGAAGGAAATAGAGCCAACTGCTTTCCCTTTTAATAACCTGAAGACAAATAACGAGACGTGTTGTAAGCGGTTACAGGGAAGCACGTTCACTTCTCCAGCTCTCTAAGTAGGGTTTTTCTGCTGTTTCACTACGCAGCCCTGCACTGAACCCTGCTGTTGCACCAACATTTTGTTTGCTGCAAAATTTTGTTTGCAAAGCCCCTGAGGCTGCTTTAGAAACCCACTGTGCAGGGGTGACAAATGGGAAGGATTAACCATGATGTGCCCTTTGGGAGACTTGACCGCTTGTCTGCACTTGGCTCCTTCTGCTGGGCTGCTTCATTAGTCGCTAGGGCCAGCACCATCCCACCCAGGGCAGTGCAGGGCACGAAGAGCATCTCTGCAATGATGAAGGAGTAACTTGAACTCAAATTCCTGTTCGTGTACTGCCCAGAGAAACCTTTCCACATCCCCAGCATGTGAAAGCCTCTTTCAGTGGAGCCATTCCATGTTTTGTGGGGAATTCACCCTGGATTTTCTCCCTCTCCAGCTCCGGAAGGAGCGGTTCAGCTGCACTGCTCTTGGGGATACTCCAGCACCCCTGTCCCAGCACCTGGCTGCTGGGGGAGAGGCTGGGGCCATGGGAAAGCCAAGCGCCGGCTTTTATCCCGCTCACATCCACGTCATCCCTAAAGCTGTGCTGGCAGGGCAACCCGCGAGCACCGCCAAAGCGTGAAGGAGGAGGCAAACCCTCAGGTTTCTCTTGGAAGCAGATACAACGCGCCAACCGGCTGCTCGGGATGGGGCTTATTTTGGCTGATCTGTTGCTTATGCTAAGCCGCAGCGAGACTGTTAAAACCGGAGAGGGAGATGAGACTGTTAAAACCGGAGAGGGAGATGTTGAGATAGACGCACCAGCACAAACTCAGCCTCGGGGTAAACGCACCGACTTCTTTAACTCCTTGTGCAGACCGGAGCAGCAGAAAGCCCTGTGTCTTCCGTCTGCCTTTTCCCTTCACTGCTGTTTTTCTGCTCAAAAAGCCAGCAAAATGCCTAAACCTGCCACAAAGCTACCATAAGCACGGCTGCATGCTGCTGGGGACCCCCCTCTCCCCCCGCCATGCATGGGATGTGGCTGCGGGCTTTGCCGGGGATGCATGGAGCTTGTGCACAGGCTGCTGATCCAGCAGGGCTCGGCCCTGCGGGTTGCACAAGTGCCAACGTCTTGCAGCAACGGGCACAGGAGCAGAGGTCTGAACAGGTTTTCCTGCCCCAGGCAAAGAGCCTAGCCTTGCCACTTCAGGATGGGGACACGGCACTGGCAGATGCCCTGAAGCATCCCAAGACAGTGTGTTTAGGCAGCCTGGGTAAAGCCAAAAAGCAAAGAAAGACCTTTTTGGAAAGTTACACCATCTGGAAGCCTTGGAGGGGAGGGACCAGCGGAGCTGAGGAGCCAGCGCAAGGGGAGCTGTGCGTGCCAAAACCCGATCCAGCTGCTTTGTGCTTGGCTCAGGCTTCACCCAGCCAAGTGCCAAGCTCCCACCAGTCCTTGTTGCCTTCTTCATAAAAAATAAAATAAATAAAAATGGCCCAGACATTTCTGATAATGTGAAAACGAAAAATACACTCTACCCCTCCACAATGGGAGAAAGCCCCAAAATCTCAGTTATTTCCCTAGGACAAGTTTCATAGCCCTTTCTTTGCAAGGCAGAGGGCTGTGATAACCTCTGTCTTCCCCCAGCCCTCTCCTCTGATACACTCAAATCTTTTTGCTAAAACACAGAGACAAAAAAAGACAACAACAGCAACCCAAACCAAAAAGCATCTTGCCCAACAGCACAGGCTGCTGCGGGCGGGATGCTCACTGAAAAGGCAAATGCTTTTGTACAAGAGGCAAACGCCTCCTGCATGCTGTGCGACACTTCAAATAAAGCTGCTAAAGCTGTGCAACACAGCAAAGAATTAATTGAGTAGCAGGTGAGAATCTGGAATAAACACAGACCAAATGCCTGGGCTTGGGCCTGCTGCTGGGCTGCATTCATCCCGGCAAGCAAAAGCCCTCCACAGGCTCTGCTGCGCCACGGTGGGGTGAAGCACCCCACATCTGCTTCACCACCAGCCCCTGCGCTTCATAAACATCAGGCAAGCATCCCCCAAACCACAAAGTTTACAGAAATCCAGTGGTTTTCTTATCTACTTCCTGCCTTTCGAGCCTTTGGAGATCCCCAAACTGTGTGTTTAAAAGCTAGCTGAAATTGCCATACAGCCCTGGGATTCCCGGGGCTGCAGACGTAAAAATAATGCAGCTATCCCAAAACGTGGGGATGGAGTGTGACGCACCAGACATCCTGCTTGGAGAGGGAGCCCCTCGCCGCCTATCACATCATTCCCAAGTTTTCCATTTGGGATGTTGCAGCTGGGTTTCAGGGCATCACAGAGCCCAGGGCAAATCCCGCTCAGGCTGCAGGACATGCTGGTTCCGCAATGAACTTTTTTATTGCCTGGTGAGTGGTGGCGTCAAGAGCAATGTTTTTCCAGTGCTGCCTGGCTCCTATCATTTCAATGAAAGCCAGGCCTGGGTGGAAATGAATGCGTAGCAAGAGATAGCACCTTCCTTTGTTTTTGCTGAGCTGACACGTAGCTGGGCTTGGCGGAATTCAGCTCGCAGCTCGATGGGGAGAGCGCTGCGCTCTGCTGCCGGGTTCGTGGCTGCCTCCTGCAGCACCCGCAGCGGGCAGCGCTCTGCAAACTCTGCCTGCCTTAGCTGCAAGCCAGGCACGCTGCTCTCTCTCCAGCAGGCATTTCTAAAGGTTTTTCCCTGCAGATAACATTTTACTTTATCTCTAGCAAGCTGCAGATAGCTGCTATCAGGAAAACATTTCCTTTAAGGAACCAACACCCAGCCGGCACATGGCTGGGGACAGCGCAGCACCGAAGCCCCCTCCCACCAGCAGCTTCCTTCCTCCTGGTCGGCTGCCCCCGATGCTCTGGGCTGGGACCAACACCTCTGGGGGGCACTTAGAAAGCTGCCTCCCTGTTCTGCGGCCGGACAGACAGACAGCGTGCGGACACACCGGCTGCCAAGCCTGGGCTTTTGGAGCCCATGAGTCAGAGCCCGAGTCAGTCACGAGGCCCGCTGTAAAATGCCGAGTGCTTCACAAAACAAACACAGGCCACGGTGCTCGGCGCTTGCTGCCGGTGGCTTTTTGCGAGCCTTCAGGGTGGATTCAGTCACCTGTCGCACTGCACCAGACGGCCCCTTGACGCCGTGCCGGACTCAGCTCTCGTGGCACCGCTCGTCCCCAGGCTGGCCTTCCAAAACCGCTCTTGATGCAGGCACCGCTGGCCCCCAGCCCCACACCATGCCCTCGTGCCAGCCACAAGCCCTCTAATGGGTGCAGAGACCCCTCCGGGTGCCTGAGCAGGGAGAAGGCACACAGGGCACCGACCAGGCTCTGGGGAGATGTTGGGGACCACGGCGGGACAGAGCTGCACCGAGCATCCTCATCTCCTGGGCTCACTCCCAAGCCACCAAGGGCGTGGGGAGCACAGTGACGGCGCGGGGGGACCTGGCACGTGGGAGGAGCGAGAGGTGTCCCACGTCCAGCAAACCACAGCAGCCTCGGCTGCAGAAGTGGAGTCCCCACCGCGTCCCCCAGGCGCTGTCGCTAGCAGCAGCGGGTGGTTTTTCCCCGAAATGCTGGCAGGGCCAGCGTGCTCCCTGCCCCCTCTCCAGCAGCTTCTTTCCTGCACATTCACAAGCAGTTCAAAAGGCTTCTTTCAAAACGTAGCACTGTCGAGGCACAATAACAAAACAACCACATTGATCTTCCTGGCAGAGACCTCCACAAAGAGGGTTACTCAGAAAACCTTTCTCAACTATTTTTTTCTCTCCTCTATTTTTTTCCCCCGGACCCCTCGTTTTTCTTTAAAAGCTAATCTTTGCTAACGGGAACTTTTTGTTCCCTCTGACACCACTAATATATGTGTTGGCAAGCATGTCTACAAACATATATCTTCCGTAAGAGGCCTTGTCACGGGCTTTGAAACCAGAGCAATTAGCATTTTATTTTTATTTTTCAATAGAAATGTCTTACAATGTATTAAAAAGCAGCAATTGAGCACTAAATAACTCTCACTGGCAGATATTATCGGTGCAGGGCATTCTTGTGCTTGCCCAGGAAAGATCACCCAGGGTTAAACAAAGCTCGGCTGCAGATAACTCATGAGATAAACTCTCTGCTTCAGCACAGCTCGGATTTAAATTATTTAAAAAGCTGTCACTTTTACTGCTCTCTGTTCTCTGCACTTCTTCCCAGTTCCTCCTGCCTCATCCTGGCGCCTGCCTAGCCGTGAACGGAGCTCGGTGACGAGGCTCGCAGGGCACGGTTCTTCCTCCACGCATACAACGTGCCTCCTCCCCACGTCCTGCGTGCCATTTTGAATCGCAGCTGGCATTTTCCTTTACGAGCCCCCTGAGCAGGTGCAACTGCTCAGCCGGAGGTGCACCACGAGCCCCTGCTGGCATCACCCCCACACCAGCCCACCAACGTGCCTTCTACCACAGAGCTACAAAATGAGAAAAATACAGACCTAGACCATTCCCACACTGCTTTGGGTGGGATATTTCATGCTACAAAAGTCCCTGCAGGCTGACATGACAAAACCCACCATGTCTTGCTGCCCAGGCTGGCAAAGCCCTGGTACGTGCGGAAGCATCAGACTCCATCCCCACAGCTTTGCACCCTCCCGTCCCACCGCTCTGGTTGAACATAAAACTGGCCTGGGCCACGCTGCTGTGTTAAAACCACACAGCTTCCTTGCTGGGGATGCCACCGAGCGATGTCAGAGCTGGTTTTGTTGATAATTTATGAGACAATTTATTTCAATGATGCGCTTGACTGCAACACCCCATTGGGGGCTGCCTGTTACCAGCGGGCTGAAGGAGTGCCAGGACTCATGGAAGAAGCTGACGGAATGGATAAAACATGGGAATAATGGATAAAACATGGGAATATAGGATGCATAGTGGGAGGCGGTGGGACAGGAAGGTACGGCAGGCTCTGAAGCACTTTCAGACCAGCAGCTTCTTGAGCTGAGAAATGCATCGGGACTGGTTCTGGAGCAATCGTAGTGGTGAAGGAGAGACAGAGCTGGATGCCTAGCAATAACCCAAAGGAAACCCAAATCTGGGAACACCTCCTGACTGGTGCAGGCAGCAAGAGCTGCTAGGCACTTCCCTCACCAGGCACCGTGGCACCAAACACTCTGCATCACACAGCACCGCAGCAGCACGATGCCTTGAGGTTCGCAGCAGGGATGGAGCCCGCAGGCAGCAGCTCTAGGAGAAGCCATCCCACACCAGGAACAAGAGGAGAGACCAAGCGCAGCCACGTCCAACCACAAGCTTTGCATCAAGAGAAGCAAAGAGATGTTCTCCTCCTTCCCTCCCACAGCCCTGGGATATGGGGATGAGGGCACGGGGTGCAAGCACAGAAACACTCTCAGCTTGAAAAAGGGCTCCTGGTCCTTCCATCCTCTCTGTAAGGGTTTCTCCCCACAGAACTCTGAGCTCCTGCAGTCTCCAGCAAACCATGGCCCCATTTATCTGCTCCTTTCCCCTCCTCATCCTCTTTGCAGGTGACATCTCCAGGAGATGTTGAGCTGCAGCCCACGAGGGCTGTGGTGCACAGCCCAGGTCTCAACTCTGCCTAAAACACCCCTGTAGAGGCCTGGCATCGCTGGTAACGATTTACCATCCCTATAGGCTCCTGTGGCCACAGCGGCACAAACGCACGTGTGCACTGCGTTAATTAAGCCTGACTGGAATATGGAATAGCTCAGCATCTGCCTGATGCAAAACCCTCAACTCGCATGTCCTCAGACCAGAATTCAGACACAAAATGAAATGGAAACAAAATAAAAAATGGGAAAAAAAATATGATTAAACTCCAGAGTTCAATAAGCAATGTGTTTAATTGCTAATGTGAGTTTGGGATTTTTCTTTTTTTAAGATTCCTGCCAGCACAGCTGGTGTCATCCTCTACTACCCAGAGAGCAGCAAACAGATTGCAGGAGAATATTCATTCTCTCACTGAGCTTTCTATGGGGAAAAGAAAAAAAAGAAAAAAAGAAAGAAAAAAAAAAAAAAAGATCAAAGAATTGAAAAACCTTCTGGTAATTTTTTCCCCCTCTGTTTTCCAACTGGTCCCAAACATATTTCCTGCTGGGACTGGCAAGGAACAATGTCAACTTAAAAAAAAAAAAAAAATCACAGCTTTGAGAACTGAGGGGCGTTTGATGAAACAGAAAGACTTGTTTTTAAGCCAGGGACCATCCGGATGGGTTTGAGCTCTCCTGGACACCGCTAAAGATGTGCCCAGGTGAACAGTTGGATGCTTGGGCTTCACAACACAGGGGCTAGGCAGCATTGCGGGCACAGAGGGGTCCCCCCAACCTTGACCCACTGAAATGGAGTCCTTGGGGTTGGACCTGCCTTCTGCACCTTCCTCCCAGTCCTACAATGGAACAGGATTTTACTCCAAGTGGCCGTGCAACACCTGGGCATCCCCTGGGGCTGCTTCTGGCTGGGTTGGAGTCAACGGGATGTGATTTCCAGGACACCGTGGTGGCACCACTGCTCCAACCCAGAAGAGGGTGAAGAAGCACAAAGGCACTTGTGCTCGCTGCAACAGTGATGCCATCCCTGCCGCTGCAGATGGAGGCATCTTGGATGACCTTGGGAGTCAAGATGCTGATTTACTCCCCTTTGAGTCTATTAAGAACCACGGGCCAGCAGCACGGGGAGCCTGATGCGTTTTGACAAATTCCCAGGGCGTGTGTCTCATCTCCCTTTTCATCTGGAGGAATGCGCAAACAAACCACTTAGGTCCGGGGGCTCAGCGAGCCGGAGTAAAATGGTACAGGAAGAGTCAGGATGCACAGACCGCTCTGCTGTCAGAATCCTAAATTACACCCTCTCTTCTTAGGACTTTTAAGATTAAAGCAAATTAATGATAATAATAATAAATAAATAAAACTGCAATTCTAAACAACTCTTCCAGAGCTCTTCCAGAAGGACTCCAGCCCCCAAAACTGAGTGGGAATGGAAAGATAATGAAAACGGGTATGGAACTTCTTTTATTCAGATGCATCATGAACAGCTGGCATTCAGCTGGGTGGGAGGGACTGCCCAGGGACGACTCCCAGAGCATCACCAGCGGGTGGGACGCATCTACACATACACTTGGGCGCATGGGGAGGACCTCCAGGTACAGCTGCTGCGCTGTGACAACATGATGGAAAGCAGCCCCAAAGGCCCACACCCAACAAACAAAATAAGACTGTCTTTGCAATTTTTTTTTTTTTTTGCTTTTTTGGAGCTGACAACCAATGACCCAAAGAGGTGGGAAGCCTCCTGCTCTCCAGCAGGCCTCCCGCATGCTGGCACTTACGGCACTTACGTGCTTCACCTCCAGAAAGGTGAACAGCCAAGACTTTAAGACAAAAAGTTGAGACAGCAAATCATTAACAGCACATAATGTTTAGTCGTAAAGCTGACAACTCCATTTGAAAGCAAGGTAAAGGAAAATCAATAGCTCTTCCCCGCACAGCTGAGCTCCGAGCTCAGGAGACCACGTTGCCCTTCAGCAGCAGCTTCTCTCAGCCGCTTCCTGTCTTTCAAATGCCAATCTAACAGCGCGGCTTTAAAGCCGGGAAACTGAGGCAGAGCAATGAAGAATTTGCAAGCAAGGACTGGGAGGCTGAACCACAACAAGTTGGTCTGGGGGGACTGCAGGAGAAGGCAGCGTCCAGCTTGCATGTTGCCAGGAATGGGGTCCTAGGACAGCATGCACACCTATGACCGTAAGAAATTAATGTAGTTAACCTCGGCAAAGGTTAAGTTCTTCCCCCTACTCAATAGTCTCCTCAAGACAACAGGAAGGAAGGGATGCCTTCTCCGGGCTGTGGTGCCAGATGTCACCTCCCCATGCCCAGCCCCTGCTGGGGCAGGACCCCAGCACCCATCCTGGTGCCAGCAGTGGCTCTGCTCACTCCAGGGGTGATCCAGACCCCCACGTAGGGAGCAGAGAAGCCGTGACAGGAGACGGAGCAGCACAGCGGTTCACAGCTCACGCTTCACGCTCCAAACTGCCCGTCTTTCACAGCAGCAAAGACCTTACAGCTAATTTCCTCAGCGAACGCTTGTCAGATCAAAGCACAGCAAGAGAAAAAAGCTGAGCCAGCCGCTGCTTCGTGAGAACCGATTTAAGCTGCTCAAATGGCTCTTGCTCACATCTTGCACAGCTGCTTTTCAGGTAGGCTGCAAGCAGTGGAGAGGCACTGGCCAGAACAGCCCCGCACGCACAGAAACCCTGTGCTGCCTCTTCTAGTCAACGCAGGGCAGATGCTCAGCAAATGGGTCAAGTGGCTTTTATGATTTTTTTTTTTCCACGATAGAGCTTCAGCTGAGACCTGTGAGCTTCATGTGCAAAGGGACGGATGGTGCTGGGATGATCTAACAAGCTCCAGAGCCGAGTGTCCCAGCGAGCAGATCGCTTCCTGCAACCTTTGCAGCAGGTCGTGGTCTCTCCAACGGATGCGCTAGCAGCACCAGCAAAGCACAGGAGGAGGGCACTGCCTGAGGTGTGAGTTCAAGCAGCCAAGCCAACAGGGCTTGAGGAGCCTCTTCTCTGCCACCAGAGCATGCCCATGGCCCAGAAGCTGCCACTCACCATGGCCACATCACCTCTGTGCCCGAGGACGCCCAGGGAAACACAGCAAAAACCACGATGCCTCTAAGACCTCCCAGCTGTGCCCCTGCACCCCACGGGTGTGTAAATAACCTGCAGGGTTTGTCCTCGCCTCAGAACAAAGTCGGTAGCTTAGGCTGCAAACAGACTTCCCAACACAGGCACCTCTCCAGCCAAGCCTCTTTCCCCGTGACACCTGAGCATCTCTCAGTTTTCCAACACATTTGGCTTCCCATGGAGGAACCAAGCATATGAAGTTTCTGGTAAAAGAGGTGTTTTTTTTTTTTCAGAAGCAAGGTGTGGCTTAAAAGAAAACTGAGGGCTTTAACTGAGTTATTAGTCTCATAAAACACTAGCACTCCTGGTGCACCACTACAGGGCTTACGGCTTCGTGGGATCCTCACCCTGTTTTATGCCCGCAGAGGCTGACAAGAAGGTCCACCTTTAAACTTTCACACCCAATAAACCCACAAGCCCCCATACAACGTTAATACAAATGGTTCCGCACACCAGTTATCCGGGAAGAACACTGCTTTCAGCAGTATGGAAGTACTTAGGGTAAGTTATTTTGAGATAAGCCTTTACAAACACACGATAGAAGGAGCTTTCCATGTTGTTAAACCCCTTGCTGCAGACACCCTTTGCCCTGCTACCCTGAAACAATGCTCATGAAAATGTCTCCTTCACGGGGCCAGGAGAGCTTCGGGCAGGACATAATTCATTCCTTGGGAGGCCAACAAAGGGGCATTTTTCAAGGCTTTTAAATTCTAGTCTGGATTTTTACAGCTCACGCCACCACAAACGTCAGGCAGTCACCACGATGCGGAGCTGCAGCGGAAGCATCTCTTTCACCCCCTGACCTTTATTTCCAAACCATCACCATTTTATGTATGTAAAAAAAAGCCCAAACAGCACACGTAGGACAACCCATGCACGTTTTCTCTTGGACCTCTTCTGACACCAGATGTTTGGTTCCCAAAAGCCCCTTTAGAGGAGCACGGAAGGAATCCGGATTTATTGCTTTGGCACATCCTGCACGACACACGCCTTTTTGCACATTATTTCCTGAGCTTATCCTGGAAATCAGTGATGCCCATATGAGTGCAGGGGGCTCCAGCAGGCCGCATATCAGGCTGATTTTAGAAATTAAAATGCCAAATCTGGGCCCCTGAGGAGCAGATTTGCTTCAGAAGCCACAGAGCACCGTGTGCCGCACTAACACCATGCGGGACGGTCGCACAACCTTGTCCCACAGCCAGTTGGCTACCGAAGCAAGCAAGCTGCGTCAGAAAATCCGGGCTTCCTTTGAGCACTGCTTTCTCTGCCCCCGAAGGGAGGGGTGCTGGCACGTGGAGGACGGATGGGAGGCCCGGCCAGGCGCTTTTCAGCCTGAAGCACTGAAAAGGCTCCTGGAGGCTTCATCCAAGGGAGACGGGTTGCCAGCACTGCTCACGCACCTCGCCCTCCTCCAGCTGCACTCGGAAAGGGCTGCACTAGGGATGCAGACGATTCATCCAACAGCTTTCCCAGGTGGAAAAGTCATTTAATGCTCAGAGAGTCCCATGGCCACCCGCGGGACAGGAGTGTGCACCAGCCTCGCTTGCTCATGTCACCTCACTGCAGGAGCCCCAGGGTCCTGCAGGCTGGTGGGACACGGGTGGCAGCACTAGATATCCCTCCAGGAGTGTTTTTGGGCTGGAACCCACCCCAATTAAGAGGAATTCAACAGGTAGGAGCAGAAGGGACACCCAATCCGTTCCTTAGAGAGCTGATGAGAAACCTCTCTGCTCGTTACACCTGAGACTCACTTTGCTCCCAGCACTGACCACCGGGCTGGCCCAATGCCATCACCCACCCCGTGGGGGTGCTGCCAGCTCCTGATGCAGAAGATGCATGCTTATGCTACAGCACAGCACCATCTGGGCAGGACATCCTGTAAGGATGGGGCTCTCCATATGCTACGGACGTTCGGACTGGCCCACGAGGAGCTCAGCAGAACAAGAGAGGTGCAAGGACTTGTGCGTCTGGAAGCCAGCTCCTCGTTGTGGACATACCTGCTTATAAAGACCAAAGCAAGGTGGGCCAAGAAGTGCAAAGCAGGAACCGGTGGCCTCCAGGGACCCGTTGTGGAAGAACAGAGTAGGAACCCTAAAGATCTCCTGCCTCATGGTCTCATGGTCCCAAGATCCTTTTCCAGCCCCAACACAGAAGGATTTCTATCAGCACACACTCTGCTGTTGTACATTCATTTCCACAAAAGGGCACGTTAAACACACACTGATTGGATATTCAAATTAGATATATTTTTTTAAAACATGTCAGCCATCATGGTAAAATTACTTAATAACACCTGTAAGCCTATTTAAGGGTTTAATGTGATAATAATAGCATATTCAGCATCTCAGAGCATGACTTCAAGCCTGCTAAGAAATTCATACACTACTTACCCAAGTGCACGCAACCAATCCTCCAAATTACTTATAGACACCGAGCGTTCCCGGGACACGTTTTCCAAGCAAGCGTACGCGCTGCAAATAGCTGAGCGCAGCCCTAACGAGAGCCTGCACCTTCCCTGTCGCACGCTGTGCGTAATTAACCGAGCCACACTAATTCATGCTCTGAATATTCATTATAACCCAGTAACGCCACACATCCTGAATATTAAGCTACATCCGCTCGGGGCAGGAGTATCAGAAAGAGGGATCACCCCCCGTGACAGATTTGAGGCCGTGGAGCGGAAGGTGCACCCAGAAGGATGCAGGGACCCTGGGAGATGTGAACCACAGCATGAGGCTGCCAAAAACGCTGGCCAGGGCTTGGGGGAAGGCATGGGAATGTGACAGACCACAGGGCATTGCCAGTGCGAGCTCCAGTACGCGAGATTAAAGCACGAAGCGAAGAGCGGAGAAGCTGGAGTAAAATCTCTGAAAAAAAGAGGAAAAAAGGGTAGAGGCAGCACGAGCTTGCTGGCAGCAGGAGCACTGCAAAATAGCTGAGAACAAACGGCCTCAGACACTGTCCCGCCTTTGGGCAAGGCTCAGAGCTGCCAGGAGCAAAACCAGCTCACAGAAACCCGAGGCAACCCCACACCGGTAAACACCTTGTATGGGAGGTGGGATTACACTAAAATGTTCATTTTTCAAAGAAAACCTATTCATGCAGAACTGAAGCAGCGGAAGTTCAGCTCCACGCCCTTACAGCCATCATCAGGCAGAAGCCTTGAAAAGATAACAGCTTGCAATTGTTTCAGGAAAACAAAAGTGCCTGTTCCAGGGAGCAAAACGCCTGCAAGCCCGCGAGTCTTCCCTGAAATAGTTCCTATTTCAGAGAGCCAGCAGAGGGTGGGGAGAGAAGAAGCAGGGCTAAACGGAAATTTAAAAACTGCAAAACACAAATGTGAAGCCTCCAAAGAGACGTTATAGAAAACTATGGCATGAAAGCATCTGTATTGTTAACAAATCTGTTGACAGAGAAGAAAATATATCTGTTAAATCACATGACAAGGAACGCACGCAACAAAGATTAGGGTTGATGAGAACGCCAATTGTCTTGAAAAACTACAGGGCCGTAGCTCAAGGACTGGCACAGACTTGTTTCAGCTGGGAAAAAAGTATTATGTATTAGAGATTATTCCCCCATCCAGAAATAGAAAATTCAACTGCTAAACCTGTCATCTCTCGCATAAGCCTGTTTGATGGGCACCACGCCACCACCCCAGCTGCAGGAGAAGCCAGCAGCGAAAGCCAAGGCTGGACTTTGCACGTGTCTAAGACCCATTTTTTTTTTTTTTTTTTATTTTTTTCAGTTTGACCACATTATTCCAGGCCCAGTGCAACATGATGAAGCTGTGCAAAACAGCACCAGGAGCGAAGCCCACAGGGAGGGACAGCTCGTGGGGTGACACCCCCAGAAGCCACCTACGCACCCACTGGCCCTGGGCCACCACGACACCGCTAACCTGATGTTTTGCAGCTCCTTTTCGTGCCTCTCCTCCTGCAGCCCAGGGAAAGGTCCCCTCTCAAGGAAAGAGAGACCCAGAGACTTATTTCTGTTCTTTATGTACGGACGTTCTCCAAACCCCAAAAATTTGGGGGGGTTGTGTTTTGGGGGGTTTGAGCAAGAAGACATTCCGACAGTGCCATAAAACCCACGTTCTGCCAAGTGCAAATATTGTCCAGCTGAAGGTGAAGCATGCTCCCCACTCCTTCATACAAACACAAACCTTTCCCCTCTGGGCAGGAAATCCTGCGTGTCCCATGCTCCCCAGCCCATGCATGGGGCACGAGCGGTGCTTTCCCACCAATTATTCCCACCTAACTAATTGCCATCTAGGAGTCGATCACCACGAGGCAAGAAGTTAAGCAGGAATTTAATACCTAACGAACCGGAGCGGCCACAGTCGTACAATTTAACGCGCTCATAAATTTCTTGTTTCTAATTTACCAGTGCAACGGCTTCTGCCAAAAAAACCTCCCTGTCCTCCTTCAGTAACTTGGAAGGGTTATCGCCTCTGCTTAGCACTGCAACCCGTGCTCTGCTTGAACTGGGAACGATGCTCTCCAAAGCTCCTCCGATGACTGCCTATGCCAGTGCCTTGCCAGCAGCCCAGAGGGCAGTGCTAATTAAAATTAAGGCAAAGCACCGTGGCAAACACTACTTACATGGAGAACAGGGGACAGCACCGGGAGGTGTCCGCACAAGTGAGGTTTGCTGCGAGCTACCCCTGCCCTCACCCTCGCGTCCGAGTGCAAACACGATTCGTACAGGCTCAGTACCACCGCGTTGCAGGTGGCAAAAGGTCCCTTTGCTGAAGCAGCCCGTTTTGCTTATTTCTCATGCTTTCAGAGGCACAGCTGAGGCATTGCTGCTGCGGCACTAGAGGCTCTCGGAGGCCTCAGGCTGGGGTAAAGCTGGGATGGGGCAGGATGAGATGAGGCAGGGCACCTCACTGCCCACCGAGGCTGATGGTGAATGAGTTACCATCCAACCACTTTCTGAAAGCAATGCTTTCTGAAGTGAACACAGTTCTGGAAAAAGCAGGAGACTGATCTAAACAATGCAGTTTTCCAGGTCTGCTACCTCAGGACCTGCAATTGCTTACTTACACATAAATTAACTAAAAAAAAAAACTGCCCAAAAACTCTGCCCAAAAAGCTGATGTCTGGGAAGGAAAACCAAGGAGCCCAGCACTCAGGGCTGATTTAAGGTCCTGGCGACCAACAAAGGAGCAGTAACGAAACAGCGACCAGCACTTGCATTCTCTACACTGATGGAAAATTTAAATTGGGAGCTACATCAGACACCAGAAAATGTATTGATCCCTTTCCCACCGCAGTGTGAAGAAGCCAGGAAAATTTTGTATTTCCATATGATCCACGCTCCACAGGTAAGTGTGTGCTTGCAGCACGCATCAAGTGGGTGTTTTTGGCAGATCCAAGCAAAACTGTGCTGGCAGCCTGGGATGGATGGAGTGGGAAGATGATGATGATCTGCTTAGGAGCCTCATCCACCTGCATCGCCCCATGCCAGGCCAGCTCGGAAACAAGGCTTTGCATCTCCTTCTCTAAGCAGATCTTGAGCAGAAGCAGACCCAAAAGATCGGCTTCAGGGGCAGAAGCTCATCGCTGCCACACAGCCAGAGGTTTGGGTTTCCCTTTGTTTGCTGGCAGCAGCCCCCCACCTTCTGTGTAGGAGTCGCAGCAATCACAATGTTAACCCTCGCTCTCAGACAGCTCCTTTCTGCATGTGGGAAAACAAAAAAAAATAAAAGCCAACCATATATATACATGTACAAAATTCAGTTTAGCCCCATGGCAGTACAGTAAATTATAAATTAAGCAGCGATCTTGGTGACTCACACAGCGCAAGTGAGAACACATTCCCTGGTCCCGAGGCGAAGAAGTCCTACATTGCAGCACCAAGGAGGGTTTCCTCCCCTCCTTCTTTCTACCCCACCGCGCTCCGAAGAGCCTTGGAATAACTATCAGCTTTCTGCATACAATTTGTCTAGCATGGGGCTTTGTTTATTATTTTTTAAACTTCATCACTAACCCACTGGAGGCAGCGCATCTGTCTGAAGCATAACAGGAGATGGGATTATTCTCCTCCTTTAGCAGAGAGCAGATATGAAAGTGTTACAATATATATATATATATATATATATTTTTTTTTTTTTTTTTTTGCTGTTCCCAGTGTGTCAGTCAATGGAAACCTCAGCAACGGCCCTCAGCTGGTTCCTGCAAAGGGAACAGATCAGATGGAGAAGCAAAGCAGCGGATAATTTACGGCAAAATCCTTTTTCTGAAACTGTTTCCGCCGCAGAGCTGTCCGGATCTCACAAGCCAAATCCTTTTTTGCTGCGACCTCTCTCGCTGCACCGTGGTGACCCCGCGCCCGGCCCCGGCTGGGCGGCAGCCAGCACACGGGACAGGACAGCACAACGCGGAGATAACTGCAATTATGGGCTTCGAGGCATCTCCATTTATAATTGGTGGAGATTTTTTTTACTCAGTTGATAACGTGCTGCCGTCCTAGGCGTTTGCTTTATCTAGGTCAAGCTGGTTTAATCTACACCCGTTTTTAATTTGATTTTTTTAATGCTGATTTTTCAGCCAGCGAGACGAGGTGATGGACATCTTTACATTCAGCATCCCACCCCTTCCTGAATGTGCAGGGAGGGGAAAACAAGCATCGAGCCCCTGTGTTTTGACTACTTGTAGCCACGCTGGTGCACCTGGAGCACCACAGGCATGTGCTGCCTCCTGGGTCCAGGCAGCTGAGGCAGCTCCATACGGGGAGAAAGGATGGGGAGATGCCTTATCGAACCTCCAGAGCAAGAACTACACCTAAAAGCAACATGCCTCGTGCAGGCAGAGTGGTATAAACAAGTGGAGTTAGAGATGCATGGAACAAAAAGCTTGACCTGGCAATGTTGCAAACAACGCAGCAGTTGCAGGCTTGGGGCAGGGAGCAGCCTGGGCAGCAGTGCTCAGCATCTGCCCCAGCACCAACCAACAACCCCAACAGCAGCACAGGTCCCTGCTCTCCCAGATAGCACTCAGAATTGAAACGCTTCAGGATTTAACAACAACAAAAAGTAGTTTTCAGGCAGTTGGCTCTTCTAAACAAGGAAAAAAAATCCCCAACCAAAGCTTTTTTTGTGGACAGCAGTCCTTTTGACAGAATAGTTTGCTCCAATTTTCCAATTTATTATTTTTTAATCTGAAAGGTGTTTCCAACTAGCTCGAGCAATGTGATCAAAGCCAGAAAACAAGACCAATCGCTCACTGTTCAATGCCCAAGCGCTCCAGGGATGTTCGAGAGAAGCCTGGCTTCAGTGCTCACCGACAGACAGCTCACAAGAGCAAGGAGGGGGCAAAGCATCAGGGCCAGGTGAGCAGAGAACAGCCAGCGAGGATTCCCAGTATTTCCAGAAAGAGCAATGGACTCAATCACGGTCAAATGTATAGACTGAGGATGTACGAAGATAAGGACAAAATACAGCTGCAAATATTGACTCTGATTTTAAAGCTTGCCGGCATGCTCGCTATTGATCCCGTGCTGCTCCTGCGCCTGGGGTAGAGCATCAGGAGAAAAGGCATCCGAAAAAAAAACACAGCTCTGCCAAGCCAGGCACTACAGACTGATAAACTTGTCGCAGTTGTGCCTCGAAAACCAGATCCCTGCAGAAATTTAATAGCAACAGACGCAAAAAGAAGCAAAAGAAGTTTCCACTGCACATCATTTAGTTACAAAATTAACCATCCCCAGTGTGCCAGCACATTTAAAGACATGCGGAAGCACTGGTCAATGTGGTTTGATTTTCTGTGCTTTGCAGCTTATTACATTAAGAGATCTATTTAAGACCACAGCCAAGGATGCAGCTCGGACAAGGCATCTCTTCCTGCGCAGATGAAGGCTGTGCAGCTAATTTTGCATTCTCACAAGCAGTAAAACATTCATCCCTCTTAGCTCGGCTCAGCAGGCAGAGATGCAGCTTTGCATTTCAAAATTCATTTATTTGCTTTATGCCTCACATTTTGAGAAACAGACCTATTGGTCTGCAGCATTGCATTCATGAGGGAAACTTACTGCTGTGGAAGTGTTGCTCTGGAGTCATCCTGCCTCGGGTGCTCATCTGGAGCAGTGGGATGGTCACACCCCACATCCATCCCCAGTGGGCCTCCAGTGCTCACCTAGGGCCATCCCGACCCACTAAAGGGCACACAAGAGGACGAGAGAGGCTGACTGCAGAGGAGAAGGAGGACAATAAAGCATCTTCCCCAAAAAACAGCTCCTCCACATCAGGGAACAAGGCAGCTGCTGCTCCCACCAGCATCGTGGCAGTGCCCAAAGGGTGAGCTGTGCAGGACGAGCAGCACAGGAGGAGTGCTTATAGCAGAGAGAGCAGAGGAGAGCTTCCCTACTTGTCCAAAACCACTTAAGGCTGTTATTTAAATGGAAAAGAAAAAAAAAGAAAAAAGAAAAAGAAAAAAAAAAAAGGAAAAAAAAAGGTGTCTTGGCAACCTGCAAAAGCTTGGCTTTTTGGCAACCTGCAAAAGCTTGGCTGGTTGAAGAAGCAATTTGTTGTTGGGGGTTTTGTCTTCAGATGAGCTTGCTTGGCTAGCTGACATGGGGGGAAATATTAAAAGGGTTTAATTTCTGTCCCCAAGTCTTACTGCATACAAACATACATGGCCCTTTCTTTCTAGGGTTTCCAACTTGCTAATTGAGACGTTTCCTCATGGAAAAAGAATGTTCTGACCCGAGGAGCGCTCTGCTGGCGCTGCGTCATGAACGGGGGAAGCTCCGGTGAGGCAGAGCACGAAGAGAGGATGGACAGAGTAGCAAGCACCGCACTGCGATGCTGGGCGAGTTGTGTTGGGTTTGGGAGCTGCGAGGAAAGGGCAGGTGGAAAACCAGCCAGGAAACAGCTCGCAGTAAACTCACCATCTAGAAAGACTCATGCCTGGAGAGAAATCTTTTTCTATTTAAAACAATCCAGCCTGCATACAAGAAGTCTTCTCAATTTTTGCTAGCAATAGAACTATTTCTTCTGCCCTCAGAAAACACAAGAGCAGAGAAATCGATTTTGTCTAAAAGCATTAACAAGACAAAGAGCCAAGAAAAGCACTTTTGGGTCAGAACAAGCCCAGAAAATTCAGGGAGAAAGGACCAAGGAAGAAGGTGGAAAGACATGAGAAGGGCTGCAATGGGAACGTGACTGCAGCCACAGTCACAGCCTCGCCAGCGTGACCTCTAACTGGACCAGCTCTATTTTTTTTATTATTATTAAAAAAAAAAAAAAAGAGAGAATTAAAACCGTTTTGCAGACTCATGCGGAATGCACAGGGGACAGAGAGGGATTTCTAACTTTATATAGGTCAAACATCATCCACACGGGTTCACATGTTATTCGGCACTAGCACAGCCACTGCATAAAAATTAAGCTTCAAAGCACCCCAGAGGGCTCCCTGGAAGTTTGCTCTCTCCAACCTGAGGAGCAGCAGAGCAAGAATTCACTTTGGATCGATACGTGGCACAGGCTCGAGGTAAGGGGGCTGGAAAACAATTGCTCATTTCTACAGCTCAAGGGATATGAGGATGGAGAATGCCAACTGTGGCGGAGCAGAGGCTCCCACCATGGAGAACCATGGTGGCAAGGCCAGGACACCTTGCTGGAGGTGGCACTGGCCAAAAGCCAGAGGTCCCACAGGACAGAGAAGGATGTAAGGGAGCATGGGCAGGAGAGGGAAGCTCCATCCCTGCATCCCAGAGCCTTCTTTCTCGCAGTGCAGAGGACTGGGGAAGCCGTTCCAGGAAGGACATGGAGGCGGTGCCCACAGCGCTTCCTGCAGCACCAGTCTGCAGGCAGGGGATGCTCATGAACAGCAGGAGGCTCCCCACACACTGCGCTCCCCAGGCCTTGAGCACACTAGAAGGAGCCCAAGGAAGTGCCCAAGGGCGTGGATGAGCGCATGGACCCCATCCTCCAGCCCACAGCCCTGCTTGGCTTAAAAGACACACCACCAGAGCACCCTGCAGCCAGCACTGGTTCCCCCACACGAAACCCTCTGGTTCACAGCGGTGCGCCCTGGCCTGGGGATGCCCTAAGTGCCTACCTTGAGCTTCTCAAAGCGATCGCTGAGGGATGCCACTTGGTGGTCCCGGTGGCGGCCCACCAGTTTACATAAGGCACAGATGAGCTGGTCGTCAGCTACACAGTACATGTTCACCTTCTCGTTCTCGTGCTCCAGGCAGGTGAGTCCTCGGAAGTGCGCGTCGGGCACGGGCTCCACCAGGCGGTGGCTGGTGAAGGGCTTCTTGTTGGGGTGGGTGGCCCGCAGGCAGCGGTCGCAGTAGGACACCTCGCAGGTGATGCACGTCTTGACAGCGTCCCGCGGCGGGTCCTGCTCGCAGAACTGGCAGGCGATCCTCTCGCCGGCCACGGACATGGTAGGGCTGTTGCGGTACGTCCTCTCGCGGCGGCTCTCGCTGGGGGAGTTGGGGCCACTCAGCGACGCCTTCTGGAAGCGGTCGATGATGTTCTGCAGCGTCACATTCCTCTTGAGGCCCTCCAGGCCCCGGTGGTTGAGGGAGATGACATAGCGGCAGGTGGGGCACTGGAAGGCGGTGATGGGCTCGATGGACTCGCTGGAGGAGCAGCTGGACACCAGGATGCGGTGGGCGCAGCTGAAGCAGAGGCTGTGGGCACAGGGCAGCAGGAGAGGGTCTTCGAATAACTCCAGGCAGATTGGGCAGGTCAATTCGGACTCCAATGTTTCCATCTTTAGTTAAAACGATCCCGATCCAGCATCAAAACCTCAGGAAGCTGGTCTGTGACCTGGCAGGGAGGAGAGCAGAGAGGCGCGGTGTGAGACAGCAGCTACATGGGCTGGGGCAACAAAGCTGGGCAACTCCTTCCCTCCAGCAACAGGCACATGGGGAGGTCGGAAACCCCCAACTCCTTGCACCCTGATGCTGCTCCTACAGCCTGAACTGACTCATAGGTTCCACCACCACATCCAGACCCCAACTGCATGTGGGAAATCTGCAGGACAGTAGCTGTGCTGGGAGGGGATGGAGGGGCAGCAGCAAGCTCCTCTCTGCCACCTCCCACCCCAGCCTGGGAAGACGCCTGGGACAGCAAAGCTGAGAGAGAAAACACGGGAGAAACCACATGATTTTGTGCTGCTTCTAGCAAGTGCTGCCAAAGAGAGGAACCGGAGGCCGTGCTGGTTTCCCACATCTAAGGGCTCTGTGAGGGCAAAACCAAACCTCCAAACAACCCCTCTGGTGTCTGCACCGTCCCTGCTCTTTTTGGGGAAGGGGAAGAGGTGAACCATGTCCAGGAACCTCTGAGAAAAGCGGGTCAGGAGGTCTAGTGTACCATCCTGCTCCCAGATTTCCCTTGGCCGCCTGCTTTTAGGAGAGAGGAAGGAAGACCAGCCAAATTACAGGCTGTATACTCCCAGACCTCAGCTGTCCTCTAGTGCAAACCAGGGATGCCCAAATCAGCTCCAGCTGGGGAAAACAAGCTCAAGGCTTGAAACGGGTTCCTTTCAAGCACCTAAAGCCACTGCCAATACACAGGACAGCTAGCAGCTCTGGTTTCACAAAGCACCAAGTCCCTTCCACAGCTGCCTCTCCACCCAGGAGGGCGCGAGCCAGCAGCTGCGCACCGCACACCCGTCCCCGAAATGCAAGCTTGCACGTGGAAGGGAACAACCTGCAAGTCAGCCTGACAGCTAACAGGAGAAACCGCACGCTTTCCCCCCAGCTCCGCCGCAGCCGCACGCAGTAGCGAAGACTAATTAGCAAGGAAGGGCACGGCGGTGGGCTTCCTCCGGGCCTGCTCCGCGTTAGAGGCGAGCGGCCCGCGCCTCTGGTGAACCTGCAATCAATTAGCCGGCCCCGCTGCTTCCCCGCGGTGCAGGAACACGCTCGAAGAGCCCGCTCGCTGCTCAAAATTAGCATGCGAGTGCTCCGGGTTGACACCAGCCCGGAAACGTCTTCTGCACATGAGAGGCAGCGTTTAATTAGGTGGGAAGTGGCAGGGGGGGCAGGCGCTGCGGCTGCTGGGGGATGCTCTGCAGTGGAAAATGCAAACTGCAGCTGATGATGCACTGAAGGAGCAGGCTGGCTGGGGGATTTCTGGCCAAAATTTGTGGCGAGGGTGCCTCTGGTGAGTGGGACACCTCTGAGGGAGATTGCCCGTGGGATGTCAGGATGTCTCTCCAGCCACAAGCTTTTGATTTTCAATTAAAAGAAGAAGCCAGCAAGAAACCACCCAGAAGAAAATGCACGCTCTGAGCCTCCCTCGATCCGACCACCCTGGCTTCTTCAGAGCTCTCCTTCCCTCTGCATACCTCTGTCCCACCTCTAAGAGCTCGAAGATCCCAAATTCAAGCTACAGTCCCGCCACAGCTCACCACAGTACATGGCATCTCCCACCTTGCCGCACCAGGTGTTGGTGCATTGCTCCCCAACAACCCTGCCCATCCCGGGCTGCTCCGAGAGCTCATGACCTTAGCAAGGCCTGCCCAAACGCATGCTCACTGACATCAGGACATTACAAAACGCCTTGGAGTCGGGGTTTGTCCCTTGCTTTGCTGGGACACTCCAGGCTGAGCACAGCATCCTCACTGATGAGCTTCCAAAAATACATTAAAAAAAAAAAAAAAAAAAAAAAAAAAAAAAAAAAA
>CM021768.1:14690277-14739877 GCA_011076525.1 Nettapus auritus
GGGGAGCTCTCAGGGAGATGCACCTGGGCGAGTCGGGCGGTGCTGCCTTCGAAGCCTTTCATGCCTCTCACTTTGATGTTCACTTTGATGTCCGGGACCAACGTGGCACAAGGAATAGCTGATTAGATTTAAAGTGCTTTGTTTACAGTAATTAACTCCCTAAATAAATTTTTAAAACCCATGGAAGTTAACACGGTTTACAAACAGCCCCACGTCATGTGTGCCCAAGGGTCAGCCGGCCCCTGGGGGCAAGGCGGGCACCACGCGTCTCTCCCGTGGTGTGACATGGCTGGGCTGGCAGCGTCCTCCTAGCTCGTGTCACTGTGTCACACATCCCCATGTGCCCAGCCCGGCTTGTGGCAGCCCCTCAAGCCCATGTTCTGGTGCAGAGAGGCACGAGACCTGCGGACACGTGGGTATCAGCAAACAGCATTCAGGAGCACCTGACGCAAAGGTGCCCCCATCACCCTTCACAAGGCATCATATTTACAGCCTTGGGGTCAAGCCTAAGTCCCATCTGAAGCTCACAGGTGCTCCATTAGCAACACAGACAAGGATGTGTTCCTCTGACCGTGTTTGGACAGCCCTGAGTCCCCTTGGCTCCTTCTGCCTATGCTTTTCCCTTGATCCCCAGTCTAAGAAAGCTCTTGCATGTCCATGCCGTGCTGTCCCTGGGCTATGGGTACCCAAACCAAACCTCCCTTCCTCTCCGGACCTGCTTTCCAGTGCTCGCAGTCTGGGGAAGCACAGGCTCCTCAGGCTGATATTTTCTACACCAAGCATTTTTTTTGTGTGTGTGTCTCCTCCCCCCACCAGGAAAACTTCAGCCAGAATTGCTCAGCTGCTTCCAAGAACAAGCCTTAAAAAATACGCTCTGCTGTTCCACCCTTATGTAAAAAAAAATTAAAAAAATAAAAAATATGGCAACCCTTTCCTTAATTGGCTCCGTGACAGCAGGATATAAAATCTGGGCAGCAGTTGTCTTTGCGCTTTTTGTTGTCCTCGGGAAAATGAGCTGGGAATTGGACCACGGTTCAGCCTCGGGAAGAATAAAAATCCCCATCCAGCACCGTGGCCGCATCCAATTTGGGGAGCAGGGGATGCAGACGGGGGGCATGGGGAACCGCTTTGCTCCCCCAGCCCGGCAAGCAGCAGCCTTTCCCATGCACTCCCCAAAATTTGCCTTGGGACAGCTCTGCCCCCAGAGAAACCGGACTCCTGCCAGTAACAACAGCCAATCACTGTGTAATTAGCTACGGCTTCCTAACGAAGATACTCAAAGAAGAGAGGGGGGGGGGGGGGGGCAAACAAGCTCATCCAGGCAATTTGCACCTAGCGTTACCTAATTTTTACGTGCTTGGCTTGCAGCCTTGGGAAGGCAGCGCGCGCGCCTTTACCACGAAAGCTGCCGGGTCCTCCTTGCAGCCGATCTGCCAGCATCGAGCAGGATCCGACCCCTCCTCCCACTGACTCCTGCCTCAGCTGCTTCCTCAATAGCTTAGTTCATCTCCCAACTGCTCTCCCCAGTCACTTTATTGCAATACCGAAGGAAGGAAAGAAAAAAAAAAAGAGGAAAAAACAACTGAATTTCCTGTGTAGAAGTCATGCTTTGTTGTCCTTAATCCGTCACACTGAAGCACAGGCATTTCCACATGAGCTTTAATTATTTTCTCAGCCAATTTACTCGGTGCTAAAATAAAGCTCACTGGTCTGTAATTCCCACAGTTGTCCTTGTACCTCCCTAAATTAAAGACGAAGCAGAAGAGGCTGCGCTCCTGAGCAGCACTTGCTTTTAACGAGAGATTACTTTCTGCTGGCAGTTCAGCCGCTTCATTGCTGAGTTCCTCCCAACGAGCTGGCTGGAGCCCACCGGGTGCCGGTGATTTGTTGCTCTTTAATTTCTCCAGTTGCACACTGCTTTAATCCCCCTGGGGAGCTTTGTCTTCATCTCTGCCTCCGTCATCCTGACTGATGAAACAGATCCGCTCCCATCACAGCATCCTCCTCCTCCTGAGCTTCTCCCACCTGCCTCTGGTGAGGCTGGGGCTGGGACGGGCTCTGTCCCCTTCAGCAGCCTCCACCACTCCTTGGGGTTGTGTTCCTTTGCTCCCCCATCCTAAAAATGGGGGCTTTCCCAATGTGCAAGCTCCACCCGAGACTTGGTGACAGCCCCATTAGCATCACCGGTGCTGCACATCACTCCCATCCTCCTCATGCCGCCTCCCGGGCTTCCCCAGGCTGCTCTCTTTGGGGTTTTCCCCCTATTCTCTCATTGCTGCCCCATAACATGCCTCCATTCATCAGGCAGCTCCATGAGCCTCCACACCCATTACCTCCAGGGATTTCTGTAGCTCCCACAGGCACAAAGAAGCCTTCCCCCGGCCAGGCTCCCCCATTGCTCCCCACAGCACACCCCACCATCCTTCCTGTTATTTCATTCCTGTTATTTCATCACGGTGTTTCCCATTATTTTACACACCTAACAACACTCCTGCAGCTGTGCACACATCGATCGGCCCAGCCAGCCGTGCTGGTGATGGAATGAGCTCGTTCCACCTGCAGCCGCCCGGAGGTGAACACAGGAGCCATGCTCCTTCTGGAGCACAGGACACAGGGAGGGCTCCGTGCCCAGCCCTCAGCTGCTAGTGCTGTGTTTGCCTGCCCTGCTTGAATTACAGCATACGGAGGGGCACAAAGGTTTTGTTGTTGTTTTCAGTAGGTTAGGCCAGCACAACTTGTCACCAAGGAAGCCCCCGAGCTGCGCTCCATGCCCAGCGGCATCAGGTGCCAGCCCTGCAGCACACCAGGGGGGTTTTGGGGAGGTGCTGGAAGCATCCGAGCACACCAGCACCCACGACAGAGCTCCCCTGGTGGAGCTGAATGCTTCACGGCAGCGCTCGCCTCTCAGACAAGCCCAGCAGCAGCTTCGTGGAGCTCACCCTGCTCCCCATGTATGTGATGGTCCCCCCGTGGCCTGGTCGGTACAGGAAGGTGCAGAGCATCTCTCCCCTGCCCCAGGCCCTCTGCCCGAGGTATCACCACGTTCCCTCCGTCCATCACCTGTCCCGACGCTGTTTGCTCTCCTCCCAGCCCTCGCCCGATACCATTCCCCTTCACAGCCCAGCGCTTCCAGCCACTCTGGAAGCTGAACCCTGCTTGCTCACTCATCGTTTTAATTAAAGCTCACCCTGGTGGAAACGCGGTACCCTGTTTGCAAGAAGTACACCCGTGTGGAGTTTCACGGCAGCCAGCACTGGTTCTTCCAGCCCCGGAGGATGCAGGGCCAGCTCCTCGCTGCAGCACCCAGCTCGGGGTGAGCTGGTGTCCCCCTCCAGCGCTGCTGCATCCCTTCCCTCTTCACCAGCCAGCCTGCAATGCAGCTCGAGCCCAGCCACGTCCCCGCAGGCAGCCAGAGGGCTCTGGCTCCACAAGGACAAGGGGAGGGCACGGCTGTAAATGCCGTGGTTTATAAAAAAAAAAGGAAAAAAAAAAAAAGAAAAAAAAAAAAGCAAGCTATGGCTTTTATCCCCAGGATGGACACTGCATGGAGACATCCGGGGTGCGGGGAACATCCAACCCTGCAAAGAGCTGCTGCAGGCACACATCCGGCCGACGCAGCGCTGTGAAAGCCCCCACTAGACCAGAAGCAAGGCAGAGCAGCTCAGCAGAGCCTCGGGGCTCCTGGGTGTCCCAGAGCAGGCTGTGAAGAAGGAAGGCGACGTTTGCCGCCACGCAACGCATCTGCTCCAAGCAAACATCATGTGGCGAGGAGCCAGCCCACACCGCTGCTCCCCAGGGACCCTCGTGCCCTGCAAACATTGAGGCTGCTACCAGAGGAACCTTAAAGCTGAGGTGTAATTAAGAGAGATTGCATTTCGAGGAGCGTTTATCAGGTTGGTTATCCCGTAGCAGCAGGCATTTCCCCCACTTTGCATTGGAGCAGTACCAGCCACAGAGCAGGCACATGCAGCCCCCTGGAGCCCCCACGAGCCGTCCTGCGCTCTGCTCGACAGAGCTTCTCCTTCCAGTTCCCTGCCTTCATGCTGTCCAATTTGCTCCGCTTTAGTTCAACAGGAGCCAGCAACTCTCAAACATTACTCTGTGAAAGGGAAGGGGGGCAGTCCTGCTCACCTGAAACCCCCATGGACGGTCTTCTCCTGCCCACCCCAGCCAAGGCACGGTGCCAGCCTCGTGTGCAGGCACGGCCCTGCTGCAACCCCAGCCCCGGAGCTGCCGACCTGTGTCGAGGCTTCCAGAACCCTCTCAGCCTGCTGAGGGCCATGATGCTTCCCCAAGAAGCCACGACACATTCCCTGGGACGTGTGAGCCCCCAAGCAGCACCTCTTCAGTTCCATTTTGTGCCCAGTACACGCTCCCAAAGCCACTGCTCGGAGCCTCCTGCAGCCATCCTGCCCCACGCAACACCCACGGCCTTGTGCGCCGCTAATTACCGGCTGCACGATCCAGCCCCGGCCAGGGCCGGGCTGCTCAGTCCAGCATCCAAACCCCAAAAACCACCAAACGCGACGCCCGGATGCAACGAGGCTGCGCTCACGACGGATGCCACGGAGTCGGGGAATTCAAAGGCTATTGTGCTGGTTTGTGTAAGTTTAAATATATCCTCGTGGGCTCCTTGGGGTTGCATTCCTGGCTAAACGGGTAAGATAAACAAGGCTTCCTGCAGGAACTGGAGACAATGGGGAATAATTAGCATTAATCCCCAATGCAGAAACAATGCAGGTAGGAGATATTTTGGGCTTTCACACCCTCCCACCCCACCACGGTCAGGAAGAGGCACCCAGACTGGCGCAACTTAACCCGAGGGCCAGCTCACACAAGACACAGAAGCCCAAGCGTTTGGGGCTGCCCCTGGCAGAAGACGGTGAATGCAGACGGACACAGGTCGCTTCAGTCCTTCCTGGGCTCTGTTGGGGAGGATGCTGCTCAGTCCCCACCCCGTCATTTTGGAGATGGGCAAATCGAGGCTTGTTTTCAAACCACGACAGCTCCTTGGAACCTTCTGCTACACCTACCCTGTGGTAGCGCTCTGTGCACGAGCCAGATTTCCAGATGCCCGCGGGGTGCACAGGCATGATGGTTTCGGTGAAAGGCTCAGCAAAGCCCTTTGACCTTCTTCCCCAAGCCCATCGGAGGCTGCATCCCACCTGCTGCCCCCGTCACCTCCACGCGTCCCCATGGCAGCTGGGGTTGGCTTGGCACGTCCCCATCGCTGTTCCTTTCAGCTCTCCTTAGATGCAATTCTCTGCTTAATGACTTCAGCAATCAGATAAAAGGGACGAGGAAAAAAAAAAGACTACATACTTCACGCCAGAAAAATGCGAACGTGTCACACACAGAGGCATGGGGCCAAAAAGACACAGCAGCCAGCACCCGAAAAAGCAACCTCTGATGACAACCAGAAGCTGGGATCCCTTTCTCCGAAGTGTAATGCAGTCAAAGACCAGCGCAACTTATTTTCCTCACTAATTACCTCCAGTTTCATGCTACAGGCAGTTTTTCACAGCCGGCACACGGAAATCCCAGACACGGAGCTTGGGCATGCGCCTGGGCTACCAGCAGCAGAAGCTGCAGCATCCTTTGTGCTTTGCACTCCCCGTGCAAACACTTGAGGACTTGGGACCTCCTTGCAGACTTCACACATGGCTCTCCTCGATGCCAGGAGGCGCAGGAATAGCGCATGCTGATCAAGAAACAGATCTCCTAGGAGGAAAGCAAGCTCGAAAGGTGAGGCAGGGGCTCTGGGAAAGCTCAGGCATGGTCGTGGGGCCAGCAGAGACCCTGGAGGGCATCACCAACCTGCCCACTGTGGAGGAAGAGGACAGCAGCAGCACAGAGAAGACCCTGAGATGCTCAGCACCGTGTCCTACAAGACACGGCCCAGCCCGTTCCTCCTGCCTACAGGCACGCAACCGCTCCTGGCGCCGTGCAGCGAGCGTCGGAGCCGCCTGCAGCCAGGGAAAGCCTCCAAGCACAGATCAGAGCACGTTCCTGGGAGGGGGAACAGAAACAACGCAAGCAGGCAGAGGCATCGGCGGGGAGAGCCGAGGCCAGGCCCCAGCATGCCGCGGCCATACCGTGATGCAAAGCGCGAGCCAGGAGACGTCGGGGTGAATTTGCTAAACAAACACAATTGTTTTTGGCTCCTTCTCCTGCACTGCTGAAGCTCGTGACCGTGCCAGTGGAGTCTGGGAGCCGGGTGGGATCCATGCTGCAGGACGAGCCACTGGAGGAACTCCAGTGCCAGCTTTGAGAAGGTGTCAGGTGCTTTAAGAGAAAAAAACACCTTCACGCAGCCCGAGCCAACACAGCTGGGCAGCGACTCAGGGCTGTCCTGTCTCGGTGGCTGGAGCATCCTGCAAACACCCAAGTGGCAAAGGCCAGCATCCTGACCACCCTCCCACGGATGCACTCTGTGAACATTTTCCATTCGGAGGACTTCCATCACACCACCAGTCTGACACCAGCGTGTCTCTCAGCCCGGCTCCACCCGGCACTGCACGCTGCTCACCGTGGCACAGCTCCGAAGAGTCCAGGCTGCACTAGGTTCCAGCAAACCACCCCGAGGAGAGAAATCGCCTTTAGGCCTCTTTTCACTAAATCCTCCAAGGTGACAGCGCAGGGACATCAGCCCTCTGACGGACCCGCAGGGAGCCCAGGAGATGGGGTCCCAGCAATGCCTGCACAGGGACACCTGCAGCAGGCTGCCCAGGACCTGGTATTCAACATCTCCTTAGGCAGAGACTCCACAACCTCTCTGGCAAGCTTGTGCCAGCGTTTGACCAATCTCACAATAAAAACAAGGGCTTTCTTGCATGAGATTGGAGCTAAGACAAGTAGTAGGAGAAGGTGCAGTTGTCCCATCCAGAGCCACGGCACCAGGGCAGTGACCAGCGTCACCACTCAACAGCAAACGCCACAGGAGCCTGTGGGCAGCAGTCTGAGCCTCCACCCAGCCATCGAGAGGCCCAGCCTGTCCCTTAAACTTGTGGCTTCATGGCCTTTTGGAAAACCAAAAGCTCGTTTATTCCCCGTCACCTCTGACACGCCGCTGAAGGGTGCTGCCCAGCTGCGCACACACATGGATGTGTACGTGCATCCCTCCTCTGCTCCCACGCAGATCTTGGGCCAGCTTACATTTACGACGCTGCGCTTCAGCTCTGCTTCATAAAGATCTCTGCCTGCTGTCTGAAGTTAATTTCCCCCCTTTTGGTCGATCAACTCAAAATTGGGTTTGCATATTAAAAAGAAATTTAATTTCTAGGCCATTACCCCAGAGCGGGCTAGCTCCTGTGCCTGCAAAACGAGACACAAACAAACAGACCTAGCAATTAATTTCCCTGTTAGACGCAAATTCCAGTAATAAATAATAGTAATGACATTCTGCAGAGGCACAGAGACCCTTTCATTTCACGATCCCAACCCACGTCACGGGAAGCCGGCAAGCCTCACTGCTCCTGGCGCACGGCGAGCTGCTCGTGCATGGAGCGGGCAAACAACCCTGCTGGGTGCCTTCTTACAAGGCCTGCAGAAAGCATCCTCTGGATTTGCCCTGCTTCGCACCAGCATAGCAGGCTTATGATTGTTTCTCATCCTGGCTTTTCACAGCGTGCTAGGTTTTCCCTTCTCCTCTCAAGCTGAGGGCCCAGAGAGACAGAAAAAAAAAAAAGAGTTTTGAGACCTGAGAGCCTGCAGCACCCAACACTGCAAGCTGTAAACAAAATAAAAATTTAAATAAATTAAAAAAATAAAAAAAGAAACCACAAAGCAAGCAAGCAAACAAAAAACAATAAAACCAGAGCAGCGGCAGCATTTGCTGAGACGTGTCTGGGGAAGAGCAGACGTCCACGCACCAGGACAGGTTGCTTTGCAGCTGGCTCCGAGCACGCTCCTCTGCTTGGCCGCATCCCAGCCGGCGCAGTTTTCAACAATAAACACGGCTTCCATGGGGAACCACCCTCCGGACCCCGCACGCCGTTTCCACTTCAATTTAAAAGACTCGCCCGCATCCATGCAGCCCCGGAAAATGCCCGGAGTGTCCGAGGGGGGCAGCCCTGGAGCTGTGGAGCATGCCAGGCTTTTTCCATGCAGCACGTGCCGGAGAGCAGCGATGGCACCTGCAGCACATCCCCTGCAGCCGGTGGTGGGACACCAGGGGACACTGGGGACAATGACTCCCTGCACCCTGGGCACCTGCGAGGCTCCAGCGTGTAGAGGTCCCCGCGAGCATCCTTGCCCAGGGAAGGGGACCCAGCTGTGAGGAGGACTCAAAGGCGAGAGGGGAGTGGGGGAAGGGGTGGGGGGGGGGGATGTCCCTTGCCCTTTGGGCTCCCTGGGTTCGCTTGCTCGGGAGGGGACAGACAGAGAGAGCCTCCAGCCAGCACAATAGGCAATTTCCTGAGAAAGGGCAGCGTAACCAGCAGCACAAAAGGCTCTTATGCTGCTGCCCAGCAGCGGCGGGGAGCTGCCAGAGCCCACAAGTGCCGATGGGGCTCCTGGGGTCGCCCTGCCGCCAGCCCCCAGCTCCCCTTTGAGGACGCAGAAGCGGTGCCGGCACCATCCCGGACAGGAGGCACGTCCCACTGGCAAGAGTTACCGCGATGTTTGCAAGCAACTGCATGTAAAAAAAAAAAAAACAAAACACACACACAAGAAACCAGGAAGGCAGTGCGGGATCCGGGGGCGAGATGCTCCCCCCCCCCGTGCCAGAGCCCTGCCGCCTTCGCAGGGCACGGGGCAGCTTTCGGCCGCGCACAGCCACGGCTTTGTCCCCGCCGCTGACCTCTGGGCCCTGGCATTTTGGGCAGCCCGGGTGCTGCTGGAAGCGGCAGCCGAGGGAGGCTGCTCGTCGGGCCTCCCCGCCGCGTCCTCTCGTTAATCAGAGAGGCTCGTTGGCAAAAAAAAAAAAAAAAAAAGACGACGGTGAAGGCAGGCTCTCATTAAGTGGCAACACGCGCTTATTTGCTGGGGGAAGAAAATCAAGAAGCAGCCAATGTGAGCCGAGCGCCCAGCGAGCACAGGTTCAAGCCCTGCTGGAGCTGCAGGGAGGAGGCCAGATCCTGAGCCTGCTTGCTCCTGCCGAGGAGGATGCTGTACAGGGCCGGGGAGCAAACCAAGCTCTGTGCTGATCCCGGGGCACACAAATCCTTCTGCCCAAGCACCCAGAAACCCTCCTGAAATGCTCCGCTAGCTGCCCCCAAAAGGGGGGCACCAGCCTAGAGGCGAGTGAAGGTGGGTGCGCTATGGGAAGTGGTAACTCCCTCCAGTGGAACAACCACACCGCTCGTCAGCCTCACAGAAGGGAATGGCCATGCAGCCTGCAAAGTCCTGCTTACAGCATCTCCGCTTCAGCCTCCCCCCTGACCCGGCATATCTCACCAACAGGAGCCAACTCGAGATGTAACAGGCCCAAAAAAAATAAAAGCCCACAACCCCCAGACACTTTTCTCCAAACTATCCAGCAGCCCCGACCTCTGGCTGCCAAGCAACCCACTCCAAACCAAACTCCAAAATTCAGGATCAAACCCCGAGTGCTGGCTTCGAAACCTGCCTCATCCTCCCCAGAACGAAGGGCAACCCTGAACAAAAATTAACCAGGAGTCATTAACGCATCTTGAGCGGTCCCAAGGATGCTCCCACCCTGCCTGCAAACCCAGCTCCCTACACACGTGTGCCTAATGCCATGCAAGCTGCTGGCACCCAAGCTGTACGAGGCCACCGGCGTATGGCGCACACAAGCACGTCCTTCCAGGGGGAGAATTCATGGCACGCTTTTTTTTTTAATTATTATTATTATTTTTTTTTTTCTAAAGCAACGTTTACAAAACAGGCAGCGCAACTTTCCGGACACGGTCTGCGTGCGCTGCTTTCCCCCTTGCCGCAGAAGGCTCCGCAGGGCACAGACCTGGCTCCGATCGCTTGCAAAGCTCCGGCACACCCAGGGCTCTGGAGCAACACCACCACCACCTGCCTGGATCCACGCAGCCGCTCCTGCCGCTGCCGTTCTTTCTGCCTCCTCCTCCTCGTTCCCTGCCCGTTCCCGGCCGGTTTTCTAGGAACGCAAAAACCCCTCGGGTCCGAGCCCACCCCAGCAGCGAGAAGCCCTCCTCCCCAAGCATTTTGCAGCGAGTTTTCCCACCCTATTCACCAGAGGGGGGGAAAAAGCCGAGGGCTCCCCTCCGCGACCCCCGGAGGGACCCACTCGGGACGGGGCTCACGCACCCCCCGCATCCTGGGCTCGTGCAACTTCCATCGCAACTTTCTCCCCCTCCGTGAGCCCCGGCTCGCCGGCTCCAACCGAAAACGGCCGGGATGTGAGCACGGAAGCCTCCCCGGCTCCGGAGCGGTCGGGGGGGGAACAGCGGAACGGCGGAGGAGCCGCCACCGGGCCCCCCCCCAGAACCTCGGGGACCCCTCCCCAAAAGCCTAGTACCCCCTTCCCGGTATGCCCCCCTCCCGGTGCCGCTCTGCCTTACCAGCGGGCTGCGGCAGCCTCCCCGCCGCTGCCCGGGCATCTTGGAGGCGGCGGCGGCGGCGGCAGCGCGGGGGAGACGGCGGCGGGCGGGCGGCAGCGGAGCGCGGGGAGGCGGCGCCGAGCTCCCGAGCCCTCCCCCGGCCGCCGCCGCTGCCCCTCCCCGCCCCGCCGCAGGTGAGGCAGCTCCGGGCGGAACCGGGCCCCTTCCTCCTGCGGCCGGGGGCTGGGAGCCCGGGGGGACCCCCCTCAGCCCTCGGCTGCTCGCAGGGATGGGGCTGTGGGGGTCCGGGGGGAGACGTACGAGAGGCTGGAGGGCTCCTGGAGGGCCCTGGGGGGCTGCGGGGGGGCTGCGCTTCTGCAGGAGGAGTGCGGGTGCGTGCGAGGCTGAAGCAGCAAAGGGCAGTGAGGGAGGGGGATGCAGCGATGTGATGTATTCCTGGGGATGTGCTGTATGGGTTATCTGTCTTCAAGACTGCCCATAGTGCCTCTTTACAATAAATAGGAGGGAAAAGACATCCTGGTGCTCCTTCAAGTGGGATAGGAAGGAGCTCTGGGCGTCAGAGCCATTTAGCCGCATATTTAACCACGAATCCCTCCATTCTCCACCCTTTGCTCATACACGCACAGGCCGGGCCCATCCAGCCAGCCCTCAGCTCACGGCATTCCCAAGGAGGAGACTGCCAGCGCTGCCAGGCTGGCTGCACCCCCTGCACCACGCCGCTACAAGCCCTGCCTGCAGGAGGATCCGACAGCGGGGTGGTGACCACGCACCGCTTATTCTGCGCTAAATCCAGTCTCCGTTTTCCTGGCAGCCAAAACGCAGCCTGCGTGGCTGCGGCCAAGTCACGGAACTCGCAGCTGCCCCGGGACCCATCCCTGTCGTGTGCATCCATGCGGAGAGCAAGCAGCCAGGTCACAACCCAACCCTCCTTTGCCGGCATGGGGAGAAATCAAACCCCCTTTCCTGACCTGAGGGCCGCCAGCACGTAGCCAGGCCCAGATTTAGGCTGTGCCCATGCCGAAGCAGCGAGGACGACAGCACAGATGTGCAGCCCCCCGAGCAGGCACACCAGGCTGTGGGAGAAATGAGGCTATAGGCAAGCAGCAGATGGCTGGACCACAGGAAAGCGCCACTGCTGCTCTTCAGGTATCAGCCAGCGGGCCCTACCAGACCGCAGCTCAGCGCCAGGAGTATTTATTTCGTGTTTTATTTATTTAAGTCCCCGATCAGTTTTCCTAAGTGTTCACCAGGAGATGACAGCGCTGCTCCCAGCTCCATGCGTGCCGGGCCCCTGGATGAAAGCTGGAGGTGTCAGAGGTGACCTTGGGCAAACACCCGCCACCGCAGCCTTGTTGTGCATGTGCATGTGTTCAAAACACAGGAGGGATCGGGTTCAAATGACACTTTAATTGAGCAAGCAGGGCAGCGGGAGGGTAGAGCTCTTTATGTTAATGCGCTAACCACTCCAGAGTGAGTCATGTTCATTAGGGGTGGGGAGATCATCTCCATCCGCCCACAGAGGTGTTTTGGAGAGGTGAAGGAGCACTCAACACCCTTTGCGGGAGGACCTGTGTGTTTCGATCAGGGACTGGCTTGGTTTTTGCACCCTGTGTGCTTCTGGGACCAAGGGAATCACAACTGCACTGCCCAAGGCGTTAGCATCCATGTATCACAAAGGGGCAATGAATGAAATTGTGTCGCATGCCTGGGAAGCCTAGTGCATAAGGAACAGTTACAAAGCAGAACTCTCCTTCTAAAATCTATTCTCACAGTGGAAAGCACGGAGGGAAAAAAATCATTTTAACTTCAGAATCCCTCTTCCAAAAAGCAGGCAGCTGTAGAGATGAGCACGGATGGATGAATTCCCCTGGATGAATCTCTTCTCGTTTTCTTTTTATATTTTGATGACTTCATTTTTTCTAGGTTTCCCTGGCACCTCCTTTACCCAGAGACGTTCAGGTTCCTCCTCCTTGCTACTGCACAAGGAGCTGTGGCTCCGGTTCGGGGACGGGAAGTGGATGCTTTGCACCACCTCATGTTGAACCTTGGAATTTCACAGCCTCATCCAAATTTCTGCTCTCTCCCATGCTGAGCAAACCACAGGCCTCCCCGACTTGCCCCAGAACAGGCTCTTCTGGCTCCACATCCACTTGCCCAACGCCTCTTCAGGAACTGGTGACGACGTTGTGTGCTTCATTAAGGCTTTATTGTTCAGTGTCCTCCTGCAGAAGCACCAGCAGCAGGGCTGAGCTGCCCCCGCAGCACGCGAAACACTGCTGGAGAGCACGGCACATTCCTGCGCATAAGCCAGCCCCAAATGCTTTCTCAACCCAGCTCCTCAAGGAGAGTCGCAGGGCTGCATCGGCACCACCGCACGGGTGAGCAGCCCCATCCTTCTGCCTCCCCTGCGAGCCCAGGAGAGGAAGTTCTCACCTCGAGAGAGTTTGGAGTCGGGGTTTGATAGGCAAGGACTGTCTCACCAGGTTTTAAGCCATCTTCTGAGCATCTCCAGTTTCTGAGGTGCATGTTCGTATCCCCACACCATCCCAGCGAGCTGCAGGGGAAGCAGTTCTGCTCAAAGGCAACTGGAGCATTTGTAAACTCAGCCCTTGCCACGGAGGAGCCCTCTCCGGGGAGAGCCCCCCTCTCTCCTGGGCTCTGCAGGAGAGAAGATGAGGCATTGCAGGGGAGAGCCCAGACCATTCCCACAGCAAGAAGGCTGGACTTGTCCCCAGGTCTGCTTCCTTCTCCTCCTCTCCCGATTCAGCCATCCTCCTTCGCTCCCCTAAAGGACGGGACAAGGCACTTAAGACAGCCATTCACTGGGAGCCATGACAGGAGGAGACATGCAACTCAAGCTGGAGCAGGAAATGCTGTAACAACACCTGCAAGTGCTGCTCCTTGTTTTTGAAGCTCCTGGGTGTCTCCAGACCCTCCCCTTGCAGCGAGAAGCCCCAGTCCTTCGCCATTCCCAGACGGGGCGGGTGCGTTGCACAACACAGCCCAGCCAGGGTGGCCGGCAGAGCCCACATGCTGCCCTCTGTGCTTGCAGAGGAACCTGAAGCAACATCTCCTTGTGGAATAGGTTTTTAAAGGCCCCCAGGGGACTGCAGCACCTGGGACCCCACCCCCCCCCCCCCAAAACAAACCGGGGGTTCACAAGTTCCCCAGTCTGTATTTCTTGTTTCACCACACCTTCGCTTCCCCCACAGTGCCTCCAGGGTGAAACTACTCAGCTGGCTGAATGGCTTCACAGGCCTTCCACCAGGGCAAGCTTTGCAGGGGAAACCAGGACCAGTGCTCACTGTTTTTCCCACTGTAGCTTACAGGAGCTCCCAGCATGACCATCAAACCCGGCAGCCACCCCAGCCAGGGCTGGAGGAGCCTCTGCTGCTTCTGTGCCATGCAGCTCCTGGAGCACAGAATGGCTTAACATGGCAATTTTTTACCTTTCTCCTCCCTTTCAGTTGGTTTCAAAGCCTAGAAAATGGCTTGTGAAACCTACACAGGGCTCATCGAGATACAGAGCTGGGTACCCAAAAGGGCAATCGCTGCTCAGCCCCTGCTGCTTGCACATCACTGCAACCACCTTCTGCTGCCCTTCCCAATCCTGCAGGGCTCCCTCACCACCCTCCGTGCTGTGTTTTCACCTCTGTAGCCATTTTGAGTGCAACACTTCACTGGGGCTCAAGAAAAACCCAGCTAGAGCCTCCTTTTGGAGAGTGAAGAGAATGATTGCATGGAAACCCTTATGAAGGGTCCCAGGATCACATAGTTAAAGAGCATCTCACCATGCACGAGGGGACTTCATGTAGGGTGGAAAGCTCCATTTCTGGCTGATTCTTGCAGCACTGGAAACGTCTTTAAAAACGGTGGTTGAACAACCCCTGAGCCAACATTCACACCAAGTGAAAAGGTGGAGGAGGGAGCTGGGTCAGCACAGCCCTCCTGCTGTGGTGCCAAGCAGCTGTAAGGGCTCCTAGCTGCGGGGAGGAGTTGCACCAAGCTCTCCATCAGCATCCTAAAGCACCTGGCAGCGAGAAGATGCAAGTGACTGCCAGCTGCAGGGCATTTAAGGGTTGGTAATTAGCCACAACGGGAGATGAGCAGTTCTCAGGCCCTGAGCCCCTCTGCAGGCAGCCGGCGGGCAGAGTGGAGCTCTACACACTGCCTCGAGCAAGGTTCTCCATGGTGCCAGAGCCACCTGAGCCACAGCTGGTTTAACTGCTCAACCTCACCTCCTCCGTGCCAGTCCTCTGTGAACCTCTTGGCTGTGCTCGCAGAGGGTGCAAGTCCTCTGCTGTGAGCCTGATCCACCCCACGAGTGATGTTATTGTTGGTGCCCAAGCTGAATCTGCTCCAGCAACCCGCCAGAGCCCTCTCAGCCCTCAGACCACCCAAATTTGCACCCAAGGAGAAGTTGCGTGGGCTAAAGCCAACCAATTCAGCAGGAAATAAAACCAGAGCAAAGCATGTGAGATGTTCCTGGTGTCAGGCATGGCAGGATGCGATGTTACATTTGGCAAAGGGCTAATCAGCAAGGAGCAGATCAACACAACCAAAATGCATCCCACCAGCTTGGTTTCAGGCTGTGGGGATACCAACAGATGCGTTACCTCCCAGGGCATGGAAGAGGGCTGAGGTTTCCCATTCCTCTGACACCCAGCTGAAGCTGCACATGGAGAAAGACCCACTCAGACACGCACAAGCCTCAGCACAGGCACCAAGGGAAGGCAGGGGCACGTGCTGCACCTGTGCTCCCCAGCTCCACACCAAGCACAGCCTCAGCTTCCACCATGGAGTTCCTGTAGCACACAGAACTGTCTTTTAGGATGCTCCAGGGTAATCTCTACACCTCACAAAAGAGAAACTGGCTTGCAGCAGCCACAACAGCCCCACAAGACCTACCCTGACCCTATAATCCTGCAGGAAACATTCCCACACTTCCCAATTCACCCTACACTCTCTGGGAACAGCCCTTCCAGGTTCACTTGCATCTCCCACTAGTTTCAGCCTCACATACCAGCAGGTAAAACATACCTGGGAATTAAACAAAGCACACATGCATTTAGCAAGACCTACGTCAGACTTAGAATAAAACCAGTAACCTCATCCCAGCATGCTCAACACCTCAGTTTCCCTCCTCATCTGCACACAGCAGACCTCAAAGTCCTCACAACTTCCCCCAAGCACAAGGGGCGATTCCTCCAGCTTTTATCCCCTCCCTGCCTGTTACACAGCTGTGAGTCCTCCAGGAAGGTCCACCTGGGCCCGCCTGCTGCTGTCTTGGGAGAGCCACGTCACAGCAGCTCTTCTCCTGGAGTTTGGGGCACTCCTGGGGTTTGCCCACTTTTAGGCAGGAGCAAGCGCAGTGTGTGCAGGGCTGGGAGATGAGGCTGAGATTCGACAGGGCTGTGTCTGCATGGGGCTGTCCTGGTGTTGGCCACCCCAGGAGCTATGGAGCATGGTGATAACTTTGTTAGCGGCAGTCAGACCTTCTCCCAGCAGGGAGAATATCAACAGAGAGAGAGCCCACAGCCGGTGGGTGCAGCTGGTGAGTGCATGGAGGTGGAGGTCCCCTCTGCATGCCCAGGGGTGCCTCAAGCAGAAGGCCTGATCCTGGCAGGAGGAGCCCCCAGGTGCTGCCCAGCTGCTCCTGGGGTGGCAGCCCCCATCCAGCCTCCCCAGGACCACCCGCTTCGACACACACCCTGACCCAGCAGGTCCGACTGGGAGCACCGGCACAGGATGCTCGAGGAACCGGGTGGCCGTGTGCCGGCTTTTTAATTAAAGTGCTGCTGAATCTTAATGGGGAATGAAAACCTGTAGGAGGAGGAGGAGGAGGAGGGCTGTGACGCTGTGCATGGGTGTGCACACATAAAGACCCTCTCATCCCTCTCCTTGGCAGAGCCAACGGCAGTGACATTGCGCAGCCTTCGGCTGCTCAGCGAGGAGCGAATCTCTTGAGCAGCCCCGTGGTGAGATGGCAGGTCGGGGTGAGCCGTACCCCCACTTCTGGGGGAGCTGGGGAGTTCCCTGGTCGCTGTGGCTGCTTTTCCACACGTCCTGCAGTATGAGAGACTCTTCAGGTACTCTAGAGCAGTCATGTTTAGAGGTGAAACAGGTGATACCAGATAATGAACAAGCTGAAATAATGATAACCGTCATGTTTATAAAGCTGATTTCATCTGCCTTTATTTTTTTAAGGCACTGTTTGAGTGCATACATCACCCTCTGGATCATATGCGACAAGCAACAGACACTCCACATACATTTTAGGAAGCTTCGCTCATATGCACTTTTGTGGAAATCTCAGAGGACCCATTGCTCCTACAACTGAGTTTGTTATTAGGATGCTGTGCCCCTATCCCAGACACACACCTAGTGTTTGACACTGGCATCCCATTCTCCAGGCACTTGAAAGAAAATATTTGATCAAAAAGAAGAGGCAGGAGCTTAAAGAAGAGAGGGGAGCTGTGGGCATGGTGAGGGTAAAGCAAAAGAGCATCCTGGGCAAGAGCTGTAACTGCACAGAGAGCCTCAAAAGCAGGCACGAGGCTCCAAAATCCCAGCTGAAGTCGAGCTGACAGCCCACAAAAACCTGCGTGGGGAGCTGAAATGGGATGGGAACAGATTCTTTAATCTAGTACAGGTCTAACAGGAGGCCGGAGCTGGAAGTTTCACCCAGAAATTCAGATGAGCAACACAGAGCACACTGCTAATTATGAGGGTGATTAACTATTCAAACAATTAACCGAGGGATGGTGTGGAATCTGTCATCAGAGGGCTGAAAGCCGGCCAGATCGCTCTCCTGCAGGATCTTTTCCAGCTACACAGGACCCAAAGCAGAACTGAGCCGGGTGACGGAGCACCCAGGGAAGGGCTGATGGTCCGTTCAGCCAACGGGGCAAAACAAAAATATTTTCAATTTGGCTGGAGATAAAAGATGAAAACGTCACACCTAAGACCTCTGAAGTGTTGCTGCTGGGGTGGTTTATCTCCTTGTTCTCCTGAGAGGCTCCTACTAGGCTAAACAAGGTGCAGCTCTTCAGGGACCTTAGTCTCCAGCTGGCACCACGCTCCAGTTTCCAGCCTTTGCAGGAGGAATGTGAAGCAGCTGTATGTTTCTAAAGAGAAAAATGGGCCGGGTTCAGGCAGCATGGTGAGTGCCTCCACAGGCAGAGAGCCCTGCCTTGGTGCTCTCAGGGCAGCAGCACACCAGGACGTGGGAGCAAGGCTGGCACCACTGCCCTTCGGCTGTTCCAGCCGCCATGTGGCACGGGGGAACCACTGTAAACTGCCCCCAGCCCTCGCCAGAGGCTCGAGATATTTAGGAGTGAGTGACCCTTCCCTAAGCACCCCGTTGTACCTTGCAATCTGTGGAGATGCTCTGCTGCTCACGGGCCCCGCCACCTGAAAAGTTGCTCTCACCCTCATGCAGCTCATTATGGTAATTGCGCCTCACAGTGAGAAGCTACGTGCTCCGTAACGGGCACATCCATTTAAATGGATTGTGCTTCGCTGCTGAGAATAAACAGCCACAAATCACAGACTACAAGGCCCTTTACAGGGCCCTTCTGCTCCAGGTATATTTTTTCACTTTGTCAATGAATGAGCACTTCCAAACACCCATCAGCCCGCCAAGATTTACCGTGTGGGAAGCACGCAGCTGAACAGAGGGAGGGAAAAAAAATCTTTATTTTCAATTTAGTCTCTTATTGGCAAAAATGCTCCCTAGCCACACGGTGTTACAGCTTTCCACAGCAGGCAGTACCTGGATGTGGCCCTTGTGGATGCTGCAGTGCCTTGAGCTTGCTCAGGTCCACAGGCAGGACACCGCTGCAGAGGGTCTGAGCCTGGCAACAGGGCCGCCAGCCCCATGGTGAGGACAGTGGGGACAGGGCAGAGGGACCACCAAAACCTTTCGAGCACCCCAAGTGCATGCAGGGTGCAGCACCAGCCTCCACCTCCTCCCTCCGTGCTGCTGCTGGGCTCTGCACGACCAGCAAACCTCTCTGTGCCGCCGCCGCCGCTGCTCCCTGCCCCGGGATCAGCTCCAGCTGGGCTCCTACCCCATGCTCCTGCTATCTTGGGGTGGCATCAGGCGATGCCAAGCCCTTCCCTGGGGCACTGCCCTGCCCTGTGGCAGCAGCGGGGCTGGGAACCAGCCCTGTCCCTTCCCGCTCCTGGCTGGAGGCGCAGGGCTCCACGCACGCCCTGCCTGCTCCGGCGACATCGCTGCCGCCTGAGTCACCTGCGTGCGAAACCGACCAAGGGCAGCCCATCTGCCACCTCCATCCTCATGGTTTTGGTGGGTTTTTTTGTTGGTTTTGCTTTTTTTATAATTACAGGTTTGTTGCTCACTTATTAGCACCAGGCTGTAATTATTTGGGATCCAGATGATTTGGCACATTTATCGTGTGGTGTTGAGTAGGTCAGAGGAGTGCAAGGCTCACAATTAGGATTTTGAAGTGTATTTTCCTGGGAAATTCTGCAATGTGTCCTTTAAAAAGGTGCAAGAGCTTTGCTCTGTGTTTTCCAGGTGATGATCCAGGTGATGCTCCCCATGTTTAGGGGGAGAAAGATGCCGTGATGCTGGTTCTGGCCTTTTGGCAACAATTGCAAGAGGAGCAGTTTGCCTTTGCAGCTCCTTTCTGACACTGGGATTCATCGGAGTGACCCAGCACATAGCAGAGATGCATCAGGAGCAAACATAGGGAAAACTGAATTCTCAGGAACTTCCAGCATGCCTGGGAGGTGGCACGCCTGCAGCAGATGGACGTCGCCCTCCCCACACCCTGGCCAGCACTTGCCTAAGCCTTGATGCCACTCCCTGTCCACTGCTGATGGTTTGCTGCTGGCCATGATGGAAGCAGAAAGCCCAACTGGCCCGGGATGATGTTCAGGTTTTAGGGGACCCCCTCCTTAATTGGGGGGTGGGCAACACAGGTGGGAAGCCGATGTCTTCATGGAAGTCCACCAGCGTCGTCTTGGGCTTCACTGCCTGGTCTTTCACGTGCTCTCAGGAGAGGGACTTTCTCGCCCCCTGTACCTGCAGAACCAGTGCTGCCTTTGAAGCACTGGCTTATCTTCCTTTTCTGCGCCCTGTGGGGAGGCGGGCATCCCACGCATCCCAGACCAAAGGTTGTTTGGGGGGAGACGATGGGATGGATAGCCTGCTGCAGCGTGCGGCGAGCTCAGCTTTGCTCCAGCACATCCCAGACCCAGAAACCGGCCTCACCCTGCAGCCCACAGGGAGTTTCGCTGCCTGGAAGCCACATGCACCACCTTCCCTCTCGACACCTGGGTCTGGTTGTGCATGGGGGAGACGCGGGGCTTTGGGAGCCCCCAGCAGCTCCACAAGTGACTGTGGCTCTGTTCTGCCTTAACTGAGCAGAGCTCTCACTGTGTGCTCCCGAAGGACTTATGAACCTCCGGGAATGATGCAGAGCAGACCACACATCCCGCTGTGGGAGGTGACTTCAGTGTCACCGCCAGGGCTCATCGCCCTGCAGCAGCAACATCCTCCTTCCCTCCAGCACAGGATGCTCTGCAGCCGCTTGTCTAGGAGGCACCCCAGCGATTGCTCTGTGTCTCTGTTTCCTTTCACTCGTGTAGGTGCTCAGAAAGGACACTTGGCCCATTTGACCGCCTTGGGCAGTTAAAATGCTTTGGCCAAAATTTGCAGTGTCCTGGAGGACACCTGTGGAATGCCCCCAGGAAACCCAGCACGTGCAGGAACTGGGAGCAATGCTGCAAGAACAGTGCAAGACCAGCTGCCGGCAGCAAGAACCTCAATTTTAGGGTACTTTTTGAAAACGGAGTGAAGAACCACTGCTGAGAGCTCACTCTGAGTGCCCAGAAATACTTGGGAAGGGGGTGTCCTTCCTCATGGTGCCTGAGCTACCTGAGGGACACAGGTCCTGGTTGTCATCTGCTGGGAAACAAGGGTGCTGGCCCCACAGCCAGGTCCTCCTGCATCCCAAATAAAACCACAGCCCCGTGCATCTCAGTGCAGGAGGGGAGCCTGCACCCAGAGGAGCAAGGCTGGCCCGGCTCTGTCCCACCACCGTCTGTGGGAGCTCCATTACCAACTTAAAGGAGAGCAAAGTGAGGCCAACACTGAAAGCACTTGAGCACACCATCCATAAAAGGCTTTGGGCTCCTTCAGGGTGAAATACGAGCTGGAGTCATTAATAATCATCAGCACTTTCCATGCCAATTATGTGCAGCCCGTGGCTTCCTGGCACACTGCAGCGGGGCTGGCAGCCCGGCGTGCTGGCGCCTGCTAGAAACACTCCCTGATGGAGGGTGCAGCTTCCAGTTTTTCACTGAAAATCCCCATTTGCAAGCGGGTGCAACCATGGAAGGGGAATCACTCTTCTGCCTGTGCTTTGCAGTGCTGGAGCATCTCGCTTGCAGCTTTTCAGCCAGATTTCTGATTTTAGGCACATCCTAACCAACCGCAGTGGATGCACACACGCACGCACCTCCAGCTGCCTGGACCTGGTCGGTAGTGCCCAAAATTAGCAACCACATGGTTTTGCTCCTTACTTCCAGCACTCAAACTCACCGTCCGGAACCGAGCGTGCTGGGAGCGGTTTGAACCTCGAGCCAGACGGCCAGACGCCAGAGGGCAACGCGATGGTACGGGCTATTAATGACAGACCGTGAGCACTAATTAATTTGTTCGTGTGTGCAGCGAGTGCCTCTGGAGCTCAGCCGCACGCCCATAGCGCCATGAGCTGCTCCTCTGGGGTGCACTGACACGAGGTCTGTCCCCATACCAGTGCCCCGAGGCACAGGAGGCTCCAGGCTGATTTTCTTCAAGTTTCGCAGTTTTTAGTTGCCTTTTAAGCAGAACTCATGAAATAAGCCCAGCTGTAATTTGGAGAGGTGTCACTGCCCATCGTGCATCCCCCGTGCTGGCTGTGCATCCACAGGAAGGGGCAGATGCCTTCACCTTGACTCCTGCATACCAAAAGACCCCACCACCTCGAGCGCTGCACATTGACAACACCATCACAGATGAGTTTTGACCATGAATGAGATAAAAAGTTTACCCGTCTCAGCGAAGAGCTGGTGAGAAGGAAGGCCAGAAGAGCCAGGAAGCATCTGCAGGGGTCAAGTCCTGTCCGTGCCCCGCTGTCCCCTTCCAGAGTGGCTGCCAGCCCCTCGGTGTCACAGTGCGGGGGTGTCTGAGCTGACAGTGCCATCAGAGAGACAAACCTGTCAGGACACGAAGCAGGAGGGCTGCCAGCTTGCTCGCCTCCTCAGGGAATCCTCCATTAGCGGCTCTGAGCGACCTGTGTCATTTATTCTTTTGCCCCATCGATTTTTCCCTCTTTCGGAAAGAGCTAAGATGTTCCTGGGCTGGAATTCCTGTACAGATCTCCCTCCCACTCCTCAGGTTTGAGTCTAATCTCAACAAGTTCCTCCCTGTTTTATACATGGAGCCTAGTCTCATTTTTATATTTCAAATTGTATTTATGGTTTCCTAATTAGGGGAAGAGTCATTTCAGAGATGGAAAAACAGATCCAGAGCAGGGGAAGCTGGTGTCCCGGGGGTGCGCACAGTGGGTGAATTCATTAGACATGTAGACATGAGTGCCTGGAGTGAAATCCTCCGTACCGCCCCCCCGAATCAGGCACTCGTCCTTAACAAAATTATCCTTACTGTTCTGGATCTGCAAATCATCAGGTTTCAGCCTGAAAAGTTAATTGGAGGAGCTTCTTGTCTGCAGCACTGGTGCACAGAGCCTGTCCCCAGATGGTCTGCGCCAGTCCAGTCCGATCAGGTGCCTGCACGCAGATAAATGCCAAGCCCTTTTCAGGCTAGGTATAAGGGAAAAAAAATAAGATGCAATACTGGGAATAAACCTTTGCTTGGGATGAGATTTTCAGGAGCAACTCGAGGGCAGGAAGATTTAATTTCTGCTGTGAGGTCTGCAAAATTTGTTTGTGAGGATGAGGGACACATCGGTGTGAGCAGTGGGCACGGAGCCCTCCAGTTTTATACCTTGTCCTTGTGCAAGCCCATTTAGGTTTGCAGTACCAGAAAGGATAGATAGAAGCACTTATTGGTTTTATTGGCACTGGGCATCACTTCATAAAGCTGCACTGCATTTTCTCTCCACCCAGGGCTCCATGAAAGCTCTCGGAGACGCCTGTGTGCTGCTGGAGCCGTATTTCTTCAGGGACTGTGAGGTCTCAAGAGGAGACATGCACGGCGGCTGGGAACTGCGGCACAGGCTTGGGGCTGGGCAATGATACAGGCTCTGCTTCCAGAGACTGTTTGCTGGAAGAGACAGCTCTGCTGGCATTGGTGACACCCAGCAGCCTCTTTTCCCTTAAAACTACAGAAGATCCAAGGGCTCAGGAGCAGATGAGTGCGTGGAGAACCCCCACACAAGGCTCCTATGCTGATTGTTTCCATCTTTCTGGCTGCTGGTGCAAGAAAGCAGACTTGCCCCTCTGTCACCGTAGGTCCAAGCAGACACAGAGAGCTGCACGGTGTGGGCTGCTTCCCCAGTCCTGCTCAGAGCTGCGCGGTGTGCCCGTGCAACTGAGCGGGTAAGCATGGCAGGATGATCCACAGCAGGAGATTCGGGTGCTGCCAGGTGACTTTTAGCAAATCACGCCTCTTGCAAACACTTCAGTTCCCCTGCTGTAAAACAACCACAATAATGTTTAGGTACCTTGTAAAACTCCTCATCCATGGGGAAGGAAGTGCGAGGCAGCAGCACTTCTCCAGCCCCTCGTTAATGGCTGGATATATTTCTCCTTTACAACACATGTTCACTCGCACTCTTTGCTTGGATTCCCAAAAGACACCTTACAAACATTAACTCCGGCCCTCGTTTACTTCTCTTTCAGATATGAAAGCCCCAAAACGCTTCCAGTGGGATGATTTCCCCCCCAGATATCTTTCCATTAGAAATGAAGCCTTCTGCTTTGCGGCATGGCTGTCTCATCTTCAACCCCGTACCTGGGGAAGCTGCGTTCCCTGCCCGTGTCCTGCAGATATCGGCAAGGCATTTTGCAATGCCTTTTGCGAGCAAGCACGCAGCACGTCTGCGAGGTGCAGACTGCCATCCGTCACAGCCTTGCTCGGCACATTTCCTGGATAATCCTGCCATCCCGCTCACGTGTGTGCTCACATGCACCTTCAGGAGGCTCTGCAGAGCATTCTGTATTGCACTGCATTTTGCTTAACGCTCGCCACCCGAGGTGTGGGAGCGAGCAGGGCTTTTGGGACCTGAAGCACTAGGCGATGCTGTCTGCAAAAGGCAGGCTGGCAGCAGGACTGGCTGTGTGGGGCTGAATTCCCATCTGGTCTTAGCGGTCGGTGTGGGGTGTGGGCCTGCTCAGAGCCCTGGGCAGGGGATGTTCCTGCTCGGCGGCCAGCGGGGCAGCACACCAGCAAGGCAGGAAGCCTTCGGATGTGCTGCAGCCCAAGGATCAGCAAGGTTCAGGAGGAAAATACAACATAAAGAGGATCGTTTCACTTCTCCTGAGCTGCTGGCATACCTGCCTGGTGTTTCCCAGGCAGGACAGGGGTACCCAGCCTGGCACACTTCAGCTCCCAGAACAGTCCCAGGGCACTGCAGCGGAGCCTCCTGGAAGCAGCATTGTTATCCCATCTGCCACTGCAGCCAGCAGCCATGAATCAAGCCCCAAGGCAAACGACTCCACTGTGGCCACGCAGAGTTTATGCTCGCCCCAGTCTAGCTCTACATTGTGCAATGAAGATGGAGCTTTTCCAGCAGCCCCAGCTTCTCCTGGGTGCTAAAACCGTGCCTTGAACACCAGCATCTCCAGGACAGGCAAGACCACTCCCCAGCCCTCCCCTAAACCCTGCTCTGACTTGTATCCTGCTGGTGCCCCATGGGACCTGCCCCATTTTTGCTCAGGACACAGCACAGCTCGTGCCAGCAGTGCCCAAGGCAGGATGCAGCTCATTGCCTCTGCTCACACCTTCTGCCCGCGGGCTGCCAGCCCTTGTCTGAGCAATGTGGTAGGTTTACCATGTTCAGGTCTGTGTCTGGCTTGGTTTCCTACATGGACCTTGGACCTGTGTTGTTTTTTCAATGGGCCTCTCAGATGTGCACTGTAGCTTTGTCTCCACTCCTGTCTCCTGGATGGACTTTGGATCCAGGTCATTGGCTGCATCTTGATTTTTGCAGCTGGTCCCATCTCCTGCTGCCCCTAGGTAGACCTGGACCAGGTTCGTCACCTCGTCTTGTCTCTGGCTGCTGACAGTCCCCGTCCTGCGCCCAGGCACCATTTGGCTGGGTGCTGCTGGTGCTGGTGTGAGTCCTGCTGGGGGGCTGGGAGCTGCTTGGCCTTGTTGGGTTGGAAGCAGCCTTATTTGGGGTCACGGTGCAGAGGGGAGGCATCTGGGGGGGTCCAGCCCCCGGCTGACACGTGCTTGGAGTCTGGCCCCATGTCCCCCCAGTGGACCATGGGTCTGCTACCTAGGGACCATCCCTGCAGAGATGGGAAGGAGGAGGAGCAGAAAGGGAGCTGAGCAAGAATGACAGGGAGACACCAGCATCTGCTCCTTGTTCTGGGAGCCTGTGCCAGCAGCAGAGGCTTGGCGGTGGTCTCACTCCCCAGCAGAGCTGCGGGCTCTGCACGGGGCAAGGAACAGGGCTGGCGTGCGTCTGCATGGCTGCTGCTCGTTGATTTCAATGCCAGAGAGATGATTGAAAACCCAAAGCCTCTGGTCTTTGCTTAGGGCACCAGGCTGCACCACAGCTTAGGTTTATCATCTGTCAGGTTTATCAGCCCTGGTCGGTTCCTCAGCCCTGACCTCCCAGTCCCTGCAAATTAATCCCCCAGGAGAGGACAGAGCTTCTTGAGGTCTTTTGCACTGTGTTCCAGCAGGAAGGAGCCCAGGAGGTGCTTGTGCCCAGTGCCCTGCTTGCCCCTATTCCTCCACCTGCACTGCACACACCTGGATCTCCTCGCTCCCTTTGCCAGCTCCTTTCTGTGCTGGATGCTGAAGCCTCCAATACACCGTGGTCTCCTTCATTCAGTTGATGCTCCCGGTTGCACAAAAGAGCCGGAGGTCTCAGCAGGCTGGTTCTTCTCATACCAGCCTCCAGAGATGCAGCTTGCCCTGGCAGGGGAGAGGGCTGGGAGGGGAAAAGGGGGGCAGAGGCTGAGAGCAGAGGCTGATCAGGAAGGCAGAAGCCTAACAAGCCAGCACACCTGCCCAACCATCTGGGTGTTCAGAGTTGACTCACTCCACTTTGTATCCCTGCTGTGGCCTCAGCTGAGGCTTCCCCTCGCTTCTCACGCATGCTGCAGGCTCCTGGGCTTGGAGCAGCCCGTGTACTGTCTGTCTCAGGGAGCAGGGGGCTGCGCTCTCCTCTGCCCCTGCTCTGCTCTTGTCCTTGCCCCCCTGCCCCAGATCTCCCCGTTCCCCATCAGGGGTCACTCATGGCTACGCAGCTCCTGCAAGATGAGCTCCTGCAGGCTTTCTGCACGGCCCCTGTCATTCTGGGTCTTTTGGGTTCAAATCTTCCTGCTGGAAAATTGCCAGTTTGAAAAAAAGGCCAAGCCCGTCTGCAGGAAAAGGTTGACTTCAACTCATTTCAGAAGAAAAAAAATGATGAAAAATTCTAGATGGCTCTAAATCAATGTGGAATGTTTCAGGCAGACAAATGCAGGTGGTGCAGGCTGAGTTCTTCCTGGGCAATCAGCAATGGGGAGCTTGTGAAGCTTCCCACCCCCCTTTACGGGAGAAAAATATTTAATGGAAGGTTGCTGCAGAGGAGGAATGGTGACTCCTGTCCAGGGCTGCTCCCAGACTAACCTCACGCTCCTCTCATGGCAGGACAGCCCCCGAGAGCAGCACCAGCACGACAAGGGTGATGGATCCGAGCTTGTCAGCTCCCTCATCCACCAGGTGCTGGCAATCTGGATACATGGAGATGATACTCATTGGAGGCCGGGACTTAGAAGAGGCTTCCAACATCGCTGCTCGAAGATGTCCAACCCCCTTTTACCTGCCATCCCTGCACCAGGCTGGTCAGACTGGTGCAGCCCAGAGATAAAGCCCCTTAATGCCAGAGGTGAGCACTTCTGCCCTGTGTGGGACAGGGGAAGTGACGTTTCTACTCCAGCAAAGCCTTTCCTTTGAGCAGCACTGCCTGGACAATGCAGCAGGGGATGGGACGTGGTGCGGGTCCCACAGCCAGCACTGAGCAGTATGCTCTTCAAAAGGTTCCCATAGGGCCAGGAGAGGACTGAGTGAAAAATGGAGCCATCAAAGCAGGAAATGCCAAGCCCACCGAGCCCTCAACCTTTTCACTCTGGATTAATGTGACGGTGCCCTCAAGGGACGGGCATCCCAGCTCAGCCTGCTGCAGTTACACTCCATGGTTTGTGGTCAGCGAGGCCAAGCAGCCTTCAGCTGCACCTCTGCACGGCTTCACCAAAGCTGTGCCCCCCCAGAAGTCCAGGAGGGTCCAGGGTGGGACATTTCCCTGCTTTCCAATGGTGCAGAGCTCTGAGGGACACTGGACCCACGCAAAAGTCTCCTTCCTGAGCCCTTTCCTCCCACACGGGTGACAGGACTGAGGTCAGTCCCTGTTTGGCTGGTGCGCACCCAGGTTACTCCTGGAGATGCTGACAACCATGGCAAAGTGCCCCCACCCTGGAGGTGATACCCAAGGTGCTGTCACCTCCAGGTTGCTGAAAAACCTCACTGTTGGGAAGCACCTTATGGTGGCGGAGAGGATGGATCTCCCAGGAGAAGGCTTTGCAGACCTCTGCCCCAGGACAGGGAGCAGAGCTCCCCAAAGCTCCGGCGCCTTGAGCCTGCATGGTTGGGATCAGTCATTCCTGGTGGTGGAAGGAAACCTGGGAGAGCACTGTTGTAACACGCCCTTGGGCTGTGGGTGGTGATGGGGAGACTTTCACAAATTCTTTGCACTTCCCAAATTACTGTTGGCCTGGGTTCCCCCTTTCCCTGGCCCGTGTTTCACGCCCTGCGTGCTCGCTCTTCACTGCCCAGAGAGCAATTACGTTTCCCACACTCCTGGGTGGGGATGCGAGGCAGTGCCCAAGCTTTAATAAGAACCTGGAGCACCAAAGCAGGAGCTGCTTCTGCCTACAAGCGCCTGCCAGACGGGCTCCGCCAGCCTTGGCATGTTCTACACGTGGCAGGAGGATCAGAGACCTCCGTGCTCTGGGTCCACGTTGCCAGCTCCAGGGCCTGAGGAAAACCCCCAAGCAGGCTTGTTTGGGCACTGGGGGGAAAACCCAGGATAGGCCCCTAAAATATCACTCCTGGTGGAAGCGGGACTTAGCACAGCCTTTCCAGCCTTGCAACAGCCCTTCTGGTGCCACCCCGTGTGACATGGCCCCACGACGGTTTGCAAAGTCTGGGGACAAGAGGCAGCAAGTTGGGAACCTCTGCACCAAGGAGACAGGAGGATGGGTCAGGGGAGGTGGCTCCTAATGGCATGTGTGGCTGTGGTGGCTGCGTCACTGTGTAGCTTCAAAACCTGGAACCGGCTTAAAATGAAGCCATTTTGTCCCCGCACATCTTTATTTCTGGGCTGTTTGTATCTGGGGGTGGTGAGTGAGCTGGGTTCCTAATGAATGTGAAATTCTCCCTCTTGCTGCAGCACTTTGCCAGGGACCATGTTATTTCATGTATCTAGGTCAAGCGTATTCCTTCCTTTGTAGCGTGTCACAGGGGACGCTGCCCTTCCCTGCCATCCAGACACGCTTTGGGTTTTGTCATCTCTTTCCAGGATGATTGCCAACGCTGGCTATGGAGAGTTTGCTATGGAGAGTTTGCAAAGCAGGCTCCTCTTCACTCTCACATTGGGAGTTTCGTGCAGCCTACTTGGGCTCAAACCTCCGAGTTGAAGGCAAAAGAGAGACTAAAGGCGCCCACGACCAACCTGCCATGGTGGGCTGTCTTCTCGAGGCCACCCTACTGCAGAGCCAACAGGTCTCAGTCCATCCCCATCCTCTCTGGCAGCCCTGAACTTGTTTGTCACAAGGATGAGACCGACAGCTTTCCTAGCCCCTCTGCTGGCTGCTGGTAAGCCTCTCCCAGCACAGCTTGTTTGCAGAAACGATGGGAGGTTTGGAGTGCAATAACCTTCCTCATCAACATGCTGTTCCTCTCGCCTGCTCATGTGGCTTGTTATGGGGAAGCTAAAAATAGCGCGCTGAGCTGGCTTTCATTTCGCACAGAGAAATTAAAAGAAAATGTTGGGTTTTGCTTTCATGGAGAAGCGCTCCCAAATGTTCTTGCTTCTGTGTCACAAACTATAAATAGCGGCTGGTCTTCAAAAGGGACCATCCGGGAAGATGTCTGGGGCAGGTGGCGTGGGCCTGAGCCCTGCTTGTGCAGATGGCTTCTTCTGGCCGCGTTGCCACCGATGCCCATGAGCTGCTGTTGCTGCTAGGAAGGGCTCAGCCTTGGCTTCAGCACCTTATGTAGCGAGATCTCTGCAAAGTAAAATAGGAGAGGTTCTGGGACCTCGTACTGCCCATCCGTGAGCAGAGGGAGGCAAAGCCAGCTGCTACCAACAGAAGCTGTGCTACCAGCGAGGAGCAAGAAAACAATAGCTCCCGGGTAGACATACCCTGCTTTCCCCGCTTGCTAGCTGATTCCCTTCATGGGGTGTGAAAATATTTGTAAAAGCAGATTTTCCCGCTTCAAGCCATGGCAGCTTGTCACTGGGGGCACTCACAGGTGCTTGGATCCTCAGCCACTTGTCGCACACCTTGCCCTTTTGGCGACGCCATCGTGCATCCAGCGGGTTAGAGAATACCCTGAAGCCGGGATCCTGCTGATTTTCCTTTGGCTGTCACTGATAGGAAGGGCAGTGTAAACCCCCTGAGGTGTGACGGGCTGAGCCCCCGCTGTGCGAACAGCACAAAGGCCACCCTCACAGACAGGGTTTGCAAACCACCCATCAGCAGATGTGCTGATACAGCAAGAACATGCTCTCCCCAAATAGTTGAGAGTAATGACCAAATTGCTCCAAATCAAAGCTGGCAATTTGCAAACAGAATTGCTGTCTGAATTCCTCACATGAGTCACTGGCCCGGACTGGCTTGCCCGGCGCTAATCCTCTTATTGCACCAGAATCAAAGGCAATTCAGGGAAACTTTCTCCTTTCAAAGGCTGGTGTGAAGATGCCACAGATGCCTCCTGTTCACTTTCCACGGCACACTCCTACGCTTGTCTCAATTGCTCATTCCTATTGAGGCTGAGAGCACCTCTCCCACTCCCGCAGGTACCGGGTCTCCCACCTGAAGCTTGTTCTCACCATCGCCTTGGTGCACGGCTTCATCTGACATGGAGCCGTCTGCTGACACCCCTCAGGTGCTGCTGCTCACCCCAAACGTCGGACATGTCCTGCCCTCGAGGAACTTCGTGGCTGATGTGAGAGCTGTGCCATGCCAAGCGGAGCTGTCGTGGTGCAGGGAGGTACTTCAGGACTCACGTGTCTCATTAGGAAACAACGAGCAGGAAGTTATTGGCGATAAGGCTCTTCCAAGAGCAGCCCGAGTCCTCAGCCAGGAGTGTGGGTGGGCATGGATTTGGGTTGCTCTAATCGCCTTCTCACCCTGCCGGCCCCCAGCACCAAGATGTTTGCTCTTTAATGAGGAGAATGCATTACAGCATTAAAGTGGGTTCAGCAGCTAATTGCCAGGGAGATGAGTAAGGGGAGGCTCTTTCATCCTTGGGTAGAGGAGCAGTGCTTTGAAACTTCTGTTTAATGAGGGGCACCCAGAGCAGTGTGCTTTGGGCTCTGCAGCCATGCTGGGGATGTTGAGGTGAGCTCCCATCCTTCCCCAGGATGCCCACGCAGTGACGGGACGGGTGCCAGGGTACAGCCCCATGGTGGCTTTGATACATCCAGGTGTTCACTTGGTGGCCATGGCACATGCATGGCCTGGAGAGCTGCCCCCAGGCGATCTGGTGAGCCTGGATTCCTGGGCACAGGGACAGCATCTGCCAGCCACACATGACTGTGAGCAGGAGGCACAAAAACCACAAGCAAGAGGCACAAAACCCCCGTGCAAGTCTGTAGCAAGCTTGCAGCACATCTGATGCTTCCGGGAAGCACGAGACCTACTCCACGTACCGCTACACATGGCCCGCACGTCGCAGCACTTGATGCTTGGAGAACCTGAGGGCATCTGACTCCAGACAATGCCCCAGGGCACCTTTGTCTGCACAGGTGCTCCTCGAACCTGTTCTCTAGGACCTGCAGCCCAGCATTGCCCTGGCCCCCAGCCATTTGCTCCAGGGCTTCATTGCTCTTGCATCACACGCTTTTCGTAATGCCTGACCCGAATCACAGGCCTCCCATTCCAAGTCTCACGGCCCTAACAAGGAGTGCTGCTGCCTCCTGGATGCATCTGAAGCCATCTTTTATTTCTGAGGTCACCGGGCTGTGCTCACCAGGATACACACAGCTGCAGGGACACAAGGTGAAGCAGGAGAGATGAATTTGGATGGGCAGCCTCCGAGGAAGCACCGAGTAGGTGCCGCCCAACTACCTCTGCACACCAGAACCATGCTGGTACCTCCCAGCATCAGTCCCCTGGCACTGAACCCGCAGCAGTGCAGAGGTGTCATTGGTTTTGGTGCTTGCATCAGCCACATTGGGATTGTTTGGGCTCTGTGAGTACTCCCAGTACTTCTCTTGGAAGCTTTGTCGGGCCCATTAGATGCCACCACCTGGATTTTCTTTCTCCGTGCAGAGGGACCGGCAGGCCGGGGAGGGACAATGTCAGCTTTTCAGCAGCTGTGCTGAGCTCTCCCTGCTGCACAGCACCCATCGCTCTATGCTCCTATATTTACTTCTCCCAACCTGAGCCAGGACCAGCTGCGGCTGTCCCACTGCTGGCTCCAGACCAGCCCTGCCCTTCGTCTTGGTTCCTATCTGCTGACTTCTGCTTAACATGCCCAACAAAAAACTCTGCCAAAGTTTTTCAGTCCACAGTGAACCCCAGACCTTCAGCTTGCTCTGATGATGAACCAACTTTCTGCTCTCCAGCCATCCCTGATGTTCCCATCCTGCACACACAAGTCAGCTTTTATTTAGAAGATGTCCCTGGAAGTGTGCTGAGGATCAGGATGGGCCGTTGTGTTCTCCCGTGTCAGTAAGCTCCACAGGACGCTCCGTGACACGTGTTATTGATGTGACAGAGCTGGTCAATGCAGCTGCCACACAAGTGCACAAATTTATAAGTTGAAAAGCCTCAGGGGAGATTAAAAAAAAAAAAAAAAGAAAGAAAGAAAGAAAAAAGAAAAGAACTTAGTACAAAATTATCCTCTAACATCTCCCTCCAGCCCTGAAGTCTCCCAGCAGCTCTGTTTTGCACTGCGAACTAATAGCCTGGTATTCTTCATCCTACAGCTGAAACAGTTTGGAGTCGAAGCATAATCAAAAAAGTGTCTGAAATAATTATGTCTGGGTCCAGCTCGTCATCCCCTCTGTTGCTGTTCAGTTACGAAACACTTTCTGTTCCAGCTGCCTGCTCTGCTCCGCCAGCGAGTGCGGAGCTGGGCTTCACAGGCTGCGTCCTGGGGAAGCAGCAGCTTAGCCAGGCATGGGTGTCTGGCCGTGGCTCTTCTGAGTCACACCAGAGATCACCCTGAGGTCATCAAGGATCTCATCCCAGCTCTGGGAAAAAATCCTTGTGGGATCTGGCCACCCCGCCAACACCCCCAGACGGCGCGAAGAAAACATTTCGCTTTGGCAATCCCGTTTGCTAAACTTCGCAATGTTGGTCCCTCAAGGTCCTGGCAGCCTCTAGATCCTGCAGAGGATTCATGCCTCCTCCACAGCCTCCCTTTGCCAGGCTCTGGCAGCACCCGGTAGCCCTGCCCGTGTGCTCCTTGCAGGAGATGCTCAGCACGCAGCACTGTGCGCCTGGCTGTCACCTCTTGTCCCTGGGGCTGAGGGACAGTTGGGTGGGCTGCCTGTGCTGCTGAGAAGCTTCAGCTGGGATGAGGCTGGCAAAAAGCTTCTCCTTGGCAGATGGGACAACCCGGGCTACACCAGGAGGACACTGGAACGGGGTTCTGGGGGCTCTGCGGGATGCCTGCATGGTCTCTGGTACCTCACTGCTCCCATGAGCCGTGCAGGCAGCTGGGACGCTGCCTTCTTATGTTGGACCTGCTCTAACATCCAAGAATAATTAGACAGAAAATTCACACACACAAGTGCATGAGGAGCCGGGACGGGGGAGCATTTCACACCACATCCCCGCAGGACACAGCAGCTCTGCCCCACACTGCGCTCCGACGGCCAGGAGCAGCCTCTGGTGGTGTTCAATAAGACCTCTTCAGCAATTAACCCCCCCGCTTTTATTATTTTTTTTCACAGCTTATCTAGTCACTCTGTGAAAGTGGTGAAGGAGAGAAAAACAGGAAGAGAAGTTCCCGGCTTTTCCTTTTTTTCCCCAAAATTTTACCGATTCTGGGCACATGGCCAAAAAGTAATAAAAATCTGTTATGTTAGAAACATATAAATAACAGCAGCTCGGTGTTGCAAGAGCTACAAATAAAGTGAGTTGTAAGTTCTTGGCTTTATTAACATCTGAAGGGGATAACGGGAGTTTTATGGTGTCTAATTGAATTAAATACAGCGCTTTCCAATTTGGGGATATAAAATTTGCAATCATGAGGTATAATTAAATACCTTTCTGGCACTGCCGCTGTTTCTTTCTCTACAGGCTAATAAATAAGTAAGTAAATAAAAAATAAGGTGTTTTGTTTTGTGTTTTTGTGTGTGTGTTTGTTTTGTTTTCTCCTGTCACTGCAATATGTGAATTCCTGCCCATTGCTATATGGGTGCAGCACAGGACAGAGCTGCTCACAACTCCATGATGCTCAGCACCCCTGGGTACAGAAAGACAAGGGTTCCCCAACCTGGCGTTCCTGGTGCGGAGGTGCCTTCAGCTCAGTGAAGTCCTGGAGTACACCAAGGCTGCATTCCCCCTCTGCTGCTGATTGAAAAAGGATCGAGTTTTTAATTACATCGAGTTTTTAATTGCACTGGAAAAATCCCATGGGGGATGAGAGGGAGTAGGGGGTGTCCTCCCACAGCAGGTTGGTCCCAAAGTTTGCAAACGTCTCACCGGGGGCTCCAAGCTCTCAGAAGGAGGCAGATCTTCAGGGACAAAGGTAAAATCCTAATGCTAATGGCACTGTGCATTGTGGGACTTGTAAGGAGATTTGCAGGATGGGATTGAGCCAGAGCTCGCTGAAGCTGGGGCTGTAAACACAGCAGGGGAGGAGGTGGAGGGGAAAGGGGCTATTTTGGGGTTATTTGTTTGAAAGTAAACTCTGGCATGAAAACAAACGAGGGTGACCTTGTCAGGAATCACTACAGCTGCGTTTCCATTTCCACCTGATGCAAGGGTGTGACTTGGCCCCTTGGCAGCAACAGGATGAGTTGCAGGCGCAGTCCTCGAAGCCCCGAACCACATCACAGAGCCAGGTGAAGGACCCCATCCTGCCCCCGATGAGATGAGGTCTCCGCCTGCATTCCCGCAGGTTGCTTCTTTCCATAAACCCTGGTTCATGCAAGTTTGGGGTAACCACTCGTCCTGGGGGTGGGCTGGGAAATGCTACCCAAGAGGGAGCTGATGGATTTTTTGATGATGGAGGTTTGCAGAGGGCAGAGGGAGCAGTGAGGAGCTCGGCTGCAGATGTGCATGGCGAGACGCTTCTCAGCCTGCAGGACTGCCTCGGTCTGGGGTCGCTCAGCCTTCATGCCGCATGCGATGGGAAGGCCAGAGGCTTGCAGGAAGCTGGGAGCAGAGATCAGGGCTGCACCTGGGCTGACACGGTGAGAAATTTGGTGCCTGGCAGCTTTGCAAAGCCTACTCCCACGTGGAGGAGCTGAGGGCAGGCATGCTCACCGCCTGGGCTGCCTTTGGTGTCAGAGGCATGCTGCAGGACTGCCTAGATGAGAGGGAAGAACAGAGAGGAGAAGAAAGGAAAAACACTCATCTGCTATGGGCAGTGCTGTCCCAGACTCTTCATGGCACGTGCAAGGGTGGCAGCGCTCTCAGGTACATTTTCTGGGAGCCAACCATGGTTTGTGAGAGACAGACCCCTCCTGAGGACAAGGGGTTGCAGTGCCCTTGGTTACTCTTCCCACAGATCACAGCCTCTGCAGTATGGCTGGGCAGGAGAGTGGAGCTCAGGAACATTTCTCATCCAGAGGAACCCATCTGCGGAAGTACATGGACTTTGCCAAAATGACCCAGGTTTGCCCAGCTTTCAAGGGAAGGCGCCTGTGTGGCTCACAGCACCAAGGAAACCACCAGCAGCTGGTGTGCAGGGTGTCTGAGGGGCACTTCGGGTGCTGTGTCTCCTCTCCTTTCACTGTTGGTGGTGCTTCTCCAAAACCTGCTAATGTATCAGGCTTAAACACAAAGGGCTATGAGTCTGAAAGGAAGCCAGCATGAAAAGATCGAATCTCTCATGGTTCCAGTGATGTCAGAAAAGTCTGTAATTAAAGAGCTCTTCTCTGCCCTGGTTTTCTGCTTGAATCCAGCTCCTTTGGAAATAAACAGACATCAAAGCCTAAGCGCAGCAGCCCTGGCTCCGCCTCTGCTGTTCCCCCATGCTATCTCGCTGGGGTTTGCAGTCCTGTAAACCAGGCAAGTGGAGACTGCAAGACACAGAGCATCCCTCAGACACCAAGCTGCTGCTCCAGGCAAGCGCTGCTGCAACCCGCACGCTCCTCCGCTGCCAAACTCCCTTGCTGGAAGGGAACCACAGGGAACGGGGATCCTGCCCGCAGGGAGTGGTGGGGTGATGATGGGGTACTCCCACTTGAATTTATTCTATTCTATTCTATTCTATTCTATTTATTTATTTATTTATTTTTGCATGTCCCCGAATTAGGAGGAATACTTGAGACCAGCAAAGTGGAGGCAGCGTCTAGAAGCTGAATTTCCCCTCCGCTGGTGTTGCTATTTTCTCACTGGTGCTTCCCCTCCACTCAGACACGGGAGAGCTGGCTCTGTGATTCCCTTGGGCGCAGCAGCTGCCTACGACATGCTGCCAGTCCTCAGGGTGGGGAAAAAAAAAAAAAAAAAAGAAGAAATTGGTTTAATTTTAGCATCTTGTTTATGACTATGTTTCTGCTGACTCCTTTTAAATCGCCATTCTGTTAACAGTTCCCGTTTCCAAGGCAGACCCATTTTTCAAACCTAAGTCCCCCTCAGCTCCCTTAAAAATTAAAACTGTCAGGGACAGGCAGAAACCACGGCAGGGGCAGGAGTTTCCGAGGTCCCATCCTGGCTGCTCCCTCAGCACCCATCCATCACCAGGGAGGAAGGCAGCAGCATACGCAGACAGCATCCCCTGTGCATTCCTTAACCCATCCCATCACCCCATGGCCAACAATCCCAGCTCTGTTCCACCGGGCTCTGTTGTAGTTAACTTTACGTTTGCATTAAGATCACATTTAACATGGAGATTTGCAAACAAACCCTGGAATCCCAGAGCCACCACACTCAGCACCATCTCCAGCATGCCCTGTGGTCGCTGCTGCAGCCCTGGGGCCCTCCTTGCTTGCGGGAGACCTGGCCACCTATGGGTGCGTGTTGCCTCCTGCCGATGCGAGGATGCAGCAAACCAGAGCAGAGAGGGGATCCGGGCTAGCAAAAAGCTCCACCAATTTATTTATTAGCAGAACTGGGAGAAGCAGCAAAACCCTGCCCTTCCTCCCTGCCTCACTGCGGTGTCAAAGCGGGCAAGCTCTGATGTCAAAGCAAACTTCAAGACCTTGGTTTGGAAAAGCCAGCAAACCACATGGATGGGCCTGGGCAGCCGGCTGGGGTGGCCCTGCTGGTAAGGTGACCTCTGAGAGCTGTGGCTTCAAAGCCAGAGCATCCCCTCCATGGGTAAATAAGACTTTTCTCCTTTACGCCCTTGGTGACAGTGCCTTGAGCCTGGTTTTAAGCCTCGAAGGAGCTGAAATAATCCTATCATTTACTGAGCGAGTCCTGTTATTTGGGGAGCTGTAAAGGATGTCATTTCTTTCCTTCTCAATACCCGTTGTTCTCCAGAAATGCTGTGCGTGCCACGGCATCAGGAGGAGAAGGGGTCCCAGAGGCCGAGCACTCGGCAAATGGCTGGTTCAGAGATATTAAACACATTTTTCAGAGAGGAGGATTACTGGTGAGGCCCTTGTGGCACGTTGTCTGCAGAAAAGCCGTGGAAGCTGCAGGCCCCGTGAGCTTGGCCACGGCAGGGTCAGTGTCCCGGCGAAGAGCCCCAGGACTCCTCGTGTCCCCTCATTGCTGGGGGGGCTGGTGCTGTTCCTCCTCTGTATGCCAGAATGAAGCTTGCCTAAGGGGACATCAGATGCTGGCTGGAAGCAAGTGCTTTTGATGTGTTCCAGTAATCCCCTTCAAACAGGGGCTGGGGAAGGGAAAGCAACTCAAGCATCAAGTGCCTGCAGAGCAGCCCCCTCCCGTGCCCCCGGGGATGGTTTCAGATGTGATAAACACATTCAAGAGGCCAAATGCCTGGTATCAGGGGGGATTGCACATAAACGCCACAGGCAGCTGTCCTCGCTCAGCCCTTCAGCATTGCGGCTGGGCCCACAGAGGTGGGCGCTCACCCCGCTGCTTCTGGTGCCTGTGCTCAAAGGGGGACAGGGGCCAGACCCAGTGCCAAGGACAACCCCCAGTTCTCTCACCGCCTGGGTGGAAATAACTCCCCATCTCAGGCAAAGAAAGGAGGACAGACTTAGACTGATCACCCACAGTCTCCGGACCATACAAAAGGGCCTGTCCTTGTTCATGCTGTTCAAATATTGCTGATGGTATCCATCCATTTGACTCCGTATTGACAAGGTCCTCTTGGAGCTCAGCTCTAGTCTATAATTGGAATTTTATAGACTCATGGTGTGCTGTGGGACACAACACAGGCAAACCTCAGACCAGATGCTTACATGTACCTGTGTTACTGTGTCTGTTGCTGACCCCGGATGATGGTCGTTTTGGTGCATGCACACCGGTGCAGGGTTTTGGGTTCATGCACCAAAAGGACCCACAGATGGTTTGAGGTCTTTAAAACCCATGCAGCAAACAAGCCATGGTCCTGCAGGACAGCTTTGCTCTGGAAAATGCTGGGGCAAAACCACCGTCTCGTAGCATCTCTCTGCCTTAGCTGCAGCAATGCATATGAAACTCTGGCTTGCACCAAGACACATAATGTTGCCTTTTATCCATGCAGCACATCAGCACATTGCTCTGTGCTCTCCCACATGCATGGAATAAAAAGCGGAATGGGGCTGGGATGGGGCTGCAAGCACAGCCAACAGCTCAGCAGCCTCCGAGTTATCTGCTCCCACTTTCCCGAGCTCTCCTCTCCTTGTGTTCCTTTCATCACCAGGCAGAGGCATGCTCGGTGCTCCTGGACGATAAATCCCCATCCAAGCAGGGATTAGGTGGCCGTCAATGCTATCTCTTGCTGCAGGAGGCTGCTCATTTCTCTGGGAACGGATGGCTGCCCGCTTCCAACATCCAAATGTGCAGCAACTGGGTTAATTTTACGGCTCCGGGTGGTGACTGGGCTCTGCAGAGAGCAAGCACCAAGGCCGTGCCCCTTTGCTAAGAGCTGTGGGGTAGCACCTGCTGTGGGCAAGGGCTGAGGACAGAAACTGGGCCTTCTGAGACTGGGGAGCCCCAGACTGGGCCCACTGGCCAGGCTTGGTCTCACCAATGCCCAAGGGAAGGGAGAGGAATCCACACAGGCTGCTCTAAAGCAGAAATGTGGCTCCTCCACAAGAATTCCAGACTTTGGCTGGATGAGAAGTAACAAGGAAAAAGCATTTTCAGGGAAGTGGAAGCTGGAAGGAGCCGACCTGGCTCCAGGTGGGAGCTGGTGGCCGTAGCTGGGCTCAGTTAGGATGGATGCGGCCAGGCTCCGTGTGCCTCCGGAAAGCCTGGAGGGAAACGGTGACAGCACAATAAATAAGCAAGGGAAATCAGACTGCCCGTGGGGGAAAGTCCTAGGCTGTAATAATGATGGAGCTGATACAGAGAAGTTAGCTAGGATTAGAGGAACTGCAAATGTAAGGTGGAAAATGACAGCAGGAGATGTCAGCTACCCTGCACTGATCTGACAGCTGCCCTGTCAGGATAGACAGGTAGAGAGAGACGCAGAGGTAACGTTGTTGGACACAAATGATGATCCCTGAATAAAAGTGTCTGAAACCCCCAAGAAAAGATGTTCTTGTCTGGTGTTGGTCCTGTTTCAGGAGGAGTCAGGGGGTGCAGTGCTCTGCAGCAGGCTCCGTGGTGCAATTACCTTTCCTGCTGCAGAGGCTGCAAGCCACAGAAATCAAGTGCATAGATATTCCGTCTTAGGAATATCCTAAAACGATGTAAAAATGAGATGGGTTGTCAAAAAATAATGAAAGAGATGGCATCGAAGAGAGGAGACCCACCCAAACCAAGCAGTGTTGGAACTGGGGGGGGACCAGCTGATGGCCAGGGGGCCGCAGGTACTTGGGGGGGATGAAGCCACAGCAGGGGGGTCAGCGGTTTCTCTGTGCCCACCTCTGCTGCTGGGGGTGCTGGGGAGACTCCTGGCTGCCTTGTGCAGGCCGGGGAGAGCAGTAGCACCCGCAGCACGGGGGTGGAGGAGCCACACTGGGGTGGGACCCAGCTGCCAGATGCCTCCCTTGTCCCCCCACAGCCCCCCTGCTCCAGGAGCGGCCGATGCCCCTGCCGGTGTTCTTCATGAGAAAATGAAGGGGAGCAGCAGCCCCAACCCCACATCACAACAGCTTTCCCTAACGCCAAAATAAAATGAAGCAAACAAACAAATAAACAAAAAATTAATGCTGAAATTACAAGTCATGAAACTGTGCTGACAGATACACAGCACCCCAGCAACCGCCTCTGGCAGCCAGGCCCCACTGAAACTAATCACGATAATGATCCCAGCAGCAATTAGAGATAAGACTCACCCTGCCAGCCCTCACACCGTGGCCCCAGTTTGCTGGACAAGGTATGCAGTGCTATCCTCCGGCCCCAGCCTTGCAGACACCACCCTGCAAGGGCCCTCCTGGCATCCTCACCCAGAAGATGCAGAAGCCCAGGTCCTAAGGCCAATTCAGGGGGTGTCTGTACTACCAGCCTCGGTTCCAGTAGCCTGCTCTCCCTGCTCCCTTCTCCTGTAATCCCTGTGATGCTGACCTCCAGGTGGCTGTAGGAAACCTGGGCAGCTCTGGAGGAGGTGCTTCCCAAAGTGTGTGGTGGGTCTCAAGGGATGGTGGCCACCCAGCTTGGCCGTTTTGTGCTTTGTCAGGGTGAGTTGTTTGAATTTGGTTGTGCCTTGGGCTTTTCGGTCCATCTAACCAAGCTGCACACCTAGGACACAGCTGGGTGTGAAAGGGCCTTGAGCTGGAAGGCTCTTGGGAGCTGGGCTCTGAGAGCTTCAGACTCTGCTGTTTCTTGGTGACCTGGGGCACTGCTGGAGCTCCTTGACAGGCCGTATCCTGAAGCTGGTGCTGGGAAATGTATTCTGGGACAAGAGGAAAGCCCAGGATGTCTCCTCACCTGGCACGAAGGAACCAGCCCGTGTTGCACAGTGCAAGCCCATCGCAAAGATGTGTGCCTGCAGGTTGCACCGCTGTGCATGCAGGACCCCAGATGTACATCCTGCCAGCTCCAGCTTACCCCCTGCAGCCCACAGCTTTTTTCATCCATGGTCCCAGTGTGCCAGACTGCAGGGGCAAGCGGGTCCCCAAGGAGCAGGGCTGCTGGTTCCAGCTCTGCTTCCCGCTGCCTGTCCTCCCCCCGCATCCACGCCTACGCCCCATCTCACTGCTTCTTCCCTCTGACATTTGCATAGCGTGCATATTCATGAAAGATGTGCGTAATTAAATATTCATGTACACAGTCATTGAACTTGCAATTAATCTGAAAGTTGCAGTACTTCTTCTATTCCCCCACCCTGCGAGGAGTCACGAGCCGGCTCTGGCTGCCAGCGGATGCTCAGAGCGGTGGATGCAGAGGGCTGCAGCCAAGGAGGGGGGTTCCAGCCATCCATACCCTTTTCCCAGCCCACTTTTCCCAGATCCATGCTATTTTGCAAGAGGGAGCGCGACAAGAATTGCAAGCTACCCCTCCTGGTAGGGCGCAGGGTGACGGCTCTCACCCAACAATGTGGCTGTGGGTTTGCTCCGCACTGCTCCAATTCCTGCACTGAAACCCAGTGCGGGGACCCTCAGCACTTAGCTCCTGCTTTGGCTGGTACAAACCCCATCAAGGCCTGCAGAAGCATCTTCACCTGGTGCCAGAAGAATGAGAGCAGAGATGGGAAGGGGTGGCTGAGTTTTGGCCAGGGAAAGCCCAGCACCATACAGCCCCAGGAGGCAGCGGGGACCAGGGAGTTTGAGGGTGCAGCAGCCAGGAGGGGTGGGCTGGCAGCTGCCCATGGCTTCAGAGGGTGCCCCAGATGGCCACCAAGAGAAGACCCACCTGGGTAGGGCTGTGCAAGCCACCCACCCTGCTGCACCACCATGGCTTCTCCTCCCCTGGCTGCCTCTCCACACCACTGGGAAGAGGCCTGATCCTGCCAGGCATCAGCTGGAGTGATGGGAGGAAGAAGGGAAGTAAGGACACTGCACACTTGGCTCATGATGCAGAGGTGTTGGCATCGTCCCATCGCTTGCTCATGACCCACACCCCACAGTGCATGGTTTCACCTCTCCTTCCTGGCTGGGCACCCTTGCTTTGGGGAGTCAGGGCACCACAAGCATGGTGGCACAGCAGGAATGGGGCATCCAGGAGCTCCTGCCCAGCTTCACATCCTCATCTCTCCATCAGGAACCAGGCCAGCATCACCTCCAGGACCTGCTTCTTTAACCTCCGAGACAGGCTGAGGACTGTGGTGTGAGACCTCCGGAGCCAGAGGAATGTCCATGCAGGAAAAAGTCACTGTGCCCTGCACAAGGGTCAGCATCTGCTGTCCCGCTGCAGCTGAAAGAGGCACCGCGCAGCCACAGGGCAGCGGGTTTGGCTGAGGCTGGGGTGGGCTGACACCGAGGGGGGTGGGTTGGAGAGAACCTGGGGACAGCACATGGGCTGGCACGGCCCTGGGTGGCACGGTGTGACACAGCTGCCTGGCATCCAGGGAAATGGAGGCAGAAAAATGGTGCCCTGGGGACAGCCTGGTGACCTGGGGAGATACCACAGCCTGGTGTTCTTCCCAATGGACATATGGTGAGTGGGCTTTCCTCTCGCTGTCACTGGAGAAATGGGATCAGCACCTTCTTTGGTGCATGGCAGTGCCACACAGTGGCTCCCGGAGGCTGTGAGCATTTCAAACCCACATGTCCCTCTGCTGGGCTGCTCACCCTGCCCAGAAGGGTGCTGAGATCCCACTGGGGTAGGCCAGGTGTTACCCAGCGGCTACCACCGAGGGAAGGGCACGGCGATGTCCTACCATGTGTCAATGCCAGGTGTCCAGGCACCTCCACGCTGTCTGGAGACCAAGGACACCCAGAAGGGAATCACCCAGCCTTCAGCAGAGCCGTGCTGTGCAGGAGGAAGGATGCTGCCCAGGGCAGCAGGGGAGCCACGGGGCTCCAGAGGTGGCCTGGTGCTGGTGGCACTTGGGTCCAGCATCACCAAAGCTGGCTTTGGGGACAGCAGCACCAGGTATCCACAGCAAACATCTGTTAAAACTGTCAGAAATGTCTATTGAAGCCTTCTTTAGTGATTCCCACCATTTGGAGAGTCTGGGCAGGGACAGAGACCTCCAGGGCTGTTAGAGCCAACCAGAGCAGCCCCAGATAAGCAGAAGGTGCCTTGAAAATACAACCAGAGTAATCCAGAACATTTGTTCACCTAAAAAACCTTCCAAGCAATGTTCTCATCCTCTGCCAGCCTTTTCAGCCTGCCGTTTTTCACTTCTCAGGTAGGTTTTGAAGCCCATCTTCTTTGAAAACCCCTTGTTTAAAGCAGGAAGAGATGCTTGGCAGGGCTTCATTTTGGCAGCTCAGCAGCACTGGCTGCGGATTGAAGCTCAAGGTAAGCATGGCCGAGAGGGAACAAGGTGCTCCAGCATCACTCGCTTAAAATCAGCCACTGCTGCTAGGTTTTACACCAGCATTCCCACCTGGCTCCAGGTGCGGGGCCTGCTGCTCCGGTCTGCTCCGCGTTTCTTCCTTGTGGGGCTGGGAAGCTTGCGGCAGCCTGGGATGGGTGAACGCACGGCAATGTTTGCCAGGGAATTCTCACTCCTCTCTCACAGGCTCTGTCAATGTTGACCCAATGCCGGTGGATGCAAGGTAATGCTCCGGGAAATCTCTGTAAATACCAGCGAGGCTCCGTGAGCACAAAAATCAGGGCAGCTTGTGCTCTCAGCAAGGCAAACGAAAGGGGACAGCGTGAGTCCCAACCCTCCCTTTTGATACTGAGGCACAGGAAAGGTCTGGCCTGATGAAGGAAGCCTTGATGTCAGCCACCCCTGGTGTCTCAGTCCCCCTCCTCCTGCCAGACCTCAGCTCAATTTTCTTTCAGCCAGAGCACGCTCAGCTTACAGAACGATGAAGCTGCTCTTGTGGGTGTTTGGGCACTTTCAGACTTACTGCAGCTTATAAATATATATTTATTATTAATTTTATTCCCTTTCTGGTGCCAGGGTGCACAGGATAAATCACCGCCGTGCTGCGATAAAGGGACCAGGAGCCAATCTTTAGCTTTGCCTGAGATTTATGCCCCTTTAAAAACAAATATCCTGACAAAGAGAGAGATTTCCTGGCACAGAGCAGCTCTGTTTAATTAGAGAGGTGATTCATGTTTTCAATCAGGGTTTAATACTGAGCCCTTTACAGTCAGCAGTAAAGCAGGAGCCTGCAGGTCTACGAGGCTCCTGAAAGCAAACCCACCTCGGGTTGCCCCTCACCGCGAGGGGCCAGCCCTGGCCACCAGGCTGTGCTCCATCCCACCGTGGTCCTCCCGAGGTGGGACCAGCATCGCCCCAGGGCTGGGCAGCTGCTGCTGGAAAGGCACAGCCCAGCTTTGGTGGGCCCATCTGGAGGATGGGAGTCTCGTGCCACCACTGGAAACCAAAGGTTTGGCCCTAATTCTGCTCTGAAGTGGGGGCAAAAGGCACATTTGGGGAAAAACCGCTGAGGAACAGGGACAGCGTGGTGGAGCAGCTCCTGCCTCTGCTGGCCGTGGGTCCACCCGGTGTGGGACCAGCACCAGGAGCCCGACCTGGCATCACCCCTGTCCCCGCACCCTGCTGAGCATCTCAACAGGGGTGGGAGCGGACCTTGGGGTGGGAGCCGAGGTGGGACGTGGGGCGAGCCCCCAGCCCCACACATGATGACCAGCAGCACGCAGACACCCTAACTGCCTGGGCAGCTTCTGAGAGCCGGCAGACAGCGCACTGCGCTCCCGACCATCCCATCCCGGGCATCAATTCAGAAATAAAGCAGACGCGGCCAAGGCCCATAAAATTAATTAGCTCTCACTTTAAATTAAGCATCTTGAATGGCTGTTTCATGGAGATTTAATTAAAAGTCTGAAAGTTATACTGTAAGCAGGAGCTGGAGCTGAGCCGGAGGGGATAGGGCAGAGGCACAGGGCTGGGAGCTGGCCCTGCGTCCCCAGCCGTGACTGTGTGATGGGAGGGCACGAGCTGGTGTCTCCCATCCCCGAGTGCACGGCCCTGGTCACCCTCTCTCAGCACCGGAGGATGTGAGCTGGCGGCTCCCCCACCTCACGGGGGGCTCCTTCTGCCCCCTTGGGATTTGCCTCTGAGACAAAACCCAGCAAAGGGATGTGGGCTGGGGGCAGAACTCCCCTCAAAGTCTGCCTGGGGGCTCCAGTCAAAGCCCGAAACACCGCAAGGCTCCATCGCTCCTAACGTTCCTCCCAGGAGAGTGCTGATGCTAGCACCTTGTTTTTCCTTGACATGCTATTTTCTGGAGAAGGACGAGGAGCTTGAATCTGAATAACAAGGCTTTGATGGAAAAGCATCCAGCCTCGCTTGCTGGCTTCTGATGCTCCAGCCTGGGGAAGACGGGCGAGCTCCCCCTTGCTCCCCACCTTCCTACACCCCTCCGTGCTGCCTATGCGATCCCAGCAGCACTATGTTCTGGCTGCACGCATAAGACAGACCCAATGGGTGTTGTTAAGTGTGTGTTACATAATGGCTAATTCATCTTAATTATATAAAACCCGTAACCAACCTGTATTTTATCTCATTCATAAACGATTTATGCCACTTTCTTTGTTATTTTTATTTTTTCCTGCCCTGCCCCAGCCTTGCGAACCCTCTCCATTCCCCCCCTGCAGCGTGACCCCAGCTTATTTCGCAGGGGGAAATTTAATTAGCATGGTGCTACAGACACACCGGTGTCCCTGCTTCTGCATCAGCGTTTCAGGGGCGTTCGTGAATCTTGAGACGTCCCAGCAGGGCCGGGGGGGTGCGAAACGCCCGGCGTGGGGCCAAGGCGCTTTGCAAAGGCACGGAACCCCAAAATTGAGAGGTTTTCGGTGCAGGACGTGCCCCGGGGATGGTGCTGCTGGCTCAGCGCTGGGGACTTGCTGCCACCCGGTGGCTGCCGCGGGCAGGGCTGGAGCCCGGCGCCGGTGTCCCCGCGTGGGGAGCACACGCGTGTCCGGCCTCAATGGAGCGTAACGCGTCTTCATTCGTGTTAATAAACCCCTGATCGCCGTGGTCACTCGAGTGAGTGCGTCGGGGGGATGTGCTCCTGGCAGTGCCACCGCCAGGCAACCCGTCACCGGTGCTAATTAAAGATGGAATTGGGAACGATAACCGCAACGGTGCCGCTTCTGCCTTTTTGATAAATGGTAGTATCTCCCATAAATCAGCAAGGGGAGGGAAGAAGCTATCCCATAACTGCGGGAGCTTCCCGGGGAAGGGAATTGCTCGGCAGGGATTTAATCACTCGGGGGTGCTCAGGGGGCTGGGTGTGGGACGGGTCTTCCCTGGGACTCGTGGCTGCCTGGCCCAAGGGGCTGGTGCGGGGATGTCCCAGGCAGGGTGTGCAGGACCTCAGCCGGACCCACCACAAGTGGCCTCCACCCAGCCCAGGCTCAGAGCAGCAGGAAAACCTTTGTCCTGCCTTGCCTGCCCCATTACCCTCAGCAAGGTGACACGGGACAGAAGGAAGAGCCCGTCCATCCCACCCACCCAAGTGCTCTCTCCTCCCCGTGGGCCAGTGCTGCAGGAAGGAAGGAGCTGCTTCACACACCTGCCTGCCTGATACTTGCTCACACCAGGGGTTTAAAGGCAGGCGTAGGACATTAAGGGAGGTACCTGGGTAGGGAGGAACACCCAAAAGCCATCCAGGTGAGGCACAGAAAGTGAGGACCTGCTTGGGACCCTGCCAGGTTTAGACAGGACAGCCCCAGGATGCATGTGGGCCACTCCAGGGATAATGCCTCCGTGGTCCTCCATGCTCCCATCTCGCGATGTGCAAGAGACAAGCCAGCAGGGCCAGGGCTGTGGTGGCACCAGCAAGGGAACTTGTTTGCAGCTGGCACCTCCTGGGGTGGCCTGTCCCCCAGGTGTTACAGCCTCCAGCCCTGGAGGGTCTGGGGTGATTTCCCTGTGCAGAGGAGCACATCCTGCCCCGAGGAGCCAAGGTGAGGGCAAGTGGCTGGTGGCCCCAAGGTTGGAGATCCACCAGCAGCCACAGGGATGTCCGGACCTACACCTCGCCTGCATTGCTCACAGTGGGGCTGCATGACCCCTGTTGGAGTGCTGGGACCTCAAACGAGGGGGTGCTTTCAGGTCAAAGGTGTGCATTGAGGAGTCTTGGGCCATCTCCCGCTTGGCATCAAGATGTTGGGTTCTGCTACGAGAGAGGATGGGCCTGGCTCGTCCTCCACCAGCAGATATGAGGAAAAGCAACAGCATTAACAGGGCCATCCCTGAGGTCATTGCAAAGCTGTGTGTTACAGACCTGCTTTGGTCCTTCTATCTACACAAAGTCTTTCCCTCTGAGAGGGCTGGATTTACAGCCAAAAGCATCACTCACGATTCAAAGCTCTCGAAACTGGAGCTTATTGCCATGGGGAAACAGCCTGCGAATCCCCAGGGAGAGGAGTGAACGCCTTGGTGACTGTGTGTACGCTCTCTCAAATGCCACCAGAAATAAGACGTTCCGGTAGCTGCCACGAGTGCCAAAACCGACCGCAGAGCAGAGGAGTCCCATGGAGAGGAGGGGACAAGGAGGGGAAGCGCTCGCCCACGTGCGTGGGAGCAGCACGGGTGCCCATGTTCCCCTCCTGTGCACTGCGCTGTGCTCCGTGCTGGGGAGCTGGGGATGCTGCCACCACCCCCTGGCCCCAGCGCATCCCTTTCCACCCCACGAGACGCAAGACAAGGCATCGCCCACACCCCGTGCCCCGCTCCCCACCGCCTCCCTGCTGCCCCAAATCCCCTGCCTTCTGCCAGCCAGCTGGAGGGGCTTCCAGAGCCAGCAGCTCGGTGTGACACCTTGGGTTCGTGCAGTCTGGAGCAGGAGGAGAGGGGGACGTGGTGACACTCGTGACACACGGGGACACCAGCAGGAGGCGGGTTAGGGGTGGGCTGCCCCAGTGCATGGCACAAGGCAAGAGGCACAAGCTGGAAATTAAGGCAGAGGAGCTAATGAGTGAGAAGAGGGGAGCACAGCAGAGGGGGGCATCTCCTGCAGGGTGGCTTGTTGCCTCGGCTCCTTCTCGGTGGCACCCCGGGAAGTGTTTAGCACTGCAGCACGATGCCCCAAATCGCAGCCACGGAATTCACACCCCCGGCACAGGTGTTTCTTCCTCCTCAGTGCAACGGGAAGCCCATCCCACACATCAAAACCCACTGAAAACCCCTCAAGCAGCCGGCCAACGTGCCTCCATCCCTGCTCAGCCTGCACCCGGAGAGCTTAACGTCAGCGTGCGTCGGAGCCGAAAGCATGCGCCGAGCTGGCTGATGACCTCCTGTGCCTCAAGCGCCCACCCCGAGGGCAGCGGAGCGGGACGGAGGGCGCGTGGAGACCCACGTGCAAGGAGGAGCTCCTGGGTCGGGGCCTGTCAGGGCATTTTAGGTGGTTTGCTGGAGCGTTACGCGCGGAGGAAAACATCCGCGGGCTGGCGGCGGGCTGCGTGACTCACCGCCGCCCGGTTATGCAAGCAGAGCAGCTGCGGGGAGAGCGGGTGCCCCGGCCAAAGCCGCCCGGTTTGGGGCAGCACGCAGGGCCCTGGGGGGAGCGCAGCTCCGCTCTGCCTTGGGGGGCTGCAGGGCAGGGCCAGGGGAGGTGAGCTGGGCTGGGCACGGCTGGGAAAGCTCCCCAGAGGCTTGGCAAAGGGGAAGATTTTGTAGGAGGTGGGGGAGAAGCGTTCTCTTCATTTTCTCCTTCCTCCTTGAAGCCCTGGTGCCTGCTGCCTTCAGGGGAACCCCCCAGTTCTCCCCCGTGCCCAGAGCCCCGCCGCCGGCCGATGCCCTTCTCCCGGCGCCCACGGGATGGCAGCAGCCGCCCGCGGCTCCTGCCGGGCACCCACGGCCACGCGTGGGGCTTCCCCGAGCCTTTATTCTGGGGGCGTGGGGAGAAAAGAGCCGGGGCCCCGTCGGCCGCTGCCAGGGCTGCGTAGCCGCGGTAGCCGTCGCCTTTGCGCCTTCCCCGGTTACGGATGGGGTGGGGAGTGCTTCATCCTCATGTGATGTGAGCGCGCCTTCCTCCTCCTTGCCAAATAGGGAACAGAAATGTTTATCCGACGCTTCTGCCTTCCTTCCAGCGGCATCAGCAGCCCCGTTAGCATCCCGTGCTCTGCCGCCGGGACGGCCGCCGGCCTGCTGCTTTGGGTGGCTTTGCCCCCCCACCAGCCGGATTTTGCCCCGCGCTATCTCTCCGTATCGCTCCCGTGCACTTCAGACCCTCTGCTTGCTGCCCTCGATCAATCCCGTCGCAATGCCTACGTGCGGACATCCTCCTGCTGCCCTCCCTGCCCCTGCTGCGGGCTCCTTGGCCCAGACCTTCTCCAGCAGCTCCTGGACCTCTCTCCGGATGCGTGCAGGGATGGTGACAGCAGCCAGCCCTGGGAGTGTGGTCCCCCCTACCTCTCCCGGCAACCCAGGGCAGCCGTCCCCACATCTCCAACGGTCTTGTCCCCTGTCCCATCACCTCCAGGGCAGCGTGATGTGCCCCATCTGTTCTCGGCCAGCCCACAGCTCGCTGTGGGAGATGCTCCCACTGGGGTGCCGGACTGCCAGGGAAGTCACTTCTCCTCCCCTCTGCTGAAATTTCCCTTTCCCATCGCCTGTCCCTGGTGTCCCACAGGCAAATAAACCCTTCTGCACTATCCTCCTGCACCTCTTTCTGGCTCTGGATCCAAGGGTTTCTGGCTGCAGTGGGTGCTGCCGGGTCACTCCAGGCTTTTCTTCTCCAGAGCCACGTGGAGCTTTGCCCAAAGCCTCAGGGACTGATGGCCACACTCCACCCCAGGAGGTGCAGAGTGGGGTTGGCAGGGCCATGGGTGCCTGTGGGGTGGTGCCCCAGGGGGTGACAGCGTGGTGGGTGCCCAGCGGGGCAGCGGGCACCCTGTGGGGCTGTGTCCTGAGGGTGGAGGGACAGTGGGTGCCCAGTGGGCAAGCAGGTGCCAGTGGGTGCCAGTGGGTGCCAGCAGGGTGGTGCCCCATGGGGCAAGGTGGCAGCAGGTCCCAATGTCATATCACGTCCCCAGTGAGTCAGTGGGTGCCAGTGGGGTGGTGTCCCATGGGGTGGGGTGGCACAGGGGTGGCACTTGGTTCCTAGTGGCACTGTGGATTCCCAGAGGGTCAATGTGTGCCAGCGGGGCAGTGCCCCACGGGGTGCAGTGGCAGTGGTCCTGGTGTCACCGCGTGTCCCCAGCGGGTCAGTGGGTGTCAGCAGGGTGGTGTCCCACGGGGTGGGGTGGCACGGGGGTGGCACTAGGGTCCTAGTGGCATTGTGGGTCCCTAGCGGGTCCGTGGGTGCAGCGGGTCAGTTCCCCATGGGGTGCAGCAGCAGCGGGTCCTGGTGTCACCGCGTGTCCCCAGCTTTCAGTGGGTGCCAGCAGGGTGCTGCCCACGGGGC
>CM021768.1:14740277-14798164 GCA_011076525.1 Nettapus auritus
GCTCGGTACCGGGCGCGTCCTGCCGCCGCTCGCCCTCCGCGGCCCCGGGAGCGGCCCGGTGGCGGCGGCGGCGGGCGGGGGGCGCGGGATGTCCTCGTCGCCCGCGGAGGAGTGCCGGTCGCCCGTGGGGCTGGACTGCTGCAGCTGCTGCTTGGACTTGGCCAACCGGAGCGGGCCGGAGGAGGGGGCCGGGGGCGAGAACAACAACCCGGGCAGCCCCACCGTCAGCAGCTTCCGGCAGCTGCAGGAGCAGCTGGTCCGCAAGAACCTCAACACCGACAAGCTGAGCTCCATCATGCGCCAGGACTCGCTGGAGCCCGTCGTGCGGGACCCCTGCTACCTCTTCAACCAGGGCATCTGCAACAGGAACATCGACCAGACCCTGCTCTCCATCCTGCTGCTCTTCCACAGGTGGGTGCCGCCGGCGGGGACGCGTGGGGTGGCGGGGCGCAGGTGTGTCCCGCGGCCGTGGTGGTCCCCGGCGTGTGGCCAGGTAGCAGTGGTGGCCCCCGGCTGCGTGCCTTGGTCCTCAGTCCTGTGGCTGTCTCCCTGGCTCCGTTGTCCCCACGCAGACGCTGCTGGCAGGGCCGTGGTGGTCCTGCGAGGACAGGGGCAGCTGCCGCTCGGAAGCCGTGCCAGCTCCGGAGCCACCTCTGGAGTTAGGGATAAGATGTTGGGGGGGGGAGCCCAGGAGCTCCGCTGCCGGGTCCTGCTCCTTCAGCAGCTTCCCTCGCAGTAAACACAGCGGGGACGGGTTTGGCCTGGGTGGCATTTGCCATCGCCCAAGCCATGGGGCTGGTGCCATCCCCGTGGGCTGGGGCTTTACCCCCCCAAAGGCTGGGAAAGGGGCACCCGGAGCTACTTTAGGCATACCCCAAAACGCCGGTGGCCTTGTGGGGCCAGCGGTGCACCCGTGGCACCTGCGTGACCAGCGGGGCACACGCACTGTCTCACCCCACCCAGGGTCCTCCCTGCTCCTCCCGAGCCACCCTCGGCTCCTCTGGCACTTGCATAACACGGGGCCCGCGCTCAGGTGGGAAAGGAGGGGCCGGGCTGCCCGCCAAAGCACCCGGCTGCACGGCGAAGCAGCCTGGGCGGGAGGGAAATTGGGGCGAGAAGCAGAGATTTCCCTTGGCAGCAGGATGCTGCAGCCAGCTGGCACCACGGGCAGGGGAGGGAGGCGAGACCATCCCCGGTGCACGCTGCGAGGGCCGGGGATCGGAGCCAAGCAGCCGGGCGCTCCCCCAGGGAAGGCAGCAGCAGTGCCCGTGGGCACGGTCTGCTTGCTTTGGGGTCGGTCCCTACTGGGGCAGGACTCTGGTGAGCACCGGTTTGCTCTGCCGAGGTGCAGAGCGAACGCAGGTGCTGGGGGAACAGGGTTCCTCCCCACCGGTGCACCCACACTGCCCGACCCCGTCCCCTGTGCCCTGCCGGTGCCATGTCCCGGGGGTTGTGCTCAGTGCCGTTCGCAGGCACTGTGTGTGCCCACAGCTCCGCTCGCTGCTGTTTTGCTCCAGCCTGAACTTTCTCCTCCTGGGGAATGCGCCAAGATACCCAAGAGGTGATAGCACGGGGAGCGGGGGATTGTGGGTTCCGGAGGAACACCCCGATAACATGCCCGATAAGGGCACCCTCGCTGCTGGCACCAGGGAACCCGAGCAGGTTGGTGGCCCTTGCCGTGGCTGATGTGCTCCTGCACTGGCACGGGAGGAGGAGGAGGTCACGTGGATGCTCTCGGACATGTGGGGCCAAAGCCTGTGTTGGAGTCAGAACCACACTGGGGGCCCGGCCAGCCTGCATTCAGCATTCCCAGCCTGTTTCGGGGCTTTTCCCCCAGGTTGCGTGGTCCTTGCAGGGCTCTCCGTGCTCTGCTCCCTGCCGGGACGCACGAGGCAGGGATGCTCCAGACCAATGCTCCCGCACGCAGAGGCTCCTGCAAGAACCCCTCCTGCTCGGAGAGCACATTCAAAAAGGGCTTCCCCCTCCCGTGCCACCTTCCCCTGGTCCTGGGCAAGAAAAGCAGAGCGAGCCAGGGCTGGGCAAGTGGGACAGACTCACGCAGGAACCTCGCAGCCCCTGCTTTCCAAGCACGGGGTCAGGCTGGCGAGCAGGAGGCGCGCAGGGTGGCATCTGCGGCACGGCACCGCTTGTTCCCGTCCGTCTGGCGTCCCTTGGCAGCAGCGATGCCACGGCCCAAAGGGCAGCCCTGGGGAGCGCATTCCTGCCCGGAGAGTGGGCTGGAGCAACAAGGAGGCATTGAGGCAGCAGGAGCGGGCGCAGGCGTGAGAGAGGGGTGGGTGTGGGACGGCGCTGCACGGGGAGGCGGCCGCGGGAGCATCCCCAGCCCGCCAGGACAAAGCTGGCTGCTCCTTTCCTACGAGGGGGTCACCGGGGTCTCAGCATCACAGCCTCGGCCCGCGTGAGGGGGAAGCAAACGAGACCTCGCTTGCAGAGTGCAGCGGGTGCCCCACTGGTTTTGGGGTGCACGGCGGCGAGGGCCACAGAGGCGTGGAGGCTGCAGCCTGCCCCAAAGCCGTGCTCCGCCGATGAGCACCAAGTTATATTTATCCGGGCACTGCACATCGCTGGCTTCGGGACAGGAGTTTGTCACCCTCCGTCGGCGTTTATATTTATATCTGTCGGGGGGAGGGGGCTGCAGAACGGCTCCGGGGGCAGGTGGGGAGCCCAGGGTCCCTAAGATCAAGTCCAGCCACCCACCTGGAGGCTCCTGGGGGGATGGCAGCGCTACAGGACGGGGTGGGATGAGGGTTCAGGTTGGGTTAGGGTTGGGTTTAGGGTCAGGGTTAGGGTTAGGAATGAGTTTAAGGTTTGGGTGAGGGTTAGGGTTAGGATTGGGGTTAGCATTGGGACTAAGGTTTGTTTTAGGGTGTGTGTTAGGGTTGGGATTAAGGGTGGGGTTGGATTTAGGGTTGGGTTTAAGAGTTAGGGTTCAGATTGGGTTTGCAGCTAGGGTTAGGGTGTAGGGCTGGGGTTAGGGTTAGGATTAGGGTTACTGTTAGGGTTAGGCTTAAAGTGATTGTTAGGAGGAGGGTTAGGGTTGGGGTTTGGATTGGAGCTGGGCTTAAGGTTGTGTTTAGGGTTAGGGCATGGCCTCGGGCTGTCCCCAGGTGGTGGCACATGCCCGCTCACAGCTGGTGGCCAAGGCTGGGCCCGGGGGGGATCGCAGCGGTCGCAGCTACAGGTCCTGCTAGCAGCCCCTTTGCTTTCGCGTTGTTATTGTTCTTGAAATGTCAGCGAGGGCAGGGTTTCAGCGACGCGTCCTGGCTCCGAAATGCCCGGGATGCTTCGCAAAGGCCAGGAGGGGTATTAATAACAGGCTCCGCTGAAGCTGTGCAGCTCCAGCCCCCGTCCTTGCCTGACCTCGTCGGGGGCGGCTGGTGGCGCTCGGCTCCTCTCCTGCCCCCGACCCCAGCCCCCTGTGTCTGTCCGGGCTCCGCGTGTCCGTCTGTCCGGCTTCGGGGGCTGCTGAGGCTCCCCCAGCGCCCAGCGTCCCCCATGGTGAGCACCAAGCCCGGGTGCCACCACTGCGAGGAGAAGCTGAAGGACTCCGAGCTTTCCTAGGATGTTGGGAAGAGGTTACCCGGGGTGCCAATGTGCGGCTTCCCAGCTCCTGTCCGCTCATTATTATAATGAGCTGCCTCCCAATTAGCAAGCCAGGCACTCCTGTAACGGGCCCTGCAGCATCACGGTCACGTCCCCTCTGTCCCTGCTTCCCCAGAAGCAGACGGGACGCTACCGGGGTGTGCTGGGGGCGTGGGGTACGGGAGGAAGAAAGGGGGCCCGGTGTCAAAGTTGGAGAAAGAAAGGAAAATTGCAGCTCTCAGCAGGCCGGCGCTGGGGTGTGCGCTCGCACGCCAGTGCGCAGAGAACTGGGAGTACGGCCAAGTACCTTTATCAGAGGAAGCAGGCCGCCCAACAGCTGGACGGGGGAGCCTGCCAGGGCCCCCCCGCGTCCTCCCCAGCCTCCCCCAGCCCCACAGGTCCGGGGAGTCCCCCCGTGCCATCCTCGTACGGTGCTGGGCAGGAGAGGTTCTCCGCCAGCCGTCCCCGCTGCAAACCCTCGGCTGGTGTTTGCAAGGACTGCGATCGCCGTCCCACGGCTCCGGGGTCCCATGGTTTGGGGTCTAGCAAAGCCACCAGCAGCACCTCAGAGCTTGCACAGCTACAGGTGCACCCAGGAGGGGTTGCCCTCTGCTCCTGCCCTGCCTGTGGGCATCCGTGAGCCCTCCGAGGTCCTCAGGATGAGGAAATCAGAGGTGGCCGACTGGCTCAGCACGACACTGGGGATTTGGGGCTGTGAAAGGCAGGGTTTTCTTCACGGCGTGTTTGCAAGCAGTGGCTTTTCCTCTCCCCCCCTTCCCTCCTCTCTGACCCTTTGAGCCGGAGGTCTGGCTGCGCTGGGCAGCTCTGGCTCGGTGCCTTTCCCGTGTTGCTCTCCAGCCTCTCCGAGGCCAGGCTATAAACATTTCCCACGCCTCAGACCCTCTGAAGGGCCTTCCTCCCATTGAACCGAGTCCTTGGAAGAGAGCAAGCCAGCCAGGAGCGCTGCCACAGAGCAGCGGGAAGGGGCTGGGGCTGGGGGAGAGTGGAGGCTGAGGACGGAGGGCTGCTGTGAGCGGCACTTGCCATGCAACGTGCCTGCAGGATGGGTTAGCGTGCACGCAGGAGGGGCGTGCGCGCGGGGCATGCGCGCACAAGCGTGTGCATGCATGTGCGTGCATGCACAGCATGCAACTCCGTGCAAGGTGCATGCACGTGGGCTGCGAAACGCACACGTGCATGATGCATGTGCTGGGCTTGCGTGTGTGTGTGTGTGTATGTGTGTTTGTGCATACACGGCACGGCACGCAGGTGTGTGGGGGAACGCGTGGGCTGCAAGCTGCGCCCGTGCTCGTGTGCGTGTTGGGAAGGATGGGAGCCATCCAGAGTGATCCGTGGGGGCTTCCCTCACTGCTGCAGTGCTGGGGCAGCCCAGATTGTCCTGATTCACCTGGGAGGGGTCCCCAAAAGCAGCCAAGCACCCACGGCACCGGCGTGGCACCCACTGCGGGAGGGCCCCAGCGCGGTGCCACCAAGCGCGTCCTGCCCTGCACAGCGGCGTTCTGGGGGCTGTCACACAGAGCGCCTTTCACCCGCCCGCTCCCCAGCTCAGGGTGGCACGCTGGCCGCTGAAAGGGACAATTGAGCACGGCTGAGGTCACCCCCCCCAGCGTCCGTACCCCGTGCCCGCGTCCCCTCCCCGCAGCCCGAGGACGCTGCCAGCATCCCTCGGACATCGCTGCCAGCACCGGCGAGCAGAGGGGCCGGAGAGGGGCATGGCCATCCCCCCGCCGTACTCCCCGAGCCTCTTCAGGAGGAGGGACCGGTGAGTGGGGTCCCGGGGGGGACAGGGACAACGCCTGCCTTGGGGGCTTGGCGTGGGTCATGGTGGTGCCATCACGGGGCGGCACGCGTCACCTCCCCGGAGGGACACGGGGCGCCCTGCGTGTGTCCCCGCAGGGGATGGATGGATGGATGGATGGATGGATGTTTTGCATCCCTCCTTGCAGCACCGACCCCAGGTGCGGTTTTTTGGGGTGCTCCGCAGCATCCCCGAGTCATTTCTGGATGGGGTCCTCATGCATCTGGGGGACCGCCGTGACTGCGGGGCTTGCACACGCGTGTGCACACGCAGGATGCTGCTGGCTGCTTTCACACTCACACCCCGAGGTCCCCCAAACCTCCCCCCAGGACGCAGCTCTGGGGGTCCCGCACCCCGGGGCAGGGGAGGGGGCACCGCTACCGGGCCAGGGCCGGCTCCGGCCCCGCTGCAGCCCCGGCCCCGGCCGCGGGGAGGCGGCTCCCCCCCCCCAGGCGCGGCCCTGCCGGGTTATGCAAGGCCGGGGCGGAGCCGCTGCTGGCCCCGGGCTTGTTTTGCGCCCCGGGGTTTGTTTTGCACTCGGGGGTTGTTTTGCACTCCCGTTTCTGTTGTGTTTGTGCTGGTGGATTTTTTTTTTTTTCGGTGTTTTGATTATTTTTTTTTTTTTCCCCGGTCCGGTTTTGTTTTGCTCGGCGTTTTTGTCTGTGGTTTGCACTCACGTTCTGGGTTTGCTCTCCGTTTAGATTTGCCGTCCTTCCCCCTGCGCGCCCCCTTTTATGTGTGCGCACCCCCTTTCCCTTTGCGCCCCCCTTTGCGCACCCCCTTTCCCCTTGCGCCCCCCTTTCCTCTTTGCTCTCCCACCGCAGCCCCTTTCCCTCCTCCCCCACACCCCCCCAAGGCCCTGACCCCCCAATTCGGGGCTCTCCCCCCCCATCCACGCCCCCCCGCCGGTCTCGGGGGGCTCCGGGTGCAGATTGGGGGCTGCCCGCGGGTCCTTGCGGCTGGGGAACGGGGGGCTCCGAGCGGCCGGGGGGCTCCGGGGAGGGCCGGGAGGGGGCTGCGCAGCTCGGGGAGCAGCACCGGGGGGGGTCGGTGTACCGGGGGGGGGCGCGGTGTACCGGGGCAGCCCCGCACATTACCGGGCGTTACCGGCAGCGGCGCTGCGGGGCTGGGGGCGGCCCCCCGCCGACCCCGCCCGCCGCCCGTATAAGCGGGGGGGCGGCGGCAGGAGCCCGCAGTGCGCCCCGGGCCCGACTCTCGTTGCGATCGCTCCTCGCCGCCGCCGATCCCCGCAGCCATGAGCACCGGCGTGTACCAGTCCCCCATGGAGGTGGCTGTGTACCAGCTCCACAACTTCTCCATCTCCTTCTTCTCCTCCCTGCTGGGGGGGGACGTGGTCTCGGTGAAGCTGGATAACAGGTAGGGGCAGGCCTGGTGAATGGATGGGGAGGGGGGAGCCCGATGCGTTGCCCCCCATCAATGTGGGGAGCCTCAGGTGAAGGGGGAGCCCGGGGCATTGCTCCCCATGAAAGGGGGGGGCTCTTTGCGTTCCTGCCCCAACTGGGGGGGCGCTGATGGATGCATAATGAAGGGGGGCGCACCCCGGTGCATGGATCCCAGGGGGCTCGCTGCTAACGCCTTCCCTCTCCGCTCTCTTCCAGCGCCTCCGGAGCCAGCGTGGTGGCCATCGACAACAAGATCGAGCAGGCGATGGTGAGCAGCAGCCCTCTGTCGCCGCTGGGGGGTGAAAAGGGGGGGTCTCCACAGTGTGGGTGGGTGTCTGCCCCGGAGCTGGGGGTCCCCCCGCTCCCCAGCCTGTTGCTGGGCAGAGCAGCTCCTTTGTCTGCCTGCTGCAGCTGGCAGAGCTCATTGGCTCCGGCTGCGCCGCAGTGCGCAGGGAAAAAAGGGGGGGGGATGGATGGGGGACATGGGAAGGACCCTCCGGGGGGGTGTGGGGGACAAGCCGTGTCCCCTGGATGCTGGGGACTTGCAGCCTGCCAGCACCCCCGAGGAGGGGGGGGGTGATGATTGAGGCTGCCTGTGGATGTGGGGAGATGGGGACCGTGGGCTGGGGGGCACCGGGGTGCAGGGGATGGGGGGGGGGGATGTGGGGTCGTATGGGAAAAGTCCTGGGAAGACACCCCCAGGGCATCGCCGTGACGGTTCCGCTCCTTCATCTTGCAGGACCTTGTGAAAAACCATCTGATGTACGCGGTGCGGGAGGAGGTGGAGGTCCTGAAGGAGCAAATCAAAGAACTGTTGGAGAAAAACTCCCAGCTGGAGCGTGAGAACAGCCTCCTGAAGACCCTGGCCAGCCCCGAGCAGCTGGAGAAGTTCCAGTCGCGGCTCCCCGCCGAGGTGCTGTGCCCGCAGGAGCAGAGCCCTGGGGCGACCCCCTCGGCCCCGCACGCAGGGGGTTCTGCGGTGTAAGGTGGCTCTGTCCTCGGGGTGGGCAGAGCCACGGAACTCTTTCTACTTCCATCTCCTGCAAAAAAAAAAAAAAAAAGAACAGAACAAAACGCCAAAACCCTAAAACCACAACGCCGTTTTTCCGCCTTGTGCGGAGGACTGCCAGAGCCCGGCGCTGAGCCGTGCCCGCGTGAGGATGCTCGACCTCCGGGGAGGTGCCGGCAGCTGACCTCACCGAAACCTGGGTGCCCCGAGGCCCCCCGGGCACGTCGGTGGGACCCCGCCGTTGGAAGGAGCGTGCCCCGAGCCCCGTGCCTTTGCTGCGTTGGTTTATTCTTTTTTTCGGGGGGTGTTGAGGGGGGGGGAGGCAGCCGAAACCTGACTCTGGAGCAGCACGGGGCAGTTGTAGTTGCACGCGCGTCGGCGTGGGGATTACGAGGAAAAAGAGGAGGAAAAAAAAAAGCTTGTTTTACTAGTTCAGAGTCTTCTGTAGCCGTATCTATGTGCAAACATGAGCGGCGCCCGCCATGCTGCAGGTGCTCAGGGCCAGCCGTGCCCTTCTGTGTACAGCCGGGGGATGTGAGCGGAGACTGGACCGACAAGCGGCTGTAACTGGGTGAACTGGGCGGCCCGAAGGAGGGAACGGCGGCGATGGGGGGCAGCGCTCCTGCCTGCGCCCCCCGGGGCTTGCCGGCTTCCCAGGTGACGGGACGTCCCTGCGGACGTCAGACAGTTGGAGCGGTGACACGGTTGTGTAAATTTTGTTAGAAATGGCAATAAACTCTACTTTTTTATATAAGCGCCTGCCCGACCTGTGTGTGTGTGGCTGGGGAGGGGGGCACTGGGTGGGATGGGGCTGGTGCTGGGTTTCGTGGTGCTGCTCCTTGCTGGCTCCCCAGCAGGGAACCATTTGTGTTGATCCCCAAACATTTGAGGATCGGCCTCCCTGGCTGGGCTGAAACGGGATTTTGGAGATGAGAGCATCCTGTGGAAGGGTCTTGTCTGGGATGTGTGCAGGGATGTGCCGGGCTGGGGGCAGGCAGGGCGCTAGGCTCTTCCTCCACCGCTTTTCCCTTGGCTTCTCGCAGCCCTGATATATTTTTTTTAAGCGCCCTGTGAGGGTCGGAGCAGGGATGGGTGCACACAGTGATGCTGGATTTGGGCTTTTGGCTGAGGCCAGGCACAGCACCCCGCGTCCTCCCCGGGCGCTTTGCACCTCGGGCCAGCCAAGTGCTGCAGCGGTGCCCCTGGGGAGGCCACATCCTGCAGCCTCCCCTGCTGCTGCTGAGGGTGGCGTGAGGCAGGAGGGCAGGGCAGCCCCGGAGCGGTTGGTGCCCTGGAAACGCGGCACAAACACCAAAACAGCATCCCACGCAGCCGCCGGGGTGCCCGGCCCCATTGCCCCGGGGCTGGGAGCTGGCCGCGGACCCCCCCCCCCCCCCCCCCCCCCGCGGGCCCCCCCCTGCCCCCCCGGGGGGGCCGCCAACCTGGGGGGGGGGGGGGGGGGGGGGGGTACGCATATAGGGCGATCCCTTAACACGCACACCCCAAAACCGCTTTCTCCAGCTACTCCTTCACCCCCCCCCCCGGGGTGGGCAGAGCCCTCTGCAACATGGTGTGACACGGGGACAGCCAATGGCACCGGCAGCGCGGCCACAAACCCCTCCCTGCGGCTGGCACCGGCCCCCCCGGGCCCCCACCCTGAGCCCCCCGCTCCTTGGGGCTGCGCTGTCCCCTCCGTGGGGCAGGGGATGCGCGTCCCGCACCCCCCCCCCCCCGAGGGGTCACGCGTGGCTGCGGCAGCCTGGGCAGCGGAGGGTTAACGGGCCGCATCAGGAAGTTTCCAAGAAACGGCTGATTTGTTAAAATTTTCAAAATAACGAGAAGCGGCTGCCGGGCCTGAGCGGGGCTTTCCTGGCGGGATGCGATGCAGGGCCCGCGGCTCCGCTTCCCACTGCCCCTGAGGATGCTCCAGCCCCAAATGGGGACCGGGACCCCCACCTGTGTGGGGTGGGATGAGGTAGAGAAGGGACTAGAGACTGTTAGGGGATAGAGATTGGGATGGGATGGGATGGCATGGGATGGGGATGGGATGGGTAAGGGGATGGGATGAGGTGGGGAAGGGGCTAGAGACTGTTAGGGGGTAGAGATTGGGACAGGATGGGATGGGATGGCATGTCATGGGATTCCGGCTCAAAAAGAGGGGGCACTTCTTTACTGGGAGGGTGCCAGAGCACCACCACAGGTTGCCCGGAGAGGATGTGCCATCTCCTTCTCTGGAGATATTCAGAACCCGCCTGGATGCTGTCCTGCACAAAGTGCTCCAGGTGATCCTGCTCTGAGGGGAGGTCGGACCAGATGATCTCCAGAGGTCCCTTCCAACCCTGCCCATTCTGTGATTCTGTGGGATGTGATGGGAGAAAAGGGGCAGGGGGGAGGCTTGCTGGGGGAGGCTGGAGCCCGTGTTCAGCAGCTGCTCCATGCAGGGTGAGCACGATCCTGGGAGGGTGCTGGGGGCAGTGCTGGGAGAGCAGAGGCGGATGCAGGTCCACCAAGGCCAGGTTCACATGCGGGAGCACCCCCAGAGCTGTGTGTTCCTGCTCCTCCCCATGGGCCCTTCCATCCAGGAGTCCGTCCGCAGCCAAAGCAGAGCCTGGTGCGAGCGCCGACCCCTCGCATCGAGCATCCCTGGGCAGCCCCCCGGCTTTCCTTGGGGCTTCAAAGCACCCCCAGCAGCTGCTCCATCCACCTCCGCCTCCCGGAGGCTGCTGCCTGCCTTAGAAAGTATTTTCCTGCATTTAAATGAAAAACCACCCGGTTTACTCAGGTGCCCCCCGGTTCCAGCAGCAGGGAGCTAAGGGAGGTGCGGACGGGCTGGAGGGCGACGTGAGCGCCCGAGCAACCCGAGCTTCTTCTGCCTGGCTGTGCCAGAGCCAGCGTGACTGCCCCACGGGGTTAATGGTCCCTATTAGAGGAGATAAGGAGTCCGCCGGAGCAGTAAAACCTTCTGAGAACGCCAGCTTCCTCATTCCTGACCAGAAAGGGAGATGTGTTTAGAGGAAAACAGCAGCAGAACAAATCAATTGCTGACAAACAGCCGGGCCTTGGGGCCAGGCGAGCACCTCGGGGGACCTGCAGGGCTTCGGTGTGGGCTCGGAGCAAACGCTTCCACCCCGGGGACCGCAGTGTAATGAATGAGCGACGCGAGTGCCAGGGATTAGCCGGGATTTAGGGGCCTGGGGGACCTGGCCAATTTGGTTTAATTGATCATTAGAAGCAGCATTAATCCCCAGGAAAATCAGTGTGGGAAAGCCGGGCACCGGGGAGGACTTTGCTGGGGCTCGCAGGAGGACAGAAGGCGGCTCCTGCCCTGCTTCCCCCCGTCACCCCCCCCAAAGCCTTTTGCTGACACAGCTGGCGGCATCGCGGTGCCACCCAAAATCAGGAGACACCCCCGGCGCCCAGCCCTCCTCCCTGCCCACGCAGAACCAAAATCCGATTGCAGCGCCGGGGGTGCCACCGGGCTCGCCGGCGCCCGGTTATTCATTCTCCCAGAGGGAGACCTTTGGACCATGCAAAGCATGGGGAGAGTCCGGGCTGGCATCCTGCCCTCTGGCAGCCTGCTTGGCAGGGCTTGGGCTCGCGCATTTTGGGGTGGCAGGATGCGAGCGGGGGGTTCTGCCTCACAAGGATCCACGCTGCGGTGCCTTCTCCTTGTGACGGGGTCCCTAGCGTCCTCCAGCAGCTCACTGAGACCTCCTGAGCGTCCCCAGAGCATCTCCACCTCTATCCCCACGCTGACCCCACACCGGTGCCGCCGGAGCAGCGTGGAGGAACCGCCGGCGCGCCGGCTCCCAGCTTCTTCCCAATTAAACCGATTTCTCAGACGGCTCCAGCCATGCAGCAGCTTTGTAGCTGCCACCGCCGGGGTCTCCCTGCCCTCCCCGTCCACCTGCTCGCTTGTGTAACGCGTGGCCCCCATCCCTGCGGCGGGGATGTGGCCCAGCAGGGGCCCGTCCCGCCCGGCCGGCTGAGAACAAGGCAGCGCCGTGCTGGGATGCGAGCAGCGGGCGCCTCTGAAGCTGCCGCCCCGGGACCACACGGTGCCAGCCCGCTGTGCCCAGGAGCCGTGGCGGCGAGCGAAGTGGCACATCAAAGCCCTCCAAGCTCAGCTCCCTGCAGCCCCCGTCCAGGCACATGGAGAGGATTTGGACCGTGAGGGCGGCAGGTCTGGGGACGAGGCTCAGGGACGCGCCAGCATCCTCCTGCTCCAAGCATCCCGGCTGCAGGCTGGGTGCCCCTCGCAGCTCCGCAGGTGACAGGGCAAGGCTCGCTGATGCAGGGACACGAGGATCAGCAGCTGTGCTGGCTGAGCTGTGCTCCCCAGGGCACCCCGGATGGATGGACAGCGTGGCTGCATGGCCCTGCACTAACGGGAGGAGGTGCCGAGATCCCAGCGCAGCAAAACCCCCTGCTTAGCACCCCCCAGGCAGTCCCATGCCAAAGGCTCCCGAGGTGCAAGAGACATGCAGCAAGGGTGCAGATCAGGCGCCGTTTTGGGGAGCTGAGCAGCAGAATTGGACACGGGGTAGAAAGTTGCGTCTGATGCTGATATCACAGGATGGAAGAAGGAGGGGTCAGGATGCACGAACGGCCTGGATGGCAAAACACCAAGCCACCAGCTCTGGAAGATGAGGTAATTATTGTTATTGTTGTTAGTGCAGTCACAATAACAGCCACTGCTTGTTGCAACTGCATCGCGGCTGGCATCGCCACCACCAAGCAAAGCCAGCACCGCGGAGCCGTGCCAGTGACACCTTGCTTCTGTCCCCAGCACCCTCCTGATGGGGCAGCACGGGGTGGTCTCCTCCGGGGAAGTGTCCCCAGATGGGTCCCCAGCCCTTCATCCCATCTGGACGGTTTGTTTGGGAAGTGGGGAAGGTGCCACCGGGGCGGCAGAGGCTCGGTGAAGTACCAGCAGCGCTCTGCTGCCCACCCCCGGGCTCTCAGTAGGACACCGAGGTCCTGGGGGGTCTCCTTAGACACCAGCCCCCGCTGTCAGGCAGCTCGATGGTGCATCTCACCAAACCTGGCAGCCCACGTGGCCCCACAGCCATGCCCTCAACGTCTCCACAGCTTCCCCCCTCCAGGCCGTGCCACCTCCCCACACAGGTACTTTCCATCCCAAACCACATCCAAGGGGAATCATCTCCCGGGCGCACCAAAACCAGAATGCTTTCTTCCTGTTTCTGCCTTTTTATTTATTTATTTATTCATTCATTCATTTATTTAGAGAAGCCATCAACCCGGAGAGCTAAAGTCCACGCGACTAGCTCAGATCGCCTTGTGGCACCCGACAAGCGCCACCACGCTGCTGATGAGCAAAGCCACGCAGAATAACATCTGTTGTTGTTGTGTTTTTTTATTTAAGGGTTGGTCTCTTCAGGCCTTGCAGATAACACTCCCCACGTGCGATGCGCCCTGTCCTGGAGGAGGAGCATTTCTGGAAGCTGCCGCTCGCCTTGCCAGGAGGGGCCGGTGCCTCCCCCCGCCGCACAGCCCCAGCTGCGCACCCAGCCCCGGCTGCGGCCGCTCCCAGCCCTGCCGGAGCTGCCGCTCGCCCCGCTACCATGTTTGGGTGTTTTTGGAGCCAGATGATGACTCAGGCTGTTCCTGGGCAGTGTTTACACAGCCGTGACGGGAGCAGGGCTGGAAGCCGTGCCATGCCCATCCTGGCCGGTTGTGCCCGGCTCCTGTGCTCGTGCCGGTGACAGCTCCAAAGTGGGTCATTTGGGACTGCTTCACCCTCTCCCGGCAGGATCTGCCCAGCAACCTCGCTTCCTTACCCAATGCCCGTGCTATGCAGTCCCTCAGCCTGTGCTGTGCCCGTGGCACGGCTACGTCCCCGTCATGCTGCAGGCATCTGCGTCCCCTGCGTGCCTGCTGGAGCTCATGCCATTGAGGTTTCTCGGAAACTTCTTGGCGAGCACAGTCAGCAGAAAAAGCATCCCGATCCCACGGGGAGCCAAGGGCAGCGTGACCCACCTGGGGCCCTTCGCAGCCACAGGCGTAGATTTGGGTGAAATCACAGGTTTGGGGTGAAAGCAGCTGGGATGGAGCCCCTGAGAGTGAAAATCCTCAAAGATCGCTTTCCACCTCTTTCTTTGCTTCCTGTGCCATGGGAAGCCCGGCCCTTGTGACCCCCACCCCACATCCAGTCCTGCCGCGAGAGCAGAACCGAAGCCCTTCCCTGCCCTGCCCACAGTGCCTCATAGCCGCTGCCCAAAATAGCTGGAAAAGCCCTAAAATAACCCACCCCTGCCCACTCACTCCACTCCATGCCCCGAGGAAGGCGGAGGAGTGTGCATAAAGCACGGGGGAGGACCAGCCCCGAAATACACCCCTGTGGGTGCAGCTGCCGCGGCTCCTGCGAGCACCCAAACCGCAGCCGCCGGTGGGTGCCGGGGGCCCCTCGCCACGCTCCGTGCGGCCGCACAACCCTCCGTCTGCTGACGCACGGCCTCCCCGTGGCGTGCTCGGGCTGTTTGTGTGCCCGCTGCCCTGGCTACCAGCCGCTGAGTCACCGCGCATCCTCCCCGCGTGGGAAGCCCGGCCTCGTGTTTTCCACAGGCTCCCCATGCCTTTCGGGGTGGGGGGAGATGTCGACGCGGAGCACGGGACATCCTGGGGACCGGGGCTGCCTGGTGGGGTGGTGTGTTGGGGAACAGGGGTGCCGGGGGTCCTGCTGGTGGCGGTACCCAGCGGCGTGTGCACGAGGGTGGGTGCGGGTTTGCTCCATCAGCTGCCCCCTCGCGCCTGCGCCGACCCCTGCCCCACGCGGGGGTCCCGCCAGCCCCGCACGCTGCAGCCCCGTCACTTCCCGGAGTGGGGCCCTTTGGGGAAGCGAGTGTGGATGCCGGTGAGATGAGGCAAAGCTTGGGCAATGGGGGCGGGCAGAGTGGCGTGACGAGCGGAGCCCGGCCCTTCGTCACTTCGCGGCCCCTGCCTTACGCCAGCCCTGCTGCGGGGAAGGCAGGAGGGGTGACCGCCCCGCCGCGTGCCCACCCTGCTCCCCAAAACCCAGGGGGGCAGAGCAGGAGCTGCGGTGCCAGCCCAAGCCAAGCTCCGTGCTGCCCACCCATCCCCGGGGGTGCAGCGGTGAAAGGCAGCCAGGCTGGGCCTCTCCATCCCCGGGGTGATTTGGGGGAGCAGAATGAATCCAGACCCCCAGCCCTGCGGCTGCGACCCGCCCCGAGGTGCCGGCAGCATGCCCTGGGGACCAGCCCAGGGGACCCTGCTCCCTCGGGGTGGGATGTGGGGACCAGGGCAGGGGGGTGAGCGGCTTGGGCACCGGCAGACTTCCTGCAGGCGTCACCGCCAGCCCTTCCTCTCAGCCAGCCAGACAGACAAACGGATGGACGTGGGGCAGGCGGCATCCCGCACGCAAGCAGGTGCCGGTGCTGCTCACCCTGCTGCAAGCAACGGGGCCGCTTACCGGCACCCCCAGCCCCACGGCCCCCCACGGCCCCCCAGCGCGGGGCAGGCTCCAGCATCTGGAAGGGATCAGCGCCTCCAGCCGCTGCGGGGAAAGGGAGGGCTATAAATAGCAGCCAGTTCCCAAATCAGAGATTAAAAACAACAACAACAAATCAAGACCAGAGCACGAAGTGCTGGCGTTTCTGCCCGGCGTGTTTATATATTTAGTCTCTTTTTTTCCCAGTTCCTCGCTTGTTTTCGATCTTCCCTCCTCTCTGTGATGTTCCGGGGCTGTCCTCTTGCCCACTGGGCAGGATCCCAGGGACGCATTTCTTGGAAGGTTGCAACCTCCTTCGTAGCTTGAAAACAAAGTGCGGGCAGGAACATCCCAGGACCCTTTTTCTGCTGGTTTAAGCCCAAGCACGGGCTTGCTCCATGGAGCCAGGCTGAGGGACAGGGAGGTGGCCCCACGTCTCACCGAGGTCACAGAGGGGAGAGGAGAAACAACCCCGTGGCCCCGGAGCCGGTGCGGCTGTGTTTATCCATGTTTTATTGCCCTTTGAAGCTGTTTCAGTGGAAGGGCTGAGGTTTGGCAGCGCCGCGATGCAGCCTGGGCCAGGCCGGCGTGACACACGCACACCACACAGCCTTCGTTGGAGAAATAACCTCATAAATCTGCTTAATACGGGCACTGAATCATCCCCGCTCCTCTCCCATTGAGCCGAGCCTTCCCTGCTCTGAGAAAAAAACACGGATGGTGAAAACAAGGAGCAGGGAGGATCCCTGGAGAAACAAGGCAACGAGAAATGCGGGGACAACTTCGCCAGCCCCCCTTGGTGTGCCTGCCGTTAGGGTTAGGGTGAGGCGAGCTTCCCAAGGCCCTAAGGTCACCTTTTGGCCTTGGATGGAGCAAGGTGGGGGCAGCCTGGCTGGGGGCAGGGTTCTTGTCCATGGCAGGGGTGGAACTGGAGGACCTTCAAGGTCCCTTCCAGCCCAAACCATCCTGCGGCTCTAACGCCTGGCCCTGGAGCCACGGAGCAGCATGGGGCTCGTGCTGCCCAGTGGTTTCTAGAGGAAGAGGGAGGCTGGTCTCACCCCGCCACATGTCTAGGTCAACGTCATGGTCTCCAACAGTGGCCAGCAGTGGGGTGGACATCCCTGTCCATCCTCGTGGTCCCCAGGGACTCCCCTCTTGGATGCAGCAGCACCGCTGCACATTGGAGCCCATCGGAGCCAGCACAGAGGACGCAGGATCCTTCCCATCCCCTCCAGGGCTGGCCACAGCCCCTGAGCAGTAACCCCCTGGCAGAGCTGGACGTGGCCAGGAGGAGAGGAGGCTGTGGGGACCCCGTGGTCACCCTGGTGGCCATCGATGGCCTTCTGCAGGGCTGCGAAGTGCCCCCAGGGGCCAGCCCCACGGGCAGCACACCTCCGGAGAATGATCTCACCCAGCAGGGACCTGGCGCTTCGGGGCTTTCTTGAAGGCTCTGGCTGTGTCATGACTACATGGCCACCCCAGCTTTCCTTTTAGAGGCAGAAATTGTGAGTTTCCTGAGTTCCCAAGCGGGGCGGGAGAAAAAAAAAAAAAAAAAAACTTGGAAACTTTTCTAAATATGAACGTCCGCAAAGGAAGCGTCGCTAGAAAATACGTGACTTGAAAGGACAAGAAGCAAAAAATAAAACCCATGACGTCCTCGGGATTGCGCACGGTGCCCGTATGGCGCATCTCAGCCCTCGTACGTGCCCGGCTCGCAGCATCCCGACGCTCTCGCAGCCGAGGCGAGGAAAGCCCGGGCTGAGCCGTGGCTCTGCTGACACAGCACGGAGCGGGGAGAGCTGCGCTGGGCTGAGTTCAAGGTCGAGGGCTGTAAATTCCTGGTTATTTTTAGCTGCGGGATAGCAGCTGGCGGAAAACAAGAGGAAGAACAGCTGGGATGCAGGGAGGGAGAGGGGGTGTGAGGAAGGTGGTTGATTTATCGTCCGAAATAAGGGTGAGACCTTCGGGGATGGAGGGGAGAGATGCTGGGGGCAGTAGCTGGGGGCTCCCACCTACCGTGCAGACGCAGATGTGGGGACACTGTGGTGGGGCAGGAGGACCAGGGAGCGCCCTCGGTCAGCATCCCATGGCAGCGGCGTCCCCCGCGCCCAGCCAAGGGCGGCTGCAGAGCTGGGAGGCACCTGGGCTGCCCAGAGCACCACCGTCCCACGGGACGTGTCCCTGAGCATCACGGCCCCATCACGGGCTGGGGACACGGGTGTCCCTCCCTGCCTAGCGGTGCCAGCCCTGGCAGCAGGATGGAGGCACGTGAGCAGATCCTTCGTGCCCTGGCTGCCACCGGCGCGAACAACGCAGCGGGAGACCCCGTGTCGGGAGCCAGCCACCGCCGTCGGCGCACAAAAGCTCCCTTCACCAGCCGAGGAATGAGAGCAGCACGCACAGCCGGCGCCGAAACTGGGACGGGGACAGCCGGGGTGCAAGTGCTTCTCAGACAGAAAGGCCTTTGTGAAACGGCCACCGCCGAGCAGCATCTCCACGTCCCCCACGGCCGCACCACCTCAGCCCCCCGGTGAGGTCTGCAGGGAGGTCCCAGTGTGTGGGAGGCGCTGGACACCTCCTCGCTGCGGCTCCCTTGGGGCTGAGGCTCCAGTGTGCTGGGTCGGCCGGCACTCGCTGGCCTGCAGGGAGCCAGCAGAGGTTGGATGCTGGAGAAGAAAACCTCCAGAGGCTCACCTGCACCACCACGGAAAGGTGTTGCCTGACCTTCCCTGAAGAAGACTGGAAACTGCGTTGACAACTGCCAGGTCTCCACTAGTGAGACACTCCCAACGGGTCTCGTGGCATCTTTGCAAGCCTGGCTGAACCTGACATCAGCTCCATCCCCTTCCGCTCCCCAGGTGTGGGGTGGGGTAGATCCTCTCCCACCCCCTGCAGCCCAGAAGAGCTTGGTTCCTCAAGGAAGACTCCGAGGTAACTGCGGAAGCCAGGCCTGGAAGCTGCTCCATGCCCCGAGGGCACTGCGGGGTGGACGTGCTCTCCTGCCAGCAGCCAGCGCTGGTGTTGCAAACCCCCTGTTTTCAACTTTATGTAAGCAGGGAACCCAACCCTGCTCCGGGACATGGTGAAATTGCAGCCGTACGGAAACAATTAGAAAGGGGAGGGATAAGGAAGAAGCTTTGCTTTATTGGCACAAAGAAGAAAACAGAGCCCGTGAGCCAGGCCAGATACGTCTGTGCTGGGAGAAAATAGCCCACGAGTGCAAGAAGGGCACAGAGATGGGACTCACACCCGGGTGGGATGGGGCCAAGGGCTTTGCTCGGGGGCGAAGGGCGCAGGTCCTGCTGCACTGGCAGGAGATGGCTCTCAAGGAGATGCTGTGTCACTGGGGATGCCTCTCTCACCAAGCTGGAGACCTCAAGAAAGGCCAAGGCAATTGCGTGTTGACCCCAAAAGACCTGCTGGGATCCCCTCCACCGAGCCCACCGATGGTTCCTCGCTCTGTCCCACCATCTGTCCTGGGGAGCATGTCCTCCCTGTGGGATGGAGGACAGGGCAAGCGCTTTGTTCCTGGGGTCAGCATCCCTTTCGCAGCTCTGGGTAACACCAAACACCCCACGAGGCATGGTCCTGGCTCAGGACCAGCCTCGCGGCTCAGCCTGGCACCCAGCAAAGCCGCCTCTCCTGACGGAGCGCCGCTGTCTGATGACTGCAGGGCTTGTTGATGGGGAAAGCTGGCCACCAGAGCTGCTGGAGAAAGGCACCCCGTGGGCATGGCGCGCTCCGAAGGCAGAGTGATTTTATCCCCCCCCCCGTGGTGAGTCAGCTTGCAAAGCGGAGGCTGGACGGGTGTCTTCAGGGGAGGTTTTGGGATTACGACACCGCGTCGGGAGAGCTTCACCCTCTGCGTGCTCCCATGGAGGAGAAGTCCTCGGTCCACAGCGGGAAGGGGTGGGGTGCAGGTGCTGGGCACCCGCGTGGACACATGAACCGGTGAGCCCCAGCCCCAGGTGCCCATGCGGATGTGGCCGTGCTCTCTGTCTCCTAAGAAGCTCCCCAGGGCAGCTCCCCCCTCTCCTTTTGGGACAGGGGGATGCAGGAGACCCCTGGGAGCTTTGCAGAGCGCAGGGTGCTGGCCGTGCTGCTCACACGGGGAGAGTCTGATGCAAGCACGCAGGGAACTTGCTCCGCTGGCAACTTCCACCACGTCTTTCATCAGCAGCCCTCTGGGGCGGGAGTCCCAGGGAGTAAATACCTGGGATGTGCTGGGGAACAGCTAATCCCGGGTTTGCCCTGCCCGGCAGGGGAGGAGGAGCAGGGCAGGTGAGATGGGGCTTGGGGCGCTGGCTGCTTCTCTGCGCGCCTGCTCGGGCTGAAACCCCTGCCAGATAAAAAAGCCAGCTCTTGAGGCCAGGAACCTGAAGCCATGGGGGAAAAATCCAATGCCAGGGTGCCCAGAGCCCACTCGAAGCTCCAGCATGAGGCATCGCCTCCTACCCCAAGGTGTGCCCGTGCCAGACCCAGCTCACGTCCCCATGGCCAACACCATGCTGGAGCCACAGCCCGACACCTCCTCACCCCACCACTGCCAGCCCTGTGCCCAGATCTTCAACAGCTCTGCCCTGCCTGCTTGCTCCAGAGTGCCCTAAAATACCCCAAAACATCCCCCCGGGGCCAGCAGAGCAGCCCGTGGGCCTCACGGGGCGACCAGACTGACCTCGCATCCCAACCAGGACCAGAGCACTTGCCGCCCCTTCGGCTTATTCAGGTGGCTGTTTCCATGCCCTGTCCCCTCCCCTGCCCTTGGGTTTAGGGTCGGAAATGATGGATTCTTTCCTTAGTTCCAAATCTGAACATTGTTTTCTTTTGCGTCTCTTTTGGTTTTGTTTCCTTTTTTGTGGAAAATTCCCAGCGCTCGTCTGTCTTGGGGGCCAGGCAGGGAAGTGAAAGCAAACACTGCTCTCAGCTGAGCCCAGGGAGGCTGGAGGAGCTGGAAATTTGAAGCACAGGCTGACCCCGAGCACTTTCCACATCCTACAGCCAACCCCTGGCTGAGCCTTTTGCAACAGCCAGGTGTCTTTGTACCATCTCCCAGTTCCTCCTTCCCAGCTCGCTATTTCCTATTAGCTGCAGGAGTCCTGGCCCATGCTAGAGCTATCTGACCCGGCACAACGGGATGCCTCGGGCGTCCACTTTGTCCTTTGAAGTGCTCAGCACTCTGGGCCCCCTCGGTGCGATGGGGAGAGCATCCTGCAAGAACGTCTGGGAGGAGCTGGGGTGGGCGCAGGTGGTGGCGGGTGGCACAAAGCCATGGGCTGGGTTGCTTGGGGCAGAGCAGGGCGCAGGGGTCCTGTCCCCCGTGGCGTTCCCCACATCGGCCCCTCTGTGACCTCCTGCTTTCGCTCAGGCTGCCCGAGGGACCTCGTGTTCTTGCACCCAAGGTCTGGAGAGGAATCACTCCCATCCTGGCCCCTGAGGGAGCACAGGACGTTTGGTGCCCCCCACCCGTGGGGGACATCTTCCACACCTCCTCATGCCCTCGTCGGGCTCCCCGCAGCCCCGTTACTGCTGTTGCGGAGGCAGCAGGCTGGGGCCATGCCCAGGAGCTCGGGCTGGCTGCTCACCAGATAATTATAGCTCGGCTGTTTATATACCCCGTCCCGCGGCCGCAGGAAGGAAGGCTGCAGGGCTACGTAACCGGGCTCCCCACCCCTTTCCCACTTCCCCCTCCCACCCGCACCCCTGCGTGTGAATCCGGCACTTGTGACGCTGCGGCGCAGCCCGGTGCTTCAGAGCCCAGTTTCCCCTTTCTTGCAGGGACGCCCATGGGGCCGTGCACCGGGATGTCTCCAGGCTGCACCGGTTGTGGTGGGGCACGGGCCGGTGCAGCCCCACCAGGCTCCTGCATCCCCCAAGCTGGGAGCTCCTCGGCTCGTCTGGGGACACCAGGACTTGTCCTTGTCCCCATGGCTCAACCACATGTGTCCTCCCCGCACTGCGGGCGCTGTGCTGGTTCTCCGTGGTCTCCACAATGATACCAATCCTTGGGGAGCCCAAACAGGAGGACTTGAGGCCATTCCTCTTCCCATGCTCAGCCTACGAGCACCCGAGGGGCTGTGTCCCACCACCACCACGAGTGCTGCAGGCTGACTGCAGCATCTCCATCCCGGTGCCTCCACCCTCCATCCCCAAATGTAGGATCAGCTCGGCCATCCCAGCTTGTTTGCCGGTGGCCGAGCAGGGCCGAGCAGAGCGCAGTGATCCTGCACAGCCTGCTTGGCTGCAGGAATGGCAACAGGAACGGGAACGGGAATGGGAACGGGAACGGGGACGGGGACAGGAACAGAACGGGCTGTGCCTGCACCACACCACAAGCCAGCTGTGACCAAGCCAGCGCTTTCTGTGTTTGTTTGGGCTGTTAGATAACTTCGAAAGCAGAAGCTGGAAGGGCTGGCGGCTGAACAGTTTGTTCTTTCTGACTTCTGCATGCTGCTGCCTTCAAACCACAACGCCTCAGTGATGAGACGCTGAAGCCGCAGCCCAGCTGTGCCCGCTCAGGGAGCCACGCTGCAGAGCCCCTCCGTGTCCCCCGGTCCCCTCCTGCAGAACCCGCCCTTGCTCCGTGCCCAGCTCCTTGCAGCCCAAGTGGTGAGGGGGTCTCCCCCCCCGGCCACGCTCCCAGCCCCAAGACCAGCTTGTTCAGGCTCCATGCCCTCTCCACCTGGTGCCCACCGACGTGGGAAAGCAGCCTCCTTCTGCCAGCCCCAGGGCTGGCACAAGACCTGCTCTCGGAGCTCAGTGCACGGACCACCATGGTCCAGCAACACGCCGTCCCCGTGGGGGCCGAGCAAGGAAGCCCCACAGCTTGCTTGAGCGATGGAGGGAGGGGTGCAACACGTCCCAGCAGGGCTTTAAAGCTCCTGGCAAGCACAGGAAGGCAGGGGCTCCCCGTCACCGAGGACAGGGCATCGTGGGGAGCTGCGCAACCTCAACGGCTCCCCACCAAGCGTGCTGGGGAACAGGCAAGATCAGAGCCAGGAGGAAAGCTACAGGCTCGTGTGCTTTCCTGTGGTGTCAGGGCAGGCTTGTTTTTGAGCTGCCAAAGAGGAAGCCAGGCTCAGTCTCCAGCTCGGCTTCTACACCCTCCCGTGCCAGGAGCGCGCCCTCCATCCCCTCTGCTGGCCCAGCTTCTGGTGATGCACTCTGCTCATGGCTTCCACCTCGGGACCCCAGGTGGATGAGAGGAGTGGACCCAACATTGAATTGGCATGAGCCAGGGATGAAAACCCAGCCCACAGGACTTAAAAGTGGGGAGATCTCCCCGGGGAGGTTCTCCAGCCTCAAGTCCCCATCTTCTCCCAGCCGTGAGGTCCAAAGGACGCGGCTGTCCTTGCACAGGGGACAAGGAGCGCAGCCCAAGCTGTTTATTCACTGCCTTGCTCCTCGCAGGGAGGAGCAAAGCAATGGCACGCCGGGCGAGATAAGGCATGGCTGCTGCAGCTGCGCTCGCCGGGAGCCTCGTCCTCCGCTCCGGGCCCGCAGGTGCATTTGAGGTCAGGCAGAGGAGAGGCTGCCAACTGCAGCACAGCCTGGACTCGCGGCTCTCTGCAGCGAGGAGGGCACGGCAAAGCTCCCGGCCACCTCCAGCAGGCTGCTCGTGGCCCAGGAATCCACCTTTGCACAGCACAAGGGGGGTCGGGGCGTGCTGGGCATGTGCCAGATGGCCGTAAATGGGAGCACTGGGACGCTTGGGTGGGTGTCCTCGTCACCGCGCGGCCCCGGATGGGTGCGCAGCGGGATGTGCGGCTCCGACACAGCACGGGACCATGGTTCTCACGAGTGCAGTCAGCCCACATGAGCAGGCAGCTGGGAACTCGGTGGCCGGGGCTGGCTCCCTGCAAGCAATGTTATTTTTGTCTCTCAGTTCCTCTCTTGTTTCTGCCGGGTGGCAACTGCTTCTGCTGTTGGCCAAGCAATATATATATATATATATATATTTTACCTCCACTATTTTTCTCTGTGGCTCCTTGCTGCGGATGCTTTCAAAGGGCCGGAGCAGGTAGCTTGCTTTGTGTGCCCAGAGGAAGAGGAGGGATGTATGGGGCAGGTGATGCCGGGAAGGTTTCCCAGACCAGGTGGGGGAAGCATGCACCTGTAGCATCGGCTGTGTGCAAAGGCGAGCTCCTTGCAGGCAGCCAGGGCACACCAGGGTCAGCCTTTTCCCGAGGGACCCACAATGCCCACATCCTCCCAAGCATGCCAGCAGCACATGGTGCAGGAGCACATCTGCACCCTCATCATTGAGGAAGTGCTCAGTGGGGAGCAGGAGAAAGAAGCAGGGCTGGGGTACTGCGGCTGCAACCCCTAAAAAAGCCACCTCACCCCAGTGGGACTGGGTCGGGGCTCCGTAACGGGGCAGGGAGGCTGGGCCCTGAGCCACACAGAAAGCCTTGAGAAGCTCAGAAAGAGCCAGAAGCTGCTGCAGGACGGACGCCCACCTCGGATCTCAGCCAGCTCGAACCTTCCAGGCTGTTCTGCTGAGCTGGAGCCCCGTCCCTGGAGCTCTGCAAGGACTTGGCTTGCACAAGCACGAACCTTTTCCCTTCCCGGGTCACGAGACCCAAACAGCCCCGACCAGGAGCTGTTTTTCTTTTTTTTTTTTTTTTTTTTTTTTTTTTTGCTTTATCAGGATCTTGCTGAGATAGGCGGTGTTCTCAGCGAGCGGGTCATGTTTGCGCAGCGGTTTGTAAATGCAAACCCTTATGTAAGAGCGCGGGGTTGCTCCGGGGGCTTGGCTGCCCGCGCGCGCATGTGCACGGCGCGCCGCCCGCTTCGTGGCCGCTGCTGTCATCGGGGCGACGAGAGCACGGGGGGGCCGGCCGCGTGTCCCCGGCTCTCGAGGTGCACGGCGTGAGCACGAGGTGTCCCTTGCAGCCGCCTCCGCTCGGGGTGTGAAGGGCTGCACGCCCGCCGCACGCTCCCCCGGCTGCTTCCAGCAGCAGCGCTCCCCCTCCGCCGGCTGGCCCTGCTGCCAAGAGCGCCTGTGCTTGCTCCAGTAACCCAGCTCCTGAAGGTCGCTGGCTCGAGGCCGGGCTCGCGTCCCGGCTGCCTGTTTTTATTATTGATTGTCCTTATCGTCGCTCAGCGAGTACAGCCTGTCCCCAGCACGCCTGCTGCCTCTCCCTCTGCTTTTTGCCCAAGCTCTGGCTCTCCCCAGCGGGCAACCCGCGAAGACCGCGCTGCCTGCCCTGGGTTGTGCCAGCGGTCAGCCCGGCGTCACCACTGTCACCGCTGGAGCCCTGGGAGAAACCTGTGAATCAGCACTTGCTGATGCAGTGGGAAAACCTGCCTTTGGGGGACTGTCAGTCTTTTTGGCCCCGAAGCAAAGGAGACCTCCTCCCTCCTGCCTCCAGAGGCTCCTCTCTGGGAAAAAGGGAGCGCGATGGGCTTCTCCGGCCCCAGCAGACACCTCTGCCACAAGCCAGGTCTGGCTGTCATGCCATCCCCCTGCCACTGCGTGTGTGACAACCCACCAGTGCCACCAAAATGTGCCTGCTCCATATCCGTGATGCCCATGCCTGATGCTGCCAGGGCATCTCCATCTGCAAGCAGGGGATGAGGCAAGGATGTCCACAGCACCTGATGACTGGGGAGGGCGCAGGGTGGCAATGTCCCTCTGCGAGGCAGGGGCAAGTCCAGGAAGCAGCAAAAGAGAGGAAGAAAGAGAGGAAAGAGAGGAACTGAAAGAGAAACAGAAAGGGAAACAGAATGGAGAGAAAGAGAAGGAGAGAGAGAAAGCAGGAGGGAGAGCAGGTGGAAGGGAGGGAGGGAGGGAGGGAGGAATTGAAGAAGGGAGGGAGGAGGATGGAGGAAAGATGGGAGGGAGGCTGGAAGGTCGAACTCCCTGCACCACACCTGCAGCGAGCCACGTGCTGATGGAGCCCACCAACAAACACGGGGGCTGGACACCGAGCTCTGAAATGCTTTCCCGGGGGAATGGCCAGGATCTCTGCCACTCAGGTTGCTTTAAACCAAGCTGGAAAATGTATGGCAGGAACATCCCCAAAGTGGTGTAGGGGACACGGGGAGGGGAACCCCATGCTGCTCCAGGGCCAGCTGTCACCGGGAGCATGGGGCACCCCAGCCGTCCCCACGTGCGTCCTGGTGCCAGCTGCTTTCCCCACACTGCCGCGGGGAGGAAGGCTCGTGGAAAGGACCATCTCATGGCAGAGTTCAGCAGCTGCCGACTTACAAATGTTACCCCAGATAATCCCATGTCCTTGCTGCCCAGGCAGCTGTGGGTGCCACGCTTGGCCATGACAATCTGCAGGGGCCAGCAGGCTTCCCAAACGTCCCGTTCGCTCCTCCTTGACGAGCACAGTCATCCTCCCTGCGTGGAGAGCCTTGCTGTTAAGAGCACGTTTGGACTGCAAGGCAGATGATGTGACCTGCAGCTCCGGGCCGTGAGCTGGTCAAATTGAATCGGGTTTTAGCATGCTAATTGCCGTATATCAGCCAGCACATGATGCAGCACACCCTTTTCATACTGCAAACCCGCTGCTCTCTGAGAGGTTCCCAACCTGCCAGAAGACACAGCAGAAGCAGAAGGCAGAGCTGACCCAGGCAGCACCCGGCACCCCTGGGGCACACGCAGAGAGGACCGACATCGCTGCAAAGCAAGTCCCTGGGGACACACCCTTGGAAAGGGAAAGCTAAGGCCCCAAGGGGATGGTTGGGTCACTTTGGGCATTGTGGCATCCCAACCCAGCCCTCTGGAGGTGCCACCATGCCCAAGGCAACGCAGCCACCCGTGCGTAGGGCTGCACGGCAGGGGCAGCTGGGACACCAGCAAACAAGTCTGCACCTTGCTGGGGACGATCCCCAGCGGGGTGAGATGCGCTCTCTGGAGAGGAGTGGAAAATTCCTCTTGCCGTGCCGGGCACTCCCTCAGCCCAGCACATCAGCTGTTGTCTCGCAGGACTTGGCATGCCCCGCAGTGTTTATCAACACCGTTGCGCAAAGGGCCGTGGCACACAGCTTGGCAGGGGCGCGTGGGCCGCTTGGGCAACCGGCTCTGCCGAAAGCCAGAGCACTTGGGAAAGAGTCCCGCAGCCCGCACGGGCGGGGAGACACGCCTGGGAGTCCGGCACGGTGTCGTCAACATGACGGCCATCGGCACCTGATGGCTGACAGCGTTGTCTGGCTCCTGCACTCAGGCACCGGGCCCTGGGTTTCGCTCCATCTCGTGTGACTCCCCCAGCACGCCCTCGGCACGTCCACAAACACGAGGTGGTGCCGTTCTCTTTGGTTCTGGGGTCCACAGAGCAGACGCCAGCTCCAGAACCCATCCCCAAGCCATAACAGTGTCCAGAGGTCTCCGTATGCCTCCAAACACCTTTCCTTGGTTCTGGTTTCATCTGGCAGGGCTGTAAAGGACCTCAGTGTGTTGGTGCCCCCTTACCCAGGGTGTGTAGCTCCCTTCTCACTGAAGAAACCCCTCTGAGGGGTTGGGGGCACCAGTAGGAGCATGGACACCACCATGGACATCCACATCTGGATGAAGGCTGCTCTGTGGGCGCAGCTGAGCACCAGCACCTTGTAACTTCAGGTGTGCAGAGCTGGCACGGTCCCCTGGGGCAGAGGAGGAGGATGGTGGCTGGGCAGCGAAGGGGACATGAGGCTGAGATGGGGGGCAGCAGCCGGGCAGCCCCAGGAAGCAGTGCCAGTGGCAGGCAGGGCGGTGGGAGCTGGAGATGCTGGCCGGGAGGCTGCTGAGAAGGAGCAGCACCAGGAGCAGCGTTCCGCACTGCCAGAGACACCCGGGAGCCCAGGAAATTCCTGGGCTGTTTCTCAAATCCCAAGGTGCGCCCCAAAGCCCTGCTGGAGCCAGGAAGGGGTGGCAGGTTCGTGGGGTGGGTGCCAACCCCCACGGGGTAAAGAAGCAAAGCGCGGTCCCTCTGTAGCCCCTCCAAGGGGCCAGCAGCTCCTCCGGGCACTAAGGGCACAGGGACCGAGGAGGGGGCTACCCGGAGCGGGGACACATGGGGAGGAAGGGCAGCAGCCCCCTAAATTTAGCACCCCACAGCCCCTTCCCCAAAGCTCCGGGCAGCCGGAGCCGCGGCGGAGAGCGGGCTTGGTGCAAGGCGGCCAAGAAGTTAGTCGGAGCAGAGGCATGCATAAACATTTTGTTTAACAGAGGACTCTGGGCGAACACAGTGTACCCTGGCTCCACGCAGCGGGAACAGCTGTGGCCCTGCGGGGCTCGACGGCACCGCAGCACGGTGGCAGAGCGACCTCCTGCGGCATCGGGCACGGCCCGGGGGCACCCCAAAACATCCCCGGTGCCAGGCGGATCCGTGCCCACGAGGAGCCCCAGCCAAACCCTGACAAGGGGCTGGCAGCTGGGGTGCCTCTGCCCGAGAGCTGTTAGCAGCGGTTAAGCGAACGATGCGGCAAATCACCCAAATATCGCCTCGCCTCGCTTGCGGCCGGCTGCAGTTTGGATTTCCAAGAACGGAAGCAGCCCGGGGCGTGCTGCCGTGCCGGCGAGCGCAGCCCTTCGTGGGGGAGAGGGAGATGAAATCCAGTCCTCGCTCCCTCAGAATCTGGCAAAATAATAAAATAAAAATTTAAATTTAAATTTAAAAAGTCACTCTCTGCACCTCCAGATGCTCCAGAGCACAGCACCAGCCGAGCCCTGGGCTTCCCTCTCCACACCAACAGCGGGACCACCGCCAGCTGGGGATGCCCAGCCCCACACGGACAGCAAAATGCATCAGCCTCAGCCCAAAACCACTGTCAGCATGGCCACAAAGCTCGAGGTGCTGACAGCAAAACTTCTCCACCTCAGGGGAACCGTGGGGCTTGCGCCCATGCTGCCAGCAAAGGGGGTTCCCAGACCATTTCAAGGACCGAATGGACCAAGGGATGTCCCCGAGGTTTACCGTGCTCCTGCTCCTCCGAGCCTTGCCCCATCGCTCCAGGCAGCACAGCATTGTCCCCAGACACAGCCCTGGGTGGCAGCGCTCAGGAGGGGAGCCCCAGCGATGGCACAGCCTGTGCCAGGGCCACCCCAGAGCTCGCGGAGCTGTTGGAGGAGCCAAGCACTTTGGCTGGGCTGGAGATTTTAGACCTCAGGCCAGTCCCAGTCTTCCCCAGCAGCCGCTCCATGGAGGGATTTGAGCTCGGGCACAAGAAGGAGGTCTGCAGTGTTTCCAGAGGCTTTGTCCCCACAGTGGTCTCAGTGCAAAAATAATTCAGCTTCCCTCAGTGCCCGACCAGGCTCGCAGCACCCGGGGCACAGCAAGGTCTCGCCACCCCGACATCGGGGCCCTGAGACCGCTGGAAGGAGCCGTGTCTTCACCCTCGCTTCCCAAGGGAAGCTGGGGCCGTTTGGAGGCAGCGGGTGCTCCCGTCGCACGTAACAACAAATGCCCAAACGCAGGAGGAGGCAGAACAGAAGAAATGAAACAACCCATCTGGCCAAAACCCAGGAGTGGAGGGGACAGGGGCTGGTGGGGGGCACCCCACAGCCTCCAGCTGTCTCCGCTGAAGCTAAGGACAGCCCGCGCTGCAGGTCAGCTGCAGGACAGTGACTTTGGACAGGTACCTGCGTGCTCTCCAGTTGGTATTTCGGAAAGCTTCCCCAGGTTCCTGCACCCATTTCTCAGCAGGCCTTCCCCCTGACAACAGGCAGAAGTTCCTGCGAAGCCTGCTCGGCTCGGGTGCGAGGTTCCTGGAGCGATTTCAGAGAATTTCTCTCAACCCCCTGTGTGCTGCAGCATGGTTATTCAACAGCCACACAGCACAGCAGGCGGTCTGGCTCCTGGCAAGCTCTCAAGAAGACAGATAATGGAAACGCAGAGCACAGCATCGCTCAGTGGTGGATCTGATTCATGGCAGGCTCGGAGGAACTTCAAACTCGGTGGGTTGGGTTTCTGTATTACTATTATTGTTTGGTTTTGTTTTCTGGGAAATAAAGTGTCTGAGGTGTTGTGTTTCAGGCTGAGCATTTAAATGTCCTCCTCTCTTCCCCCACCCCAGCAATGTTCTGCGCAAACCAGTTTTCTCCTGCAGCTTTCCTTTACATATACATCTCGAATGACTCATTTTGCAAAGGAAAGAATTGTACTCCAAAGATTTTTCTTATTCTTTTAATTTCCTGAAACCTTTTCTTTTTCTGCACTGGGAAAAAGACCTGGAGAGGTTCAGTGAGCTCGGTGAAGGTCACCAGAACACAGTACATCCCTCATCATACACCTCTCTGCTCCCCACCAGCCTGGAGCTCTGCTGCTGAGCCTACTGCATGGTTTCTTGGCCAATTAGTGTTACAACATCTATACATGCAACAAGCAGAACCACTCCAGCTTTCCACATGTTCTTGCCAATCGCTCTTGTCTTTTTAAGCCTTTGCTAATAATGAAATGTCTGGAGATAATGACAGGCCTAAGTCCCAGGGATGCAAGACCCTGAATCATGCTTTTCTTCTCCCTAGCTGGGGGACAGCTTTGGATGTGTGAGCTTCGCTGCTTATTTCCAACCTCCTTGCTCTTGGCTGCTTGTTTTTTAATCAGATTGGAATTAACTGGCTTATGGGGTGTTGCTTGCTTGTTGGGTTGATTATGGCCATTGAAAAGCAGTCTTAATTTTGATCTTAGGCGTCCTGGTACTTTATTTCTAGAGCACTTTCTATCTCATTTTTCCATTTTTCATGGAAATGAAGTTCCTCTGGGATACCATGAATTATGGTAGCTGTTCTTTTGGCTTTGCTCCCAGAAAGCTCACTGGCTCGTCCTAGTGAGAAGCAGCACTAGCTGCGATCTGGGGCAGCACTGGCACACAGCGTGATTAGCGGGGACACGGGGCACTGGTGCCAAGTGCACATCGGCTGACCGAGTATGAATTTCAAAGCTGTTCTTGAAGATGACGAAGATTAAGGGAGACACTTTGTACAGCAAACGACGCCAAAGCTGGGCTGCCTAGGGAAGAGCAGCAAAGGGAGCAGAGACTTTGGGCAGAAGAGATTTTGCTCCTACCCCTCTCTGCCTATATTTGGGCAGGACTTGAGTGGGAACAGCGGCAAATTTGCCAGAAAAATGACAAGAGCAGCACTGGGACGGTGATTAGGAGGGGCATTCTCTCCATCTCCTTCCTGAGGACGGATGTTAGTGCTCTCACTCTGGCAGAAGCCTGTGGGACTGACCCAGGCTCCCCCAAAATCTGAAGATGCCTTCTCATTGCTAGCTCCACATCAGCAACGTGCAGGTGCTGCTGCCAGATTTCATGGGCCAGGTTTTAACAAGTCCTGGCTTACTGTTTCTTCTGAGCAGGTGACTTTGGGGCTTTGCTAAGCCACGATTACACAGAGATGCAGACACGAGGAAACCTTTCTAATCTGCCCCTGTCATAATCTGAGGGCGTGTAGGTGCTTAGATATTGCAGGGGAAAGTGCAAAGACTACATGAGGACCTAGATAAGGCCACCTGCGCAGGTGTTTCAGCAATGTCAGGGAACACGGAGTGGTTCCCTGCTGTTGCACTGCCAGAGGCACACATGGCAACCCTCTGGGGGAACACGGAGCATGGCGGGGGACCCGTGCCAGTGCACGATCAGGGCAGGGAAAAAAAGAGACTGGGTTATTAAAATCACCAGGGGACAAAAATGTCCCATCTCCATGCAGGACTAAGGGATTCCCCGCCTTTTACAGGGAAAACAATCTCTTTGATAACAGCTGTATAAAAAAACCACTATAGAGATGACTTGGCTTTGATGCTAGGCTTGTTTTCACAGGTCAGAGGTTGCTCTGGCATCCTCGTGGGGCGTGCACGCCCCAGGTTGGACTAGATGGGAGTCGGGCTAGACGATCTAGGAGCTGGACTCGATGATCCTAATGGGTCCCTTCCAACTCGGGATGTCCTGTGAGTCTGTGATTCTGTAAGTTACTTCCACTAACGCTGACAGGTTGACTTCGCAGCCATAAAAGCTGTTCACAACAGCCAAATCCCCGCAGCCCCCTGGGGTTCTGCGGGGCAACGCGACCCCCAGGGCGGCGGGGGGCTGCGACGGGTCGGGTCGCTGCCTTTAGCCTCGGCTTGTCTGCTCGTTCCCCGCACCATCATCTCCCGCAGCGCTCCGCCGGAGGCGATGACGGCGAAGTCCGACCTCCCGAGGGCCTCCCCCGCGGCCTCACAGCGCCTCACCCCCACCACCCCTTCCCCGGGACCCCCCCCCACCAAGCCCCGGCGGCCATCTTGCCGCGGGGCCGGCGCCCTACGCCGCTTGCGCTCCCTACGCCGCCTCCGCAGCGCCCCGAGCCGTTACCGCGGCAACCGCGCCCTCCTTCCGCGGCGCCGCCGCTGACGTCGCTTCCCCGCCCGCCCCCGGCCGCACTCGGAGCACTGGGAGCACTCGGGGCACTAGGAGCACTAGGAGCACTAGGGGCGCTAGGAGCACTAGGGGTACTGGGCGCACTGGGGGCGCTGGGAGCGGCCATGGCGCTGTCGCGCGCCGAGCGCTGCCTGGCGCTGCTGCTGCGGCTCCTGTCCCGCGCCTGCCTGGCGCTGCTGGGGCTGGCGGCCCCCGCGCCGCCCCGCTCCGTGCCCCCGCCGCGCCGCTCGCTGCTGCTGCTGCCCGCACGGCAGCTGGCCAAGCGGCTCCGGCAGCGGCAGGTGGGCACCCGGGGGTGCTGGGGAGGGGTGTGTGAGGGGTACCCTCGTCGCTGAGCACCTTCCTTCCCTCCCAAGGTGACTTGCGTGGAGGTGGTGGAGGCCTACATCGAGAGGATCAAGGAGGTGAACCCGCTGATCAACGCTGTCGTCAAGGACAGGTAGCGCGGGGACTACCTTATCCCCCTTATCCCTCTTATCCCGCTTATCCTCCCCCCCTCCAGCACCACAGCTGCCTCTCCCCTGGGTTCCACACAGGTTTGAGGAGGCCCTGCAGGAAGCCCGGCAGGTGGACAAGCTGCTGGCGGAGGGCCCCGGCGATGAATACCTGGAGGAAAAGTTCCCCTTCCTGGGGGTCCCCATCACCGTCAAGGAGGCCTTCTCGTTGCACGGTGGGTTTGCCCCTGCGCCTCGTGCAGCGGGAGCGAGGCGGCAGCACGCGGCGCCTTGGGAGCTCGGGGAGAAGCGGCGTCCCGCTCCCCGCCTGCCTCCCCTTTGCTGACCCTTCCCTTGCAGGGATGCCCAACAGCTCCGGCCTGGTCAACCGCCGCGACGTCATCGCCACCTCCGATGCCACCGTGGTGTCACGGCTGAAGCAAGCCGGAGCCATCCCGCTGGGGGTGACCAACTGCAGCGAGCTGTGCATGTGGTACGAGTCCAGCAACAGGGTCTATGGCCGCACCAACAACCCCTACGACCTGCAGAGGATCGTGGGGGGCAGCTCAGGTGAGCACGCTGCTCCGGGAGGAAGGGGTCAAAATGCAAAAAGGAGATTGCTCCCACTGCACGCTGCGTTAACTCGCTGCTGGGCTCCTGCAGAGCTTGCACGCATTGTCCGGGGCAGTGCAGGAGGTGATTTGTAAGCTCAGTGTCTTCACACCTCCAAGGTGTCACACTTGGCACTGCTTCATCTTGCTATGAGTACAAAGAGCAGTGCAGATGTGGCGTTTAAGCAAGCAAAAATCCCCTTGGCCTGTTTTCCCAGACATTGCAAAAGTGGCTCCCACCCCTGCGTGCACAGAAAGGGAAGTGCCTATCGCGGGATGCTTCTCCTTGTTCTGCACTATAAACCACCGTTTTTGCTTTATTTTCTCCTGTGCAGGCGGGGAGGGCGGTGTCCTTGCAGCTGCCTGCTCGGTGATAGGTGTGGGCTCTGACATCGGCGGCAGCATCCGGATGCCGGCTTTCTTCAACGGAGTCTTTGGCCATAAACCCACCACAGGTGAACCACTGCAGGTGAAATGCACGGAGGAGGAGGGCTGTAGGAGGAAGCTCCTCTGCTTGCCTCCAGTGGGTTTTGCCACCGTGGGGCTGCCGCGCACCGACAAGCAAATTCTTGCACGGGGCAAGCCCACTGCGTGAGCGCCGCAATGGGAAACTGGTGGCAGCACGTCAAGTGCATGGGAGGTGAGAGGTGTCTTGTGACAGGTATTGCATCCCCAGCGTGGGATGTTTTCCCAGCACCCGTATATGCTGCTTGGGTGTTTTCCTGACAGCGAGGACACAGGGCGCTTTCAGGCGGCGTCAGGGGTGGTTTTCAGCCTGGCAGGGTGCTTGGCTGTGCCAGCCGGCTGCTTTTCCCCCTTATGCACATTGCCCTGGGGTTGCAAACGCTCTGAGGAACGCCACTGGAAATTCCTGGAGCACCAGTGCAATCCCCAGGGCACCTATGCAAACACCTGGAGCAGGAACACAATCCCCAGGGCACCGTCACAAATTCCTGGAGCACCCAGTACCCAGGGCACCGCTGCAAGTTCCCAGGGCAGCAATGCAGACACTTTACGTGCAACCCCTGAGCTGCAGTGGGAGACCGTGGTGCTGCAGGGCTCGGTCCATCTTGCACTGGTGGCGCTGAGGACACGGCTCGTGGCGAGCGACGCCTCTCCCTGCTTGCAGGAGTGGTCCCCAATGACGGGCAGTTCCCCATCGCACAGGGGGCGCGGACCAGCTTCCTCTGCACCGGGCCCATGTGCCGCTACGCCGAGGACCTGGAGCCGATGCTGCGGGTCATGGCTGGCCCTGGAGTCCACAAGTAGGTTGCTGTTGGTGCTTCACGCTGCTGAGCTGGTCCCGGCTGCTTCCCTGGTGGAGCTGGCCTTTTCTGTGTTACGCCTGCTTTTTCCTGCCGCTGCAGAACTGGTTTTCCATCCCTACTGCCACGGGGTTGCTGCTCTCGCACCCGAGCAGCGTTTAGTGTGCACGCACCAGCAAGGAGCAAGGTGCAGGCAGGGCAGGTCCTGCTGCTTGCTGCAGCCTCTGCAGGCTCACGGTGCTTCACGTGGCAACGTGCTCCATTACTGCTTTCATTTCTACCTTGGCCCTTGCAATGCAGAGCTGCAGTCCTGACCTCAGCCTCAGGCAGGATCTGTCCCTACAAGGTGCGCCTCGAGGGACAAAGGTTTTTCTGACTGCTACAGCAGCAATAAACATGCAAAGCTAGCAGGGCCATTGCGTTGGGCAAGCAGATGGGGAATGGGCAGTTTCGGGGTGTCTGTGGGTCCTGAGGGACCTCTCTTCCCACACTGACCAAGAGCAGGGTGTCCTGAGGATGTTTCCAAGCCTGTGAGCAGCTCCGGAGCAGGGAAGTAGCCAGGCACAGGTTTGCAAGCAGCCTCGCTCCCTTTGCAGGCTGAAGCTGGACGAAAAGGTGTCGCTGGAGAAAATCAGGTTTCTCTGCATGGATCATGACGGCGGGTCCGTGTTTGTGTCGCCTGTGGACAAGGAGATCCTGCAGACCCAGAAGAAGGTAGGAAGGAAGGGGAAGAAGATACTTTTCTTGTTCTGCAATACAGTGGAAAGGTTGCGAGTGGCTGCAGGTGGCCTTGCACTGGTGTTTGTACTGGGGTATCCAGGGCTTTTGGTGCAATTCCCATTGCAACAGCTCTGTTTTGCTTCCTTACCTCTCCTCTTTACACTATGGAGACCTTCCAGGGTTGCTGGGGGGGAGCCCCAGGATGGTTTCCCTTGCTCAGTGCAGAGAGGAGCTGCTGGGGGCCCTGTGGTAGCCAAAGAAGCTGCTCCATGGGCTCTCTGTCCCATGGACCTCCTCTCTCCCTCATTCCCATGGGTTTACGGCAGTATGTTGTGTCCTTGTAGAACCAAACCCTTCCCCCTGTCCCCACCAGGTGGTGGAGTACATCGAACGTGATCTGGGGGTGCAGGTTCAGCGCGTGTCCGTCCACAAGATGAAGTATTCCTTCCAGATCTGGTCGGCCATGATGTCTTCCAAGGACAGCGATGGGCAGGTGGGTGAGATGGCACAGGCAAAGGCACACGTCCTGCGGGAGGAGAGGAGGATCAGCCCTCTTGGGCTAACCGTGGAGGGTTACGGACTTCCCAGACCTGCCCAGAAGCTTTCTGTGCTCCTTTGGTCCCTGCAGTCCTCCTCCCACCTCCTTCCAAAGCCACGCAGGTCTCACCTCCATGCCATGCACCTCAGGCCAGGGCCCTGCTGCAGATTGGGATTAATTCTCATTAGCATCCCAGGGCTGAGGCGGCGGGTTAGCAGCGTGCCGTCATCTCTCCGAGCATCATCGCTGCTCTGCAGATGCAAAATGCCACGGCGCTGATCCCTTGAACACAAATGGGAATCGGGTGCTTTGTGGCGTGCTGTTGCTGCAGGAGGGGGCTGTGTGTGATTGCAGGATGCTCAGCTCTTCACGGACCTGCTCGGGGATCACGGGAAGCCGGTGTGGCCGCTGTGGGAGCTGATGAAGTGGCTGGTGGGGATGTCTTCTCACACCCTCCCGGCTATTGGTAAGCACGAGCCCCGTGGCGTGTGGAGGTGCTGCTGTCTTGGCACAAGGGATAATGGGGAAGCCTCATTAGCAGCATTGTGCTGCTGCCTGATGAGTGCCGAGGTTGCTCTGCTCGACCCTTGAAGCAGTGGGCATGCCAAAAGACGTTCCCCCACCAAATCTGGGGAGTGTCTTCTCCACCTGTAAGTGGTGGACAGCGTTGCATATGGCTTCACAAGGTGCCTCCTAGCCTGCTGTAGCCCACGGTCCTGTTCACTCCGCTTTAATGCTTTATTCCTGTTTGTACCCTTGCCCTGTAGCCCTGGGGCTGACAGAGAAGCTGGTGAAAATCAACGCTGGTGCTAACGCCAAGCTGGTGAGCATGGGGAAGAGCCTGCAGACTGAGATGGAGACCTTGCTGGGGCCAGACGGAGTGCTCCTCTACCCATCGCACCCCACCGTAGCTCCACGGCACCACTCCCCGCTGTGCATGCCCTTCAACTTCGCCTACACAGGTGAGCGGCAGCAGCTCCCCCACTTGGGACCTCCAGCGCTAACAGCAGGGTGATCAGAGCAGTGCCCCGCAGCTCCAGAATACCACATCATCACTTGGCGTTCGTGCACCCTGGCCCAGAGGGATGTGCTCAACGTGATACAGCTGGCAGCGTGCTTCAGCAGCCGCCCCAGAGCTGCTGCACATCTTAGGGCGCAGCTTGGAGCTCCCCGTGTGGCTCTTCTGCATCTTGAGCTCCTTGTTACCAGCTCCACAGTGCGATGCTCTCTGGCTTTGGAGCAGTGTAGGGATGGGGCCTTGAAGCAGATCTTGGCACCTCACAGCAAGTGCCACCTAAGGGTGGCCTCGCTCGTGGTGCTGGCAGCCTCCGGCTGGTGATGTCCCCTTGTCATCGCGCACCGCCTGGCGGTCACCTAGCTCGGTGGACCTGATCCGTGCGAGATACTGGCCGCTGAGTCAGCTGCGATCTTCTGATGCGATCTTCTCTCTTCCAGCCATCTTCAACGTTCTGGGCTTGCCCGTCACGCAGTGCCCGCTGGGCTTGAGCAGCGAGGGCTTGCCGCTGGGCATCCAGCTGGTGGCAGCCTCCTACAACGACCACCTGACGCTGGCGGTGGCCCGGTACCTGGAGGAGGCCTTTGGAGGATGGGTGCTGCCTGGCAAAGCTTAGCCTGGCCTCCAGGAGGCAGGGACAGAGGTGGCCACGCTGGGAAAGGCGGCGGCAGGCGCTGATGTCCCGCCACTGCCTTCTGCCTCCGCGCTTGGAGCATCCTGCCCACGTCCAGCCCATGTCCTCCTGGGCGCGGAGGTGCCCGTCCCTCTGTAGCGCCTGCTGCTTTGAAGATGCTGCGGGAAGGCGAGGGAGAGGAGGCTGGATAGGGCACGGGTGCCGCAGAACTGTCTTCATTCTCCTTGGCCTCTCCCTACCTATGGCTTGGGCTGCTCGTGGGCGCCCCAGAGGCGTCCTGGTCCCTGCAGCCTCCGTGATGCGCTGCAGGGCGTCCCCCAGCCGGCAAGCAAAGCAGGAGGTGACGCTGGAGGTGATGCTGGCGGTGGCTGCACACAGAAGGGCCAAGCGTTCGCTCTCGTGAGCCTTTGACAGCACTGAAGAGCTATTTGACTGCAGCTCTCTGTGTGCTGAGATGGCTGACGCGTCTCCTGCCCGCAGCTTCTTGGGATCACCCAGCCTGATCGGCGTCCCGCGCTCCTGCCCTCCGAGGTGCCCGCTGCCTTGCTGTCCCCCGAGAGTGACACGTGCAGAAATTTGGGCTGGTGGTTGGGTATGGGGCAATAAGCGCAACATGTTCTCAATGAGGATAACATTAAAGAGTTTGTCTGCCCAGTGCCTGCGTGTCCTTGTCCCTGAAGCCCTGCTGGTGTGCTGGTGGTGACAGCCTTGTCCCCAAGGAACCCACCTCGGGGGGCAGCTGCTGCTTGCTTTACAGGGTGGTCACAGCACAGTCCTCTTGCAGAGCATCAGCCTGGTGCTTGTCCTGCTGTTTGAAGGGTGTTTTGTGGGTGCCAACCAGCAGCATCTGCACTGGGTGATGCTCGAAGGCTTAAAACCCAGGGAGGTGCTGATCTGGGGAACAGCTTGCAGAGGGCACTGCTGAGCCAGCTGAGAGCCTGGTGGAGCCTGCAGCAAGGTAAGTGAGTCAAGGAGGAAGGAAGAGAGAAGAAACCTGACCCAGGGGTTAAAAAAAAGCCACGAACCACCAAAGCAACATCACGTGTTGTGCCGTGGGACGTCTCCGTCAGCCTCCAAGTGCAGCTGGGTTGAGCACGGAGGACGCAACCGGTGGGCTGTCCCCTGCGACCAGGTGGCCAAAATGTTGGGCAAACGTCTGGAGGTATTTCCAGAGGAAGCTCAGAGCATCTCATAGGCTAACGTGGGGTTTTGGAGCTGGACAGACCTGGGCTTGGACTCCAAAGCTGTTTGCTGCAAGGCATTCCCACCACAGCAGGGCGCAAATGGGCAGCTGCATGGCCAAAGGTAGGGAGAACCCGCAGGGCTTCGGTGTGGTGATGGGGGAAGCTGGGGGAAGAGAGCTGCATGGAGATACCTCCACGTGGGGCAGCTACAAAGCGGGCTTGGAGAGCAAACACTCTGCTGGGCTTAAACGCTGCTCCTCTCGGTGGGTTTTGGAGCTTTTTGATGACTGGGAGCACCCTGTTTCACCCAGCCGGGTGAAGGCACGCATGGCATCCTCCTACTCCCCGGGGTAACAGCACCGGTGCCACCGGTCATGCCGGTCTGAGTGCAGCCCCAAACACACCCATATCCTGCGCCTGCCTCCTGTGGGCTTCCCAGAGCAACCAGGCGTGCTGTGTGAGCAGACCGAGGCAGCTGCAGCAGGAGGTCGCCGCAGCACGGTGGAGCAAGGGGTGGCAAGCTGTCCCCATGCGTCCCGTGCCACTGCAGCCCCCGTCGTGGTGCTGCTGCCCCCCGTCCCATGGGGATGGCGCGGGGTCCCCAGCAGGCTGCGGATTTGGCACCCTGTGCCACGATGCCCACAGCTAGGCATGCAGCCTCTGTGGGCAAGGTGTGCTTGCAGCAGCTATGGGGGGATAAAAACCAACGCCTGTTTTCTGTAATCCCAGGTTCTGGCTGCCCGTCGTGGCCACGGGTGGCCAAAGCGCTCGAGCACGCGGTGGGAGGCAGCGGGGCAATGTAGAGCAGATGGACACGGGATGAGCCCTGCGCTGAGCCTGCTGCTGTCCCTGGCTGGCTGCACCCTGCTTCAGGGTGAGTCCAGCACCGGGCAGTGGCATCACGTAACGGCCCCACGGGTGGGAAAAACCACGGGGACAGCTCTTGGACCAAAACAAAACACACCTGCGGGGAGGTTGGGTGCTTGGTCAAAGCGGGGGGACCCACACAAGGTGGCCAAGGAGGATGGGGCACACACATGCGGGGATATGCTAAGCAGGGTGACAGAGCCTCACGCCCCCGCTCCCCCCAGGCGTGCCGTTCCCACCCCAGGACGTGAGGCTGGAGGCCCAAAACTTCCACGTGCAGCTGCGCTGGGAGCCGGACCCGCGCACCCCTGGCGAGGCCGCGTACCAGGTGGAGTGGAAGAGGCGGTAGGTGGCTCGGCACCCCGGCTGGGTGCACCCCAGGAGCCCGAGGACAGCTTTCCCAAAGTAAATATCCCATAATAGAAATGGAGACCAGCTCGCCCAAGCCCTGCTTAGGCAGGGTCAGTTCTTGCATTTTGACCTCCTTCAGGGCTGGAGGCTCCACAGCTCCAGGGGTTGTTTGGTGGGCATTGTTTCCCTATGCTCAAACGGCAGTTTCATATTTCAATCCCTGCCCCTCGCCTATTGTCCTTTCGCTGGGCAGCACCAAGCAGCTCCCAGCTCCACCAGCATCGCTCCGCCAGGTGCCTGCCCGTGTTGATAAGGTCCCCTCGCCCCAAGCCACCTCCTTTTGAGGCTGAGCCTTCCCAGGTCGTCTTTTTGGACCTCAGCTGGCTCTCTCCTGCATGGAACAGCCCCATCCTCGACCTGCTGGTGATCCTCTTAGTGCAGCCCACGCCTGTATCTTGCTCTCCAGCCCTCTCGCTTGGACATTTGATGGCTAGGGGAGGGTTTTTCCTTCTGGCACCTTCTCCCTGCATTTTCTCCGTGGGCAGAACCTCCAACTGGACCAGGGCAGATGCCTCCCGGGGGAACCACACCGGCTCGCCCTGGGTGTGCCAGCTGTATTTCGACAAGATCTACGATATCTACTGGGCCAGAGTGAGAGCAGCAGAGGACGGCGAGCTGTCCCCGTGGGTCTATTCCAACGAGCTGCAGCCATACAGAGACAGTAAGGACCAGGGAGCACCTTCAACCACATCCCTGCTCCTCCTGGGTGGCTGATGGGCAGAGAGGTCCTTGGAGAGGTGGGAAAGGTGCCTGGGCAGAGGAACAGGGTGGGAGCAAAGAGAAGTGCTCGGTGTAGAGAGAGGGGATGGAGAAGGGGATGCAGTTGAGAGGAAGACCCTGGATGGGATACCTCAGACCATCAAGAACTTGGGTTTTGGAGAAGGCGTTGAGATGGGGTAGCAAGAAGGATGGGATGTCCCTTCACATCTAAAAGCATCCCTTGTTCATCCCAGCTGTGGGTGCAAGAGGTGCTGGGTGAGGGGGGTTTTGTCGCAGCAGGCTGGTGAGGGCAGGAGCACATTTCTATCAGAAAAGCGTAATTTCTGGAGACATTTCTAGAGAAATGAGATGTTCTGAAGGTTTGTTTTGCTTCCTCCTCCTTATTTTTTTTCTCTCCCTATAGCAACTGTGGGCCCCCCCAGGTTGTCCTGCCTGTTCCAGGGCCACATCCTCAGCATCAACGTCACGGCGCCGCTCACTCCGTTCCGAAGCAAGAAGGGCTCCTACAAGCCAGTCAACAAAGTGCTGCTGAAGCTGTGGTACTGGCTGCACCTCTACGACGGGGATGTGCTCGTCCAGAAAGTGCGTGGCGGGGTGGGGACACAGATATAAGGCAGTAGTCGGTTTGCACCCCCAAAATCAGGGCTCGCAGCGCGGGGGTGGAAGGGGACCCCTTTCCTCTCCTGGCTTGCAGGTGTAGTGAAAAATTAACAATTTGGGGATGAAAACATGGGGGTCTGCTGCACAGGCATGCTCGGTGCCTCAGCCACGAGTCCCCTCTGCTTGCAGGTGCCCTGCCGGCAGAGCGTGAGGGGAGCACCGTGCACCTTCAGGCACCTGAAGCCGAGCACTCGGTACTGCATCCGCACGGTGGCGGTGGGCACGGCCCCCGAGAGGAGCCGGGAGGCTGAGCAATGCCTGGTGACCCCAGCAGCTCCTGAAGGTGAGAGCTCGGCGTGTCCCCCACAGCCCACCCGCATCGCGGGCACGCGGCAGGGTGCGGGTCGCACAGCCTGGGCTGATCTGCTCAGGGCTGAACCCTTCTTGGGGGGATGCTGCCTGTCGTGGGAGCTGCTGGGGGTGCCAGCCGGTGTCCCTCCACCCCTCGACCCGTGGGCACTGTCCCAGCAGGCTTCCCCTGGGTCCTCCTCGCCGTGCTGAACGCCACCTTCCTGCTGCTGAGTGCGGCCGGACTCTGCCTGGTCCATCTGTACATCTTCCCGAAGCCCTCGGAGATGCGCCTCCCGAAAACACTCGTGAGTGACGGCCACGCGTGTGCCATGGGGATCCCAGCACCTCCTTCCCCCAACCCCTCTGGGCGCCCCAGTGCTCCCAAGCCTTGCTGCATGGGAGCAGACGCTGGTGGGTCACGCTGGAGCAGGGGTCCTGAGCAGCCTGGGAGCAGGAGCCCTCTGCCTGGGGTCCCTTGGCGTTGCTCGGTTGCATCAGCTTCAAGAGGGGACAAGAAGAGTGGGGGTGCTGTCCTTGGGGTGTATTTGCAATGCAGCCCCTTGGAGCAGCACCGGGGCAAAGCCTGGAGAGGCTTCCAGGGCTGCAGTGCTGCTGGGCTCACCCAAGTGCTCTCAGCCAGCAGAATGGGGCCGCAAATCTCCATTTCCTATGGGAAAAGCCCTATGGAAACACTCACCAGGACAGCCCATCTCCCCAGATCCTATTTCCCAGGGCTGGGGGGTGGCACCTCTGGGGACACAAGTGACCTGCCAGGCTAAGAAGCCCCCCATACATCGTGCAGTGGCAGTGTCCAGCCGCTCCACCTGGGTGCCAGCGGTTGGCTTCTGCACAGGACTCGCTTGTGCAGACCATGGGTCGTGCAGCACCGGTGTCCATCACCGTTGGGGTTTTGGCAAGCCGGGACTGACTGCTTTTGCTGCTTGCTTCCCACCAGGCCCCTCTGGATGGGAGCAGCGGGGTGCCCACCCTCGTGCCACGGGAGGACGCGCTCGCCCTGCTGCTGCCGGCCGGCAAGGAGCCAGCGGCGCCTGGAGCCCCACTGCAGCCCCGGGCAAGGCGTCCCCAGGAGACGAGTGGTTACTGCCCCAACGGCTTTGGGATGGACCGCCCCGAGGGATGGGACACATCCTGCACCCACAGCCAGCCCGGGCAGGCGCTGGGCACCTGGGCATCGTTGGAGGAGGAGGAGGAGGATGAGGAACGTGACGGGGATGCTGTGACGGCTTCCACTGACAGCAGCACAAGAGACAGGGACTACGGGACATCCGAGACGTGGCTCCCCCTGCACCTCCAGCTGTATTCCAAGTGCCCGTGGCCAGCCCCAAGAGCGGCTGTCAGCCTTCCTCCCTCGCTGCAAACCATCAGCTTCAGCCCCGGGGAGCTGCGGGAGAGCGAGGCAGGGTGCTGGATACCGCTCAGCTCCATCAAGCTTCTGGCCAGCAGGGAGGAGGACGAGGGGCAGCTCCCCCATGCTGTCCACCCCCCGAGGGTCGAGCTTCGGCTGGGTGACAGTGCCACGCAGCAGGGTGACACGGGGCGGGCAGCACCGGGCTGCCCCTGCCCGGTGCCCCCAGTGCCCCTCAGCACATCCCACATGGGCACATTCCATGGACAGGCGGCAGCAACGTCCTCAGAGCATCCCTCTGTGGTTTTTGGTGCTTCTGAGGCAAAATGTGAGGAATAGGTGCCACAGGTGAACCCCCCACCCCTTTATCTATTTATCCATCTACAGAAGTGTGTGTACTAATGCATCTCTCTGTATACAAACGCACAACCTTTCATTAGAGGAGATTATTATTTTTTTTAATTTCGCCTGGTTAGACTGATCGCGCCCGGTTATTTTTAAATAACACTAATTTATTATGGGAGCTCTCTTCCGTGCTTATTGCCTCCGTGCCACGGAGCGAGTGCTGCCAGGCCTGGGGAAGCTGCTGGGAAAACCTGGGGGAAATCGCGCCTGCGGCTGCTCTGTGCCTTGCTGCAGCACGGCAAAAAGGCCGGCTCTTCGGCAGGATGGCTTTATTATCCCTCCTGTCCAGGCTCCTGGACCCTTGAGGCTCAGTCTGGATTTGGGAACGGGGCAGGAGGGCTCCTGCAGTGCCCCGTGCTGGGGAGCAGAAGGCGGTGGGGGACATGTTGGTCCATCACTTGTCATTGCAGCAAGTGGCCAAAGGTCACAAAGCCAGCACGAGGGTGTTCTGGGATTTTTGTCCATCCCTGGGGCAGGTGTGTTAGGTGGTGCCTCGCCAACGCTCATCTCAGGCTCAGCTGGAACACGAGAGTCTGGTTTTCCTTCACTGGTTTCACTTTCTTTTTTCACTACGACAGAAGCTCAAAAACAAACAAATAAACAAAGAAACAAAAAAAAAAAAAACTGGGGGGGAAGGGGGAGAGGGAGAAGCACCTGCTGTCACGCTGGGCCGTGTGAAATGGCCTTTTTCATTTTCAGGTGTTTAGAAAGCAAACCCAAAAGCCAAGTCAGAAGAATTTCCACCGTCTTTACATCAGGCAGACTTCAGAGGGGCTGAGGTTTTGAGGCAAACACGGGAGCCAAAGTGGTGAAATCTGTAAGCCCTTGAGCAAAATGTTCCACACTGACCCTCCCTCGCAGTACCCTCTTTTTTTTTTTTCTTTCTTTGGAGCTTTTTGGTGCATTTCATCTGCAGTTGCCACCGCTCCGCCCAAGCTCACCGCACCCCAGCCATGGGGCTCCTTCTGCTGCCCTGTGGCCCCGTGGCCACGGCGTCCTCTTGCCAGGTGCCCGGCAGCTCCACGGTGCTTATCTCCTTGAGGAGCTCCAGATATGCACACCCTGCTTCTGCTTGGAAGCCTCTGGGCGTGGAGACCCTGCACTGCCTGCAGCTGGCCGGCATCCCAGCTACAGCCTGAAAATCCACATCACATTTACAGGCCAGTGCCCTGGGGGTTGCCCATGCTGGGACGTGGTGGGACCACGCTGGGCTGTTGGGTGCTGGGCTCTCTCCGGGATGCAGCAGGTGCTTTTCTAGCAGCCTGCCAGCTCTCACGGCACAGAAGGCAGGCAGCCCTTTTCTCTGAGCCCGCGGGTGACTCAGGCGAGGCGCTCACCGCAGCAGGAGCCACCCAGGCCCAGGGGGGTGAAGCGGCAGAAGAGGCTCTGCGAAACAGAAACGGCGAGAGTGGAAAAAGGCAGGGCGCTGGTGACATTTCGCTCTGGCGTTTCAGCAGCACGGGTTTCTGAGTGGATGTGAGGGGGGGGGTTTGCACCATCTGGCAGGCGCGGGGCTGTGCGGAGCCGCCGTGAGAAAGCGCAGGGCCCACGTGCAGCGGTGCAGACCTGGTGCCACCACACACAGCTTGGTCTGCCTGCCCAGAGGCTCTGCTCCGTCTGTGCAGGTGTTAAAATGTTTCTCAGGATGGGGCCGTGCAGGGACAGCCCCCCACGTGAACAGCATCGCATCCCTGCATCGCATCCCTCCATCCCTGCTGCGGGCGTGCGCGGAGCCCGGCTCCTGCCCCACGCTGCAGCCCAGGACCCGGAGAGGTGGAGATGGGTCCCGAGACACCCAGGGCACCCCTCGGCGTCGTGCCCGCGGGTATTTGCTGCTGAAATCTGTGAAATCTCTGACTCACCCCCCCTGCCAGGCCTGCTCCCTGTGCCGTTGGTGTTTTGAACTTCTGCCGGTGCCAGATCAAAGCGATGAGGGGGATGCAGCTGGGAACGGCTCTTTATTGGAAGCAGCCCATTAAGGACCATCAAGAGGGTATTTCTTATTACTAATTCTCAGAGAGCTGAGCTGCCAGCTACAGAAATATTGGAGAGGGGAATTTTTCAGTGCGGGGGCTAGCGGGGCTTTTGCAGCTGCCGCATGGGAAATCCGGCACTTAACAAACCCGAGGGAGACGGCAGCTCCTGAAATGACAGAGACGAGTTCAGCTCTAGCGTTTTGCCGGCTGCCAGCGCCCAGGAAGAGCCGTTGGCGTTGGACGAGGCAGGAGGCAGTAGATGCAAGGGGTTGGGGCTGGAGACCACACGGCGTGGGCTGCCAAAGGTGGGTTTTGGGGCAGGCTGGGGCACTCCTCGTCCCGGACCACGGAGCTTCTCCATGGACAGGACCCGAGCGAGGGTGCCCAGACCATGCTGGGGCCAAGCCCTCGGTGGGGAGGTGGCCCCAAGGGTGGCTTTGCTGCAGAGCATTTCCCATCGCATGCGCTGGTCTGGGAGTGCCCTCGCCTGGGGACGCGCAGCAAGTGTCTGCAGGGCGCTCGGTTGGCGTCCGGGCGAGGTGGCAGGGCTGGGTGTCACCCCTCTGCCTCTGCTCCCCACGGTTCCCCTCCCTCCCGGCACAGGGGCTGGCTGAGGAGTGGTCCAAGCAGCCAGCTTGGTGCCTTCCCACCCCCTTCAGAGACCCGTGAAACTCTTCCTCGCTGCCCCCGGGAAGGAACGCGCTGTCACAGCAACGGTGGCTGGTCTGAGGCCACCAAAGGGACGCCTGCCAGCTGGATTTCTCTGAGCTGAGCCTCCCAGGCAAAGAGATTTAAAGGGAAGCAATCCCAGCTGGCTGATGTTGTGGTAGCTATTCCCACAGGAGAACCCATCTTCATGACCCAGCCGCTGGGTCGCCCCTCCGGCCTTCCCTCCCTCTTCCTTCCCCAGCACAGCCCCGGCAAACAGCAGAGCTCCTGGACACCCAGCCGTGCGTCTGTCGGGTGTCCTCACTGACGGGTGACACAGCTGTGGGGGGAGCAATGACCGTCCCCTCCTGTCACCGGGATGGGTGGCCGAGCCAGGAGAAGCAACGACTCACCCGATGCGTACGGGTCGCAGAGCGCCAGGGGAGGCTCAGGACATAAAGGAGGACCTCTGCATGCCCCAAAACTCACAGTGACCTGCTCAAGGCTTGCAGCAGGAGATGTGATGACACCCAGAGGTCCCTTCCGACCTCAGCCGTGCTGTGAAGCAGCCTCCCAGAGGAGGGCCGTCACCTTGCTGCCTGGCACTGCTGGGAAGGGAGCGGGCGCACGGCTCCTCTTGCCGCTTGGCTGACTCACGGGGACTTCCAGAGCTTCAGCAACTCCACCACATGCCTGAGGCCAGGAAAATACCTCCACAGCCAAGTGCTTGGGATGGCCGAGCTCCTGGCACCCTGCCCCTGGAGTTGTGCAAGGACGTGGGCCGGGGGCCGTCCTCGTTGCCCTCTCCCCATTGAACCCAGGCCTTGTGCCGACAGCTCTGAGCCTGGCCGCTGTGGGGTCACACAAAGGGAGCTGAGGGGGATGCCCTTGTCCAGACAGAGCAGGGTCCCAGCAAAGAGAGGCGAGTGCTGGGGACACTCTGTGCCCTGCCAAGGGAACACGGACACCAGGGGTTGGCCCTGGGGCGATCACGGCGCTGACAGTGCGCGAGCAAGGCGTATTAAAATAAAGTTTATTGCTGTTCTTAGTTACAAAAAAAAAAAAAAAATATCACCCAACAAACAACCCATCAGTTACAAAACCAGTCCCCAAACCCGGCGCTGTGGGAGCAGGCTTGCGAGGACACACCTTTTAGTGCAAAGAGGGAGGTGGCAGTGAGAGCTGGCGGGTGGCTCTGCCGTCGCGGGGCCCGGCGGGACCCTGGCGCTCACTGTACAGTATTTTTTTGCTGGCCACGGGGGCTCGAGGGGGCTGGGGGAGTCGGCAGGCATGGGCAGAAGCCCTTGGAGGAGGTGGAGGTATGGGATGGGGAGGCCGGGAGGCTTTGGCACCGGGTGGGGAGGCACAAAAGCTGAGCCGGGCTGGCACCGAACCTGCCCGGGTATCTCCCTGGGTGCTTTGCCAAGCAGCTTTCGGCTGGTGCTGGGAACCAGGAGGATGCTGTGCTCCATGCCTCTCCCAGATCAGGTGGGGAAGTGCTGGTGGGGAGCAGAGAAGGGGCAGCAGACGTGGGGCTGCATCTCCTGCGGGGTCCGTCAGGGTCTCTTATCTTGCAGGGGCCAGGTGGGAGCGCACAGCCGGCACTGCCTGGCCCCTGCAGGATGTCCCTGATGCCCTGCGGCTGCAGGTCTGCGAGGTGACCCCACAGAGCCCTCCGTGTGCCCCCGCATCCCTCCTTCCCAGCCACCAGCACGCCAAGCGCCATCCCCAGCAGCGACCTGCCCAAATGTCCCCGTGAGGACACGGACACGTTTCAAGCTATCGCTGCAGATAAACTGTAGGGGAAGAGCTTTTTGGTGTCTTCAGCTGGAGCCCGGATGCCTCGTGGGACAGAAAGCCTGCCCAAGCACAGGTGGTGGTGGGACCTTTGGGGAGGTCTCACCTCCTCCAGCGCAGGTGGTGGTGGTGGGACCTGCTGGGAGGTCTCGTCTCCACCACCAAAGTCCGGTGCTTGGCTTTTCCCATGACGTGTCACTAAACCAGGGTGTTGGGTTTTTTTTTGGAAGGGAAGGACGGGAGGGACAGTGACACGGTTGCCACTGTGGCCACGCAGCGACCGGTCCATAGGTGCGGTCAGCGCTGGTGGCACGCGGGGGGGTGCAAAGCAAGGCGCTGGTTCCACAGGTTGGGTTCTAGGGATGCCAAACCCCCCTCCAGCCCCTCTCTCGGCCAGGGTTTGGTGGCAGGCCGAGGGACCGGCGGTCCTGCGATGGGGCTAGGTCATCTTCCTGGCCACGCTGGCGTAGGTGTGAATGATCTCCTCGTCCGCGGGACACGTGTGGCTGAACTCATCGCAGGCGTAGGCGTTGTTGAGGTAGCGCCAGACGCCCGTCATGTCGGCCGGGATCTCGAAGTCACGGTACTTTTTGGCTGCGATCTGGAGAGGAGGAGGAGGAGGAGGAGGAGGCTGAGACCCTCCAGGCTCGCAGGGTGCCCCCAGCCCGGCCCCGGGAGCCCCTACCTTGATGATGTGCAGCTTGGGCAGGAGGTTGCAGTCAGCCAGCGTCAGGTGGTCCCCATCCAGGAATTTCCTCTTGGAGACGGTGATGTCCTCCACGCTGTCCTGGTCGATCTCCTCAGGCAGCGGGTTGTTGAGGTACTGATCCAGCCGATGAAACTCCCGCAGCAGTGCCTTCTCCAGGTCTGGGAGGACAGGGGGGGACGCGGTGGCCTCAGCCAGGCGCCGGGTCCCCCCCACCTCCCTCACCCTCACGGGAGCGAAGCCCCCGCTCTGTGCCCCCCTCCAGCCCCTGCCCGCTTTCTTACTGCTGTTTGCCTCCTTGCGCGGGTTCTTGATGTACGCCGAGAACTTGGCGAAGATGTCGCTGCCCACGTCGAAGGACTCCTTGTACTTGGGGCTCAGGTGCGGGTACCTTAAAAGAGACGCTGGTGGCAGCAGGGGCAGAGGCGTCCCAGGGCGCTGCGCGAGGGCTGACACATCCGAGGAGGCGGCTGACAAAGGCGCCCAGCTTCCTCTTTTGCACAGGGCGTTTGCTTTGGCTACGAGCAGGCAAAAGGGGGGGCACCTCCCGACCCACCCCGACACCGGTCGCCGCTGCCAGCTGCAAAACCACCAGCTCCCGGGGAATCCTGCACCATCGCCCCCCCTCCAGCCCCAACCCGTGCGGAGTGAATGCTGCTTTTCCTCCCATTGTTTTCCGTCCCACGCTGTCACCGTCCCCCGCCCCGGCCGCTCTCCTGCCTCGGTTTCCCAACCCGCCCGGCCCAACGTGGGTCTGCGATTACGTGGGTGGGCCCAGGGTCTGCTCCAGGAACTCCTCGATCTTGATGAAGTCGGTTTTCAGCTCCCTGTTGAACAGCAGGAAGGGTGGGTTGGTGCCCGGCGCTAAATCCTTCAGCTCTTCGGGTTTCCTGGAGCAGAGAAAATAAAGGGGCAAAGCTGAGGTGGGCGCACAGGACCGGGAGCAGCCCAATGTATTCTAGACCGGGTCTGGGCGGGCTCGGGGGTGCCCCCCAACTTTTTGGTGTGCCCTCAGACCTGGGTGCCAATGATGCTCGCACATCTTGGCCGGAGCGCGGGGACCTGCGTGGTGGTGGCACCTCACCTGGTCATGTCCACCGTGGTGACGTTGAACTTCACCCCCTTGAGCCACAGCACCATGAAGAGGCGCTGGCAGAAGGGGCAGTTCCCGATGTTTTCTCCATCCAGACCAGCCTGCGGGGAAAGCAGAGAGAGCCCTCAGGACGGCCGGGGTCGGACCCTTCCCGGAGATCCAAGATAAAGCCGGGAGGAGGAAGAGGAGGAGGAGGAGGACTGATAGTGGATGGGACAGGAAGGGAGGGTCAGCTTGGCTGGGAGGCCAGGCCGGAGAGGGGAAATGTTCTCATGTTTGCCAGGAAAAGAGCAGCTTGTTTTCGTCTGCTGCCGCCTGCGCTGTGCGCGCTTAAAGAAGCCAAGCACGGCTCCCCCGGCCGGAGGCACGAGCATCGCCCACGTCCCAGGGCGGAGAAGGGGCAGGGGGAGCACAACCGGGGGCTTCCAGCCCCGTCCTTGCGGGGCTGCGGAGGACCCAGAGGCACGAAGCTGCGATAGCTCCAGGGCTTTGCACCCAAAGGCAGGGAGGAGGAGGATGCTCCAGGAGCTGAGGATGGTCTGGAGGCAAGTGCTAGGGAGTCCCCTCTGCCTTGTGGCTGCCCAGGAGCCCTCTCGGCCCCTCTGGGAGATCCAGCCGGCCCCCAGATCCCCCTGACAGAGGCAGCAGGACACCGATTTTCTGAGCCGTCACCCGGAGGCGATGCTCTGCCTTTCTACCACGCCACCACGCTCCAGCCTTCCCAGAATTAAAATGGTCTTTAACCGGTGTGTCCTACTCCCAGCTATCACAAAAGGATGCCCCTAAGAAGAGCGGGGTACGTCTCTCAGTCGCTGTTTCTCATGGGAAACTCTGCAGCCTTCCTTCCGTGGTGACCCAAGTGTCTCTCTACAAACGTTGGTGCTCCCGAGTAGCGGAAGCTCAGGAGCATCCTGTCAGCCCCCAGAGGACTGCTTGGGAACGGATAAAATTTGGGTCTAGGTATCCTGAGAGGGGCTGGAGGGTTAGGGAGCGGCTTCCAGGGCTGCCCTGCTCTTGTGCCATTGAGCATCTCCGCTCCCTTCCCGGCTCCACCCCAGCAAGCCAACCCCGATGTCATCCCTTGGAGCATCTCCAGCACCAACGGCTCGGTGTGGCCACCCTGAAAGGAAAATCAGGATGGCCTCTGCAGGAAACAAAACAAACCTAGGGCAGAGCCCATCCTCGGGTGCTCAGAGACAAATCTTTATCAAGAGGAAGCTCCACCAGTGCTCGTGGGCAGCAGGGAGCGCGGGGGAAGGTTTGGGGAGGCCACGTGCCTTCCCTCCCCAGCAAAAGGCAAGCAGCGAGGAGGGGAAGTCATCGCTCTCTGCTTCCTTCTCCAGCAAGAGCCTCTTCCTCTGCTCAGCACAGCCCCCCGACCCCACCCCGACTGACTTTGCTCCCTGGTTCCCCACCCAGTGATGGGTGAACCCCTGCAGATGATGGCTGAACTCTTCCAGATGATGGATGAGCCCCTCCAGATGCCGGAGAAACCCCTCCAGATGCTGGAGAAACCCTTCCGGCTGCCGGAGAAAGCTCTCCAGATGATGAATGAACCCTTCCAGATGATGGAAAACCCCTCCAAGACGATGGGCAAAGCCAGCCCGGGAGCCTCTCAGCCCCAACCCCGAGGCGCCACGCCTGCACGAGGCATCAAAACCCCAGCGTTGCTCAGAAGTTCCTGTGGTTTTGCTCTCGGTGAAGAAGCGCGAGGCGGAAGGAGCGCCTCCGGCCTGCATCACCTCAACGTCCCCCAGGCCATGCCTAAATTCCTCCCCCAAAAAGCTGGGGAGCACCCCAAAAAAAGCTCAGGAGCACCTTGGGGTGGGCCACAGTCGGACGCCGTTCCCCGAGGGCTCAGAGGGCGATGCGCAGCATCCGTTTGCTGACAGACACGCGAGAAGGGTTTTTTGGTGCTAAATTAAGATTTAGGGGAAGTCCTAAGCCACTGCTCTGTTTTCTGTTTCCCTTCCCTCCAAAAACCCCCCTCGAACATGCTGCCGCCATCGCAGCCACCTCGCACAGCGCCGTCCTCTTCTCCCCACCCATCCTGCGGTGAAAAGCGCTGCGGAAGGGGGAATTTGAGACCGGAATGATTTTCTCCAGGCAAACACACCCGCACGGGGCTCAGCCCGAGCTCGGCGCCCAGCAAGCACCGCTTCGGCAAGGGGATGGGGCAAAGCCCCGGGTAACCCTTCCCAGCACTGATTTCCAAGGAAGGGAGCAGAGACCGCGCGGCTGCAGATGTTTGGAACGGGAGTGTCAAAATGTTCCCGAGGAAGCGCTTGAAAAAAAAAATTGCTCAATGGAAGGAAAAAAAAAAAAAAAAGAGCAAGACTCATTTCCAGTGAATAATCCTCAGGGCTGACCTAAGAAGCCGTCCCATCCCGCCCACGCGCGGGCACCCACTCCTTTTCCCAACGCCAGCTCGCAGCAGCCGCTCGAGAAGCTGCCCTGCTGCGTTCCCACCCTCCTGTTGCCGTTCCCAGCCGCGGGCTCGTCTTATCGGGGTCCCCGAGCACGCTCGCCCCGCTCCCTTGCTGCCCCGCTGGTTCCCGGGGGCTGCAGGGCCACCGCCGGACCACAGCATCCCCCGGGGCCGGGTGCTCCCGGGGTGTCCCGAAGCACGACGAGGGCCACCACCTCCTGCCAGCCGCCGGCCTCGCCGTGCCCACCTTGACAAAGAGCTCGATCTCGGGCTCCTTCGACGGCCGGCTCTCCATCCCGGCGGCGTGGGGAGCTGCGTGGGGGGACAGCCGCTCACTGCTGCGCTGAGTTTCGCCCGTCCTCTGCGGCGCAGCTGCAGCACCTCGCGCCGGGCTGGGGCCGGGGCTGGGGCTCGCCCTTTCCTTCCCTTTTTGAAGCGGGGAGGAGCGATGGGGTGCAGGCAAGGAGGGGGAAGCTGCGGGGCCTCCCAGCTGTGACTCAGCACGGGTCTATCTGGATGCGCTGACGGGTCCCCGGCCGGGCTATCGCACCCGCCCAGGCACCACCAAGCAGCCGTCAGCTCCCTGATGGGAGACGGGGTTTGTTGATGTTTTGTTTGGGTTGGTTTTTGGTTTTCTTTTTTTGCACAGGAAGCGTCTGCATCTCCACCACCCCCCCCCCCAGCCCCTTTCCCCGTTACTCCCTCTGCCCGAGCATCTCGCCGCTGTCCCGCCGACTGGGGACGTAGGCACGAGGCCAGGACGCCCACCCCGCTGCGAGGCTCCGGGGAAGCCCGGAGGGCGAGCGGCACGGCCTGGCTGCTTGCCACCGCCTCCTCGCAGCCAGCCCCTTGCAGGAAGGCATTGCAAAACGCCCAAGGAGGGAAAGCAGAAGGGGACGGAGCACATCGGGGCGCGGCGATGGAAAGCGGGGGGGGTGTCTGGCATCCCGGGCCCCGTTCCTGGAATTTGGGCTGTTTCACAGGAAAGATGACTGCCCTGCTTTCCTCCCCAGGATGGGAGGGAAGCGCTCGCCGTCGGATGGGGCTGGCCGCCGGCCCGGAGCAGGCAGGCTTCCCGGCACCCACGGGCTCCGCTCCTCTCCCGAGCTGCCGGCTTGGGCGAGCCCCGGCTTGTGCAGTGGCACCACGCAGTCAGTCCCGAGCTTTGAGTTAAAATGTTGTACTTTTTTCATTTTTGTCACTTTGCGTAAAATGGTTGTGTGTTGTTTTTTTTTTTTCTTTTTCTTTTTTGTCGCACCCCCGATTGCTTGAATCAGCCCCGCTCCAGCTCGGATAAGCCCAGACCTTCCTGCAATTAATCTGCAACTGGCAAACGAGGAGATGTCCCTGCTGCCGGCGCGCACAGAGCAGGGCTCGGTGTCTGTGGGTGCTGGCAGACACGGGAGGCAGTGCCGGCAGCCCTTCCCTTCCTCCCCCAGCACTGAATGACCGGACATGTGCCGAGATGGAGATTAGGGCACACGTGCATCCGGGTGGTCGCCTGCATCCCCCCCGGGGAGAGCGGGGGGCAGCCTGGGGACCCCGCTGAGCCCCCTCGATCCGCTCAGCTGCCCAGCACCTGCTCGGCTGTACAGAGCCTTCAAAACCGCGTCCCCTCCTCCCGGTCCCCATGCAGCCACAGCTGTCCGGAGCGGCCCCGGTCCCTCGGCGGGGCACAGAAGGAGCCATTGTCACCGCCGTGCCAGCCCCCGCCCCGGCGCCAGCTGCCGCGGGGACCAGCGTGCAGTGGCACAGCGGGGCGGTGGCACCATGGTGGCCACGGTCGTGGTGGCCCTGGTCCTCCTCTGCTTGCCCGCAGGGATGGAGGCCAGCCCGGAGCTCGGCGGTGAGTGGCGCACGGGGGAGAAGGGACATCGGGGACCACGAGGTTTGGGTGGGGGGGAGTTGCGGGGTGCACGGTTTCAGGGCACACCAAGGGCGAGGGAGATGTGCTAGGAACGGCCCCGCGCCTGCCCAGCCTGCCCCAGCACCCAGAAAGGTGCCTCAGAGCGTGGCGGGGAGGATGTGATTTCATCTGGGCAGAGCCAACTGCACGACCGCAGCGACGGGGACTGAGTCAGCGGCAGCGGCAGGCGAGGAAAATCACTCGCAAAATCTGACGGCAGCCTCCTCGCTGCCGTTTCGCCCCAAAACCAGCGTCTGAGCAAGCGTGTGGCAGGGCCGGGTGGAGGCAGAGCAGTGCCTCCGTCTCCGGGGGAGCCTCAGCTTTGAAGCACAAAGCCCAGCCACGTCCCTGCTGTCCCCCTTGGACGGGGGTGGCTCTGTGGACCTGCGGCCACAGGGGAGGTGAAAGGGGCTCTTTGTGCCAAGCCCGGCACTGGTTTGCAGACAGGCGGGCGGAGGGACAAGTGCAGGGCTGGGAGCTGAGGCTGCCAGCTGTTTGTGTGGGTTTGGGGGCTGCCAGGCTGCTGGCTGTGCTCTGTGAACCCAGCATCTTGAGTCCTGCGTCCCTCAGCATCCTGCTTCCTCCCTGGCATGTGGCATCATGCCCTGACCCCACCTCCAAACCTCCAAATAACGGGGAAAATAGTAGGGTGAGTGGCTTGGGACATGGAGTAGGTAGGATTACGAGAGAGACAAACCCCATGCTGGGAATCTGGGGAGAGAAGGACTCCAGAAGGATGTGGGCTAGGAAGGGCTCGCACTGATGCACGGGGCTCTCCTCATCTCTGGTGACCCTCTGTTAGTGATCATCTCCTCCTGGTGGCCATCTCTGGGTGGCCATCTCCGGCCATCATCTCTGGTGATCATTTCTGGTGATCATCTCTACGTGGTCATCTCTTGGTGGTCATCTGCTGATGGTCATCTCTTGGTGGTCATCCCTTGGTGGCTGTCCCTGCTCGCCGTCTCTGGGTGACCATCTCCGGTGATCACCTCCGCCTCCTGCTCGCTCCCCACATGCAGGGTACCTATGCAAGGTGCTGAGAAACCACACCATCCACACGTGTGACGGGGAGCAGCTCCTCATCCTCTGCCCTCGCAAGACCACCATCAGCATCCTGGGCGCCTTCTACGGGCGCCGCGTGCCCAGCCCCAACCTCTGCCCCAGCCCGGGCGATGCATCCCAGGAGAGCACCGAGTGCATGTCCCCCACGGCCCACCTGGTAAGGACAGCGTCCCGCTGCTGGTGGCAGCACGGGGACCTTTTGGGACCATTTTCCTGGGGCATTTTTGGGGAGATCGGGGCGGGGGGGGGGGCACCTCCTGCGCTGGGTCCCAGCCAGAGCAGCCTGGGGGGAGGCCCTGCTGCAGCCCAGCCAGCAGCAAAACCGATGTCCCCGGGATGTCCCCGGGATGTCCCCGGGATGTCGCCTGCCCTGCGGACCAGCGGGATCTCAGCGGGGCAGGGCGCAGCGCGCAGCCTCGTCCCCACCTCGTGGCCGTGAGCGCGCACTGCACGGGGCCGCGCTGGGGGGAGACCCGGGGGGCTGCAAGGGGGCTGCAAGGGGGCTGCAAGGGCTCTGCACGGAGCTGTGCGGCTCTGCATGAGGCTGCGGGAGCGCACACGCCTGCAGGTGCTGCACGGGTGCCCGCTTGCAGAGGTGCACGCCTGCACGCAGCCGTGTCAGCGCGCACGGGTGCTGTGGTGGTGCGCAGCGTGCACGCCCATGTGAGCGTTGCACGGAGCTGTGTCGCTCCGCACAGGTGTTGCACACACACATTTCGTGCTGCGGTGCTGTGCTGCACGCACAGGAGCCGCTCGCAGCTGCGTGGGCGCAGGGAATCGGCCACCAAAGGCACCCACGAGGCCAAGTGACCGCGGTGGGGGTGTCGGCAGCCACAGGACGCCTCTTGTGGGGTGAGGGCCTGGCCCCGAGTCCAGCGACAGCACCGAGGTGAGATCGGCCTGGGGTCTCACTGCTGGTGCTCACGTCTGTCCTGCTTCACCCTGCAGAAGCTGCTGGCCGAGTGTCAGGACCAGCAGTGGTGCCAGTTCTCGGTGCACAGCCAAGTCTTTGGGCCAGACCCGTGCCCCGGGACACACAAGTACCTCATCGCGTCCTACAAGTGCCGGCCAGGTGGGCAGCACCACGGGGGCACCTCTCAAACCCGTGGCTGGGTAAGAGGAGGGGGTTTGGGGTGATTTGGGCTGTGTTGGGACACCCTGCGGTGTCACCCCACCCCCCAGACAACCATCGGGTCAAGACGGTGTGCGAGAACAACGTGCTGAGGCTGCAGTGCCGGCCAAAATCCGTGCTGGCCATTTACTCCGCACATTATGGACGATTCCTGCGGGGCAAGCCTGAATGTGATGCCCCAAACGCCGGGGGACCCCATATCGGTACGGGGGGGACACAGTTCGAGCCCAAATTATGTCCGGGAACTATGCAGGAGCACTGTGCTGATGGCCACACCATGTGTCTCTGCAGAGTGCCTGGCTCCAGACGCCCTGCGGAGGGTCTCCAAGAAGTGTCACCGCAAGGGAAACTGCACCGTGGCCGCTGACTGGGCCACCTTCGGGGACCCGTGCCTGCCTGGCACGAAGAAGCAACTGCGGGTCTCCTACACCTGTGGTGAGAGCAGGGCCAGGAGCTGGCCGTGGGGCTGGGGATTCAGCCCCTGGGGACGAGCGGGGTGGTGATGCTCAGAGCCCCGTGTCTCGTGTGTCTCGCTGCAGTGCCCAAGCAGCTGCTGGAGGAGGCAGGCCCCGACACCTCGGATCCCTTCGTGCTCTCAGACTACATGCACGGTAATTCGGGGAGGGTGGAGAGACCAGCTCATGGATGAAGGACCCCACAGGTCCCCGTCTCCAAGCACAGAGGCTGGAGAGATGCTTTCTGCTGGGGGGAGGAGGAGGTCTCAAATTGGAGCGCCCTGAGGGCAGAGGGGAGGAGGCCGGGGGCTGGCCCTTCACATCCCCCTTGTTCACTGCAGGTGGCTGGTACAAAGGGCCCAGGTTCTCCAGGCTCCGGGAAGACAGGATGATTTTTACTAGCTCCCTGACAGCTTTTGCCAAGCTCTGGGGTACGTGACCCCACGTGCCAGGGTGGGGGGGGTTCTCCAGGCCCAGGTACCCCGCGTGCCGCGGCAGGGGTTTGCACCGCGGTGCCTCTCTTTCCTCTTCTCTCCCGCCAGACGTCCCTGAAAAAGTCGGCCTCTACTTCCTTTGCGGGGTCTCGGCAGGCCTCGCGCTGCTGCTGTGCATCATCAGCCCCAAAGCAGCCTTCCTCCGGGAGGCCAGGGAGGCTCTGCAGGGCCCGGGCAGCAGCTCGGAGCCGAGCCGCACCAAGCTGCGGGACGAGCAGGACGAGGACCTTCCCGACGACAGCTCCTCCGACTCCTCCTTCCGCCGCCTCACCCGCACCTACCGCGCCACCGACAGCATCTTCAGCCCCGAGCTGACGGCAGCCATGGAGGGGGCGGCCGAGCAGCAGGGCTGCGGCGGGGAGGAGATCTGGATGCCCAAGGAGTCCAGCCCCTACGCCATCCAGAAGATCAAATCGGCCACCAAGTGAGGAGGGACGAGAGGCCGCCACCATTTGCTCCTCACCTCACTCCGTGCCTCCCTTCGTGCTTCACGTGCCAGCAGGCGAGCTGTGCTTTCCAGGGAATGGGCTTGCTCTTTCTAGTGAATAAAAGCAAAAGCTCGTGGTTCAGGGAATGAAGCTGCCGAGCCCCAGCTCCTGCCAGCCCCATCCCCAAGGGACTCTAGCCCGCAGACAGGTTCCCACATCCCCAAAAGGGACTGCAGGGGACAGAGCCGTGGTGGTGCCTCCAACCACCTGCGTTGTGTCACCACCAACTTTCATCCCCCTTTAGCCACAACGTCCCTCCCCTGCAATTAACGCTGAAAAGAGAGGAGAAATTAAACGCTGAAACTCAGCCCTGCCTGCGCTGCTCAGCTCCGTGCCTCCCGCTGCTGCTCCTGGCGCTGGGCCATGAGGAGCAACAAGTCGGGCCTGTGATAGCCTGGGAAAAGGAAAGCTTTTAGCCTGGGAAGGGGGAAAGCCATCCGTGGAGGTCCCACAAACAACGCTTCCCTGCACTTGCTCCTTCTCTCAAGACTAAGGCTCTTCCCGAGAAGCCATCCTGGAGCAAACCTCCCGCGTGCACCTCACAGGGGATCCTTGTCCCCATGTCTTTCCCCCATCCCTCCCACGATAGCCGGCTGTGCTCTCGGCGCACCCACGAGCCTCCCAACGGCACCGCAGGGACTGGAAGAGCCGGCTGCGCCACGCCGAGCCCGGGCAGACACCGACCCGTCCCGGCACGGGCAGCTCGCCCCCGCGCCGCCGCGGGCACACCGGGAGGGGGATTTTTGGCCGGGGATCGCACCCCCGGGGCTGCCGCTCCGCCGAGTTTCCATCGGCGGCGGGACGCGTCCCAGTTTCCCAGGCGGTGGGTGTGGGGCTACCCTGGAGGATTTCCGAAGGATAAACACAGCGATGTAGGATTTCCGAGGGATAAACTGGGATCTGGGATTTCCACACGATAAACTGGGATCTGGGAT
>CM021768.1:14798174-14824283 GCA_011076525.1 Nettapus auritus
AGATGAACTGGGATCTGGGATTTCTACATGATAAATGGGGATCTGGGGTTTCCACATGATAAACTGAGATCTGGGGTTTCTGAAAGATAAATTGGGATCTGGGATTTCTGAGAGATAATCTGGGATTTCCATGTGATAAACTGGGATCTGGGATTTTCACATGATAAACGGGGATCTGGGATTTCCAAATGGTAAATTGGGATCTGTTTTTTCTGATGGATAAACTGGGATCTGGAATTTCCTCACGATAAACTGGGATCTGGGATTTCCTCAGGATAAACTGGGATCTGGGGTGTCTGAAGGATAAACAGGGATCTGGGACTTCTGAGAGATAACTGGGATCTGGGATTTCCAAATGGTAAATTGGGATCTGGAGTTTCTGATGGATAAACTGGGATCTGGGATTTCCATGTGATAAACTGGATCTGGGGTTTCTGATGGATAAACTGGGATCTCCAAATGATAAATTGGGATCTGGCGTTTCCACATTATAAACTGGGATCTGGGATTTCCAAATGATAAATGGAGATCTGGTGTTTCTGAAGGACAAACTGGGATCGGGGAGGTTCAGCAGGGAAGCTCTGCTCCGGTAGCCTGCGGCTTGGCTCACGGGTCGACAGCGAGACAGCTGGCTGTGCTGCCACGAGCACGTTTGCTCTTTATCCGATACAAACACACCGCAACCACCCCTTAGGGGCTCAGAAAGCACCGCCGCCATGCCACCGCGCGGCGGCCATGCTACCCCCCCCCCCGCCAAGCCCCCCCCCACCCGCCGCCATGACACCGCCCCCCACCCGCCGCCATGACACCGCCCCCCACCAATCACCGCCCGCCCCCCGCCGCCTCCGCGGCCCGCCATTGGGCGGCGCGGCCGAATTTTAAACTTCTTCCCCGCCTCCCCTTAGCAACCGCATCCCTGCCGCCGCTCCCATTGGCCGCCGCCCCGCGCACGCTGCCCGCTGATTGGCCGCCAGGCTCGGCCAGTGCCGGCCGCCGCCGCCGCGCTGCTACTTTCAAAAAGAGCCGGGGCCGGCGGCGGCTGCGCAGGTGAGCGGGGACGGGGTCGTGTGGGGCCATATGGGGGGACCCCGGCCCCACGGGAACCCACATTTCCTCGTGGGGACCCCTCTCCAGGGACCCTCTCACCCGTGCCGGGGGGTGGTTGGGTGCCGCAGCCCATTCCCTGGGGGGTAGAAGGGGTGTTAGGGGGGGGTATGGGGTCGCTGGGCACCTCGTCCCATTCCCTGTGTTGGGATTTGGGGTTCCCCCATAAGTGTGCCCCCCTTATGTGAGGTCTGTGTGGTCGCTGAGCCCTGAAGGGGCTCATCCCCTTCCCTGAAGGGGTGTATTGGGATTTGGGGCACGTCCATACATGTGCCTGCCCTCCCCATACGTGGGGGCTATGGGGTCACCGAGCCCTGTGTTCCCCTCCCTGGGGGGGTGCTTTGGGATTTGGGGTCACCCCATACATGTGCCCACCATGCTTGGGGGCTATGGGGTTGCTAAGTCCTGCGTCCTCTTCCCTGGGTGTAGGTGTTGGGATTTGGGGTCACCCCATACATGTGCCTCCCCCATACGTGGGGGCTATGGGGTCACTGAGCCATGAGTCCCCTTCCCTGGGGGTGTTTTGGGATTTGGGGTCCCTCCATACATAACTGGGGTCTATGGGGTCACTGAGTCCTGTATCCCCTTCCCTGGGGGTGTCTGTCGGGGTTTGGGGTCCCCCCATACATAATTGGGGTCTGTGGGGTCACTGAGTCCTGCATCCTCTTACCTGGGTGTAGGTGTTGGGATCTAGGGTCACCCCATACATGTGCCTCCCATAATTGGGGTCTATAGGGTCACTAAGTCCTGCGTCTTCTTCCTTGGGATGTACGTTGGGATTTGTGATCCCCCCACACATGGGGGCTATGGGGTCACCGAGCCCTGAGTCCCCTTCCCTGGGGGTGTGTGTTGGGGTTTGGGGTCCCCCAATACATAACTGGGGTCTGTGGGGTCACTAAGTCCTGCATCCTCTTCCCTGGGGGTGTGTGTTGGGCTCTGGGGCACATCCATACATATACCCCCTCATATGTGGGGTCTATGGGGTCATTGAGCCCTGTGTCCCCTTCCCTGGGGGGGGGTGTTGTTGGAATTTGGGGTCCCCCCACATGTGTGCCCCCCCATGCTTGGGGTCTATGGGGTCAGTGAGCCCTGCATTCCCTTCCCTGAGTGTGTGTGTTGGGATCTGGGGTCCCACCCATACACGTGCCCCGCATAATTGGGATCTATGGCTTCCCTGAGCCCTGCATCCCCTTCAGCAGGGGGGTGCGTTGGGATTTGGGGTCCCCCACCCATCCGTAACCCCCCTCTTTGCTCGCAGAGGACGAGGATGCCGGTGGCACGCAACGCCAAGACGCTGAGCACGAAGCAGCCCCGAGCAGCCAAGGGGGCTCCCGTTACCGAGAACGTCCCCCCTGAGAAGGTGAGGCCGGGCTGGGCCGTGGGGAGGGAGCGGGGGGCTCGCTGCGGGGTGCCCCCCGCGCCCCCTCACCCCGCTGTGTTGCAGGAGGAGAGCTGCCAGGCCAAGCGGTCCCCGTCCTCGCCCCAGGGGGGGCCCAAGAAGCGGTCGGCGTTCGGGGACCTCACCAACGTGAGTGCTTCTTTGTGGGGAAGGGGCTGCGCTGCCCTCCTGGCAGCGCCCCGAGGCTCACCTCACCTTTTCTCCCTGCCTTCCTCGCTCCCTCGCCCCAAAACCAGGCTCACAAGAACCAGGCGGCGGCGGGGAAGAAGGATGGGGCGAAATCTGCCCCCCGCAAGGCGCTGAGGGCCCCCGCTGCCGGGGGGGTAGCCAAGAACAACGAAGTCAACCTGAAAAAGTGAGTACCCAGGTGAGACGGGGCTGGGGTGGGAGGCCGCTGCGGCGGTGGGGTGACGGGGGCTGGGTTTTTGGCAGCCAGATGTGCCCCCCCCCCCCACTGATGTCCTTATCCTCTCCAGGTCCCTGAGAAAAACGCCCCTGACGGAGGATTCTGAAGAGTCTGAGAAAGTTCCGGTGCCTGAGGAGCCTGTGCAGGTAGCGAAGTTGTGCCGGGCCTCGGACCCCAGGGTGCAGCCCGGTCCTGTCCTGGTGGCACCGGGACATCTCCGGGCGTGGTGGGATGGGAGCTGGGGGGTTAAACCCCATCCTTCCACCTCCAGTGGGAAACAGCGGGGGCTGTGGGGCAGGTGGGGAGGGGCTGCCTCCCCACAGAGCTCTGCCAGCCCCTCAGCCTCCCCCTCACCGCGGCCTCGTCCATCCCACAGGCACCTGTGGTGGAGGACATCGACAAGGAGCAGCTGGGCGACCCCTACGCCAATGCCCAATATGCCAAGGACATCTTTGACTACATGCGGGAGAGGGAGGTGGGTGATGCCTGCCGTGTGGGGTGGGAGGGGGCTTTTTTGGGGGGCGTGGGGTTGCCTGTGAGTCCCTGATGTCTGCTGCCTTGGCAGGAGAAGTTCCTGCTCCCCGACTACATGGACAAGCAGGTGGACATCAGCGGGGACATGCGCGCCATCCTGGTGGACTGGATGGTGGAGGTGCAGGTAGGTGGGCGAGGGGAGGGCGCTTGGAGTTCTGCAGAGCGGCTCCCACCCCGCTTAGCGTGCGGGACCCACGAGCGTCCCCAGCGCAGGGCTCGTCTTCCCCCTTCCAGTGCTGGGGGTGAGCCTGCGGGTGCCTCGGGATTTGGGGAGGAGAGGACTTGGCTTTTTTCCTAACCCCTCCCGCCCCACGACCCCGTGTCCTTGCAGGAGAACTTTGAGCTGAACCACGAGACGCTGTACCTGGCGGTGAAGCTGGTGGACCACTACCTGGTGGAGGTGGTGAGCATGAAGGACAAGCTGCAGCTCATCGGCTCCACCGCCATCCTCATCGCCTCCAAATTCGAGGTGACTCCCGGGGTGCGGGGTTGGGGGGTGTTTAGGAGAATGGGGATTCCTTGGGACCCCAAAGAATTGAAGGTGGCGGGTCCGTCCTTGTGCTGCTCCTTCCTATCCCGGGGGCTGCAAATGTGGCCCTGGTGGGCTGGATCCTGCCTCCTGGAGATCTGGTTCTCCGCTGTGCAGGAACAACCAGGACACCGGGGTTCAGCCCAGGCGGACGTGGTGGTGTTCCCGGCAGGAGATGTGCCCCTAGAGGGCCTGCAAGCTCTGTAGGACCCCTTAAGCGCTGTCAGGATGAGGCCCTGTGAGGGCGCTGAGTGGTTTCCTCCCCGCAGGAGCGGTGCCCGCCGTGCGTGGATGACTTCCTCTACATCTGCGACGATGCCTACAAGCGGGAAGAGCTCGTTGCCATGGAGAAGAGCATCCTCCGCACCCTCAACTTCGACATCAACATCCCCATCCCCTACCGCTTCCTGCGGCGCTTCGCCAAGGTGGGCGGCTGTCCCCTCCTGCCCCCTCCCCGGGGACCACCGGGAGCTCTGGGGGGGCGGCCAGCTCCCCGCAGCGGGCTCGGGGGGTGACGGTGTCGTCGTGGGGGGCGCGGGATCGGCATCCCCTGCCCCCAAAACGAGGACGCCGGGGTAGTGCTGCACAAAAACCTGAGCCTTCTGACCGCAGTGTGCCCGCGCCAACATGGAGACGCTGACGCTGGCTCGCTTCCTCTGCGAGATGACCCTGCAGGAGTACGACTACGCGCGGGAGCTCCCCTCCAAGCTGGCCGCCAGCTGCCTGCTGCTGGCCCTCACCATGAAGAACCTGGGCGGCTGGGTGAGCCCCGGGGCCGCGGGCGGGCAGGGAAGGGGGGACGTCACGTAGCTGAGGAGCCCGTCTCACGCCGTGTCGCTTCGCAGACCCCCACGCTGGAGTACTACAGCGGGTACCGCTCGCAGGACCTGCACCCCTTGGTGAAGAGGCTGAACTTCCTGCTCACCTACCAGCCCCGCGACAAGCTGAAGGCTGTGCGCACCAAATACTCACACAGGTGAGCGGCCCAGCACCGGCCTTTGGGCCCCGCAGGGAGCTGGGGGGTTCTGCCGGGGGTACCAGGGCTGGTGCTGAGCTCTAACCCCCTCCGCCTCCTTCCAGGCTCTTCTTCGAGGTCGCCAAAATGACCCCCCTGGACATGCTGAAGTTGGAGGAGAAGCTGAAGAGCTAGCCCCACGTCTGTACATAGCCTGTAAATAGTTGGGTGTCCTGCTCGGCGAGCACCGTGTACATACAAAATAACGGGGTGGTTTTTACTTGGAGGGGGGTGGGAAAAAAGAAGCCATGTAGAACTGTCAATAAAATATTGTGTACATCTTACGTGGGTGTAGTGGTGGCTGCTGGCGGCTTGTGGAGGCGATGCAGGAAGGGACGGGAGGCTGGAAGGGTCCCGCTCCCATCCCCTTTCCCCCTCCATCCCCCAAGCAATGACACCACACCAGCAGCAGCAATAAATATCTCTTCTCCAAATATTTACACAGCTTAAATACCCATCTGGGGAAAGGGGGGGGGGATCTCTGCTTTGGCCCCACACTGCAGCCCAGCTCCCTGGCTCCTGTAGTGACCCCACCAGCCCGGCGCTGGCAGGACCAAATCGCTTCGGTGCCTGCGGCCCCGCGGGCTCGGCGAGAAGCAGCGGCTCCAGGGACGCTGGGGGACGAACAGACAAAGCAAGGCAAGCGGGGGGGCTCCACACACACACACAGGAGGAGCGGGGACCCAGGCCCCCTGTGCTGCCGCCAGCCTAGGGCGGGTTGCTGAGCTCCTTGATGGCCTGGAGGATTCTCTTCATGTGGCCGACTTTGGTGATGCCCAGGTCCTGCGGGGAGGAGAGAAAAGAGCTGAGGAGCTTAAGGACGGAGGAGCCAGGGTCTGCAGAGGGGGTGGTGAGGGGAGCGGTACCTTCAGGTCTCTCCTCTCCAGCAGGATCAGCTCTGAGCCCTGGATGTCGTGCCGGACAAAAATGTCTCTGTACTCCCCTAATCCCAGCGCTTCCAGCCAAGCGGCCACCTCCTCAGCGCTCCACTTGTCCGCTGGCGGGGAGGAAACCCTCAGAGGTAGAAGGGGGGCAGCAGGACAGGAGGGGGCAGACGGCGCCCCCCCATTTCCCACTGCCCTCGCTCAGGTTGGAGGGGGTTTCTCCTACACGTGTGGAGCACCCAAACGCCTCCCCTTTGCCAAAACTTTGCCAAAACCACCAAGGTTGAGCACCGCCGGAGCCCCCTTCTCCCCCCCCGGTGCAGTGGGGTTGGAGATACAGAGCGGGGTGGCTCTGTAGGGCTGTTAGGAGAAAAACTGCACCCTAATTGCTTTGGTGATAAAGGTACGGAAGGGACGAGCCCCTTGCGGGGCTGGTGGGGGGCTCAGCGCGTAGCCACGTCCCCTCCTCACCTGGCAGCGCGCTGTTGGCCTTCTGCTTCTGCGCCTTGTCCTTCCTGGGCTTGGGGATGTTGAGGCGAAGCTTGAAGCTGCCCTTGTTGGCGCCGCCACCGCTCTCCTGCAACAGCCGGGGCTCAGCGTGCCCCTGCAGCCCCCTCTTATCGCCCCCCACCCCATCCCTGCGCCCCCACCTCCTCCGCAGGGTGGGCGATGGGCACCAGCCAGTGGACGTCCAGCAGCCGCTGCAGCTCCTGGCCCAGCGCGCTCAGGGGGCCCTGCAGAGCCTCCTCCTCCTGGGGCGAGTCCAGCTGCGGGGGACAGGGACCGTCCCCAGCCCTGCTGCCACCCACCGCCGGGGGGGACCCCTCAGCTGGGGGGCTCGGGGGGGTCCCCGGCCCCGCACTCACCGCCTTCCCTTCCAGGAACGCCCTGGTCTCGGCGTAGAGCGCCTTGATGCTCAGCACCACCTCCACGGCCGCGTTCCTGCTGAGAAACTGGGACAGGAGGGGGGGGGGAGAAGGTTAAGGGTCGAGCTGGGGGCGCGGGTCAGGGGGATTCACACCCCCGACCCCTCCCGCTCACCTCGGCGGTGCCGGCGGCTTTGTTGGAGAGCGCCTCGCTCAGCGCCAGGGCGCTGGTGTTGACGGCGTGGGCCAGCTCCTGCTCCACGGCTTTGTGAGCCTTGGCCGCCTCGTGGATCCTGCGGCGGGCACGGGATGGAGCAGGGCCGTCCCCCGCGGCCACCGCAGCCCCCTCGGCCCCCACCCTGACCTGGCGATGAGGCTCTCGGCCGCCCGCGAGAGCTGCTGCAGGAGGCTGCTCTCCTCCTCCGTCAGGTACTCCATGGACTGCTGCGAGCTGAGCCGCGGCCGCGCGGCCGCACGGTAGCTCTCCCCCTTCTGCTTGTCCTCCCAGGACTTGAGGGTGCTTTCAAATGCCTGCGGGGGGGGACAAGGAGGTTCCCCCCCAGCTCGTGCCGCATCCCCGTGCAGCCGCTGAGCTCCCCCGGTCCCGGCACACGAGGCTCACCCGGTCCCTGGTGAGCATCTGGGCTCGGTTCTTGTGCTGGATCTTGATGACGCCGGGCGGCTGGATCCAGGCTTCTCCATCCACCTGCACGGGGACGCCCTCGTCCCCGCGGATGGTGATCTTCACCACGCGGCACTGCGGGGCGCACGGTCGGGGCTGGCACCGCGGCGGTGCCGGGCTCGCTGCCCCAAAAAACCTCCCCCGGCCCTACCTGGGCGATGCGGTGGTGCTGCAGGTTGATGACCCGCGACACGGCCATCTGGATGCTGCCGAAGACGGCCACCACCTCCAGCTTCTTGTCGTCAAAGGACGGCGCTCCGAAGTTCTGCGGGGAGCCGGCACGCCCAGGCTGGGCTCAGCCTTTCCCCCCCAGAGACCCCCGGGACGACGGAAAGGTGTGCTGCTCCCCCCGCCTCCCTCCCCGCCTCGCACTCACGTTGTCCTCCTTGGTGCCTCCCCAAAAATTGATGCCCCCGGCGTAGCTGGGGATGTTGAGGACGGCGATGCCCTGCAGGCTGGGCAGCGAGATGGGCACCCCGTCGCACTGCAAGAGAGGGCTGAGCCTGGGGGCCGCCGCGCCGCCCCCCTCCCCGCGCCGCCCCCCGCCACGGCCCCGTACCTCCAGCTGCACCCGCTGCTCCAGGTTCTTGTAGGTGCGCTGCAGCAGCTCCTTGGTGCCCAGCACCCCGTACCACATCATGTTCTTGGTGCGGCTGCTGCGGGGCGCAACGGGGGGGCTGAGCATGGCCGCAGGCTCCCCCCGCTGCCGCCAGCCCCCCGTTGACCCACCAACCCCTCCTGGCATCCCCGTGCGCCACCCCGGCGGTCCCTTCAAGCACCCCCGTGGTCCTTTACAGCATCCCGGTACTCCCAGTGGTCCCTCCCACCAGGGTGGGCCAAGCAGCCCATGTTTTTTTCCCGGGGGGGGGGGGAGTGGGGCTGGCGGGACCCCAGACTCACATTGCGCCGGGGTCCTCGGGGAACTGCAGGCTGCCGAAGGTGTCCGGCCGCTCCAGGAGGATGGACGAGGTGGCGGAGGTCACCGTCTCCCGCCGGGAGCCTGGACGTGGCGGGTTGCTGCTGAATGAGCCCATCCCGTGGCTCTCCCCGTTGCTCCCCCCCCAAAATAAACCACGTTGTGTGCCACAACAGCCTTACAGAGCCTCTCCTCCTCCTTGTTGAGCTCCTCCGAGCTGTCCTTCTTGCTGGAGACTGTGCTGGCGCGGTAGGCTTGGGTCTGCTTGTTCTGCTCGTCCACAGCTGGGTGCAAACACAAGCCTGGCAGCGGGTCCAGGGCACCCGCCCCACGTCCCAAAAGCTGCCCCCCATCCCTGAGGCTGCCACGGCATTTGGGACCTTCAGCAGCATCAGAGAAATGCCCCGGAGAAGGGGCGATGCTCCTCTGGGACCGCACGGCGACGCCGCCACGCTGAGGATTCAGACGGGGAAACCGAGGCACGGACCCCTCGCCGCCCCCTCACCTTTCTCCGCCTGCTCGATGATCTGCCGCAGGGCTTTCTTCAGGCTGTTCGCCCGCAGCATCAGCTGCTCCTTGGATTTGAAGATGCGGGGCACGGGGCTGGGGTTGAAGCCGCTTTTCTCCAGCTCCTTGGTGTCGCCCGGGGCGGCCTCGGGGACCACGATGGCCTGAGCCTCCTCGGTCAGCTCCCGCACCAGCGAGTCCAGCTTCTCGTTCAGCATGGCGCACTGCGGGGCGCCCACAGGCTCACCCCGGGCACCCCCCTGGCACGCACATCTCCTCCAGCCCCCCAGCCCTCCAGGGGCTGTACCCCTGGACACACCCCCCCCAAATTCCCTGCCCCTCACCTTCCTCGCCATCAGCTCGGCCTCCTGCTTGTTCTCGGTCGCTCTCTTGTACGCCCGGCCGACCTCAGCCACGAAGTCATTGACGGTGCCGCAGAGGAACCTGCCGAGGGAAGCGGCTGGGGGGGGCGATGGGACCGGCCGGGGCATGGCCTGGTCCTGGGGGGCACTCAGCAGCGCTGGGGGGCTCGGCTCCCCCAGCCCCGTCACCCTCGGCCCCAGCTCCCCCTTACTTGGCGGACGAGATCACCACCGAGTGCTTGTCCGACTCCAGGATCTTGGCCAGGTGGAAGGCGACGGAGTCGGCGTAGTGGGAGATCTGGGCCTGGCAGGGGACAGCACGGGCTGGGACACCTGGATGGGTGTCTCGAGCCAGGACACGGCTTGTCTGACCGCCGTGGCCACCGGGATGAGGACACGCGCCAGGCCGAGCCCTGCCACGCTCATCTCATGCCAAGTTGCCCCACTGTCTCGTTCCCCATCTGATCCCTGACGGGGTGACAAGGACATCCCCCAGCCCCTCTGTCCCCAGCGGTGCCCACCTGGATGTTGGAGTCCCCGTCCTCGTCCTCCTTCAGGGCCGGTGGCGACTGCTTGGGGGCTTCATAGGTCATCACGCTCCACCTGCCGAGCACAGACCACGGATGCCTGCATCGCCACCCTGGGGGCGAGCCGAGCCCCCCCGGTGCCCCCATGCTCACCGGTCCAGCATCTTGGTGGTGGCCCTCTCCAGCTTCTCCAGGATCTGCAGCAGCTGCGTGTCGTCGTCACAGAGGCTGCCCCAGCCCAGCACCCGCGCCAGGTCGTTGCCGGTGCCCAGGGGCAGGACGCCCAGCTGGCACTGCGGGACGGGGACGGGGGCTCAGCCGTGCGCCCACCCCCAGCCCCGCAGCCAGCACCGAGCGCTCGCGGCGCCCCTGGGGGCTGCGTTCCCCCGGGGACGAGGACGGGGACGGCGGGGGGGACGTGCCAGCTCGCTGTCCCCGCGGTGCCCTCCCGCTCACTTGCTTGTGCAGCCCCAGGGCGTCGATCTCGGAGAGCACCCAGCCCACGCTGCCGTCGCCGCCGCACACCAGGATGCGGAAGGTGGAGAACTTCTGGAAGAGGCGCAGCCTGCGTGGGGGCAGGAGGAGGGCGCTGGGGGGGGGTCCCGCCGGGCTCCTGCCGGTGCCAACCCCGTGCCGGAGCTTACCCCAGGTGCGGGCCCCCGTTCATGAGGTCGAAGACCTGGGCCGGGTTGAGGAACTGCTTGAACTTGCGCAGGAACTTGACGCCTTGGTTGTCCCCGCTCTTGGAGTTGACGAAGGCCAGGAGAGGGCTGGAGCAGGTGGAGGGGCAGGTGGCCTTCCAGAAACCTGCAGGGAGCGCGCGGCTGTGAGCCCCCACCCCGTCCACATTGAAGGAGGCGCTTCTGGAGACCCTGACCACGTTGTGCCCGACCAGGAGGGCAGCCAGGGGTGTCAGGGGATGGAGAGGGGTGGGAGCATGGGAAGAGATGGGGATGGGGTGGAGACGGGGTGGTGGCAAGGATGGGGAAGGGATAAGGAAGGAAAAGTGGAAGGGGAGGGGATGGAGAGGGGGAGGGGGATGGAGGTGGGAGGAAAATGGGGATAGAGAGGGGATGGACATGGGGAAAGGAATGGGATGGGGCAAGGATGGGGAAGGGATGATAGTGGAGATGGGATGGAGATGGGATGGAGATGGGGAATGGGAAGGAATGAGGTTATGGATGGGAACGGAGACACTGGAGTGGAAAGGAAAGGGGATGTGATAGGGACAGGGACAGGGACAAGCAAGGCTGTGCCAGGCCAGCACAAGGGGCAGAGCCGAGTCTGGTTCCTTCCCCATCGCTGCCCCCGCAGGCACCCAGTGAGTCACGGAGCTGGCTCCTGTCCCCATGCCACTCCACGGGGGACGGCAGGGGTGGCACGTGGGGGGCTGCGTTCCAGCACAGCCAGGTGGGGGTCCCCATTCCGCCCCAGAGGCACCCGGTGCCCCTCAGGGACCCACCGTGTCCCACCCAGCTCTGCCAACCTGGCGGCTGGGCGCAGGTGACGCAGCTGCCCGGGGAGGCTTGGCAGCCGGCAGCGAGCTTTTAGAGAAATGAGACAGGGAATGAAATGTGCCTGAGGCGGGAGGATCGATGAGAGCTGGCCTGCAGCCGGCTCGGGGACACCTCGGCCACCCCGGACCCCGGGCTGGATGGAGCAGGCACGGCTCCGAAGAGGGAGGAGAAGCCGCGTGACGGTTGCCCTGACAGCATCCTGATGAGTAACGAGCAGCAGATGAGCCACCGGCTGAGCGGAGCGGTGGAAATCATTAAAGAACAAGAGAAGAAATATCCGGAGGAGAGGAACAGATTTCGCTCGGCGGAGGCCAGCTGGGCCCCTCCGGAGAGGGTGCGGGAGGCGGTGAGGGAACGTCTCCGGGTGACGTTCACTCTGGAACCTACTGATGCCGCTACCCCCAGCGTGCCAGGAGGCAGCGGGCGCGGTGCCACCAGGCAGAGCCTGCAGAGACGGAGCTCACGGAGCTCGCGGAGCCCTGTCCCCTCCCCGACTCACCGTCCGAATCGATGCTGTTCAGGGCGGTCGGCGGGATGATGGACACCTTGTACTGGCCCAGCGGGCACCTCTTGCCGAACTGCTCCTTGCAGGCGCTGTGGACCTGGGGGGCACGGGGACAGGCGAACGAGCTGCAGCAGGAGCCGGGGGGCACGGCGCCAACGCCGCCAGCCTCAGCTTCCCCACGGGCGCACGCAGGGGAAGGGGGGGGGGGCAGATCCTTACGATGGCTTTGCACCAGAGGCACCGCCAGTCCTGCAGCCTCCGGACGCTGCCGCAGGCGCGGTCGCAGACGGCGCAGCGCGCGCTGACCGGCAGGTTCCCCTCCAGCCACTGGTGGGGCATGGCCACCTGCGGAGAGGGGCGGGCGTCACCTGCGTGCCACCACCTCACGCTCGAGGGACGGCGCAGGGGTGGCCGCCGGGACAGCCGGTGTCACCTCCCATCACCTTCACCACCCGGCGAAGGTGGCCCCTCCGTGGGCGGCGGAGGGGACGCTCACCCCGTCCTCGTCCTCGATGATTTCCGTGCCAATGGAGGCCAGCGTGGTCCACTTGCAGTTGTTGGTGGCTCTGACGGCGCAGCGCTTGTGCGCCTTGAACTTGCAGACTTGGGAGGGGAGGAAGAGTGAGGACGGACCCCAACCCCGCGGCCACGGGCATCGCCCCACATCCCCCCGGGGCCGGGTGAGCCCCCCCGGTGCTGACCTTCGCAGGAGAGGCCGTGGGAGGTGACCCCTGAGAGGGCCTCGCGGCAGACGTTGCAGAAGGTGGGCCTGGCGTGGGAGCAGGCGTACCAGTTGTGCATGCCCGAGAAGTGCTCCATGTTGAACTGCGTGGCCTGCGGGGCACAGCCAGCTCCGTCAGCATCCTCCCCGAGCCCCCAGCCTGCCTCCCAGGACCTCCCTGGACTCGGTGGGACCTGACGGGACCACCAGCCTCAAGGCTCTTGACCCCACGCGCTGTCCCACCTCGTGGATCTCCCACTTCTGGACAGACTTGAGGGCGCCGATCCAGTCCTCCATCTCCTTGCGGTTCTCGGCGCACAGGATGAGCTTCCGGAAAGGCGTGATCACCTGCAGCGAGCCATGGACCCCACGACCCCTTGTAGGGCCACCCCACAGGGAGACAGCCCCTAGGAACCCCCCAACCACGGCACTTTCGGGTCACCTCCAGCACCACCGCCCGCTGCGGCAGTACGGGGGTCCCCGCGGAGAGCCCCCGGCCCTCACCGTGAAGCTGTTGTTGATGTTCTTGGTGCTGGTCTCGGCCACGCTGGCGTCGGACAGGTCCACCTCGTCGAAGATCAGGGACTGCCGGGGCGAAGCGCAGCTCACTGCTGAGCTTGCAGGCTCGAGCCCCCCGGGGGCAGCTCGGCGAGGGCTCGGGAGGACCCCCCCCTGCCTACCTTAGCATCCTTGGCGTAATAAAGCGTCCTGCCCCGCAGCTTGAAGTACCTCCGCTTCCACCTCTGGAAGGAGCTCGTCTGTTTCAGCAGCAGCCCTTCCTTCACGCTCTTCTGCGGAGACCACGGGGACATCAGCACCCGCGGCCCCCCCCAGGGGAACCCCCAAAAGGGGCGCAGGGCGATGAGCACGGCGATGGGGGGACCGTGAGGATGAGCGGGGCGGGCGCGATGGCGAGGGGATGCGGGGGGTTGTGATGGTGAGGAGCGGACGGTGATGACCACGTAAGAGGTTCCTGGTGGTGTGCGGAGCAGGGGGGCACGAGGGGGGGCTCCCGACGGCGAGGACCAGGAGCTCCCGGTGCCAAGGAGCGAGGGGACACAGGGTGGGTGCCAGCGGCTCGGTGCAGGCGCAGCGGGGTCCGCAGCCAGCGCCGCAGCCCGGCTCTGCCTGGCTGGGGGCCAGGCGGGCGGCAGGATCCGGCCGGGCAGGTGCCAGCGCCGCAGCCTGGTGGCCCCCCGGTCCCCCCCGGGCGCCAGAATCTCTGGCGACACAGGGGTTTGGCAGGACACAACCCAGCAGATCCCAGAAGGCAGAACCCTCCCCGACACCCCGACAAGCGCTTTCTCCCTAAAAAACTCCCCGCTTGGAGCAAAAAGCGCCAAGAGGAGGAGGAGGAGAGGTGGCCCAGGACCCACCGCCGCACCAACCTGCATCTCGCGGGCATCGTCCCCGCTCCAGCCCATGGGGCAGGCACCGGGCTCCGGCGGGGCCCGGCCTCGTTCCCCCCAGAGGCAGCAGGGTCGGGGCGCACGCCGCGGGCTGCGGTCGGCTGCAACCCTTTATCAGGCTCTGCAGCGGGCCGGGGCTCTTCCGGGCTCGGTTGCAGCCTCGTGCCCCGAGGACGGGTCCTGCTGCAAGGGCAGGAGCTCAGCCCCCCGAGCCCCGCGCTGCAGGGACCCTTGCAAGGTTCCGGCCCCAGCGCTGGCTGCACGCAGGAAAACGGGGGGAGGGCTGCAAAATTCACGGGGGGTCGGGGATGAGGCGCGTGCACAACGGAAAGTGTGAGCGAGGCGAGGGCAGCGCGGCTGAGAAACCTCACAAACATCCGGCCGGTGCCACCGGGGCTATCTGCACGGCCCAGGCGCTGCTCCCTCCCCGCCCGTGCCACCGGGCAGGGCCTGGGCCCCTCGCCACGGCCCCGCTTTGGGGTTTTGGTGCTGCTGGCACCACGAGGGGCTTTGGGGTGATGTCTGTGCCGGGTGGCCGGCGGCACGCTGCGCGGGCTCGTGGGCTTGGGAACATCTCCATGAGGTGACCTTCGGGGGCCCCAAAGCACGCAGGGACCTCAGGGCATGCAGGGGGACCCCAAGGCATAAAGGGGATCCCCAAAGCATACAGGGGACCTAAGAACACACAGGGGGACCCAAAAGTATACAGGGGACCCCAAAGCATGGGGCTCCAGACAGCAGCTCCCCAAGACAAGCACCTGCCCCAGCCCAGCACCCAGCAGCGTCCCCACAGGGCTGGGGTTACCCCAGAGGAGGGCACGCCGTGGGGGACAGCCCCAGGACAGCTCTGCCGGTGGCTGGGGACGGAGCTGTCCCCCCATTCCCCTTTGTGCCATGGGGAAGTGGATGTGCTAGGAGCCATGCTGCAGGAAGGAGGTTTCCAGGGCTGGCCCCACGGGTCCTTCCTCGCCGCCCTCGTCCAGCGGCCGGGATCCAACCCTCCCCATGGCCTGACACCAGCACCCGACCCCCACGGCCCGGCTCAGCCCCTCCTGGGCACACTGCAGGACTCCCAGCACCTCCGGCCAGGAACAGGAGCGCTCGCTTTTGGGGTGCCCCACAGGAGGATGCTGCACGTGGGGACCCCCCAGCCCCACCGAGCACCTGCGGCGTACCCCAGCATTGGGAATTTGGGGCTGCGGGAATGGCGACCCCCAAAACCCAACAGCCGCTAAGCCATGGGGGGGTCACCCCATACGGATGCTCCCACCCCGCGGTCCCCACCGATGCCCACAGCCCCCCCCCCCCAAAGCTCCGGCGCAGGGAACCAGCAGTCCCCATCCGCAGCGAGGAAGAGGAGGAGGAGGAGGGGGCGGCATGAAGGCCCCCCACCCGTCCTGGGGCCATTCAGCCCGGCGGGGGCACCTGCGCCTGGCAGCTGTCATTGTCACCGAGCACAATGGCCTCGCCGCCTCCGCACCGGGGCCGGCACAAAGCGCCCCGCGGGGCGCCCCGGCAATTACAGCCCGCAGAACGGCGAGCTGGAGGTGTGGGGGTACGGGGGGAGGCGTGACGGATGGGGGGCACTCGGGGGTGGGGGGCAGGCTGGCTTTTGGGGCGCACGCTGACGGGGGAGGGTGCAGCAGAGATCGGGACGGGGTGCTCATTGCCCTGACACCCCCATAGGGACAGCACCACGACGTGGGGGCCGTGCTCGTCCCCGGAGCGGTGGTGTGGGGGCCCCAAAACTCAGCAGACCCCCATTGTCAGTCAGCCGAGGACGCCCAAAAACGGGTCCCCCCTACCTCGCCACTGAGCCGGGCATCTCTCGGGAAGCCTAGCACCCGGCTCCCCCTCCTTCATTAACCGCGTGCTAATTAAGCACCAGCCCCGCTCTGTGGGGCGCTGTCCCCCACCTGTATGGGCGCACAGAGGCCACCTCGGCCGGCGCACGTGCTTCCCGCCTGCTGTCCGTCCCCAGCATCGCCTCCTGCGTGGCTCATGGCAGCGCCGGGCAGGATGCGGCCAGGAGGACCTGGGGGACATGGGGACGAGCCCCCTCCCTGGCACCCCCTGGCACAGCGCCGCAAGGGGCCGGCGGACCCCGAATGGCACCGAGGGCTCTGAGCCCCCACAGCCCGGACCCACCGGCTTGGGCATCCCAAAATGCCCCTCACGCTTGTGGCAGCACCCCGTATTTTTGTAGGACCTACCAAAACGGCGCGCCGCGCACAACCCGCAGCAAATGGCTGGGAGGGGAAGGAAGAGCAAAAATACCAAAAAAAAAAAAAAAAAAAAGAACACAAAGGTTGGGGGGTCGTGGAGAGGAGGGGACGGCAGCCGGGGGTCCCCGCGCCCCTCACCTTGCTGCGCATCTGCCCGGAGGTGGACACCTTGCGGATCAGCTTGTGGGTGCTGCCCTCCTGCTCGCCCTCGCTGTCCGACGACTCCTCGCCGCCCGCCTCGGGTGACACAGGGGACAGCTTGTCCGAGTCCAGGGACGACACCGACTCCCGCGCCTGCCGCAGGAACAGGTCCCCGGCCACCACCTTCTCGGCCATCTTCTCCCCACCGCTCGCCCCCGGGGCGACAGCGCTGCCAGGGCAAGGAGAGCCCTGAAACGGGGCGCGCAGCCTCCCCCCGCGCACGCCCCGTGAGCTTCCCATTTTATTTTTTTTTGGGGGTGTCCCAACTCTTCGTCACCCTATGTGGCTCCCCCCTTCACTGCCCCCAGCTTACCGGGGACCACCGCCACCCCCTGCCCGCCCTGCAGCCCGCGCTGCCCCCACCCATGGGTGCCCTTCCCCAGGGGAATGGGGGGGGGGCTCTTCGTGCACCCCCACCCGACCCCGGCAAGGGATGGGAGCACGCCACGGCGCCGTGGGGTGAGACAGGGTGGGGGTCCCCGCATGCAGGGGGTGGGGGGGCGCCTACCTGGCAGCGCTGCAGGCCATGGGGAGCACGGCGGGGCCGGGTGTGGGGGGGTCACCCTCTGAGAGCCCCCATCTCCCCTCCAAACCCCATCCCGGGCTCTGCCTCCTCCCCGCTCAGCACCAAGCGTGGGCTGCTGATTTTTTACCGGGGGGGGAGCAAACCGGCGGCACCGCATTGCTGTCTCCCCCCCCCCCACACACACACCCCATGCACAACCCCCCCCACCATCACCACCCCCCCAAAAAAAACCACCCCGGGGCACGCACCTTTGCAGCCCCCAGCCGCCGCCGATGCCGGTGCCGGGTCGCTGCGGGTCCCCCCCGCACCGTGCGGCCCCCCCCCCCCCTCCCACCCCCCCCACCCCCCCCAAAAAAAAACCGCCTCTGCGAGGCAGCCCCGGCCCTGCCCCTGCGCCGCAAGCCCCAGCCTGCTCCGGCGGCGGCTGCTGCTGCTGCTGCGGCACCGGCGGCCCACGCACGGCCCCGAGCACGCGTGCACGGGCGAGCACACGCGCCGCCGCCGTGCACATGCGTGTGCGCGCCGCCCACGTGTGTGTGCGCGGCGGCACCCGCCTCGCCGCCGCGGGTGTGCGCGCGTGGGGGGGGGGGGGGGAGCCGGGGCCCGCGCGTGTGAGCACCCACGCGTGCACGGAGCTCCCCCCGGTACAGGTGAGCGTTCCCGCCCAGCCGCGCGCGGGTGTTTTTGCAGCCGCCCACGCGTGCACGGCTTGCAGCGGGGAACGTGCGCGTGCACGCGTGGGGCAGTGCCCACGGACGTGCAGCGACGGGGCAAGGAAGGGGCTTGGCGTGGGGTGGTGCGGGCGAAGACGTTCCCGCGTGGGGACGGATGGATGGATGGATACACGGACAGACAGCAGCCCCCCCCGGGCCCCCGTGACACACGCGTGTGCCCCTGTGGGAGTGCTCCTCGCCACGCGTGTGCTTGCACCAGCGGGCACACCCACGTGCGTGTGCATGCACCCCCCCACCCACTGCCTTCTCGGCCACGCGTGTCCGCGCTCACACGCGTGTGTGGAGCTCACCCACACCCACCCACGCGTGCACACACGCCCCTCCCCACCCCCCCAAAGCCCCCACGCGTGCCCGGCGTCCCGCGGGTGCCACCCAGCGGCCGGCCCTGCCCTCGCAGCGTGGGGGGGTGCATGGGCACCCGTGGCACCTCCCCGTCCCCCCAGCCCCTGGTGGCACCGGGACCCCCGTGGGGACGTTTGGGGACGCCGGGTGACAAAGCAGGCGGGACACGGCTGGGTTGTGCAGCTGCTGCTGCTCCTTTAGTGTGTGAAAGGCACGAGGTCACCGTGTGTCCCCCCCCCGTGTCCCCTCCCTGGGGGACACCCACTCTTTGGTCCTGGCGGTGGACCCGTGCTGGGGTCCCCAAAATGTCCCTGTCGTCACCCCCCCCAAAAAAAAAGGCACCTGCTGCTGCCGGACCCCTGTGCAAAATCCGCGTGGAGGCAGCCGTCCGTGCGTCCGTCCTGCGGGGACAGAGGGACGGCGGCGGGGCGGGGGGCTAAGTGCTACCTGGGGACACGGCAGCACCCACGGAGTTGGGGGACGGGCGCCCCGATTTGTCCTTGGGGTGGTTTTGTGTCCCCCCCGGTGCTGGGTGCCACCGCTGCCACCCCGTGTCCCCACGGCGGGGAGCGGGTCAAGGACAGAGGGACGCGGGGCCATTGTTCCCGACACAATGGGGAGGAAGAGGAGGCTGGGGGCCTGCGCATTCCTCAGCCTCCGGACAGACAGACGGACGTGGACATGGACAGACGGATGGGGGGGGGGGGCGTGCGGAGGGTTTAACCCTGTAGGCACTGCATGGGTTCTAAGGCACGCGGTGGGACGGGCAGAGGGGTGACGACCCCCCGCTTTGACAGACCTGAAAAATAAATTAAAAAAAAGGGAAAAAAACCAAAGGCCGGTGCCGGCGCGCTGCGGCCGGGGGGTGAAGCTAGCGCCCCGCGGGTGCCTGGCCGAGGCTCTCGCGCAGGCAGCGCAGCTGCTCCTGGCCCAGCTTGATCTTCTCCTCCAGCTCGCGCTGCTCGGCCGTGAGCGCCGACTTCATCTTGACGAAGTGCCGGTAGTCCTGCAGCTGCTCGGGGGGCAGGTAGCGCGCCACCATGGCGCCCACCGCCTCCTCCCGCCGCCCCACGTGCTCCCGCAGCTCCTTGGCGTCCTCCAGCTGCGCCGCCAGCAGCCGCTGCTTCTCCCGCAGGGCCAGCTGTGGGCGGCAGGACACGGGGACGCCAGGTTTGCCGACGTCCCCCCCCCCCCCCCCGGTTTTGTCCCCGTGTCCCCCCCCTTTCTACCCGGCCCCGGCTGCGCACCTCGTCCTCGGCGGCGGCGTGGGGCCCCAGCCCGCTCAGCGCGTTCTCCACCCGAGCCAGGCGGCCGGAGAGGGACAGCAGCAGGTTGACCACCTTGTCCAGGTCGCCCACGAAGAGCCGGTACTTGTCGAACTCGCCCGGCGTGCAGAGCGCCTGCAGGTGGGCGGCCACCTCCTCGCCCAGCGCCCCGTTGGCGCTGATGTCCTCCTGCAGCCCCCGCTGCGCCTCCCGCAGCACCGCCAGCTTGCGGCTCAGGCTCTCCACCAGCTGCAGCTGCAGGAGGGATGGGGGAGATGCGGGTGCTGCTGCGGGGGGGCCTGGGGTGCTGGCACCCCACCGAGCGGCCCTGCGCCGCCAGGATGCAGCCAGCAGCCCCGCACGGACGGAGGCATGCAGCCAGGAGCCTTGCACAAGTGAGCAGTGCGGCCACCAGCCTTGCGCAAACGGAGGCGTGCAACAAGCAGCCTTGCAGACAGGTGAACGCAGGCAGCAGCCTTGCACGGATGAGGGATGCGGGCAGCAGCCCCGCACAATCGGAGGCGTGCAGCCAGCCGCCGGCCTCGCACGGGCGGCCGAACGCAGCCTTGCACGGATGAGCGGTGCCGCCGCCGTCCTCGCGCAGAGCGAGGAATGCAGCCAGCGCTCCCCGCTCGGCAGCCCCATCCCCGTTACCTTCTTCTCCACCAACTCGCGATCCACCTCCTCCTCCTCCTCCGAGCTCCCCTCCGCCACCTCCGGCAGCTCCTTCATCTTGCCGAGCGGCTCGGCTTTGCCGTAATACGCCGCGTAGGAGGGGGGGCTGCCGGTGGCCCCGGGGGGCGGCGAGATGGGCTCGAAGCCCTGCCTGCGGGGACAAGGGCTCAGTGCTGGGGACACTGCGGTCCCCACGCGATGACGCCCAAGGGGGGGACACGGTGCCAGCCTTACCTGTCCTGCGGCTCCGGGTGCCAATCGTGCTGGATCCGCTCCCTCCACGCCTGCCGGTCGCCCGCCGCCAGCAGCTCGCCCATGACGGTGGCGGTGGTGACAGGGGGGGACACCAGGATGCCGGCCAAGGAGCGGTCCCTGCCCACCACGTCCCACAGCAGCTCCTCCGAATTCATGCGGCGGGGCTGGGGCCGCCCTCCCCGGGTGCCGGCCCCCTCGGGGCTGCGGGGACAGGGTCCCCCCTGGGTGGCCAAGGGGCTGGGGACGCGCAGGGGGCACTCGCTGGACCAGCCCCGCTCCCGGCTCCTGGCGAGCCTTTGGGGGGGCTCCTCCTGCTCCCAGGGGTCCTTCACCATCGGGTGCTCTTCCCTGCTCCTGTGAACAGCCGCAGCAGTGGGTGGGGGGCATCGCCCCCACGGGACACGCAGGGAGGGGACGGAGAGAGCTCGGGGACCCCTTTTCCACTCAGAGACCCGCCGCGTCCCACCCGAGCGAAGCGATGGAGATGCTTGGCCTCCAAAGGAGACCACGCGGCCCCAAAGCGCCCCCGAGGTCCCGCAGCCCCACGGCACCAACCTGCAAACCTCAGCCTCGGGCTCCGGGGTCCCGCGGGGGCGGCCGGGGGGCTCGGCGGCGAGGCTGCGCGACCGCTGCCGCACGGCTTCGGCGATGCTGCGGGACGGCGCCGGGGCCGTGCCGGGTCCCGAGCCCTCCTTGGGGTGCTGCGACGCCCGGCGCAAGCGGTACTGCTCCCAGTTGGGGGGTGGCGGGCGGGGAGGCGGGGGGCCCTTTTTTTTGGGCAGACCCGGAGGCTCCGCTTTGGCCCGCAGAAGGTCCCTGCGGCCCCGGGGGCTGGCGGGCTCCAGGTTGAGGTGGCTCTCGGAGAAGGCTCGGCCCCGCAGCGGGCGATGCAGGGGCTCCGGGGGGAGCTCGGGGGAGCGAGGCGGCCGCTCGGCGTCCCACGAGAGGTCGTGCGTGGACGCGGTGCGGTAGCAGGGCGGCCACTCGGGCTCGGCGCTCTCGAAGCACGGACGGAAGGGGCCGAGCCTCGGGAAGCCCGGCTTGTAGTGGGAGAGCTCGCTGGGGAGAGAAAGAGGCACCCGGCCCCCCCGGGAAGTCACCCCCCGCTCGCGCCCACATTCAGCACCCAGCCCGCTTTGCACGGCAGCGGATGGGGACGCTTTGCAGGTCTCCAGAAGGACAGCAGCCCACCCTCCCTCCCTCCCGGCCCCACGCGGGCTCACCCCATGGGCTGGCCGGCCTTCCTGCTGATCGCCGGCGGCTCCCAGTCCTCCGGAGGGAATTCCTGCGTGGGGATGCAGAGGCAGCGTGAAAGCAGGATCCAGCCCCCCCGGCCCGGGGCGCAAGCGAGCCGTGACCCCCGAGCGCTTCCCCAAAATCCCAAAATCCCGGCTCGCTCACCGGCACGAAGGCTTTTCGGGGCGCCCAGGTGTCGCTCTCCTCCCGCGGGGGCCGCGTGGCCGGGCAGCAGCAGTCGGGGCAGCGCGCCCAGGGGTGGCAGCGGTAGGCATGGCCGCGGGGCAGCAGCGCCGGGCACATTTCTCCGGCGCAGTAGTGGCAAGGTTCGTGCAACCCGGGGCCGCCGTAGGGATAGGTGCAGCCCCGCAGGTATTCCAGCTCGCCGTGCCTCGGTAGCACCTTGTAGTAGGGCGGCTGCTCCCGGCAGCACTCGCCATAGGGTCCAGAGACGCGGCGGGCGTCACGGTGCTCGGCGGCTTGGAAAGCGTCGGGCTCGGGCGGTTTTTGGGGCTTGCCGTGCCGGGTGGGCGCAGGGCGGCTGCTCTCCTCGAAGAAACGGCGCCGGTCGGCGAAGGGCAGCAGGACGGCTTCCTCGCCGCCCTTGTGCTCGCGGGGACTGGGCGAGCGCTGCGGCTGCAGCTTGCGCTCCGGGGACCAGCGCCAGCGGCCTCGGCTCGGCGCCACCCGCTCGGGTTCGGGGACCGGCAGCGACTCCCCCAAGCAGCTCCTGCCGTCCTCGCTGGGCGGGGGGCTCGGCGAGCCCTCGGCCGGCTCCTCCGCCTCCTCCACCGGCTCCTCGCCCCGGGCTTGGGCTCCGGGCCCCCGGCTCTTCTGCAGCTGCGCCTTGCGCCGCTGGATCTCGTTGCGCAGGTTGGTGGCGAAGCGCTCGCTGCGGCGCCGAAAGTGAGCCGAGCGGTTCGGGGGGCCCCCGGCGCGCCGGCCCCCGGCCCGGCTCTCCTCCGCCAGCCCCTCGGTGCTGGGCGCGGGGCTCAGCCCGCCCTGCCCGCGGTGCTCGGCGTGCAGCGGGGACGTGGTCCAGCGGTGCCCGTCGGGCGCAGGGGACGCCGGGGACGCTCGCCCGCTGCCGGTGCTCACTTGGAGGGCGCGGAGCTGGGAGGCCAGGAGCTGCTCGGGCGCGCTGTGCCGGTGGCCTTGGAGGGGGGACAGCAGCGCGGTGTCGCTCGCCACCTCCATCCCCGCGTCCGCTGCCCGGTGCATGGCGCTCTCCGGGTACTGCCGGTCCCCGTTGTCCCCCACGCAGCGGTCGGGGTGGGAGCTCAGCATGTAATACTGGTCGGCAGAGAGGTGCTCCTTGGGGGGACACGCCGCCGGCATCCTCCCGCTCGTCGCCTCGGCGTCCTTGTCCCGCTGGCACAGGAAGGTGTCCGAGATCCACCTCCCCTGGGCGTGCAAGGAGGAGGCGGGCACCGATGCCCGGCGCCGGTCCGCGCCGCCGGCCGGGGATGCCCGCAGGCTGTCCCTGCGCACGGGGGGCTGGGGGGGCACGGGGTGTCGCGGGGAGTGTCGAGGCTCCGTCCCCTCGGCGCCCGTCTGCAGGTAGCGCCCGTCGGGGGGCTTGCAGGGCCCCTCGGGGCCGGCGGCTTCCTCGGGGCGGAGGGAGAGGGCGCAGTCGGAGGTGTTGGAGCTGGCGGAGAAGGAGCTGTAGGCCGAGTCCCGCTTGCTGTGGTGCTCGACGGGAGAGGGGGTGCCTTCGTAGTACGCCTGCCCAGGCTGATCCAGGCTTTCCATGCTCCCGATGGAGCTGCTGCGGTCCGTGCTGCAGTGCCGGGACAGCGGGTTCCACTGCAGGGACAGCTCGCTGCTGGCAGCGCCACGGTGCCATCAGTGTCCCCGAGGGGCAGCGAGCACCCCCCGGGGTTTGGGGCAGCGCGAGGGCTGCCCATGGGACGTAGGGACGCAGGGAATGCGTGGCACCGGGACTCGTCACCTCCTGGCTGGCTCCAGCGGAGCCACCACCCCTTCCTGCCGGCAGTGAGCGGGGCAGCGGCGAACCCGTGGGCGGCTCGGGGCGGATGGGGGACCCCCACCCCGAATCCCCTCCTTCCCAACCCTTCCCCCCCCAGCCCCGATTTTCTCACCTGACATCACAGCCCGAGGGCCAGGAGAGGCTGAAGGCGTCGGGGGGGGCAGTGCATGGCCGGGGCGTCGGGGCGGATTTCGGCGAGCTTGGCCACGTGCCAGGAATGGGGCCGGAGGACGGGCACGCTCCTCCTTGCCAAGAGCAACAGCGGGAGAGGACAAGAATGGGGAGGAAGCCGGGCCGAGGAACCGGGGCTGAAGTCACTTCCTACGGGGCTTCCTGGCCCCCCCAGCCCAGGCCAGAGCCCGCCCGAGGGGGGACAGCAACGAGGTTGGGAGGGGGTCCCGGACGCAGCATGCGGGGTCCCCGTCCCAGGGCACGGCTGCCGCTTGCTCCCCTAGGACCCAGCACAAGCTCAGCCCCCCATGGGCTTCAGCCACCGGACCCTGCAAAGGGACCCTGGGGACACCTCTGCGTCCCCCCTCCCCGCGCCCCCAGCCCCTCACGGTGCCACCATGCGGAGCCGTGGGGCGATGCCACCCCCCCCGCGCCCCCAAAACGCCGCCTGCCGCCCCCAGCATCCATGGGGCGGGCAGCGAGCGCCCGCTCCCCGCTGCTCCCTGGGGCTTGGCGTGAGAGCCGAGGGGTCGGGGAGGGGGGCGCGAGGGTCCTTTCCCCCCCCGGCACCCCCAAACTCACCATGGATGAAGCTGCGCCCAGGCAGCGGCGCGGCCGGGGACCCCCCCGTGCCCCCGGGTGCGGCGGGAGCTGGAGCCCGGCCGCGAGGCAGCCGCCGGAGTGGCTGCAGAGGGGGGGTCCGGGGGGGCCGGCACTGCCTCCCCTTCCTTCCCCAGGCGGGCAGGAAGGCAGAGCTCGGCAATACCGCCCAGGGAGGGGGTGGCGAGCCGGCGGCACCGGGATGGGGACCTCCCCACCCCACCACGGGGACCAGGAGGGATGCCGGGGGCGTCCCCACCACCGCCCGTCGGCCATCCCGGGGCAGGGTGGGGGCAGTTTCCAACCTCCCCAACTCCACCCCACATCCACGTCCCCCCCGCGGCGGTGCCAACCTGCGGACGATCATCTTGAGGGTGCGGTAGGAGCCCTTGATGAGGATGAGGGCTTCCTGGCGGGACCCGTACAGGGGGGTCCCGCTGATGTTCACCAGCTCGTCCCCCGGCTGCAGCCTCCGCGACAGCGCGGCCTTCCCACCGTCCTCCACCTGGGCGACAGACGAGCGTCAGAACCCCCAAAATTCCCCCCCCCCCTTCTCCGTACCCCCAACGGCACCGGGGTGCCTTCACCCCGGGCACCCCGCTGCGGACGCCAGGGATCTGCGGCGTCCGCCCCAGTCACATGAGTTTCTGAGCAAAGAAAGGGCACTGGGGGAGAGGAGGGGGGGAAGAAAAATGTCCCGTCCCAGCAGATTCCCCCGCGGGCGCGGGCAGCACAAGGGCTCTTTGTGCCCGGCACCCATGGGGGCTTCACCGCCAGCCCCGTAAGGATGCTGCTCCGGCTCCCACCCGGGGGTCTGGGGGCAAACCACCCGGCGCAGGGCTTTGCCCCCCCGTTCCCGGAGCTTTCTGTGCGGACCCCGAAGCCACCCGCGGGGTGACACGCCGCCGAAAGGCGCCCACCCTGCCCGCGGGCTCCCCGCCCTGCCCTCGGAGGAACGAGCTCTGCCCGCAGCGCCAGCCTGGGTGGCAGCCAGCCCCGCTGCCGGGGGGCCCCCACCGCTCCCCGACACCCCCAGGAGCAGAGCTCGGGGCCCCGCGGGCGACGCAGCACCGGGGGAGCCAGGTGCTGGCAGCCGAACCCGGGCGTTCACTCTGGGCCCTAATGGTGGCACGGGCCAGCCGGCCGGCAGCAATAGCTGCCCGCCGAGGGTCCGGGACCCCCGCCAAGCCCACCGCAGGATGGGACCCCAGCCTGAGGCTCGCAGGGGGACCCCTCCCCATCCTTTTCCGGCATGGGGCCGGGGGGCCCCCCGCGCCGCCAGCACGCACGCACCTCGGCCGGCCGCGGGCGCCCCGGGGGACCCTCGGTGAATGCACAGAGCGCTGGAACAAGCCCCCTTTGTCTGCAAGGCACACGAGGCCGGCACCGCGAGGACCCCCCCTCTCCTTATCCCCGGGGTGTCCCCCCCCCCAGAAGCTCGGGGCCGAGCCGGGCGCGGTGGCAGCCCCGCGGTGACACCCCCGGGGCGCAGGGCAGGGACCGGAGCCACTTTTCCAGCTCCCCCGGCCAGACCACGCTGCCCGAGGCCCGGCGCAGGGCGGGGACGCGCTCCTGGGGGGGACACACACACGACAAAGTTGGGGGGACCCTATGGGGCTGACCCCCAGATGGGGCGCCCCACGGCTCCCACCCCGGCCGCGCTGGTGGCGGGGGGACACCCCCGGGGCGGAGGGGACACGGGGAAGGGGGGGACAAGCCCCGTGTCCCCCCCCCGGGACACAGCGGGGATGGGCAGGGGGACGTCCAGGAGGGGTCCCCCGAGTCCCATCATGAGTGGGGGCACCGCGGGGACACGGGGGTCGCCCCAATCCCGACATCGCCGTCTCGGGACCGGGGGGGGGGGACGAGGGTGGCCGCCCCCCCGCCAGCCCAACGGATGTGCCGGAGGAATTTCCTCCCGCTCCCGGCGCTCCGCCCCGGGACCCCCCCGCCGCCGCCCCCCGGCCCCTTCCCTGCCCCGGGGGGACCCCAAGGAAGGGGGGGGG
>CM021768.1:14828262-14996733 GCA_011076525.1 Nettapus auritus
CCCCCCCCCCCCCCCGGTGCTCCCGGTGCCGCCATGCGGGGCCGCAGCAACTCGGGCGTGCGGCTGGACGGCTACGGCCGCCTGGTGCAGCAAACCATCCTCCGGCACCAGGTACGGACCGGGGGAGAGGGGAGGGGAGAGGGGAAGGGAGAGGCTCGGTCCCCCCGGTACCGGTTTCCCGAGGGGTTTTCTCCCGCAGGACGCCGTGACCGGGCTGCTCCCCGCCAGCGCCGACCACCGCGACGCCTGGGTGCGGGACAACGTGTACAGCGTGCTGGCCGTCTGGGGGCTGGGGCTGGCCTACCGCAAGAACGCCGACCGCGACGAGGACAAGGCCAAGGCGTACGAGCTGGAGCAGGTGGGTACCGGGGCGACGGGACCGGGACCACCCCCCGAAAAACCACGGGGGGGGGGGGGGCGAGTCCCCGGGATGGGGCGGGAGCCAGCCCCGAGCGCCGCACGGTCACCCCCGGGGTGCTGCGGGGACACCCGTCGGGGTGTGGGGACATTGACCCGTCGGGGGGCTGCCCCGTGCCCCCCGGTGCGGCCCCGTTGACGGCCGTGGGTGTTTTTTTTCCGTGGGGAAGGCGAGCGGGGGCTCTGGTTACGGGCGCTGAGTGCCTGAGAGGTCAGGCACCAGCTGGTCCTGAGTCAGGGCTTCTCCTCGCCGGGCCCCCGCGGTAATCACGGGGTGCGTTCTCCTTCCTTCGCCCTGCAGAGCGTGGTGAAGCTGATGCGGGGGCTGCTCCAGTGCATGATGAGGCAGGTAAGGGGTCTCTTCAGCGCCATCAGTCCCGGCTGTGCCAGCCCTCTCCGGCTTTCCCCCACGAGGGCAGGGATGGTCTCCTTGCAGAAAGTCTTCAAATAAGCCCTGAGCCGCTGTCTGTCCCCCAGAGAGGGGTCCCAGCGCTGCGGGCTGGTGGCCAGCGGAGCTTTGTGCTCTCCAAGCCGCTCTCTGCCTTGTGGCGCCGTGGTTCTTCTCCCCAAGAACATTTGGGGTGACCCTCTCCTTTCCCTGTGGTGTAAACCTGGCCATGGTTCCTCCAGCCCTGCACGGGGGTGGCCCAGGAGCCCAGACCCACGGCCTTGGTTCATGTGGGAGCTGTGGGACCCGTCCCCGTGCCGGCTCTGCACGCGGGGCTGTCAGAACGGAGCTTCCCTGGGGACCCTTCTCCTCTCCAGGTAGACAAGGTGGAGGCCTTCAAGTACAGCCAGAGCACGCGGGACTGCCTCCACGCCAAGTACAACACCCACACCTGTGCCACCGTGGTGGGGGACCACGAGTGGGGGCACCTGCAGCTGGACGCCACCTCCCTCTACCTGCTCATGCTGGCGCAGATGACGGCCTCAGGTGACGCCGCCGGTGGGAGGCCGTCTGGAAACCTGCGTCTCGAGGGAGCGCAGCGAATGACGCGGAGGGGGACTGAGGGCTCTGAGGCCTTCGGGGCAGATCTGCGGCTCTGCTTCTGGGTGTCCCCTGGTGCAAGGACACAGCTCGTGGGGTGGATTTGGGTCCCGCAGTGCGCACTGCTCTGAGAGCCCCCGCTTCCCTGAAGCCCCAGAGCTGCTGCACGGGGTGGGAGGGGGGATGCGGAGGCACAGGGCGGGTGAGGAGGAGGCAGCTGGCTCCTGCAGCCCCTTCCTGGCGACGCCTGAGGACTAACTTGAGTCCTCTCCCCATGTTTCAGGTCTCCACATCATTCACAGCCTGGATGAAGTCAACTTCATCCAGAACCTTGTCTTCTACATCGAAGCGGCCTACAAGACGGCGGTGGGTAGCTTGTGGGCTTTTGTCTGGGAAGGGGATGGTGCCTGGGGGGGAGGTGGTGAGCAGAGCCCCACCTGGGAGCCTGCTGGGAGCGCTGCTGCTGGGTGGGATTTGAAGGTTTTTGGGGCATGCCACGAACCGCTGCCTCCCTGCAGGACTTTGGGATATGGGAGCGTGGGGACAAGACGAACCAGGGCATCACGGAACTGAACGCCAGCTCCGTCGGCATGGCCAAGGTGAGCTGGGGGAACGGGAGATAGGATGTGGTCTCTGTCTTGCTAGGGGTGCTCTGCAGCCTCGGCGGATGCGGCGGGGTGTTTGCATCTCTTCCTTGCTCAAAATTGGGCAGTGGGGCTGGCGCGGGGTGGGAGCTCTTCCAGGTGAGCAGCGTGGTGGAGCACACACTGCTCTGGGTGTCGCCCTGCTCGCAGGCTGCCCTGGAGGCCCTGGATGAGCTGGATCTCTTTGGAGCAAAGGGAGGCCCGCAGTCGGTGATACGGGTGCTGTCGGATGAGGTGCAGCACTGCCAGGTGAGAGCGGGGCTGATGGCGATCCGCTGGGTTTGTGGCACGAGCGGCAGCAACTTAATCCCTCTCCTTCCCCGTGGCCCAGTCCATCCTGCACTCGATGCTGCCAAGGGCCTCCACGTCCAAGGAGGTGGACGCCAGCGTGCTCTCTGTCATCTCCTACCCGGCCTTCGCTGTGGAGGACAGCGAGCTGGTGGAAATCACCAAGCAGGAGATCATCACCAAGCTGCAGGTGAGCGGCTGTGCCCTCCTCACCCTTCGGGGAGACGCAGCCCGAACCGTGCAGCCCTTTCCTTCCCCGGAACGTTCTTGGGGGCCAGGACCTGCCGTGTCCCATCTCCGTCACCTGGGGCGGGGGCATGCAAAAGAACAGCTCTGAGCGCTGTGGCCCCGGGCTGTGATCGTGGTGCACCGGGTGACCGAGTGAGGGGTATTCGGGCAGAGGAGCCCCCCGTGCCTCCGCAGCGAAGGCAGGAGGTGTCTCCCACTGTGCCTCCTGCTCACCACCTCTGTCCCTCTCCTCCCAGGGGCGCTACGGCTGCTGCCGCTTCCTCCGCGATGGGTACAGGACCCCCAAAGAGGTGAGTGGCCCCGTGCCGAGCAGATGCTGCCCTGGCTCGCATTTTTAGCACCCCCGGGCACAGTACGAAGCCTGATGCGGGGAGCACGGCGAAGATGAGAGCCCTGAGGAGTCCCAGGCAGCGTCACGGGTCTGGCCAAGGCTGCTGAGAATGCCACAGCTCCTCGCAGAGGCATGGCACGTCCCTCCATGCCCGCAGCTGATACGCAGAGGCCACCCCAAGCTGACCATCGCTGGCAGCACGCGTGGCTGGGGCTCTCCAGTCCGGCTTTCCCCGGCGCTCACGAGCTTTGTGGTGTTGCCAGCCGTTGTCCGCAGAGCTGGGGCATTTAGGGACGGGGGCTCGGTGTGGGGGGCCGGAACCCTGTGGTTTTTGAGGGAATCCTGCAAGCCTTCGCCTTGGGGTTGTGGCTTCTGCAGGATCCCAACCGCCCCTACTACGAGCCCGCGGAGCTGAAGCTCTTCGAGAACATCGAGTGCGAGTGGCCTCTGTTCTGGACGTACCTGATCATCGACGGGCTGTTCAGCGGAAACATGGAGCAGGTAGGGGAGGCAGCGCCTGGCGGGGCAGGGAAAGGACTCCCTGGCGTGCAGGGAAGGACGCGGGGAGCCGTGCCCTTGGCTCATCCCCCCTGCTCTCTCCCCAGGTGCAGGAGTACCGGGAGGCCCTCGAGGGGGTTCTCATCAAGGGGAAGAACGGGGTGCGCCTGCTGCCGGAGCTGTACAGCGTCCCTCCGGACAAGGTGTGCTGCCCCACGCTGCCGTGGGGGTCTGCAAAAAAGTACAGCGCCACAGAACAACAGCTTATTGGATAAATAAACCACTTTTTTTTTTTTTTTTTTTTTTTGCCCAAGTGTATCTTGCCCCCACGCACAAGGGTGCTTTGCCGACAGCCTGCTGGTGGGTTGGCAGACTTTGAAATGCAGTGGTGATATTTCCTTGTCTGTGGGTCCCTCGCTGACCTCCTGGCCTCTCTTCCAGGTGGATGAGGAGTACAGGAACCCCCACACGGTGGACAGGATACCCATGGGCAAGCTGCCACTCATGTGGGGCCAGTCCCTCTACATCCTGGGCTGCCTGATGGCCGAGGTACGGTCGCCAGTGGCTGTGAGCTCTGAGGACAGACGCCGCCACCCTGAGCTGTGGGGAAGCTGTCACCTCCATCCCTGCACACCCCATGAAATGTTCATCCCCTCAACACCTCTTTTTTTTTCCCCCCCCAGGGGTTTCTAGCTCCTGGTGAGATCGATCCCCTCAACCGCCGCTTTGCGACCGTCCCCAAGCCTGACGTGGTGGTGCAAGGTGAGGGAAAGGGGCCGGTCCCAAAGCCCTCCGCGGGGACTCTGCCCGTGGGGAATTCGGGGGGCTGGCTGTGGGGTGGCGGAGCCAGATCTCAGCTCTGGTAGCGGGGTGTAAGACGGGGTGCAGGTCCTTCTGCTGGCCTCTGTGTCGCCCAAGGGAAACGTTTTGTGCCGCTGCCTCTTCTGCAGGGGTTGAAAATGTGCTCCGCTGTGCGCAGCGAGTGTCACAGGGCAGAGCTGTGGTCCCCAGAGAGACCCCAGAGAGCTGCTTGTGCACCATGTGGCACCCTGTGCCCGTCCACGAAGGCCAGGGCAGCGCTGTGACACCCCTGTACCCCTGATTGAGCTCTGAGCCTGCTCTCCTCCCTCCTCAGTGTGCATCCTGGCGGAGACCGAGGGCATCAAGGCTGTCCTGAGGAAGGAAGGCATCGATGTGGAGACCGTGGCCGACGTCTACCCCATCAGGGTGCAGCCCGCTCGCATCCTCAGCCACATCTACGCACGCCTGGGTGAGCTGCAAGCTCCTGCGGGAGAAGGGCTGCAGAGGGGTGGTTCCCATCTCCCGGATGCTGATGTCCTGCCCGTCCGTTTAGGACGTTGCCATCCATTCCAGGGCCTGGTAACGCTGCTGCAGGGCAGGCAGGACTGTTCGGGGAGGTTCTGGATGGGTAAAGCTTTGGTGTTACAGCTCCACAGCAGCCCAGGGGCAGGCGGAGGCTCTGAGCAGTGCCGCCGGGGTGGACCCGGTATGGGCAGGAGCTGGTTTTTGTTCCTGTACCCGAATTTCGGTGAGGGAAGCCAGCCAGACCCCAGGGAGAGGTCCAGTGTCTGAGTCTGCAGCCCAGGCAGGATGGCTGTTGCCGGAGGGAAGGCAGGCTGTGAGGGGAGGGAGCGTTGAGATCTGCACGCTCATTCCCTGATGCCACAGCTCCTCGGGCACAGGGCTCGTTGTGCAGGAGCTGGAGATCCAGCCCGGGCCAAAGGAGAAACCTGACCTGCCCCAGGCTGCGAGCGCTGGCTAATTTAAGCCACCGAAAGGCCAAGTGTGACATGGGCAAAAGGGGCAGGGGAGCAGCCTGGCAGCTGCTGGGGTGCCTCTGCGTGGGGCTGACGTGCCCGGGGGTGATGCGGCTGCTGTGTCACCCAACACAAACCACCCTTTTCCTCCTGGCTGCTAGCACAGGAGCCTGTCTCCGTTGGCTACATCGTCCCCTTTGGGCTCGGGGAAGATGCCACAAAACCTCCTCTTCCCCAGGTCGCAACAAGCAGATGTGCCTGACGGGACGGCCCTACCGGCACATGGGCGTCCTCGGCACCTCCAAGCTCTACAACATCAGGAAGAACATCTTCACCTTCACCCCGCAGGTGGGGGGCTGCTGGGGGGACGCGGGTGGCACCCGAGGGACCCGGTGGCTGCACAAAGGGCCGCTGACGTCTCCTGCTTGCCCCGTAGTTCATAGACCAGCAGCAGTTCTACCTGGCACTCGACAACAAGATGATCGTGGAGATGCTGAGGACGGACCTCTCGTACCTCTGCAGCCGCTGGAGGATGACCGGGCGGCCCACCATCACCTTCCCCATCTCGCAAACCATGCTCGGTACAGCCTCCTCTGCCGGGGTGGGTGGATGGGGACAGGCTGGGTAATGGGGACACGGCGGGGCCGGACCAGCCAGCGGCGTCCTGTGAAGAGCTCGTGGCTCAAAGGAGTCTGAGTTGGCAGCTGGCCTGGTTGCCAGCAGGGCTACCTGCCAAGCAGCAGCGCCTGAAGCTCGAGGCGGCTTTGTTGGCATGGAAGCATTTCGTCTCCAGGCAGCTAGGCCTGTTTGGGAAGCCTTTTGGGAGCAAGACCAAAAAGTAATTCCCCTGTAAAAGTGTTCTTGGGGCTCTTCCTGCATCTTAACTCTTCACCACGGCTAACTGCCCCTTAAAGGCTTTCCCAAAAGACAAGGAGGGGAAGACAGAAAACCAGAAGGAGCAGAAAGCTCTGCAGTGGCTCAGAGCAAAACTGGCTTCTCTGGAGCAGCTCTCACTTCTTCCCCATGAGCCGGCACAGGGAAGTGACTCCACGGTGCCTTCAGGCCTTTCTGTTTTCCCTTTTTTACTTGAAATCCCCTTGGGTGTTCAGTGTCTCCCTTTGCTGCCCCATCAGCAGTACTCCAGCACCTCACGGCACCCCGACAGCCGGGGCGGGAGCAGGGGGCTGTTAGGATTGCTGCTGTCTGGTGCCGATGATTTCAGCCCAAGGTGAAATCCCGGGGGCTCGGAGTGCATCCTGGCCTGGCTTTGCTGGTTACCCGGCCTAGACAGTCCTGAATTCCTCTTCTTGGGTGGTGCTGTTGGTGCCGCAGCTTCGGCTGCACACCCCAGAGCAAGGCTCTGGCTGCTGCCGCGGTGCTTTGCATGTCTGAATGCCCACCTGGCCCCGTGGTACCGGGAGCCTGTTTGAGCAGGAGAGCCTGACTGCCTGTCTCCCTCTGTCCCCAACAGACGAAACGGGCAGCAGCGTGCACCCCGCCGTGCTGGCGACGCTGCGGAAGCTGCAGGACGGGTATTTCGGTGGCGCGAGGTGAGCGCAGCTTCGTGGGGCACGGCAGGGGAAGGGGCTGGTGTCCTCCCAGAGGACAGCCCGAGCCTTGGCTGCCGGGGAACGAGCTGTGGAGGGGTGTGCTGGGGGCGTGCTGGGCTCTGAGCGCACCCCGGGCCGCAGTCCCGGCTGAGGAGATGCAGGAGAGGACACGACTCTTTGTGCCATTCAGTTTGTGGCTGTAGGACCCCTCTGATAGCTTTTGGGCAGCTCTTCCTTCCCCATGCGTGGCTGCAGGGGCTGCAAACAGCTGAAGCAGGCTGTGGGATTTCCCCTGTCTGTCCCTGTCCCATCTTTCCCCTGTTCTCCCTGTCTGTCCCTGCCGAGAGCCCGGGAGGCGAGCCAAGGGCGCTGCCTCGCCTTTCCTCTGTGTGACCTCCCCTCCTCTTGCCCAGGATCCAGACGGGTAAGTTGTCGGAGTTCCTGACAACGTCGTGCCGAACGCACCTCAGCTTCATGGACCCTGGGCCGGAGGGTAAGGTCTTTGCCAACGGTTACGAGCTCGGCATTGACAGCTTTGAGGAGCTAGACCCCGAGGAGTGGCTGCATGGCTTGCAGTTGGCAGAGGATGGTAAGGGGGAACAGGCCGGTCGCTGCTGTGGCACGGAAAATGCCCAACTCTCCCGTAAACCCTTAGCTCGCAGAGTTCTCCATCCACTTGGGTTCCCACCGTCAATTAACCCGCGGGGTGGCGGGGCTGGGTGCACGGAGCCGGCTGTCGCAGCCCCTCGCCGGACGGCTGTCCCGGCCGGATGGGGGCCGAGGTTGGGGAACGTGGCTGCAGCGAGCGCGGGGGCTGTTCCTGAGCGAGCCGCCCCCACCTTCGTAGGCTGTTGCGTGGGGAGGAGACGAAGGCTCGGCAACCTGCCTCTGCCCAGGAGATTTGGCTGAAGATCTCGGTGCGGTCAGCACAAGTAACGGTGCGGAAGGTGATGGTACAGTGCCCGAGGTGGTGGGGAAGGAGCCATCACGTCCCCCAGCAGTCTCTGGGTGGTGTTGTCACAAGGCCTTTGGGTGTCCCCGGACAGGGCAGCTCCATTGTGAGCCTTGGTGCCGCGGACAGGGTGCCCGTAGGGGCTGTGGCCCATCACAGCGCGAAGGATCCCCGTGTCCCGAGACCACAGCAGGGTGCAGGTTTTGCTGCTCCCCTTGCAAGCAGCCCAGAGTCGGTCATCTTCCCAGCCTTCCCATCGATCTGCTCTGCCTCTGCTGCTCCTGGAGCCAACGTCTGCACCGCTGCGACTCTGAACGCTTGTTTCTCTCGCATGACTGTCGTTCTCTCGCTTCACCCGCGCTCTACAGTTGTCCTGCCTGGTGCTGCAGCTTTGCGGGCTGCGGCCGAGCTCCTCCACGGTGTCTGTTTGCCCTTTGCCCCAGCAGAAGATGGGGCCTGCCTGGCCGGTGTGTCCATCCTAAAAGACGCTCCGTGCAAAGTTTTTCTGTGGTCTGGCGCCGCAGGCGGACAGGACGATGTTCTCAGGTGTCTGTCTTGGGGGACTTCTCTAACGGAGCCTCCAGGTGCTGGTTCAGGGCGTCCCCGCCAGATGTGGGAAGGAGATATCATGCTGCCAGCCTTGGATGCCATCCCTAACTCTCCTCCGGGAGCAGAAAAGCTTCTGGACAGCAGCAAGGCTCTGCCCCAGCTGGAGACGCACCAACAGCTCCGTGCTGCGTGGTGGCATCGCCACCTCCCACCTGGGGCATCACCCGCGGTGCTGTTACCTCCTGGGCAGCCTCTGAGCGCCCTCCCCGTGCTGCAGGTAGTGAGCAGCGGCCCCGGTGCCTCCGAGGTGGAGCTGCGAGCTGCTGGAGGCAGGGCAAAGAGCCACGCAGGAGGTGGCAGTGTGTATGGGAGAGCAGGCTGCCCTCCTGTAGCTCCTCGTTAGAAATAATCGGTTCCAATCACAAATAACAGTCGCAAAACCCACCCTGTCTTGCTCTCATGCTGGAGCTCTGCTGGGACGAGGCCTTGGCCGTGCTGGGGGCACCCTCAACAGTCTGCTGGGACAGTGCCTCCCCCGGCAGTGCCGCCGTCCGTCCGTGCTGCCGGCGCTCGCCCCGCGCTGTCGCTTTGTGCAGCCAGCAAAGCCCTGGGGAGCTCTGCCCGGGGGTGCTGCGGCGCCCGGCGGCTGACTCCCCCTCCTCTTCCTCCCGTTGCAGCGGACACGTACGACGAGGTGGCGCAGTACCTGGACCACCTGCTGCAGCGCACGGTTCCCCAGGCCAACCTCCCTCCCACGGCCCAGCGGGGAGGGCTGAGCCGCTTCCGCGCCGCCGTGCACACCACCCGCGACCTCATGTCCCTGGCGTCCAAGGCCAAGGACCTTCACGTCCAGAGTGAGTAACGCCGGCACCCTCCTCACCGCCGCTCCGTCCCGGTGGTGGGGCCGAGGGGCCTTTGGGAGCTTCCCCGTCCACGTGGGATCCGGCGTGACCCGGGGGGACGTGCCGCGGGGGCTGCTGGTGGAGCAGGAGGTGGGATGGGAGCTGGTTCGGGGCGCAGCGATGACCCCGTTTTGTCTTTCAGACGTTGGGATGTACGTCCCCAGCAAGATCTTCCAAGCATCCCAGCAGTCGGTCAAGTTGCTGGGCTCGCCCCACCAGCAGGAGCAGGAGGGCAAGGTGAGCTCCTTCCCTTCCCAGCTGGGCAGGCGGCGCCACGGGGCTGGCTTTTTGGCTGGAGTGGGGAGAGCTTGGCCCTTTGTGGCCGGGGATGCTCGCGGGTGCTAACCAGGAGCATGGGGCTCTCTTCCCCAGAGCCACGCGCTCCATGCAGAGATGAACCTGCCCCGTGATGAGGCTGGCAACGTGGACTGCAAGGCGCTGGTGGACCAGCTGCGCATCTGCCCCACGCTGCAGGAGCAGGCGGACATCCTCTACATGCTCCACATCCTCAAGTACGGCGAGCTCCGAGTCCTGCCCGCTCGCTGCGACGCGCTCACGTCTCGACCTGCAGAGCCCGGGCGCTGCCACGGGGCGAGCTGGTGGCAGTAACCCAGCGTCTCCTCCGCCACAGGGGACCCGAGTGGCACACGGGGTTGGAGAGCGAGCCTGGCCCTACCGTTAAGGAGCTCCTCACCGAGCTGTACGTGCGGGTGGGCGCCACGCGCCAGTGGGCTCTGATCCGCTACATCTCTGGCATCCTGAAGAAGAAAGTGGAAGCTCTGGATGAGGTGAGGGCATCAGGGAAGAGGCAGCTGGGAGGGGAAGAGAACTGTGGCTGCATCAGCTCTGTGCCCCTGGGGCTGAAGCCCCGAACCCAGAGCTGGTGGTGATGCCCGGGGTGACCTTTCTGTCCCCAGGCCTGCACGGACCTGCTGTCTCACCAGAAGCACTTGACGGTGGGGCTGCCCCCAGAGCCACGCGAGAAGACCATCTCCGCGTGAGTGCGGCACCGCTCCCTCGCCACGTGTGCTGGGGCTGGCCGCGGGGCTGCATCTCCTCCCGAGAGCGGGAGGGACGCGGGGCTGTCCCTTACCTCCTCCTGCCGTTCCCTCCCCAGCCCCATCCCCTACGAGGAGCTGGTTCACCTCATCGACGAAGCCAGCGAGAAGAACCTCAGCGTGTCCATCCTCACCCAGGTGAAGGGCCGGGGCAGCGGGGCACCCGGCGGCTGGGTGTCAGCTGCGGTGAGCAGCCGTGGGGTGGTGACCTGCCTCTGTCCCTCCAGGAGATCATGGTGTACTTGGCCATGTACATGCGCACCCAGCCTGCGCTCTTCGCTGAGATGTTTCGAATCCGCATCGGGCTCATCATCCAGGTGATGGCCACAGAGCTGGCGCACTCCCTGCGCTGCTCGGGTACGTGCGGAGGGGTCGGTGGGGTGGGGGATGTGGAGAAGTGCCGTTAAGAACGGGCAGCTCTCAGTGCCAGGATGAGACCCTGCATTGAAAGGGTCAGGGTTTGTGGCTGGGACCGCTCTCGGGTAGCACGAGGAGGTAATTTCGTGGCGATGTTTATCCACTGGGTTGGCGTGGGGAAGAGTCCCTGCTGTAGGCGACATCTGGAGTTCGTTTGTCCTTGGAGGACGAGGTGCACCCCCTGCTAACAGACCGGGGCGCGGGCTAGAAATCTCCCAGGAGGGTTGTGAAGGGGGTACGACGTCCCAACTCTGTTCTCTCCAGCTGGAGAAGCCACTGAGAACCTGATGAACCTCAGCCCGTCCGACATGAAGAGCCTCCTCTTCCACATCCTCTCTGGCAAGGAGTTTGGGGTGGAGAAGAGTGGTGAGTCTCTCGGCAGAGCTGGCTCTTGGTGCGGAGCGTGGCCGACTCTAGTGTCCCCTGCTGCGGAGAATGTCCCCGTTCTGCCTGTCCAGCACAGTTTGTGCTCTGCAGTGGTCCAGCAAGAAGCTGTGATCAGCGGGGTGGTGCTGAGCGGGTTTCTCAGGATGAAGCCCAAGTCGTGTGGCTGTCCTTAGCTCAGTTTTCGGTCTGATCCAGCCTGAAGTGGGGCTGGTTGGGACAGGGGACAAGGCTGCGTGAACAGACACCTACGTGCTGAGCTGTGGGACCCACTGTGGACCTCTCCTCTCCCGCAGTGCGATCGGTGGACTCGTCGGTCACCACCGCTATCTCCATCTGCGAGGTGGGCGCTGTCGGGGCCACCAAGCCCGAGCGTGCCGGCATCGTCAGGCTGAAAAGTGAGATCAAACAGGTGAGGGCAGGCGGTGCGGGCTGCTCCCGTGGAGTTTTGTGGGGACAAGCGGCTCCGGCACAAGCAGGATCGATGGGAGAGTCAATAGAGCCCACTCCCGGGCTGCAGAGAGCTTAGAGCTGTCTCCAGGAGCCCCTTTTGGCTCGGTTCTGCCCTGAAGGGGGTGTGGGGTAAATCTAATGTGGGGTTCGCTCCGGCGGTGCAGTACAGGGGGAGCACAGGGGTGCTCGAGGAGGTGCAGGGGTGGGCAGGACCCTGCGGTTCCCCCGTGGGGCTGGTGTCCTGGTGGGCCTCTTGCAGCAGCAGAAACTTCATTTCCTTCTTCTCTTTCAGCAACTGGATAAACGTAGGCAGTCTCTGACCGGGAGTAAGGTGAAGCCACCTTGGTCCTCCTACAGCCTCAGCTTTTATCCCTCATGCTGCGTACTGGGGCAGCTTCCGAGCGTGCATGAGTTAATGAGCTTTCCTAAACGAACCCGCTGAGCGAGCTGCTGCAGCAATGAGCTGGCTTCCCCTCTCGGCAGGCTCGGGGTTGCTCTGGTTAGGGCTGGGGGGAGGCACCCCGGGAAGAGGTCGGTGTGGATGGGCGGCCCCACAGCATTCAGGCAGCTCCCCTTTGGGACCTGCTGTGTTGAGGCCGTCATGGAGGAAGGTTTCTCAAAGCCACGGGTGCGTTGGCGTTGCAGCCAGCTAGGAGCTGTGCTGCATAGCTGCCACGGCTGAACAGATCCCATAATACCAACAAAGAAGTGCTGAGCAAGGTGGCACAGTCTCCATCACCATGACCAGCAGTGGTGCTGCCGGGACAGTGACTGGTGATCACAGGATCCCACCTGAACCCCCCATTCTGCCTCCTCTTGGGCACATGCTGGACTAGGACCTCCTCTGATGCCTGACTTGTGTCCTGGCGAGGTCCTGTCCTCACAGAGCCTGTGGGGCCCAGGTTGATGCAGCAGGTTTATGGCTGACCTGCAGGGTGAAGCCTGGCAGCGGGACCGTGCACGTGGCGAGGACGGCCACCTGCGGGTGGTGACCTGCTGCTGGCCCTCCACTCTGCCTGAGGCTAAATCCTTGCCCGTGCCAGCAGCCAACAACAGCCCTGCTCCTCCTCCAGTGCGGTCTTTCCCCTCTGACGCTAACGTGAGACTTTCCACAGCTCGCCTCTCAAAACTACCTCTCAGTCTCCAGCTAACCGCAGCCCTTGGGATAACTCAGCTTGGTCTGTGCTGCTGCTGCTCCGCTCGCTGGCTGCCCAGCCCCGGCACGGTTTGATTTCCGTCTCTCCTTCTCTCCTTCAGCCCATCAGTTTGCAGTCCGGGGATGGTGACCTGATGTCCTCTCTGGTAACCTACGTTTGTTGGCTGCGTGCACGGGGTCTGCCCTGTTGTGTGGCTGCAGGAAGGAGCTGTGCTCCGGCGGGGGCTGCTGCCCTCCAGGCTGCGGGGAGCTGGGGCTGCGGGTCAGGCTCTGCTGGGGACGGGGGGTGGCAGCTCTGCCCTGGGAACCAGGCTGGGTGGGCACAAGGCTGCGCTCCTGTGGGCTGTTTAACTCTGCAGCGGTTTCCGTGCTCCTTGTTTTGTCTGCCCAGTCCACTGGGCACTCGGAGCTGCTGGGCAAGGGCTCCTTTTCGAGCATGCTGGAAGACCAGAGCAGTAAGGACAGCCGCCAGGGCCAGTGGAAGCGGAGACGGCGGCTGGATGGGGCCCTCAACCGTGTCCCCATGGGCTTCTACCAGAAGGTCTGGAAGATCCTGCAGAAGGTGAGCTGGACGTCCAGCTGGATCCTTTCCACACGCACGACACCAGCCTTCCTAGGGTGAACTTGACACCTGGGGCTGGTCCCCAAGGTTGTGGTGACAAGGCCTCGTGGACAAGGCCTTCTGCTGGCCCTGGGGGAAGAGCTGGAGCTGCCTTGTAGGCATGCAGAACCTACTTCGTCTTGCTCTGACCCTTGCAGAGAGGGGCTAGGTCTGCCGAGGAGCTTTTTGTGTTGGGCTGTGAGCTGTGGGAGCCGCAGCTGAGGCAGCTCCAGGCACTGCTTATCGTTGGCATGGTAAACGAGGGAGCAGAGCCCCGTGCTGGGTGTGGGAGTGCTCCAGGTGATGCCGAACCGATGTTTAAGGAGTGATGGAGTGTTGTAAGGAGTCGGGAGGTGGAGCTGGAGTGCGTGGGCAGCACATTCCTGATGCTCAGCTGGGAACGAGCGCACAATGCTGCTGCAGGCTGTAACCATGGTCTCTGCATCTTGTTCTGCAGTGCCATGGTCTTTCCGTGGAGGGCTTTGTTCTCCCCTCTTCAACAACCAGAGAGGTAGGAGGTTTATGAGGGAACAGGGCAAGGGGGTTGGTGTTTGGTGTGAAGCTGCCCTGGACAAGTGCCCAGCGTGGCTCAGGACTTGTGCTGGTGATAATAATGCTCTAGGTGCATTTATTCCTCCCTCCACGCAGATGACCCCGGGGGAAATGAAGTTCGCCGTGCACGTGGAGGCAGTCCTCAACCGCGTGCCCCAGCCAGAGTACCGGCAGCTGCTGGTGGAGGCCATCTTGGTGCTCACCATGCTGGTGGACATGGAGGTGCACACCATCGGGGGCATCATCGCCGTGGAAAAGATCGTGCACACGGCCAATGACCTCTTCTACGAGGAGCAGGTAGGGGCTGCAGTCAGCTCCCAGGCTACCTAAGGGTCAGCCACCCACACGAAGAGTCCTGCCTGTCGTCCCCAGTGGGGCACGGCAACCATGTGGGGTGCCAGCTGGCGGGTGGCAGCCTGTTCCTGATGCTGCCTTTCACATCCAAAATCCAGAAAGCCCTGGGTGCTGACGACGACATGCTGGAGAGGGATCCCACGACGGGCATCTGCAGCCTGCTGTACGACAGCGCGCCGAGCGGCCGCTTCGGCACCATGACCTACCTCTCCAAGTCGGTGGCCCTGTACGTCTACGAATTCCTGCCCGGCGACGGCTGCGCCATGCAGTAGATCTCGCCGCTCTTCTCCCCGGCCTGCGGACTCGGCGGGAGGGTTGTTGAACGCCGCGTGTGATGACGGACCTTGGGGCTGGGTTTGCAGGCAGACGGCCTCGCGCTGGGAGAGCGGTGCCGGCGGGGAAGGGCTGAGCTCCGAAGCCCGCTTGCGGTACCAGCACCTGCCTGCCTTGTGGTGCAGCTCTCCTCATGCTGGCTGTGTTTGAGGGGGCCTGGAAGGACCCCCCCCACCTGCAGCAGATTGGAGGTTTTTAACCTGTTCTGTGCTGCTTCGTCCTCCAAATCTGCGGGGTGTACTGTAGCTAGAGCTGGTGCTCTTCCAGCTGCTGATAGGGATAGCGCTGTTGGACTGATGGGGAATGGGCCTGTGCCCTCCCCGCACCCCTTTCTGCCCCCAAAATGCCGGGGGAAGTGTTTTCCACGTGTGTTTGCTGACCTCCGGGTCTGGTTTGCCTTAAAGCTGCTCAGGGGCTGTGCCAGCAGCCCCCTGCCCCTCAGGGCCTGCCTGGCTGTGAGCCGGCCTGGGGCCCCCTGCGGTCCTCGGGCCTTTTTTAACAAACGTTTTTAAAACAAACAAACAAAAAAACCCCGCTCGTGCTGTGTGGGAGCCCGCAATAAAACGTCTCCAGCACCCGTGTACAGTGTGTGCTCCTCGGGGGGGGGGGGGATAATTCAGCGGGTGGAGGGGGGAAGCAGCCACGTTTGCCGTCCCAGGGCAGAAGACTACAGCTCCCAGCCTGCCTCAGGCCGCTCGCAGCGGCTCCCGTCACCCCACGCCAGGCCGTGGTGGCGGCGCTGATGGCGGCCGTGCCGCCGGTGGCCTACGTCTACAGCCCCGAGTACGCGGCCCGCTGCGACGCGCTCTGCAAGGCGCCCCGCCGGGTCAGCGCCGGGACGGGGCGGGATGGGGGGCTTCGGGCTGCCCACGGGCCTCGCGCTCACATCTCGCCCTCCTTTTTTATTTTTATTTTTTATTTTTCCTCCTTTTTTTCCCCCTCGTTTTGCAGGCCAGCATGGTGCACTCGCTGATCGAGGCGTACTCGCTGCTGGAGCACATGACGTGAGTGCTGCGGGCATGGGGAGCCCCACGGCTGTGCCGCACACAACTGGTGGTGCCGGGCTGCCTTCGGGGGGGTTTGTGGGGGGCTTTGGTGCTCTGGGGGGAGCAGTCGGGATGAGGGCCTGGGGCAGAGCAGTGAGAAGCCCCCTGCCTTCCTTTGGGCCCTTCGGGTTGGGTGTGAAGGGAAAGAAGAGGCTCCTCTTGCACAGCAGCTCAGGGTGTCGTCTGGCTCCAGCTTATTGGGGCCAGGAGGTCCCTGCAGGGCTTTCTCTTTGTTTCTTTGGTCTGTTTGCAGATCTTTGTATTGGTTTAATCGTGGCTGTTTTGGGAGGGTGCTGCACAAACTGTTGTGGAGTGAACTCGAAGGGTGTGGGGATAGAAATGCACGGCCTGTGGGCGAGCCCGGAGCGATCTTCCGCTAGCCACAGCCTGCGCTACATTGCCTGTTTGGATCAGTGGGGTGGCTTTCTCTGTCGGGGTGATACTATGAGAGGAAGAGGAGGGATTTTGTGTGTTATTTTTCAACAGCAAGTGCCGAACTGTCTGAGGTTCCAGCTGGGCATTGCAGCGGTGTCTTGACTTGCTCCCTCTCCCCTCCCTGCTAGGATAGTCAAGCCGAAGGTGGCTACCATGGAGGAGATGGCGAGCTTCCACACGGACGCTTACCTGCAGCACCTGCAGAAGGTCAGCGAGGAGGGGGATGACGACCATCCGGAGTCCGTGGAGTATGGACTGGGTAAGGACACGGGCTTTCTGTGGGAGGGTGACCGGGTGTCAGGTGCCAGGTGCTCTTTGCTGGTGCCGAGGTGAAGCTGAGCTCCGGTGGCTGGCTGTAGCTTTGGCACGGTGCTGGTCAGGCTGATGCTTTCCGTGTTGCCAGCAGAGGGTACTGTCAGCCCCGTGCTGCTGCTCCATCTGTCCCCAGCTGCCAGCTTTTCCTGCTCATTTGGGGATCTTAAGGGGGGCAGGAGGCCTTGGCATGGTGCTCTTGGTCGAGAGCTGAGGAAGGGCGGCCACAGCCTGCTGTGGCAAAGGACACGAGTGAACAACAGCCTGAAGCTGCAGCCAGGAACCAGGTTTGTGCTGTTTGCATGCTGGCTTGGCTTACATCTTAAGCAGTGAGCCTACTGGACTTTAAAAACCTCGAGCCAGCAAGGTAGCTGTGGGTACTCCTCTGTCCGAGGAACCTACGGAGTGACCCAGCACCGAGGCAGCGGTGCAGATTCTGAGCAGACCTCATGAGGCTGCCCTGCACCTGCCCTTTGTGCCTCTGAAGCTGCTCTGCCTGCACTTAAGACCTTCTGTGAACGATCCAAGTGCAAGGAGGAATTTTTATTTTTATTTTTCCTACTTATACCCCCTAAATCTTCTGTGCAAGTCCAGCTGTGATGTCCATCGAGCGGTCGTTGTGCTTTGGTTTGTTTCTTTCTCTTTTAACAGAAAGTTAGGGCTGTGCTTGAGGAGCGATAGCTCAGGGCGTGCTTTCCGCAGAGGAAACGTCCGACGCTGGCTCTCACCTGCAGGTTACGACTGTCCGGCTACCGAGGGGATCTTTGACTATGCGGCAGCCGTGGGGGGAGCCACCATCACCGCAGCCCAGTGCCTGCTGGACGGCAAGTGCAAGGTAGCAATTAACTGGCCTGGAGGGTGGCATCACGCGAAGAAGTAAGGAAACAATCTCTCTTCCCTTGCGTTTTCTCACCTGGTGTCTGACCCCAGGCTCCTCGCCCCCAGCTGAGCCCTCGGGGGAGGCCACCCGGCGGTGGCTGTGCTGGCGGGGGGCCGAGAGGAGGCAGGTGGGAAGGAAGCGGGGCGCAGGGCAGAGGCTGCAGCGTGGTTCTGGGGCTTGAACCCGCCGCCAGGGATGGTTTCCTCTCCCCTGGGAGGCTAGCGAGAATTAGTTTTGCACAGCACGTTGTGGCCCACGGAGCAGGGCTGTGGAGAGGCAAATGATTGGTGTTGCTTTGAACTTGGAGGAGCGTGGCAAGACGTTGTCCGCATTGTTTGGTGTGGCTTTCTTGGCTCATTAGTAAGAGGAGTGAAACGGCGCAGGCCCAAGCTCTGGTTTTTGTTTTGGCTCTGAGCTGTGGTGTCAGCAGCAGCCCTCCAGAACAGCAGGAGAGGAAGCATCAATGTTGTCCCCAAATCCTGCAATTTTTGTAGTGCTAGAACAATTTATTTCTGTGGCTTCCTTATTTCCCGAGGATAAATGTGTTATTTTAACTTCAATCTCCCATCTTATAAAACATCACATCAGCAAATGCAGACGAGGGGAGTCCCAGAAGCTTGCGTAACCCGCACCCCTCACCCTAACTCCTTCTACACAAGCGCACAGGTTTCCTTTCATGCAGCAGTGTGTTTTTTTTTCTGACAGAGGAGCTCCTGCGGCTGTAACGGTGGCGTGCACCCTCACGCGATGGCGAGGTCTGACCGTGGCCCTTCTCTTGGTTGGCGCTGCGCTGACCGGGTTCAGCTGCTGCTTCCTGGGACAGGAAGGGATTTGGCTCGGCAGAGCTGAGCGCTCTGGCTCTTCGTGACATGGATTCTTCTAAAATTCTTCTGCCTTCTTTTATTTTGACGGCTTAGTTTAGAAAACACCCGTAACAGCAAAGAAGTTTTTGCCTTGCTGCTGCCGCTGGGCTGAGCGGTTAGTTTTCTGCTGGTTTGTTAAATCCCTTCTGGAGCCTGTACGAAACTGTTGCAGTCGTGGCACTTTGCGGTGTCACCAAGCGTTGGGTTCCCCTTTGTGTCGTTGCATCCTGCCAGCTGCTGGCTTCGCTGCTTGCTTCTCACGGCTTGGTGAGAGTGAGCGCTGCTGAAGGGCAGCTCTGCAGAGCTGCAGGCGTGGAGCTGGGACATTCACGGGGAATGGTTCCAAGTTTCTTCCCCTTACCCGTTTAACAGAGGGAATAACGTTTCTGTGAAAGCCTAGCCCTTGACTCCACAAGTCGTGGTAGGGGTCTTGCTAGTGCATCAGGAGAGCAGCCTGAACAGTCGTGGGGAGGGAGGAGAGCGGGGAAGGCAGAAGTACGGAGATCTGCCTGTTCTAAAACTAAAAATATTTTGGGGTGGTGGAGGGGAAGGTGTGCACTGCATTTGTTCCTCGGGCTGCGGGGGTTTGGTTCCTCCTGGTCCCTCTCAGAAGGAACCAGAATTCTGGGAGCTCACCGAAGTCCTGCCAAGCTGGAATCGTGTCCACGCTGCGTTTAGTCCCAGCAATTTGAGAGCAACGAGCAAATAATTGCCCAAGCCATGACCTTCCTGCGTGAGATGGAAAGGGAGAGAGCTCGTCCGGCAGGTGGGCACTGGAGCTGTGCCGTTAGCTCGCTGCAGGCTGGCGTGGGACAGCAGCGAGCTGCTCTGCTCTTTGGAGAAACAGTAAACATCCGCCGGCCTCTCTTCAGCGTTTATCTGCGAGATGCCTCTCTGCTGGATGAGTATTTTTGCCTGTGGTTTTTCTCCTTCAAGCCCTAGAGCTGGTCCTAGTTTGTAGGCGTGCAAAATACGTGTGCTTTTGTCAAAAAAACAGCTGCTGGTGGCTCTGAGGCTGGGCAGCCGCTGCCCGAGCAGGGAGTGGAGCAGTGCTGCTTCCTGAGGGACACATCTGAGGTCGTGGAGCCATTTGAGCCCGGGGAAGAGGGATCTGGGCCCTTCTGTTGTAAACAGCTTTGGTTTAAATCGGCTGACCTAAGAGTGCACACAGGGCTCGGTGGCAGCTTGCAAAGCTGCGGGGAGCTGACATCTTTTTGCTGTGTACCCAAACCAGGTAAATGGGCTGCTGCCAAATGGGGACCGGGGACTTGACTTTGAAGCAAGTCAATCAGGGACAAGTGTCTCCACAACACGGCCGTCCTCTGTTTGGCTGCTGTCTTCTTGCTGCAGAGGAAGAGGAGGGTACAGTGGAGAGTGGTTTTGGTTTCTCCTGAGCCACCTCTGGATCGCTGCTGGCCCTTGGCCGGGCTCCTCTTCCTGGAGATGAAGGTGGAGGCTTGCAAAGTGCAAGTGGCAAAGCCGAGATCAGCGGCGATTGCACTGGTGCTGTTCAATCTCACGGCTGTTTTCTTCGCAGAGATGAAGCTTCAGGCTTTTGTTACCTGAACGACGCTGTCTTGGGGATCCTGCGGCTGCGCCAGAAGTTTGACCGAGTCCTTTATATCGACTTGGATTTGCATCACGGGGACGGTAAGGCCCACCGCAAGCTGCAGACTTGAGGGAAGGAACGGGGCAGGAAGGCTTTCCCTGCTGTAGCAGCTGTGGCTGCGTCCCCTTTCGGTGGGAATTCCCTCGGTCCAGTTCTGCCTTGTCCTGCTTTGTGGGTTTGCCCCGTGCTGCTCATTATGTTGGGGTTATTTGAGTGTGTTGGCTGTGGGCAGCACTCTCACGCCTAGAGCAACAAACTGCATGGACGGTCGGTTCCCACTGCAGTTACCCCCTCTGCCAGGGGCTCTCTGGCGAGGACTCCCCCAGGTTTGTGTGCCTGTCCCCGCAGAGGGCACGGTGTTTGAGTCTTCGATGTCACCAGAGCACCAGCAGTTAACGATGCCTTTAAAAGGATTGACTTTATAAAGCTCAAGTCGGAGAGGGCCTTGCTGAGGGTGCTCTCTGCTTCAGGGACATTGCAACACCACTTAGCAACTCCTGCAATGAAAACGCTTGAAAGCTTTTTTTCTTTTCCCTCTTCTGACAGGGGTTGAAGATGCCTTTAGCTTCACCTCAAAAGTTATGACTGTGTCTCTGCACAAGTTTTCGCCAGGATTTTTCCCAGGCAAGTTGAACTTGCGAGGTTTGTACTGATTGGGCTCGCGCATCACTGCTGAGGTCCCTGCAGAGGCACACCCCATCCCCACCAGCAGAGGTGTCTCACTAAACGTTCCCCCCTTTTGACCCCGAAGAAGGAAAGAGGTTGAAACTATGCATTTGACACACCAGGTCCATCAAAACCCTCCCGTGTTAGTGGTGGTGAGGGAGCTTCTCCGTGGACATGCCCGGCACTTTGCCCTCACCTGAGACGTGCCACACGTTTCTCTTGCTGCTGAGCCTCTTTTCCTCTTTGCTAACCCCTGGGTGTTTCCGTTTTCCAGGCACAGGCGATGTGACGGATGTCGGCCTGGGGAAGGGACGCTATTACAGCGTGAACGTGCCTATTCAGGATGGCATTCAGGATGAGAAATATTACCAGATCTGTGAAACGTAAGTCCTCTTGCTCTGATACGGTTTACTCGGATGGGATTTTAGTGAACAGGCTCCACAGATTTTGCTTATTTACTATTTTTAATTACTGTTCTTCCTTGGTTAAGGCTTGCCCCTTCCCCTGTTACTGTATTTGATTACAACAAACACGGATCTTAAGTTCCTCAGAGGTTTTGTTCAAATCTTTGGGCAAACAGAATAAAAAAAGGTGTGTGTGGGAGGCTCTCTTGGCCACAGGTCAGCCTGGTGTGTTTAAGGAGAATACGAGAAGGGAAAAGTTTTTTTTGGTGTGGACTTAGGGCTACATGCTTTTTCTTCAAATAAGTGCTCTGAACCCTGGCCATCCATCAGATAGGTGCTTGGGACTGAACTAGGAGTATTTTCAAAGCACCTTTTGTCTGTGCTGGAGAAACGAAAGGCTGAATGTCTGCCTCCGCACAGGCCCTCCTCTCTCTTGATCAGCCTCATGAGCTGATAGCCACGTTGAAAGCGGGCCGCTGGGCTTGCTCATTTTTAGGGGAGGCGAACCTGAGTGGAGGGCTGCAGGACACCTTAGCACATCTTCTCTCAGCTGTGAGAGCTGAGGGCTGAAACCACTCAGGGCTTGGAGCCCCGTCGGGTGGTCACGCTGTGGCTGTGCCTCCTGCTGGCTCGTGGGTGCTGCTCGCTGCTTGTGGGTGCTTGCTTAACCCTGCTTCTTTTGCAAAATGAAAACACTGCTGTGAAACAAACATGTTTCTTCTCTGTTACCTACCTTGTATTTTGGGCTCTGGAGCACAGCGCAGGGAGCAGGATTGTTCCCTTCGTGGTGTTTGTAATGCTAAAAATCTTGTAGAGCAAAGCCTGGTGTGCCCGGTTGCCTTCCACAAGAGAATTCTTGGAATAAATAATCAGGAGGACACTGGTCCTATGATATGTAGCGTGTGCCAGAGCCAAGGGAGATGTGTTTGTGCCCCAAGAGCTCTTCCCTGTGGCTATCGCAGTGGAGGAGAACCCCTGGGGCTGGATTCCAGCCCTTTCCTCAGGGCAGCTGATGTAAAATGCCTGGTTTGATGCCCACCCCGGGCCGTGCTTACAGACCCCTTCCACTTCTCCCCACAGCGTGCTGAAGGAGGTGTACGCCGCCTTCAACCCGGAGGCGGTGGTGCTGCAGCTGGGAGCCGACACCATCGCTGGTGACCCCATGTGCTCCTTCAACATGACCCCCGAGGGAGTGGGCAAGTGCCTCAAGTACGTCCTGCAGTGGCAGCTGGCGACTCTCGTGCTGGGAGGAGGTGAGTGCGTCCACGTCGCGCCGCTCACGAGGGAGCAGGTTTGTCCTCCTGGGGAGCGTCAGGCGTGAAATCCGTGATGCTGGCAAGTGCAAGGCTCAGTCCTGGCCCTCAGACCTTGAGTTAACGTTGCCTGGCTCCTCCAGGGGCGAGCAGGGGCTGTTACTTGTGGCCCTTCTCGTTAAAAGTGAGCGCTGTGCTCCCAAACTTCCCGCGGGCATCTAGCAATGAACGGTCTCGTTTGGATTCGAGCAGGGGCTGAGGAAAGGACCGGCTGCTGCCCCAGCACCACAGCTTGTGGAAGCGTTTGGAGTGGAAACTGGGGGAAGAGAGGGGAAATGATACCAGGCAAAAAAACAAGGGGAAGGAAACACTGAAAAATACAGTCTTCCTCTCTTGTCAAAGTGCTTTTCTCTCATTCAGTCTGCTGGGAAATTTCTTCAGAGTCTCTGGCAGGCTTGCCTTCAGCCAGGGTTTTTCCTTGTGAGGTCACGCACAGTCACGATGGACGTGACCACTGCCATACTGCCTGTGAAACGTTATTTACTTGTAAAGCAGTCACTCCTTGTGCTAATTAGCTTCGTATTTGTCCTCTCAAGCATGACAGTGCTGAAGAGCTCACCAGCAAATGGCTGGACATGCGGGTCATGCTTTATGGGCCCAAGCATGGCATTTAAAAGCAGTAGTTCCTGCTGCCCTTGCACTTCTGTCCCTGTTACCCATGAAAACCCCTTCTGTCAAGAGAGAGATGGGCTTGTGCTGGGTCTGCAGAGGTGGCTGGAGGAGCTTCCGTGGCTTGTTCCTGCTAGTAAAATCTGCTTTTTCCCTTTCCCCCATCTTTCCCCTTCCAAAATCGCAATTCTTGCTGGAGACAGGAGGCTACAACCTTGCCAACACGGCCCGCTGCTGGACGTACTTGACTGGGGTTATCCTCGGGAGGACGCTGTCCTCGGAGATCCCCGATCACGAGGTGAGCTTTGCCAAACCCTCCCTCCTCCTTGCCCAGGAGCAGAGTCAGTCCACCTAACGCAAGCGGCACCCCGGCCGCTCAATGCTGTTCTGTTGGGAGAGGCTCCTCAACAACAACGCGCTGTCCTGGCAGCACACTGGGTGCCTGTTCCCAAAACCTAGGGCTGTCCACGTCTTTTTGGAAGGGATCTCAGAAGCCAGTAAAGTCCGCCCTCAGGTAATTACACAGGGGGTGGGGAGGTGGAGTCACCTGCTTGCTCAAAGAGTCCTTTAGGATGTGCCAGGAAGGAGCCGGACCTTCTCAAGGCTCCACATTTTAGTCTGCAGTGGCTACGGAGGAGAATTACGTTTTGATAGGTCTGAGGATCTCACAGACCAGTATGCATGAAGAACTAAAGCGTGTGTGGGGGTTTAAACTGAAAATACATCGTCGTGGAAATTGGTGCTTGCAGATTCGAGATGCTTTTTGAGAGCTGTCCTGCTTAGATACGATCCTTTAACCAGAAACAGGTTTTAAAACTCAGGAACGAGCTGCGTGCAGGATGTCACAAGGTGCACAATGGGCTCCTGTGTGCTCTGGCTGCTCCTTCTCAAAGGAATATTTATCCTCTTCTGGGACAGCCGACGCCTGGGCTGCAGAGCTGAGCTGGCTGCCACTTCTGGCGCCACTGCTGGCCAGCCAAGCTGGGTTCCCCTTGCAGCGTAGTGGTGCCTGTGAGTTTTGTTTCCGGAGACAAGATGAGCTGCTCAGGATTCACCCCCCTGGAGAAACATGCTCCTGGAGCTCAGGCCAGCCCGTCTCGTGGAGCACCTGAAGAGGAATGAGCTGGAGCCGGGGAAAACGTGGGCTGCTTTGCATGAAGCAGTCACCTAGCGTCACTGGTCCCACCTGGAGGAGAATTTTTGTGATTAAACCAAGTCCCTGGCATGCACACGTGCATCTCGACTCTGCACCACAGAGAAGATTTACTAAGAATCCTGTCTGGGTGATGAAGTGAGCCCCAAGGCTGCCGGTGCGGGTCAGGAGCGTAACTGCAGCGCCTGCTGAGTGCCAGCTGAAGTGGCTCAGCGCAGCCAGAAAGGTCCTGGGAAAATGGAGCAGGATGGAGCCGAGTCGGGAGCAATTTAGAAATCCTCTCTGATCCGCTTTGGGTTCAGAAGGAATACGTGGAGACGCAGGCACATGATAGGTTGTCTGATTGTTTAGAGCCTGTGGCCGCGTCCTTCATCAAAGGGAATAAAGTAATCTTGGTGATAGGAAACAGCTTTGGTGTGTGAACTGAACAGTTCTGGATCTAAAACCGGCCAGAAGATGGTGGTATTCATCTCATTAAGCACGGAGCAGCAGCCTGCCTTCAGGGAACCTGCATCTCCCCTGTGACATGGAGAAAGCGGCCAAGCAACTCGGTGGGTGCACAGCCCCAGGGATGAGGCCGCTGAAGTCGTGTTTGAAGTCACAAGGCGAAGTACCTCCAGGCACGGCCCTTAGGTTGGTGCACGCCTCCATTCAGTCAGCAACGGCCAGATGAACACGACTTTTCCCCAAAAACCACGGTGGAAACTTGTACTTTGCCCTCAGCTGGGAGCACAGGTTTGCTCTGCCACCCCTCCGTCCCAGGAGGATACAGCTGCGGGTCTCGGGAGACTTTTCCATCAAAACAGGGAGAGAAAACGGAGCACAGGCAGAGGCACGACGTGAGAAATGTCTGTGCTGATGAGCTGCTAATTCAGAGGCACGAGGACGAGTGATCCTTGTGCGTGGTTTATCCTGTTGTTGTCTGCTACAGAGTCTGCTGGGGACTGGGACTGGCTGAAGGTGAGATTTGGGGCTGTCGTGTCCCCCCTGCAGCCACACGGCTCGCGCTGGAGCAAGGCACAAGTCGCCTGCCCTGCCTGTGGGTGCTTCGCAGCCAGGAAGGCCGGGCGTGATGCTTGTGCCTCTCCCGGAAGGGTGTGAGCCCCTGTCCTCTGGCAGGAGATCAAGAACTTCGTTTCTAGCCTCGTTAGTGGCTCCAGATGCTCTTTTTCGTTGGAGCTTGTAATCCTGTTTTGAAATGTATTAAGCGGTTTGTGTCAACAAACACCCTTAAGCCCAGATACACGGGCTGATGCTTGCAGTTTTTCAGAGGATTCCCTTTCTTGGTTTTAAATGTTTTCTTGCATCTTCCCATCAGCGCTGTGTTTTGTGCTCTTGAACCAGAACCAAGATCAACAATTTCCAGAACCAGCTGTCTTGACGAGAACGTCGGAGGATCACTTTTGTTTTCCTTCAGCTGATGCAGTTATCTGTCCCCTCCCTCCTCCTACATCGGGTTATTTCACCATGTGCTGCTGAAGGAGCATCTGAGGGCCCAGTCAGATGGAGCATGTTTGCTTTGGACGGCTTTACTGATCCACGGTGCTTGTGTGTGGTCGTGCTCCATCCTCTTGGGCGTGCTCACTGAGACAACTGAGGGATTTTCAAGTCTCGTTAGCCTTATTTAGTTCCCCTAGAAAGCTCACAAAACAGAGAAGGGTCACGTTAACGGACTCAAACAGGCCTGGAGCAGGGAGGGCAGGGAGGGAAGGAGGGCAGAGCGTGAGGCCGATGCCCCTGGGACTATGGTAGTCCATCAGATGCAAACCAGAGGAAAGCAGAGGCACGGCAGAAGCATGGTTTCTGTGTAGTTAAGCTAAGTGTGCTCCTTGGAAGGAGAGGTTGAGTTTTTCCTTTATACAGACAGGTACCCCTGGGAGCCCTCCTCCAGCCTCAGCCGTCCAGGGACCCCTCTGGTGACTCTCCTCTCTTCTTCCTGCAGTTCTTCACGGAGTACGGTCCTGACTACGTGCTGGAGATCACGCCCAGCTGCAGGCCAGACCGCAACGAGCCGCAGAGAATTCAAGAAATTCTCAACTTGATCAAAGGTGAGGAGTCCAGCCCAAGCTGATGCTCCTGCTTTGGGCTTGCGGGTCCTTTTAGGGAGGACTTTGGGCTCGCTGGAGTCGTCCTCGCTGACTGGAAAGATCAACCCCGTTTATTTCATTTCACTTTCTTTTGCATAAAACTCGGTGTTGGGTATTTTCACCGAGTGCTGTCTTGTAGAATGAGAAACAGCAAGTAACCGGCTCCTAGTCGCCTTCCCCGTGCCGGTCTGGTTTCACAGACCCGTGTCACTGCCACCGTTTCTTTGCCAAGATGAACTCCTCAGTCTGCCCCATCTCTGCAAGCAGCACATCTCCGTCAGCCCGTGGGGCTCAGCGTGCGGCTCTGGGGCCTGCCGAGAGGCAGAGGGAGGCGTTTCCTCACCCGGCATTCCCCTGGGAGCCGGGGCTGCCGTTCACTCTCGTCGCACGTTGTCGGGCTCACCTTTTTGTGCATCTTTATTCGCAGGGAATCTGAAGCACGTCGTGTAGGAAGGCTCGGGTTTCCACAAGAGCATTTCCCCATGGGAGGTGACACGTTTCCGGGAGCGGCTGCTGACGGCTGCAGAGGGGATTTGGAAGAAACTACTGTTGGTTCGTTGGTGGATTTGTTTCTCTTTAAAAAAAAGAAAAGCCTGCTGCGTACCATGGCTCTCCGTGGGCAGGAGTACGAGCCCTCTGGCCCCAGCTTTCCCGTGCCAGCAGAGCCTTCCTTGCTCCTTTCTCTTCCCTTTTTTAACATGACAGAGTTTATTCTCACTACTGGTTCTAATGTTTTTTAAAAGAGGGGCCACTGCAAGCTGTGTTTTTAACTGGTGGGCATTTTTTCCCCCAAAATAAAGTATTTGAAATACTCCAGCCCTTTTCCTTTCGTCCTGTGTCCGTTGCCTGCACTCACAGTGGAGTCACATCACCGCCTGTTGGGATACCCGAAACCCAGGGGGGGATCACTTGGCCTGGGAAGTTTTTATTTGTGCAGATTTTTTAAATTTTATTTTTAAAACAACATCCGTTTGTTGTGGGAAAGCAGATTTCCTGTTGCTTTAATTAGCTCGTACTGGAATAAATAGCACGACGGAGGGGCTCCTAGGCGGCTGGGCTTTTGTTCTGGTCTCTTGTTTTTCACCGCTACAAAGAGCAGGAACTCCGGCAGGGATGGATGGCTGGACGCTGACGTCTGCATCGCCCCCTTCGAGCCGGCCTGATGGTTCTCTGTGAGATTTGGTCCTTTTAATAGAAAAAAATGAGTTTAAGCACGAGCTTGTTACCGCCTGGCTCCCCCTTGCTGGCTGCGAGGATGCAACTGGGAAAGAAATCGGGAAAAAGAATCGGAGTGTTGAATGCTGGGGCTCTCGGTGGGGTTTAGGATCGGAGCACAGATGTGGGACCCCCAGCCAGACACGTGGTGTCCCCCGGGACCTCCCTGCGCTCGGGTCCCCCTCCAGGCACGTGGCCAGTGTCACCCATGCCAGTGCTGGCACCAACTGACCCCCTTCTTGCCCACCTCCCTGTATTGGGGGAGGTGGGGGGGTCCCAGCATGGTTGGGGGGGACATGGGGGTCCCAGCTTTTTGTGGGAGGATGCTGGGGGGGTCCAAGCATAGATGGGGGACACATGGGGGGTCCCAGATGAGATGGGGGGCACATGGGGGCTCCTAGCCTAGATGGGGAGGGGACATGGGAAGGGTCCCAGCCTGAATGAGGGGGACATAGTGGGTCCCAGCTATTCTGGGGAGGGTATGGGGGGGTTCAAGCATGGATGGGGAAAGGACATGGGAGGTCAAAGCTTGGATAGGGAACATGTGGGGGGATCCCAGCCTGGATGGGGGGCACGCGGGGGGATCCCAGCCATGATGGGGGGCAGATGGGGGGATCCCATTGTGGATGAGGGAGACGGGGGGTCCCAGCTTTTCTGGGGGAAGATGCATGGGGAGGTCCAAGCATAGATGGGGGGACACACGAGGAGTCTAGCCGTGATGGGGGGCACATGGGGGTCCCAGCTTTTGGGGGGAGCGTGTATGCGGGGTGCTAGCTTGGACAGGGAAGGGATGTGGGAAGTCGCAGCCTGGATGAGGGGAACACGGGGGGCTCCCAGCCTGGCTGGGGGGCACATGAGGGGTCCCCATCTCGTTTGGTGAGGGCACCCAGGGGGCCGGGCCCAGGAGGCGCTGCGGGCGGGGTCCTCCGCGCCGCCAGGGGTCGCTCCTCGGGGAGGCGGCGCCGCCTCGGCCCCCCCCTCCCGTCCTCCCCTCCGCCTCCATCCCCGCCCTTTCCCTCCCGCTCGCAGCCATGGTGAGTCCGCGGCGCCGCCGCTCCCCGCCGCCATCCGCCGCCATCCGCGGCCCGGGGCCGCCGCCGCCGCCGCGGGGGGCACGGGGAGGGGAGCCTGGGATGGGGGGGGGGGGTGATGGCGGTGCCGGGGGGGTCCGGGGTTGAGGCGCCCCCACCCCGAGCTGAGGCGGCCCCGGCTCGTCCCGCCCGCAGGCCCGCGGCCCCAAGAAGCACCTGAAGCGTGTGGCGGCGCCGAAGCACTGGATGCTGGACAAGCTGACCGGCGTCTTCGTGAGTCGGGGGCTCGGGGGGCCGGGGGAATGGCCTCGGGTTGTGCCGGGGGGGGTCGGGAGGGAAGTTTTGTGGTGTTGCCGCTCAGAAGGGGCGTTGGGATGGGATGTGAAGGGAGGTGGGGGAGTCACGCCGGCCACGGGGTGTGCGGGGAGAGGTTGGACGTGGGGTGGGGGACGTGGCTGCGTGGTGATGGTGCTGGTGGCACTGGGTGATCTCAGAGGGCTTCTGCAATCCTGAGGGTGAGGGGAGCACCCCATGGGGCTGTAGGAGCTGGGAAAACCCTCCCGCTTAGCTCGCAGGCTCCTTGCAGCCACCCTTGGGTGTCACTGCAAGAGCTGAGAGCCATCAGGGTGCTGCTGCTCCCCTCCTGCTGCTCCCCTCCCCAGCCCCTGCACCCTGCCGAAGGCTCCTCTCCGCCCGCAGGCTCCCCGTCCGTCGACGGGCCCTCACAAGCTGAGGGAGTGCCTCCCGCTCATCATCTTCCTGAGGAACAGGCTGAAGTACGCCCTGACCGGCGACGAGGTGAAGAAGATCTGCATGCAGAGGTTCATCAAGATCGACGGCAAAGTTCGCACGGACATCACCTACCCTGCGGGCTTCATGGGTGAGTGGGGAGGGCTGGGGCTGGTGCCTCGGGCCATGGTGGGGGGAATGCCCCGTGAGGCTGGCAGGATTTGGGGGCACGGTGCTTTTCTGGTGACATCGAGCGTTGTTTGGCTATCTTCACGTCTATTTAAACGTGAGCTTTGTGCTGAGCAAGCGTTGGGTAACGTAGCCACTAACAGCTACTGTTTTTTTTTCCCTCTCTCTCTGAAATCAGATGTCATCAGCATCGAGAAGACGGGCGAGCACTTCCGCTTGGTGTACGATACCAAGGGCAGGTTTGCCGTTCACCGCATCACAGCTGAAGAGGCCAAGGTGAGGGGCTGCAGCTTGGCGCCAGCGCGGGCCCGGCCGGGTGTTCCTGGGGCACTGCTTCCTCCCTGGCATCTCCTGAACAGGAGCTGGCGGCTCTGAGCGCCGAGTCCTTGCCACCCTTGAGAGGATCGGGGCCTTCTGGGTTGGGGCACGAAGCCTTTGCGGGGGGAAAGCTCCCAGCCGGGTGTGCAGGTGCGTGCTCTGGTGCTGGCTGTCGGCACGGGCGGCGTTACCTTCACCGGGAGCTTCGCTTGCAGTAGTTGAAGGGGCAGAGCATGGGGGGCTGCCCGAAGGTGCCGTGCAGCAAGGAGCTTCCGTGCTCCCTCACAGCTTCTCCCCGAGGGCACGGGGCGCAGGCATGTGGTGATGCCGAGGGGAGAGCTGCCTGCCTGGCCGAAGGTTCCTTGCGGAGCCTCTCGGTCCCCTCTGATTTGCTTTTACTGTTGGCTACCCCACGGTGCTGACCCAGGCTGGCTGGAGCTGAGGTTAAAGGAAGCCAGATTGTGCTAGAGAAGGGATACGGGGTCTGTCGTGGGTCTGGGAGAAGGCAGCCTCTGCCGTGTGGCCACGGGATTCCGGGAAAAATGAGGAAAAATGCCTGGGGATGAGCTTTTGTAAGAAAACGCAGGCAGCATTTGTAGGGAGGCTGAAGGTTGGGGTGCCTCAGCTGAGCAGCGCCGGGTTTTGTTGGCAGTACAAGCTGTGCAAGGTGAGGAAGATCTTCGTGGGCACCAAAGGAATCCCTCACCTGGTGACCCATGATGCCCGCACCATCCGCTACCCGGACCCCCTCATCAAGGTGAACGACACGATCCAGATTGACCTGGAGACCGGCAAGATCACGGATTTCATCAAGTTTGACACAGGTGGGTCTGGAATTCCCTGCAAAACGCTGGATTCTGGGAGAGCGAAGGGCACTGTGAAAGTTAAACACGACTGTCAGGGTTTTTTGACCTGAAGCGGGCAGGCAGAGGCCTTGTGATGTTGGCGTTGGGTGTCGGGATGTGCCCGGGTGCTCTGCTGGCTGCCCCCTGGGCTGTGTGGCTCTGTCCCTGCCCTTCTGGCAGAAGGGCTTCGGCTCAGCGCCTCGCACGAGCTCTTGTCACAGCCGTCTCCTCCTGACCTAGGTAACCTGTGCATGGTGACTGGAGGCGCCAACTTGGGCCGTATCGGGGTGATCACCAACCGGGAGAGACACCCCGGCTCGTTCGACGTGGTTCACGTGAAGGATGCCAATGGCAACAGCTTTGCCACCAGGCTCTCAAACATTTTTGTTATTGGCAAGGTAAGCGAGCACGGGCTGAAGGTGGGAGGGTCCCCTCCTGTTCTGAGGGGCTGTGGGCTGAAACCAGGAGTCGTGGGTGTTACACGTAGCTCCAGCACTGCTCCCGTGGTTCCGACAGCTTCAGGCTGCCTGCTCTGGGAAGGGAAAGCGGCAGTGAACTCGGAAGGGGTGGGGATGTTTTCAGGAGGAAGCCCAGTGGGATGTGGAAGAAGGAGGCTGACGGTACACGACAGCTTCCTCGGGGTCTCCTGGGCGAACGCCATCGCCACGGGGGCTGGCTCTTGCTGTGGTGTGTGCTTCTCGGTGTGACGTGGCGTCTCCTCTGCTTCAGGGCAACAAGCCGTGGATCTCCCTGCCCCGTGGGAAGGGCATCCGGCTCACCATCGCTGAAGAGAGAGACAAGAGACTGGCGGCCAAGCAGAGCAGCGGGTAACCTGCGGCTTGGCCAGCTGCGGTCCTTCCAGGATGTCCAATTAAACGTTAACTACCAAACTGCCTGCTGCTCGTGTGGCCCACACCACGGCCGGGGGACAGAGCGTGTGCTCAGCCGGGACGGGGATGTCACGAGGCGTCCTCGTGGGGACAGAGCACGGCGGTGGGCTGGGGGACCAGGACAGCCTCAAACCCTTTCTGTTGTCTCCGGGTTCTTCCACCTCCCCCATGCTCAGCCCCTCCAGGCTCAAAAGCTCCTGTGCTGGGCTTACAGTCCAGGGGCTGCCTCTTTATCGGCCGTAACTGAGCTCCTGGGATCTGCCGGCTTGCTTCCCCTCTCCTGGACAACTTTATAAGCTGGGAGCTCTCCCTTTTAAGGCTTCTGTCGGGCAACCGTTCCTCCTCGTTTCCTCCAACTGATTTATTCAGCCCCCGTTCTCTCTGAGCTGGTAGTGGGTGCCCTTCCTTGGCTCCCGTGCTTGTTTCTTTTCCCATGTGGGCCAGGCTCAGCCCTGATGGAGCGGGAAGGACTGGGTGAGGCTCGGAGGTTCCTGCCTGACACCTCAGGTCCCCTCTACACACTTTCCTACATCCCTCCGGTGGGCTAGGACAATGGGAAAACACTTGATCCTAGGGGTGTTTGGTGCTGTGTGCTACAACATTTGCAGTGGGGCTCTCCTTCGGGAGCTCTGTGTATTTTTTCACACCAGCTCAGGACCCTCCCCATGTCTTTCTGTACCTTCCACACCCCTCCACCCTGCCTCACCTGCCCTGCGGGGGGTTGATGCTCAGCACTGGATGAACCCAGCTCTCCCAGCACCCCTCAACACTGGGGGTGTGAGAAATGGAGATGGAAAAAACACCAAACGGTGGTCCCACAGCCCCGGGCTGTGAAGGTCTCTCTTAAACCCTTCTCTCTGCTTTCACCTCTCGGTTCCCAGCAGGTTACACGTGGTTATTTCCATAGCTCTGATTTCCTGCAAGGTATTTAGGGGGGCAAATGTGGGGAGAAGCTGGTGTGCTGGGAGAACCTGGTGCACCTTTTGGGGGAGTTGAGGTACTGAGGGGCCACGATGCCTGAAGACGTCGGAGCTCTCCACATGCGGAGCTTCAGCCTGGCAGCAGGGCTGGAGGAGGAGATGTGGCTTCTGCTGCACCACCAGCTCACGGACCTTCGGCCTCCCGAGGGAGCAGAGCCCCAGGGGGCCACCAAAGCCCGGCCGAGCACGGCCACGGTGGTCTCCCTGCACCGCTCCTTCCGAAACGGAGCCTGAAGGAGGAGTGGGGGGCTCCGGGGCTCACCCCCCTTTACAAAGGTGTGGAGCAGAACACGTGCAGGTAAACAACGGTCTGTAAGCAAGATCTACAAGGCTGCTTTTGCAGTCACACAGCTCCGGGGTGCCCCAAGGCTGCTGCACCCCACAACCCAGGCACTGTGCCCGGTGCCCTGGGCCGAGCCCAGCCTCGGGGCCTGAGTGACGGCGACAGGAGGCGGTGGCACCCAGTGCCGGTCCCGTCCCGGCCCCGCTGCAGGCCTCGCTGTGTGTGCCCCAGGTCTGCCATGCTCGCCCTTCCCCTCCTCGTCCTCCTGGCCTCCTCCAGGGCAGGCCCAGCGGCCGGCCTGGCTGTCACAGGCAAGTCCTGGGGCTGGGGGCGGTGGTGGTGCTGGGCCGGGTGCTGCAGGCTTCCCCCTCCACCAGGGCTCTTGTCCCGGCTGCTTTTCCCACCTCAAAGCTGCTCCTGCGTGCTCGCAGCCTCGATAAATTTCAAAATGTTTCGGGGAGCAAATGGGCGGTTGGGAAGGGGCTGCCCTGGCTCCGACCGCAGCTCCCTGGGGGCTCCTTTGCTTCCAAGCCCCCCCCAGCAGAGCAGGGCCGGGAGCAGGCGGCTCTACCCACGCGTGGAAACTCCTCAGGCAGCAGCCGGCCGCGAAGCGAAGCAGCCCAGGTTTTCAGGGGGATGAAGGCAGCTCCTCCACAGCCTTCTGCTTCTCCGTGGCATTGCTTAAAGCCCCGCAGCGAGCCCCCCCAGAAATAATCGCGTCCCCCGGGAGCCGAGCCAGGGCGGCTCTCCCTGCCCAGCTGCCTGCTGGATGCCGGTGCGTCCCGCTAGCCCCGCGCTGTGTCTCCCTTCCAGCCCGCACGCTCTTCCCATGCTATTCTGCTGACCTCAAGCCGGCGTCCGAGGTCCTCGTCTCGGCCAGCGGCTGCACCGTGCTCTTCAGCGTGGAGCCGCCCCCAGCCAACGCAACGGCGTCCTGGGAGTACGAATCCGGCCCGCACAAGGCGGTCATCGCCACGAACGTTCCCAACAAGTCGGACGAGATCTCCCACGTGTACGAGGGCCGCGTGAGCTTCAACGAGATGGACTTCTCGCTGCAGATGGTGCTGCGGTGGTGGGACGGGGGGCTCTACCGCTTCCGCTCCGAGTCGGAGGCCACCGGCTGGTTGGAGCTGCGCGTGGTCGGTGAGTGCCAAAACCCTGCGCCGTAGCCGGAGAGCTTGAGCTGCTGCCCAGGGTGGTGCCCGGGTCCTGGCACCCTCGATGCGGGGTGTCAGTGCTGACGGGTGCTCCGTCTCTGTGCAGAGCCGCTCTCCGAGCCAGAAATCCTGGGCAACTCGTTGGTGGAGGTGGGAGGTGACACCAAGCTTTTCTGCAACGTGCTGGAGGGGCAGGTGGACTTGTACTGGTGGAAGAGGAACGGGGAGCTGCTGATGGAGAGGAACGGCCTCCACTTCGTCCACAACGACACGCTGGAGATCCACCGAGCCTTGATGAACGACACCGGCTACTACACGTGCATAGTCAGCAACGCGGTCAGCCAGAACGAAACCTCCGTCCTGCTGCGCGTCCACAGTAAGTGGGGCTTCCTTCCCCATGCACAGGAATGGAAAGCTGGGAAATGGCCCCAAAACGTTCACTCTGGTCCCATTCCCTGGGGTCTCATGGCTTCCCAGCACTGCCTGAGACGAGGAGTGGGAACAGCAGGGCTTCATGGGGGACTCGTGTCCTCGTGTCCCTGCACCAGACTGCTCGGTGGCAGGAGATTTTTCTTGCCAGGGTGCAAAATTCTGGGAATTGTTTGTTTGTTTTTCAGGCAACACTAAGGTGTTTTTACCCATCATCCTGGGGTTCGTTAGCATCGGCTTGCTGGCAGGTGAGTGCTGGGACCAGCTTCCCCTGGCTTTTTGGGCTCTGCTGCACCACCGATGGGCACCATGGCAGGCACCGTGCGCTGCCTCGCCCCCCTGCTCCAGCCTCAGGAGCGGAGGTTGCTTTGAGCAGGCCTCCCGTGCCCAGGGCAGGAGGCAGATCCTCTCGCTGTCCTTGTCTGGGTCGGTCCCACGGACGCTGCTGAACCCCTCGCATCCCTACTGGGGCAGGAGCAGTTTTCCCCCCAGTGTGGCCCGCTGGGGTTTTCTGCCTGCAGAAGACAAGCGTGCGTCCTTGCCCTGTGGCTTTGCTTCTCTTCCTTGTTTGGAGTGCTTTCTCCAAGCCCATCCATCTCCAGGATGACAGCAATTTGACTTCTCAGATTGCTGGCTACAAACTGTGAGGAAAAAAAAAAAAAAGGCAGGGAAGCACCCAAGCTGGGGCCCAAGGAGAGAATCTGGTGGCTGAAAATAGGAAGCTCTGTGCGGGTGGTGGAAAAACCTCCAGGCTTGAGGCTCCCTGACTGAGTGTTGCCTTGCGTTGAGCATCTTCATCCCTGGGGTGTTTAACAGAGGCCATGTCTGTCCTCAGGGATCTTCGTCTGGTGCAGGTTGAGGAGCAGCCGAGATGATCACTCCAGGTAAGGTGCCTTCATCCCCACGTGCTGTGCCCGAGTCTTGAGGGATCCCAGAGTTTTTCCTGTGCTGGCCCAGAGTCATTCTCGGCATCTCCTGCTGCAGAAGCAGCCCCAAAGTCAGCCTGTGCTCTCTGAGCAGAGCAGGGTCTCTCCCAGAGGAGGAACACTCAGCTTCCCCAAAGCACCTCTGCGGCTCAGACGCTGGCTTCCAGTAACGTTTTCCAGATTGGTTCGTAGCTGCAGCAGCCTCTGGGGTGGAGCAGATGGGGATGGTGTGCAGACCTGAAACGTGGTCCTTAATGTTTATGTATTTGTTGCTGTTTGTTTGTTCAAGTGCTCAAGAGCTTTTTGGGAAATGTGTGGTTTTGCAGTCTTCCCGAGGCTTGCTCACTCTCAGGTGACTCGTGCAAGGAGCAGGGTGTTGACTGATGAAGGGCGAGGACCGGGATACGGTGCCCCAAGGACAGGAAACCCCATCCCGAGTCAAAAATAACAGCTCCGAGTTGTCTGGTGGGGCCAGTGCGCAGATAAGTCACCCCAGAGATGTTTGCCAAGGGAGATCCTAAAATCTGGAGCTCCCTGGTGAGCTTCAAGGAGAGAGATGGGGGGCTTCGGGCTGCGCGTTCTTTGCTGTTCTGTTCCTGCAGTTGGTTTTTTATCTTCTGTTTGTGATTTTCAGGTAATTGCTGAAAATTTAGCACTGGAAGAGCCAGAGGTTTCATTGTCGTCAGCATTATCCCTATGGAGATACCTCTTGGGAGAGCGGGAGTGCATCCAGGAGAGGGTGAAATCATGTCCCATGGTGGGAGTGATTCCTGTGCTTGCAAGTGTTCAGGGAAGCCAAATGTTACATTTTCAAACTGTTTTGAGTGTTGTCTATAAATTGTTTGGGGGAAACTGTGTTTTTTCATGTCTCTTGCTGCAAATAAAAGCGTGCACATTCTCCCTGTTACATGGCCGTGGTCTGTGGCTATGGGAAATAAGCCCTGTGTGGTACCCAAAACCCACAGCAGGGTCTGGGATGTGCGGGCAGCAGGGGGAGCCGGAGCATCAGGAGGGGAACGGGGGTCGAAGATTTTCTTCCTTGTATCTCATCTAACCCTATCCTCTTTTAGTATTAACCCACTCCCCTTTGTTCTATCCAGCCAGAAACATCTGGTTCCTTACCTGGTTTAGTTCTGCTGCCTCTGACGGTGCTTTGCCCACCGCTGGCTGCCCTTGTTGGCCTGCAGAGCCCCCCAGCACCCCTGTAAGGGGACGCGTGCTGCCCCTGTCCTCTCTCGGACCACGTAACCTCACCGGGAGGGTGCTGCGGGCACCTCTGAGCACCACGGTGGGGGCTAACCGAGCTCTGCAAGCAGAAAAGCTTTCCTGCTCTTCTCTCAAGTGCCATGAGGCTGTGCCGTTGTCAGCGCCTGGGTCCTGGCCCCACGAGCTCCTGCCCTGGCCTGGAGGAGGCATCTTGGGAAACTGTGCTCTGGCCTGGCTGGGACAGGGGCTTTCCTTGCCCCGGGGATGAGCTTTCCCTTGGACAGGATTTGTTGCAATCCAGGGCACTGCTTAGCTTTCGTTTGGTCTTTAATGCAGTCTGCCCTGGCCCCCCACCCCCTCGAGAAACCTGGTCCAGAGCTGGCCAAGGCAGGATTTGGCCCAAAAGAGCACTGAGCCATCCTCTGCTTGAGGAGACACAGCGGGGACACAAACAGAGGATCCAAATGAAATCCTTTTATTGGAGCGGCTCTAGCAAAGCGAAGAAAAAGGTGACCTAAGGTAGGATCTTTTTTCTTTTTCTTTCTTTTCTTTCTTCCTTTTCTTTCTTTTCATGTATGAATATGTTTCTCAGCTGATACCAGGCAGACAAAAGAGGACCTTCAGCACAACCTAAGACACTACAGTCCAGAAAGGATGGAAACCACTGACAGCTGTGGTGTGACCACAAGGCCAGTTAAGAGCCTGTGCAAGGGAAATCAGTTCAGACTAAGTCACAGGTGCTTTTAAATATATATACAAATCAGAATATATATATATATATAAATATAAATACATAAAAATAGAAAACAGCAATGGTCAAGACCCAGGAAAGGGCACCTGCAAAAAGGTAGACCAGTGTGGGATCTGTAATCATATTTCCAACCGTATCCTGGGGCGCATCAAGCACGGCATCGCTAGTCGGTCGAGGGAAGTGATCGTCCCGCTCTACTCCGCACTGGTGCGGCCTCACCTCGAGCGCTGTGTGCAGTTCTGGGCACCACAGTACAAAAAGGACATTAAACTGTTGGAGTGTCCAGAGGAGGGCGACGAAGATGGTGAAGGGCCTAAAGGGGAAGACGTGTGAGGAGCGGCTGAGGTCACTGGGCCTGTTCAGCCTGGAGGAGAGGAGGCTGAGGGGGGACGTCATTGCGGTCTACGACTTCCTTGCGAGGGGGAGTGGAGGGGCAGGCGCTGACTTATTCTTCATAAATACCGGTGACAGGACCCGCAGGAACGGTGGTAAGCTGAGGCAGGGGAAGTTTAAGCTGGACATCAGGAAGAGGTTCTTCACTGAGAGGGTTGTTGCGCACTGGAACAGGCTCCCCAGGGATGTAGTCACTGCACCGAGCCTGTCTGAATTTAAAAAGCAATTGGACTGTGCACTTCGTCACATGGACTAAAATTTTGGGTAGACCTGCGCGGTGCCAGGAGTTGGACTCAATCAAAGTCCAACAAGGATCAAAGGATTGTAAAGGGGGCTGGAGGGTTTTGTGGAAGGAAAACAACTGGAAGGAAAGTGTGTAAAAGGAGCGTAGTCAGGTTGCAACAGAGACTCTTACTTGATCACACTAAGAGTCCATGCAATCGGTCACCACAAATGGTGCCCAAAGTGGGGCACAACAAGTGAGGCTGTAGCAGCCCATTCCAGCGGCAATGCCCAACCCAACCATAGTTGGAGGAAAAGGAAAGGATCTCAAGCACCCATCACCGATCTGCAGGACAGCAGGTGAGCGGTCGGGAACCTCGGGAAGCTCACTTATAAAAGAGAAGCAATCTAACCTAGATGTATTACAAAGGATCCTTAAGACTCAAAATCATCCAGTATCCACTTCGGCATTCGTTAAATTTCTGGACTGGATTAGGAGGAATGTAATAGATTTTCCAATGACTGGTTCTTTTGATGAGAAACTGTGGGAGAAAATAGTTGTGCAGTCATGGGAAGCTGCTACCACATAAGGCTGCCACCTGTTAAGGCTGTTGCTAAACACTTGTCTGTAAGGAAGCAAATTTCTGAACAAAAAATGACCCCTGGGTGGTGACAAAGCCGCCCATGCCGTTCTGCAGGAGGGCAGATGGATGCTTCCCGGTGAGTATTAAATATTCATTGTTACACTATGAGGTTCTGCAGCAACTGGAGAAGGACACACCTATGGTGGGCAGTGAATCACTGAGGTGGACGTGGCCTGTAAGTTGTGGGTGACCTCCTGGGTGTCTGGCTGCTGCTGCATCTCCCGCTTATTCCTGTAAGCTGGAAATAAAGGAGAAGGCATCAGCTCCTGGGTTTCCAATGCCTCCCTGAGCTTCACGGGGACATGTGAAAAAGCGACTGCAAGGAAGAATGTGTTTTGGAAGCTTTCCCATGGCCAAACCCCTCTCTTTCCAAAACCAGATCTCTGTTTTGGATGGAGAGCCAGAAGGCAGCACAGAGCTGGACACCCACCTTGCCTGCAAGCCCCTGCACCTCTAAACTACCAGCCACTGGTAGGTTAGTGCAGTATTTCTTGTATTTCAGATTCCCAAATGTTCTGCGTACCCTTGGAAAGCAGGGGTCCCCTTCCAGCCCTCTCCTCAACACATCATGGAGCCTCCTCCACACCTGTTCCTGCAGGTGATGCTGAAGGCTGAACACGTGTTTCTGGGGAGCCGGCAAGCCACAACGTGGGTTCACTACTGCTCAGGTTAGTGGCCAGCTGGGCACCAGCCCATGTCTCCTGAGAGAGGAGGAGAGCAGAAGAGCTACCTCCAGTTCCGTGAGGAGAAACTCGCTTTCCACAAACACCTCCTTGAGCATCCCTGGGTGAAGGAGAGGCACTTTGCCTCTTCTTTCAAGACCTGATGCCAGGGGGTGGGAGCTGAGAGCGGGGTCTCAGTGACGGAGCTGCTACTTGGTGTGGCTGGAAGGAAACTGCAGGGCTACTTACACCACAGGAAGAGGAGCAGCAGTATGGAGAGGACTGCCACAGCAGGAATGATGAAGCCGATGGTCAGATTGACAGCCTCTGAGCAGCCCTGCTCTGCCAAGGAGACAGTGAGAACTTGTAAGTGGTTGTTCTCCTGTTGCCCCTTGAACATCTACAGAACATGAAGGTCATTCAGAGCATCCTGGTGTTTCACACTGTGGAACTCCAGGGGCAGCCCTTGCTCTGCTGTGACCTCCCGGCTAAGCACGAGGCTTGCCGTGACTGCATCAACTACAGCCACCCCTCCTGCAGGACCAGCCTGCAAACCCACCCGAGGACTTTCTCTGCCCTGGGTGAGGCCAGTCCCACCTCGAACACCCCAGAAGGAAGGCGAGGAATGACACACATGGTGCCAACCCGACCACCCATTACCATGGAGCTGATGGAAGCTGCGGAGCAGGAGGCTGGTGAACAGCAGGTTGACTACCAGAGTCGTGGCTGTAATGCACAGGATGACACGGTGCCCTGGGAGAGGGGAGAAGTTCTGGTGGATGGGAGAGAAATGGGAGAGGCTGGCACGTGGAGGAGGGGCAGCTCAGTGTTGAGCAAGGCATGGGCCATGCGCACGGACTCGCACCACGGCAGAGCCTGGTTCTTCCTGGACTGACAACCTGCAGAGTTTGCTCCCAGGTTCTCATCAGGCCTTTTGCACCAGAGGTTTAGGCCACCGACAGCAACTCACAGCGTCTGGAGCTGAAGTGTGCGAGCGCTGCTGGTCTGCACGGTGCCATCGCCACCACCGTCAGCGCCGTGGCCAAGATCACAGCCAAGAGGAAAAGCCCGAGCAGGATGAAGGCAGCAGAATGACCTGTGGGGAGCAGAATTAAACACAGAGGTGAGATGGAAGAGCTTCTCCTGGCTGAGGCAGATGCTACAGAGCAGTGAACCCTGACACTGATTTCTCTAAAGCAAACAGCACTACATCAGACAGGGATGCTGCTGGAGAGACCTGGAGGTCTTTGGTGTCTTCAAAGATAAGACACTGGAGAAATGAACAACAACTGAGTTTAAATGAATCCTACCATCTTCCTGCATCCAGATGACAGAGGCAGCAAACAGGAGGAGAGAAGAGATGCACAGCAGCCCTAGGATGGACATCATTAACCATTCCCATGCTTCTTTACCTGGGCAAAAGGTGAATACATTTGAGTTAGGGGCTTGGTACCTCACCAAGGGATCCAGGGTGCAGCCTGGGAAGGGAAGGTGAACACCAAGCACAGGTTTCCCTTACAAAGAATCAAATTCCCGAGATTTAGAAACCTCAAAGGCAAAACCTGGTGGACTTCAAAGGCTTTTGGTGGGCTTCCAAAGGGCTTTGTTTGACTTGAGGAGCAACCAAGAGATGCCAGCCAGATTTGGAGTTGCTCTGAGCTGACCAAGAAACCGGTTTCATCTCCTTTGACACCTGAATACAATTCTGCCCACCCAACAAGCACTGGATTTGTTCTGGAGCCTGCATTTTGTGGGGAAGAGCCCAGATGGCACAAGCTCTTGCCACAAGCATCAGGCATGTAGAGCTCCTCAGGAGAGATTACCCCAAAGGCAAGACCCAGTGTTGCATCTCTCCAGTGCTAGCAGCGGGAGACAAATCCATGTGGGAGAACCGTCTTACCTGCTGCCGTGTTTTACCTCTGTTCTCCAGATGGCTTCTGTTGATCCGGGGATTGTTCTTGGTGGGTAGAAGAGCACATTAGAAGGCTACCAAGACTGTGGGGGAGGATTTGCTGTTGTATAGGCCTTATGGTCTCATCACGTTGCTATGAAAACACCCACATTAACCTGTAAGCTTGGGTATGGGTGCACAGCAGTTTGCACCATCCTGACCCAGACATCAGTGTGCTTGGTCACCCAACCCAATGCCACGTGGCTCTTGGTCAGCTCTCAGCACCTCCACGCAGGAAGCTCTTTGTGTCCTGCCCTTTTTATTTCTCCCCAGGGACTCCCAAGGACAGAGAGGAACAACTCCTTTGTCTCATACCATGATACCTTTGAATGGCCCAATTTCTCCCAAAGCCATTTGGGATTCGTCTTGCTAGGAAGTTTTATTTTCTGTTCAAGCCACAGAAGCATAAGAAGAAATGCATGAAATTCTCGAACATTGAGCAAGGTTCCTCCAACTACCGCGGTGGGTTAGGAGAGAAGGGGCTTGCCTCGCCCTCTGCCCTCTCCACGGCATGGAGAGAGGAGCTCAGGTGTGGGCACTCACCGAGTCTGTGCTTCCCCAGCTGACAGAGCCGGATAACGAAGAGGATGGCAGAGATGGCAGTGAGCACCAGCGCAGCAGCGGTCATCATCTGTGCAGCACGGGCAGGAGGTGTAAGACCTGCATGGAGGACAACCCCACAACATGGAGTGGCTATCTGAGGAGACTGAAACAAGCTTGAAAGCCTAAAGGGTTACTGGTTTTCTTTGCATGGCAGATCCCACGAGAGGCAGCTGAAACCTGTGAGGGTCTCAGAGACAAAGCGCTAGTGCCCAGACCTGCTAGAGATGGAGAAGACAGAGGGGGCTTGAGCTGGCACCTAAATGCACAAAGGTTGCAGGTCCAAGTGAGGTGACAGCCAACGAACAATACATCTGCCAGCTACAGGACCACAGCAGAGCTGCTGGGGGTCTCATCCAGGTTCCTGTGGGCTCAGGGCTGGAGTGACAAGGTAGCAAACCACCGGACCTAGCCCGGCAGGGCAATGCTAACCTGTCACAGTCAGGTTGAGGGCTGCCTCCTTCCAGTTTATGGAGTTGTTGATTATGCAGGAGTAGGAGCCGCAGTCTGACTTCTCTGCCTTCCTTATCTGCAGCATGGTGGTCTTCCAAGTGAGGTGGGAGCACTTTTCAGGAGGAAGGGGATGTCCATCTTTCTTCCAGGAGACATCAGCCACCGTTCCTTGTGGCAGCGCGCAGGTCAGGTTGATGAGTGAACCGGCCAGGTTTGAGCTGCTCAGGAGCTTGGGCTGCGGCAAGGGCTCTGGAAAGCAGAGAGCGACATGGCCGCACTGCCTGGGCTTGCCTCTCCTCCCACCTTAAAGCCCACCCCGGATGAGATGCAAGAATGGCAAGCCCCATGAGGGGTGAGCAGCACCTCCCCTTCTCATTTGCACCTCAGCTCAATGCCTCGGTTGAGTCTGGAAGGGGAAAAGACAGTGCTGGAGCAAGGTAACGTCCACCAAGCTCGAAGTCGATGTCCCAGCCGCTGCCATTAAGCCATGGTACCTCCGCAGGGGTGGGCAGCACCAGCCCCTGGAGCTCAGGCATTGCACCCTGGGGCCATGGACACCAACCTGAAAGAGCTGCATGTTGGGATTATGCTGGGAAGTGATGACGGGGACTTTATGGACACTTCCAAGAGGAGGAAGCTGCTCCCGCACAGCAGTGGGGTGGGCGGGAGGTCAAAGGAGCCCTGACATTCAGCCAAAGAGCAGCAAGGTGCAGTCAACATGCTGGAGGGAAGGGGGTCATGGCCATCCAGAGGGACCTGGGCAGGGCTGAGAGCTGGGCCTGTGCAACCTCATCAGGTTCAACAAAGCCAAGTGCAAAGTTCTGCAGCTGGGCCGGGGCAATACCAAGCCCAAATACAGGCTGGGTGGGGAATGGGTGGAGAGCAGTCCTGAAGGGAAGGACCTGGGTGTGTTGTTGGTGGATGAGAAGCTCAACATGAGCCAACCACATGCGCTTACAGCCAACCGTAGGCTGGGCTGCACTAACAGCTGTGTTGCCAGCAGGGTGAGGGAGGGGATTGTGCCCCTCTGCTCTGCTCTTCTGAGACCCCACCTGGAGCCCTGTGCTCAGCTCTGGGGCCCCAGCACAAGGGCATGGACTTATTAGAAGAGTCCAGAGGAAGGCCCTGAAGGAGATGATCAGAGGGCTGGAGCACCTCTGCTATGGAGACAGGCTGAGGGAGTTGGGGGTGTTCAGCCTGGAGAAGAGAAGGCTCTGGGGGGACCTTTTAACAACCTTTACCTCAAGGGGGCTACAGGATAGCTGGGAAGGACTTTTTATCAGGAAGTGGAGTGATAGGACAAGGGGTAAGGGCTTTAAACTAGAGAAGGGTAGATTTAGATTAGATATAAGGAAAAAAATCTTTATTATGAGGGTGTCGAGGCACTGGCACAGGCTGCCAAGACAAGGTGTGGGTGCCCCATCCCTGGAGGTGCCCAAGGCCAGGTTGGATGGGGCTGGAGGCAACCTGGGATGGTGGGAGGGGTCACTGCCCATGGCACGGGGCTGGAACCAGGTGGGCTGTCAGATCCCTTCCAACCCAAACCATTCTGTGATTCTATGGTTCATCGGATCTAAAGTAGGACTCCACTGTTGCCTGCATTTAAACTGGTCAAACCCCAGATGGACCAAAGCCCAGAGCAGCAATGCCGAAGAGCCATGCCATGGCAAAAGGATGTCAGAGTCCATCCCTCAGCTAGCACCTGGATGCCTGCACCATTTGGGGTTGCTCTTAGCTCCATCTGGACCTCCACCTGGTAGCAACCACATGCTCCTTAAGTCTTTCTTCCCTGGATGTCCTACATGCAGGGTGCTCCTGCAGTGCTGCTGAGCTCTAGGAAAGGGCAATGAAAACCAGGGTGAGCTCTCATTTCTGTTTGTCCTTCAGGGAAGTGCAGAGGCAGGGGAAGGCAATGCTGGTGTGCAGGGAGAGGCTGCAAAGCCTGGTGAGAAATCCTGTCTCTGGAGGGCATTTTATGACATTCACCTCCTGTGAGCAGTGGCTCATGGTGAAGAAAGCAGATACATGTTAGGGCAGAAGGTGTCCCCCATCTCCATCACTCCGGGATGGAGGCACTAAGCAGCCTGGATTCCCAACCCAGAGCTCAACCCACAGCCAGATTCAGTCTCAGAATACACTATATCATTTCCCAGCAATTATTCTGGGGTCTCCAGTCCCTGTTGTTCAGGGCAGTAATGAAACCAGAAAGTCCTCCTCTAGTCCACTTAGGGGGAGGCATACCTGTGCACCCTACGGACGGCAAATCCTACTGATGGTCAGAGAAAAACATCTTTTCAACCTACTTTGACTTACTGATCACACTAAGAGAGGTCATTCTTGCTGTGTCCTGCATCAAGTTAACTGTTGCTCTATAGATGCCACTGTCCATCTCTCGCAGCTTCTGCAGGAGAAGGGAGCCGTTGTTTTGGTAGAAAACCACTCTGCCTTTGTAAGCTGCGTAAATGGTTGGTAACGGTGAGTCTGCATAGTATTGCAGGATGAATTCGGGGGTGCCGTCTCTTATGTATTCCCACTCGGTCAAGTCCATGTTCTTGATAGCCGGTGCATGCATCATGACAGAGGATCCTTCCTCTGCAAGTATTTCTGTCATTTCTGCTGCAAGACAGGACCCCTGCAAAAGCAGCAGCAGGTCTGGAAACAGGAGAGAAGCCAGACCAGGTTGGGTTAGTTCAAAGCAAAAGCCAAATGACAAATTAATCTGCTCTTATGCTCTTCTTGGAAAGGCCCCAACTGACTTCTGGACACCCATTGTGAACGTCTGATTTCTGTCCTCCCTTTTTTTGTTTTAAGATAAAATCATATCACTTTTTATGGGCATGTTACAAAAATGCTTCTTAGCTGGTTCAAACATTTCCCTGCCCTTTGGAATGAAAACAACAGGAATCGGGCTCCCTGGGGGCTTCTGCATATCAAGAGCTGCTCAGTGGGACCACGTTCAACGTGGCTTCACCCCTGGACCTCACCCAGTTCCCTCAGCACCCGAACGTGGTGGTACCCAGGCACAGTGATGCTGCAGCACTGGGAGGCCCTTGCCAGGATGCTCACGCCTCGACCAGCCCTTCCGCAGCACAGAGGTGCAAGAGAGTGTGGAAATGCTGCAGGTGCCCACTCTCCACCTTTCCCAGGTCTGCTGGAGCAGGAGGGCTGCGCGGCGGTACCCAGCCTAAGGACGTCCCCTCTCACACTCACAGCCTGCAAAGGACATGGCAAAGACCCGCAGGTGCTTTCAAACCAGCATGAGGGTTGAGCTCCTTCTGCAGCGACGTGCTCTCAGGAGGGTCACTCTAGCCGTGATGGACCAGCCTGTGAATGACACCGTGAAAAGCACCATCAGCACTTCCCACGCACTGCCAGCCGAAGGCAATAGAGGCAGTAGTGCTGGTGCTTTCTGCAGCCCTTCATTCTCCGCAGCTTTGCAGTGCTACAGCTCTGCCTCGTCCCTTCTACACCGATTTGTAGAGCTGCTGCCCATGATGGCCATGCCCCTGCCTGTACAGAAACACTTCCTCTCCTCTGGTTGTGCTCACTCCCTCACTCCCCATGAGAGAAGAATTAGCTCTTGAGCACTTGTGTGGCTGTAGGCTCTGCATCTGCCATATCCGTCATCGTGGTGACTTGGAAAACCCCAATCACATCCCCTTTCCCCATCCCCTTTGTGCAACAAATCACATGAACAAACTGTCTTTGCCTATCACATTTTGCAGTGTGGTGCAACACTGCTCAAAACTGGCTTGCAGAGCTCAGACACGATCATTGGCTGATGGCCTGGCTTCTGCCCTGCTAAAAGGATTTTGAGAAATGAGGCTTCAGAGATGCAGGACTTCCCCTCATTATACTTCAATAATTTTTCCCTGCCAGGTCTCACTGGACGGCAGCACAGCCTTCCGTCATGTCAGCCACTCCTCCCAGTTTTGTGTCTCTGCCTTCTCTTCATCTTCTGTCACCAGGGCACCCACCTCACTCAGCAGTGGGCCTACGTTGCCTCTAGTGTTAGTTTTATCCGCCATGTATTTGAAGATGCCCTTTCTGTTCTCCTTGACCCCTTTCTCAAGGTTTAATTCTAGGGAAGCCTGAGCTTTCCTAGTTGCCTCCCTACATCCTCTGACAACAGCCTTATATTCCTCCCAAGTGGCCAGCCCCTCCTTCCATGATCTGCAGACTCTCCTCTTCCACTTGAGTTTGCCCAGCAGTTCCCTGTTTAACCATGCAGGTCTCCCGGCTCTTTCCTGACTTCCTACCTGTTGGGATGCTCTGACCTCGAGCTCGGAAGAAGCAGTCCTTGAACACTAACCAACTATCTTAGGCTCCTTTTCCTTCAAGTACCCTGTCCCATGGGATTTCCCCTACCAATTGCTTGAAAAGGCCAAAGGTGGCCCTACTGAAGTCCAGGGTTGTGATTCTATTCGGTATTCTGTTCCTGCCACATGAGATCCTGAACTCCATCTCATGGGCGCTGCAACCAAGGCTGCCCTCAACCTTCACCGCTTCAACCAGCCCCTTCTTGTCAGTCAGGACAAGACCCAGCAGTGCTCCTCTCCTAGCTGGCACGTCCACCATTTGCATCAGGAAGTTATCATCAATGCACTGGAGGAACCTCCTGGACTGCAGATGGTTGGCTGTGTACGCCTTCCAGCAAGCGTCAGGGTAGTTGAAATCCTCCACGATAACCAGGGCCTGTGATCGTGAGGCTGCTATCAGTAGAAGGCCTCGTCAGCTTCCTCATCCCGATCTGGTAGCCTGTAACAGACACCCACAGCACTATCCCCCACACCAGCCTGCCCCTTAATTCTCACCCACAGACTCCCAACTCCTCATCCGCCCTGGGCAGAACTCAAAACAATGTAGTTGCTCTCTCACGTAAAGAGCAACTCCGCCACCGCACCTAGCTGGCCTGCCTTTCCTGAGCAGGACATACCCGTCCATGGCTCCCGACCGAACACGGATTTCTAACTCTTCCTGCTTCTTCCCCATGCTGGGGAAGATCAGCCACTTTTTTTTTTTTTTGTATTCTCCAAAGTTTGGAAAATAAACAGTTCTGATTTTTGACAGGAAAATGGGAAAGATATTTTGTTTTATGACTTATGCAATGATTTTAAGGATGTAAGAACAATGGCTGTGTAGGAAGCTGGCACAATTTCTAGATGGAGAATTCCCTTTTTCCAGGCACTCCCCAACCAGCGTGGAAATGCCCTATTTTCCTGCTGGGGGCTGGAGCCCTCCCAGCTCTCCCTGTGCCCATGGAGGCACACTGAGGATCCCCAGGTGATGGAGAGTAAGGAAAATTTGGAAGAAGGGCATGCAATGCAGCTCTTGTGCACTTTGCCACTCCTTTTTAAAAAAAATGAATCCCTCTTCCAGCAGATAAAATCTCATTTCTCAGAAACCTAGGGAAATGGACAAGAGCCCTTCGAGGGAAATGACTACATAAGGCAGGCAGTTATTTTTGTGTAACAGCAATCACACAGGCTTTTGTATCTCAGTGAGACACCTACCTCCCACAGATATTTGTGGCATGAGAGGCAGTTGCAAACACAGAGGCTTTTGATGAGAGCAGGCGTTTCAAGAAGTTTAGCCATAACACAGACAAGGGAGGACAGGCTCATGAAGACAGATATGCTTACCCAGCCTTTTGCAGGGATGAGCTGTATGTCAGCTGTTGAAAAGGGCTACGCTACCAGCAGCCACCCCAACAAATAGGAATGCTATTTGTGCCAGACGAGCAACACCTGCTTGGGGTCTTCCTTTGCTGGCTGGGGAGCCAGCACAGCCCTTAGGAAACTGAACTGCTTTCCCCGAGCTTGGGTGGATCACATGCTGCTTCAGACCTCAAAAACAAAAAAAAATATTTCCTGTGTGGGCTGCCAGAAGCAGGAATGTCTGCAGCCAGCGTCATCCAGCATTGCTTGTGGGCCCCTCACTGCTATGAACCCTTGTGTTGCTGCTTTGCAGCAGCTGTACAGGGCAAACACAAGGATGGGTGTGGAGCAGAGTTTGCTGGTCATTATCAGCCCTTGCTAGGGGCCTCAAACAGGGAAGAAAAAAGCTTCATAACGGGAATAAATAGCAGGAATGTGCAAATTCAGCTCCCATGCTCGGGACCACAGGTATTTCCCCACAGCACCTGGTACGAGCTGGTGCTTTCAGGTGCGCTTATCAGGATGGGACAAATATATACAGGCAAATATTTCTTCTTGTTGACAGCTCATATATAAAGACCTCACTGCAAGAATGAATTACCTGGAATGATCTGTTGGACTCTCCTGACATGAAAAAAGATGCAAATCATCCCGCAGCTTCAGATTAAACATCCAGTTAGCAAATACGAATCCCTGTTGTGTGAGAGGTGGAGCTCAGCTATCCCTGTTTCACAAAGCAGAAAGGACTACCAAAACTGGTGAAAAGCAGAAAAAATGCTACTCACCATTATTTAGACAGAAGAAAAAGTCTTGCTTTGTCTTCTAAAAATAGCAGGAGCTATGTATATGTACATGTATATTGTATATGTAGAGGAGCATGGCTCTTCACAGCTAACACAAATTGGCAAGCAAATTCTTTTTAATCCTGCAGGTTGTGCTGAAAACAAAAGCAAGAGCAAAAAAGAACGATGACTGCGTCGAGAAAGTGCAAGGCAAAATTTCAGCCGTAAGCGCAACAATGAACATATCTGGGGTGAGGAGGCTTCTCACAGCCCCACTCACGGTGCTGGAGGCAAGGGGAACCCAGCAACGGTGGTCAGGAGGATTAGCTTTTACATTAACCTCTGAGTTAAGTGTAAAGCCTTGCAAGATGCTGGAAAAACACAGGAATGGGATAAGTGGAGACAGGCAGGATGTTTATGAGCTCTGAAGTAAACACAGTGCTTATTGCCTGTAAGTTTTTATTTGATATTTATGGGGCTGGATAGGAGGGGAAGCTGAGCTGGGGGATCCGATCCCGGTACCCTATGGGGGAGAGCAGCTGCAGCCCTAGGGGAAAGCTGGGGGGTACCTCTGTCCCCATGGCTCCGTCCCCATGGCTCTGTCCTCCTGGCTTTATTCCAGTCCCCATCGCTCTGTCCCTGTCCCCATCCCCGTAACTGTTGCTTTGTCCCCATCCCCATCACTCTGTCCCCATCTTCCTGCCCCCAACCCCACCAGCCTGACCCCTTTGTGCATTCCTGACCCTGTACCCACCTCGCCCTGTCGTTCTTCTAAAGCAGCAGCAGTGCACGTCTGGAGGGCTGTGCCTTCCCTGCAGCCTTGCTCCAGCCTCCCAGCAATTAACCAATGAATCTGTTCTGCAGTTCCGCAGAGCCCCAGCACAGCTGTCCTAGCAACAGCTTGACATGTTGCTCTCTTCCTCCCCTTCCTCGTAGACAAAGCCACCTCTTCTTCTTTAGGTTGGATATTAGGAAAAACTTCATTACTGAACGGGTTGTTAGTCACTGGAATAGGCTGCCCAGGGAAGTGGTTGAGTCACCATCTCTGGAGGTCTTTAAAAGACGTTTAGATATAGAACTTAGGGATATGTTTTAGTGGAGGACTTGTTAGTGTTACGTCAGAGGTTGGACTCGGTGATCTTGGAGGTCTCTTCCAACCTAGACGATTCTGTGATTCTGTGAGATTATTTCATAGAGCTAAAACTTCTCTCATGGTGTAGGAAGGCAAAGGTCCAGGTCCCCACTTGTTGGGCACATCGGTCAGAGCGAGCATCCCGGTGCGTGGCAGAGAAGCTGCTGCTTCCCATTGCTTAGCCACCTGAGCAATGGCCACCCGAGCACACTGCTGCCTCATATTCAGCTGACTATCAACCAAAACTCCCAGATCCTTCTCTGCCAGGCAGCTTTCCAACCACTCGTCTCCCAGCCTGTAGTGCTGCTTGGGGTTGTTGTGCCCCAGGTGCAGGACCCGGCACCTGGCCTTGTTGAACTTCATACAGCTGGCCTCAGTACTGAGCCCTTGGGGACTCCATTAGTGACCGGCCTCCAACTGGATTTGACTCCATTCACCACAACTCTCTGGGCCCGGCCATCCAGCCAGCTCTTAACCCAACAAAACGTACACCAGTCCAAGCCATGAGCAGGCAGTATCTTGAGGAGAATGTTGTGGGGAACGGTGTCAAAAGCCTTACTGAAATCAAGGTAGACCACATCCACAGCCTCATCCACTAAGCGTGTCACTTTGTCATAGAAGGAGATCAGGTTCATCAAGCAGGACCTGCCCTTCATAAGCACTAGCTGACTGGGCCTGATTGCCTGGTTGCCCTGTAAGTGCCGCATGATGATGCTCAAGATAATCTGCTTCATGAGCTTCCCTGGCACTGAAGTCAAACTAAAAGGCCTATAGTTCCCCGGGTCTACCCTCCGGCCCTTCTTGTAGATGGGCGTCAAGTTTGCTAAACGCCAGTCAACTGGGAAAAGTTGACTCCAGCCCAACCCATTCCAAGGGACCTCACTAAGTACACTCTGCCTGTCCTCACAGTGCTGGGCAAGCTGCACTTATGACACCATCTCTCCTAGCACCCTCACAGACAAGCTGACAAAGCAGGGACTGGTAAGGGGGCAGCGGGGTGGGCTGAAAACCAGCTGAGCAGCTGGGTTAGGAGCAGCAGCACAACATCTAGCTGGATGCCCATCACTACCAGTGCATCCCGGGGCTCAATACTGAGGCCAGTATTGTCCAACAATTACCTAAATGGTACTGCAGAGAAACAAAAGACTGATAACAAAAGCTAAGCAAACACAAAATGAATAAAAAATTCACTGGCACCAGGGCAACCAGGAAGTGTGACAGAAGGCTGGGAGAGGAGCAAACATAGCCCATGCCCCCTGGAGATGGTACTACCATCCATGACCAACCAAGATCTTGTTACCTTGGTTTCCACGTGGAGAAATCACCCTTACAAAGGGCAGCGAGGCCTCATCACCAGTCTGATTGGTGTTTGTCTCCCGTTGGGCAGCTCTGGTTTCCCACGTGCAGAACTGAAAGGGCTCAGCTACCTTTGCAGGATTACTTGGGGGTGGGGAAAGGCAAACTGTACAAAGCCATAGAAGTGGGTGAATTATTAACCCTTACCCCTGAAACAGCTGCTATCTGGTAGAGCAGAGGCCGCTCTCAAGTACCAGCAAAAAGCTGAATATTGCATTGGCTTCTTGATGGGTTAGGGGCATCTTGCCTAAAAGCCCTTTCAACATTTGCTAGGCCCATGAGTTAACTTGCTTTGTGCAATTAGCTGAGGCCATAATAACCTCTGTGGCCTCTGAGTTTAACGCTCCTTAAATGTGTTGAGATCTGAAGACTGAATCTGAGAGCATCTCACATTGCAGTTTCTGTGTCCTAGCAGCTCAAACCAGCCCAGCATCACTGCTTAGCTGAGGGGGGAATCCTACGATGCTCTGAATCTAACCTCCACTTTTGATTTTAGTGTGTATTTTACTGTGTATTTAGTGTGCATTTTTCTTGTGTCTCCATCTTATTTAATTGCTTATGTTCAGCTGCATGCTCGTCCCAGGTTTGGAGGAAGGAAATATGTTTCCTGCTGAAGCTGACACAATAATCAGAGGGGAAAAGCAGGAAAAACAACAAGGCATTGGTGAGGATCCAGATTCCTGTTGACTGCCTGGAATAAGCCCTCCCATTCCCCAGCCCTGCAGCACAGGCAGGACCATAGGCAACACCCAAACCCTGGCCTCCATGATGCCCCCCTCCAAAAAAAAAACACCTCATATTTTTCCTCCTGGGCAGAAAAACCCATCAGAGAACAGAGTAGCTACTGTCAACACCCAGTGACAGGGGGAATTCTGCAGAGGGATTTGCATTTAAACAAATAGCTTCAGAAGCACGCCAAGGTCGCTGCAGGTGTGGATGCTGCTGCAGGTGTGGATGCTGCTGCTGGTGGGGACAGTGGTCCTTGGAGATGCTGTCCCATCTGCAAAGGGCATCAGGGGGTGGGCAGGGAGGGCACAGAGCTGTGGATCTGGGGAAAGCAGCCTGACTTCCCCTTCCAAAGCACGTTGAAATCATCTGCACATGGGGAGCGAGCAGTTGAGTGTGGCCTCGGGGCAGAAAGAAGGGGTGGGTACATTTGGTTAACTGCACACACAGCTGCATCCTCAGTGATGCAATGAACTAGTGAGAGGGACACTTGCAACTGTTCTTAAAGGCACTTCTCAACCCTTTGTCCTGGTTTTAAAGAGGAAAATGTAAGAGAAAATGTGCATTTGAACCCTCCAGTGCTGCACTGAATTTAAAAAAAAAAAAAAAAAAAAAAAAAAAGGGCAGAAATGATTTATTTAATCGCTGTTTATCATCAGTACATTGGAGGCTTAGCCCTACTGAAACTCAGTGTTGGGGAGAAATGGGGTTGAGTCAGCCAAGCGTGAAACACCTCCAATGTCTATCAGGTGGGAACAGGATCCTTGCTGATGGGCAGGGACATTTCAAAGGACCTGAAGGACCTGCAGGGAAGAAATGTTTCACAGTCAGGGTGGTGAGGCACTGGAACAGGCTGCCCAGAGAAGCTGTGGGTGTCCTATCATTGGAGGTGTTCAAAGTTGGGTTGGATGGGGTTTTGAGCAACCTGATCTATTGAGAGGTGTCCGTGCACATGGCAGGGGGATGGACAGGACGGTCTCTAAGTGTCCCTTCCAACCCAAACCGTACTGTAATCCCATGTGCTGAACATCAGTTGAGCCAAAGGTCTGGTCCACCAGTCCAGACCTGCCCCAAACTTGGCAGAGGCGTGAGCTGGGGTGGCCTCTCTTCTCACCCACCTCTGCATGGCCCTGAAACGCAACAAGACCCTACACATAGGTCTAACACTTGTCCCTCCAGCCCCAGATGGTTTTGGCTGGGGCACAGAGATGCTGACTGAGGCTGTGATGAGCAGGACAGGCACTGGGAGCTTTACCCCAGGGCTAAGCCCCCATGCACCCACAGCACCACCAAAATCCAAAGGGTGTGGAGGAAACTAGCAAGAATTAAGGCTTAAATCTTCAAGTTGAGGCCATGAGTGACACATTTGTGGAGAGATTTGAGCAGGTGCTCAAGGATGGACCCTATCGGAGCATCTCACTTCAAATCCTGCATAAAATCAGGGGCAGGGAGGGCAGAGCTGGGCCGCACCTTTCTTGGGGTCTAGGACTTAAAACAAGGCATGGGATAATTTCCATATCTCACTCTTTTCACACCAAGATGGTGTGAATTTATGCAGAAAAAGGGAAAGAAGGCTCTACCTTTCCTTGTCAGCACAGCCGGAGTCATGTTCGTTCTGCCACCCCTGTGTGGTGTGATCTGCGAAAAGACATCCGGGGCTCAAATGGGGAAGGGAATCAGTCACCAGAGAGGCTGTGAGCTCTTCTCTAAAGCAGAGAAAGCCAAGTTGTGTATCATTCACATTGCTGCTAGATTGCATACGTGGCGAGAGAAGCAGAGGAGGGGCACTTACAGCAGAGGAAGATGGCGAGGAGTGGGAGAGCTGACACTGCCGCCGTGCTCACCGCGAGGGGGGTCACGTCCACAAATGCCGTGCAGCCATCCTCTGTGGTCAGACAGGCAAAAAAGCAGAAGAAAACACAGTCAGAAGGAAAAGAGAAAGGCAGATTGTCACTGTGAAAATGTGTGCAATTATACATATATATATAAAAAAAAAAAAAAAAAAGTAAAATTTTCCTGAAAGAAAACCCATCTGTTGCATTTTCTTTGAGTGGCTCCAGCTCCAGATGGCCAACTGGAAGGGCTATTGCAGAGAAGCTTCTCACCGTGGCGATGGTGGATGTTCTTTATGTGGAAGCTGCTTGTCAGCACCACCAAGAGCACCCCGCCTGGAGCCGCGTAGCCCATCGTGCGCTGTGCTGGCCGTGGGAAAGAGGACACAGATGTCAGCGTGTGCTACCAGAGGTAGATGGGGGTTGCTTTAGACCACAGTCTGCTGGGGATCCACCAGCATGAACTGGCACATGAAAGATGCGATTTTGTACAAAAGAACACCCCCCCCCCACAGACCTGTTTTTTATTAGTTTCCATCCCCGCCATCCTTGAACAGCTCACCTGTTGTGCTTTTGAACTGGATGAGCTTTGTAGGCTGCAAGGTCACGTTGGCGGCCACCAGGAAGGTGACCACAATCACGTACAGAAGGACAATCTCTGGCAATATGACGGCAATGGATGGGCCTGAAAGAAAACAGTTCAGTGCTGAGCATCACTTCTTCCACTTGCCTGCCGCCTTCAGGATTTTGTAAAGCTCCATCGTTTCCCTTTCCCACCCCTCCAGCCTTTTCAATCTCTCCCTGCTCCATCCCTTAGTCATTTAAAATGCTCTTCTGCAATTACTCCTGGGAAAGAGCTTTCTGTAAAGGGGAGTAACTACATCAATGGTGTGGATGTGTGCCTAACCCATTAGGTTGTCCCTGGTAAGCTGAGATCATAACGGGGAAACCACGCATCACCCCAGACCGGGGCGACGTTCATCTCCCATAAGGTCTCCATCCCATGTGTCTTGCACAGCAAGGATTGCTCTTGCATGCTGCACCCTGCATGGGGGAAAGGGGATGGGTCCGCACTGCACCGTCCCCCAAAACGCCCCGTACCTTCTTCTTGCATCCAGAGGAGCCCGGCAGTGCCAGCCAGGATGGAGGAGACACACACCAGCCCGCAGGTGTAGGCGCTGAGCCACCGCCACAGCTCCCCTCCTAGACACCCAGAGCAGTGTGAGGTGACATCTGTGTCCCCCCGGGGTATCCCGCGCCAGCCCCCAGCCCTCCCCTGGGTGGGACGCAGCATTGGGGGCTCCCTGTCTGGGGCATGGAGGGGTTGACCTGCTCCAGAGGGAGGGGAGCTGGGAAGGGCTCTGTGCCCACGGCACAGCACGTGTTAAACACTATTAAAATGGACCCTTCTCATAAAAATAATGCTTTGAGATGCTTCATTTTTATGAGTGTCACTCAGTCATTTCACTCTCCTGAGCAAAAATGTGTAGGAAATGCCAGGGTTTAATCTAGCCTGAAAAAAGAACAAAATCATTTTTCTCCATTAAAAAAAAATCCACCAAGGAAGGTTTCTCTCTTCACTCTTAAAAGACCTGCCAGACAAGGAGAAGGTGAGATGTTCAGGCAGCTGGAAGGGGAATGAGCCAGTTACCGGCTCTCCTGGGAGCATTGCTCCTCACTCTGCCCCACTGGGTACGGGGACGGGGGGTTCGGCTGCCCCTCACTGCAGACTCACTTATTCGCAGCTTTTCAGACTGGCAGACAGGAAAAATTAATCCCCATCCCGAGACAGCAGCAAAGACCACGGCAACCACTGCAATCCTCAGCACATTCTTCAGGGGAGGAGAGAGACCTGGAACAAGACAACCCATGACTCTGGGAATGAGGCCACCAACAGGACCAGCATGGATAGTTCTGCTGGGCCATGGAGCTCCCCCATCACTGCGATGGGTTTGCTTTGCTTGCCAGGTGGTGGATCAGTGCCTCTGCTAGAAGCTCTGGTCCATGAAACACCTGTGCCAGGATGTGTGCTGCCCACAGGCACCCTGCCCACCACCCTCTGCCCACATCCTGCCCACCATCGCCTTGGCCAAGGGCTGGGATGGCCAGCCAGGCCTTGGGACCTCCTCCAAGAGGGAATGGCCAACCTCCTTCTGCCCGTCCCGCCAAGAACCATGACTTGGGGGCAGGCAGAGGTGCGATGGGAGACTGGGAGTTGCTGCTGATCATCCTGCGATGGGGAGCTCCACTCAATGGCCACTGCCTCACGTGGCCAGGCCTTGGGGCATGGAGGAAGAAGAAGGGGCTGAAATCACTCAGGGATGCTGTGGGTGGCTGGAGAGCAGGAAGACTGCTGGGGAGCAGCATCTCCCCATCTCTCTCTGGGCCCATGGGAAGCACTGCTTGAACCACCGTTTTTGTGACCACCTGCAACAGTGACGTTCAGGGAGGTCTCCTGCCAGCTTATCCCGTTGCTGGCATTGCAGGAGTAGGAGCCGCAGTCCGACTTCTTCACCGCCCTCAGGTGTAAAATGCTCAGGCTGCTGGAGACGTAGAAACCTCTGCCCCGGGGAAGCGTCTGCCCGTCCTTCTTCCAGGTGATGGCGTCCACCCTGCCCTCCACCACCTCACAGAGCACCTCACCGGTGGCCTTGGCCACCAGGCCACTGCTCCAGAGCTGAGGGCGAGACACGGGCTCTGGAAAGAGGACAGAAACACCAGCACTTCTCTCAGATACGAGCTGGAGCAGTTTTCACCACAGCATCCTTGAGTCTGCAACGATGCAATCACAGGTGCCCTTCTCCGGAAGGTCCTGCGCTGCTGGGAGCTGCTGTGCTTTCTGGTATTTATTTTTCCTAGCTGAGTCATTGTTTTTATTGCATTTGAGTTATTACAGAGCATTTAATATATGAAAAAAAAAAAAAAAAAAAAAGAAGAAGAAGAAGAAGAGGAAAGAGAGGCAGTCCCCAGGCAGATTTCTGTGTAGCAGAAAGGATAAATGGGTGGTGAGGAGCTGTGGTAGCATCATGGCCACAGCCTTATTAGGAAGGAAATCACAAGAGCACAAGAGCAAATTAAGGGAATTGTCAAGAGCAGCAGGAGGAGCTTGTGAGTTGTTTAAAATGTGCTCTTATCTCTGCAACAGCGGCTGGCGCCTGCAAATGAAAAACATCTGCTCAGCCAGTATGGTCTGAGGGGGAGGTTTTTTGGTCACTTCTCCATAAAGAGCACCCTGCTGGGCTTCGCTCCATTAGCCCTACCAGAACCCCTTGCTAAAGATGCTGCAGAGTTAGCAATGGACACAATCCCACCGGTCCCTCCATCCTTCCACTGAGAGTAGAAAACAAGGGAGGGACGGGACCTTCTAGGATGGGGTCCAGCCCTTTGTTACAGCCAGATGCTCTAGGAGGTCTCTCTGGGCAGCACTACCAGATCCAGTGGTCACCCAGAGGTCTCCAGGAGGCTCTGCCCCAAGTTCCCCTTGCAATGTCTCCATCCATGGCTGGTCCAAGGTCCTCATGATCATCCCATTAGACTTATCCCAAATCCCTTCTCCAAACCCTTTAGCTTGGCTGACGGTCTGTCCATATACAGTCAAGAAACATTACTCTGCTTGTATCCATCACCCCACTCCTCCCTCCTGTGCCCACCACTTACTGAGGACATCCAGCAAGATCTTCAGGCTCTCCCTTTCTGCCAGGTTGATGGTCACTTTGTAGATGCCACTGTCGCTTTCCTGTAGGTCCTCCAGGAGGAGAGATCCATTGGGTGGATGGAAAAGGGCTCGTCCCACGTAGGGTGGGTGGATGGCCACATTGTGCGACCCCTCATCGTACTGCACGATGGCGCAGGAGACGGAGCCATTGAGGTACTCCCACCGCGCGGAGTGGATGTGCACAGCATCAGCTGGCCCAGCAAGCAGCACGGAGGATCCCACCACGACCACTCTTCTCTGCAGGGTTCCCTCTGCTTCCACAGCCTGTTGCAAAGGTAACAGCAGCCCTGGATGGCAGAAGAAGACGGAGAGAAGACAAGGCAGGGAGATGGAGCAAGTCTTGGGAGAAGCTGTGCCAAGGGCACACAGGTGGCACCTGGATAGCTTGGTCATCACATCTCACGAAGCATTGCCATCAACCATCATGTCACCAGGCAGTGAGCCATCCCATCCCGAGATAGTAGCTGTGATTCAAGAAGTCTGACTGCAGGGCTGAGACGTTTTCTGCTCGAGTTTTGTGGGTGTGTGGGTGGCCTTCCCTCCCAGTCTGTGCCTAGAAGGGGCTTCCCAAGCATCTCATCCCCAGCTCCTGGTCTTGTTTGGAGCTGAAAACATCCGAGCAGGATGGAGCTGCTTCCCCCAGATGCGTGGCAGTTTATGGCTTTGTCATGGCTTGGGCTCTAAGTGACACTCCGAGGACTGCAAGTGGTCACAGCGCCCAGCCCCGAGTGGAAAAAAAGAGTTTTCAGGGAAAGCCAGGCAGAAATCACTGCTAAAATCCCAGCCCGTGAAACAGATTCTTTAAGAACAAACAAGCAAAAAAGTGAGGGCAAAGAATTTAGAGGAAGGAGGCAGCTTAGGCAGAGGAAATGAAAGGAAGGGTAACTGTTTACTTAGAAATAAAGATAGCTGTGAAATACAGGGTAGTTATCTACCCAGCCACAGATCCAGTGAATTGCCTCTGGCAATCCCAGCACGACAAGAGCTCCTGTGCCTCTCCTGATGGAGACGCTGGGATTTCTACCAGAGGTCCTCTCCTCACCGGGGCTGCCAGGCTGACCCTGAGCGTCCCTGGGAGATGCTCGGAGCCGGGGCCAGCAGCAGGAGCCCCAGGCGGCAGCGCAGGCTCAGCATCCTCCCTTCTCTGCTCCTGCCCCTCGGGAGGCTGCTGGCGTGCATCACACTGCCGCCTGCTGTCTGCAAACCTCCTGAGAACTGTCCCTTCGGCCCCGGCCGGTAATCTCTCTGTGATTTTGCAGCACAAGGATAGGCATTAAGTGTAAGAATGCAAACAAACCAAGCCCTCCTGGCGGTTCTTCACTTCTCAGGCTAGTAACCTGTAGAAACAGCCATCGGTTTTTGTTTTTGTGCCCCACAAACTGTAAAAGATGCGTGCAAGGAGAAGAAACAAGCTTATAACTGAAAATCCCCTTGCTCTAGAAGAACACTCTTTAAACGGTATTGTCCCATTTAAAAAGCCTAATCCACGTGGACCAGTGATCCCCATGCACAATTGAAAAGCTCTGCTGAAACCTCTGCTGGTTTGCACCAGGTGAGAATCCAGCCCCGAGCCTGCTGGATAGTATCATCTCCTAATTTACCTGCCAGGAGCATCCAGCTGGTCCCCAGCAGCTCTATGGGATGGTGCAGGTGCATCTGTCAAGCAGAAAAGGCTCAAAAAAAAAAAAAAAAAAATCTGTATTTTAAAAGTAATGATGATTGCAAGTCAGGTTGTTGCTTGCAGGGGGCTGGATTCCTGATGCTCAGGAGGGCAGTGCCGAGGATGGGCTGGCTCCAGGCTCACCGCTTCCCTGCTGATCGCTCCTCTCTGTTCCTGCTGCCTTTTCTCCTCTTTCCTGGGAGGTTTTCTGCTGGCAGCAGCCGCTCCCGCCCCAGCGTGCCACGAAGCCGCTGCTGTTCCTGCAGGGAGGAGTGGCACTGCGTTCTGAGGAGCCAGGCTGCAGCCGGGCAGAGCAGCGCTGCACCCCAGAAGTGGCCCCACCACAAGAAATGCAGTGCCTGATGGCCAGGACAACCCAGGGAGAAGAACCCATCTGACTGCTCTCCTGGGAGGGGTTTCCTATGTCCGTGCCAGCAGCAATATAAATTCCAGGTGATGTCCCAGGTTGTTTCCATGCCCTGAGGCCAAAGATCCATCCCCATCCCTTTCCTGCAGCTCAAGCATCTTCCATCCTGCCCCTGGGAGAGGGCCTCAGCTCCCTAAGCCTGTTTCTTGTCCTCTAACCTGCTTCTAGTGCTGACAGGGGCTCTGAGACACTTGTTCCAATGACAGGGACTTTCTCCTCTACCCCATGGCATCACCCGTGTGCCCCAAGCTTTCATTTCATTTTAAGGAGGTTTGCAATGCAGTAGCACCTAGGGACATGGTTTCATGCTCTAGGCTGAGGAGCAGAGAGATGAGAGGCTCAGGAAGGTTGGAGCTCTGCCCCAGAGCAACAGGGAAAGCTTTCCTGCCCTGCCGTGTGTGGCTCGGTGTGACCACCAAAGCTGGAGCGAGATGGATGCTGAGCCAGACAGCTGTCTGTGCAGCCAGTCATTTCACAGTTTTGTATTTTCACTTTTAAATGAACTTCTCTTTCTCCCTGTGCCTAGCAAAGTGTAGGTTCTCTGTTCCCATCTCCTTGGTTCCTCCATGTACGGTCACCCCACGGGCCATGTGCATTCTGTCATAGTGAAGCATTGCTGCATCCTGTGAGCTTGGAGAGCTGCTAAACTAAAAGCAACTGAAAGAAGTGTAAGGGTGCTGGTGCAAAACAGCAGCAGAAAAATGTGATTTGTCACAGGGAGCAGCAGCTCTGTCCCCTCCCTAGAGCAGCACATTGCCTGGGTAGCCCCTCGCAGCTGTAACGGATGCATCAACATGCGACAACAGCCATCAGGGTGACAATTCAGCTGAAGTTGCCTTCAAGAAGACGTGACAGGATGAAGCTTTCTTTCTCTGGGCAGATGTGCTATTTGTTTGCAGGAAGGATGAACTGCCGTAGATGAAGGTAGTCCAGCCACCTGTCCCACCAGTCCCCCATCATCCAGACCCACCTCTCCAAAGAGACAGTTTTCTGTATCAGGCTACTCTAACATCACTCCTTCCACAACATTTTGGAAGGAAACTTTAAAATCATGTTTTCCACTTGATCTTGGATGAACTGCATGAAAAATGAGGCAAGTTAACTCATTTCACATGTACTTTTAAAAGCTTTTCTGGCACATGTTGCACCCTGCACCTTTCAAGGGGCTGGGAGAGATTAAACAGCAAACATAGCAGCACAAACCTACAAATATTGTCTGTGAGGAAGATTTTCCACACACGCTGCTTCGGGCCAGTGCAGCTTATTGCGGTTGGAGAAAGATGAGCAGAGCGTCTGACCACCAGCAGATGTGAATCTCATGCCACAGCCTATCAAAAAGCACAGCACCAGGCCTCTCTCTCCCACTCACATGCTGCTGCAACCCAAATAGTTGTGAAGGGATGGTCATTGTTCTCTGCCAAGAAAAGGAAATGTCTGAGTGAAAAAGATAATTACATTTGTTGGTTGATCTCAGCATCACTGCGTCAGTGTTTAGAGGACCCTGGTCTTTGCCAAGGAGGTGCTCGGCTGACTGTTCACACAGAGCATTCCTAAATTCTCCATCTAGGATTAAATGAGAGGGAAAAAAATCAGTAAAGAGACTCCCCCACTTGATCAGTCCTGGAAAAGCCCTGGGACACCTTTTCCCTCTGAGCAAACAGTACCAGAGTCCAAGAAAGGCAGAAGAGTGGGGGTCTGCAGGCACCTCTGGAGGTCATCTAGTCCACCCCTTTGCTCATGCAGGGTCTCCTAGAGGTAGTTGCCCGCCACCATGTCCTGTTGGGTTTTGAATGTCTGGGCCTGGCTGTTCAGCCAGTTTCCAACCCCACCAGACTGATAAATTCACTTATCAAACCCATACTTTGTCAGCTTATCTGTGAGGATGCTGTGGTGCCATCTCTGTGGGAGATGGAGTCAAAAGCCGTACTGACAGTGAGGTATGTGATATCTCCTGCTCTCCCTTTGTCCATCAATCAGCCACTTTGTTGCAGAAGGCTGTTGGGTTGGTGAAGCAGGATTTCTCATTCCTAAATCCATGCTACCTCCTTCCAATCACCTTCTTGCCTATCATGTGCTGGGAAATGCTGCCCAGGAATTGAGGTGAGTCTGTCCGTCCTGTATTTCTCTCATGTTCTCCTTGCCCCTTTCTGAAGGTAGGGGTGACATTTGCTTTCCACCAGGGTTCAGAAACCTCTCCCAGCCTCCACGGCCTCTCAGAGATGATCAGGAGTGGCCTGTCACTGCCATCAGCCAGCTCCCTCAGAGCTTGTGGGTGCATCACTTCAGGTCCTACGGGCTTATATATGCCCAGTTGGCTTGAGTGCTCCCTGATCTAGTCTCCTCCCTCCAAGAGCACACCTTCCTTGCTCCAGACCTTCTCCAGGCCCTTGGATTGCTGAACACAAGTGCTGGTGAAGACCAAGGTGAAGAAGTCATTGGATACCTTGGCATTTTCCACCCCTCTTGCTACCAGTCCCCCTGCCCCACTCATCGTCAGGCCCAGAAGATGGCTTTCAGACACACGGGATGGACTTCCAACCCTAATATTCTGTGATTCCATAACTAAAACATGGAAGAATAAACTAGGATGAGCAGCAAGGCCACTCAGAGGACTGGTGCACTACCTGAAGTTGTTAATTCAAAGACCGCGTGTATCCAGCAGAGGAAGTTGCTCTGAGGTGTAGCTAGTGAGTGTGTGACAAGCACCTGCAAGACTGCAAGCACCAAGCCGCCTGCAGCCACAAAGAAAGCCACACGGACCTTTAAGAGCTTCAAAGAGCAAGCAAAGAAGGGGCCTGGGAGGCAGAGCCCTGCGAGGAAGCCGCTCAGAGAAGGAAATGAAAGGGCAGAGGCAGCTGGTGACGCCACAGTGTGGGGGCTAGAGGCTGAGACAGGCGGTGCAGTGTGGGCAAGAACAAAAGGCCTTTGGTGGTGGGAGCTCAGGGCGAGCAGGGGGGAGAAGAAGGCACGGACAGGGAAATATGCAAAGCACCATGTAGTGCGTGTGGCTGTCCAGCCCCCCCTTTTCTCTTTCAGTATCTCTTTTTTTCCCATTGGTTTCTGCAGTTCCCTCTGCGCTCTGCTTGCAGCATGGGCCATGAGAGGAGCCGTGGGCTCGCCGTGAGGTCTGCCTGCACTGTGCTGCTACATGAGGCAAGTGTAGGGCCTGCTTTCCCCTCCCCTGGCCTACACTTATAGTCCCCCCAGAAAGTGTGGAGTTTCAACCACACCATGCCACAAATGCAGGGATCCCCTTTGCGTATGGCCCACTGTGCAGGGCAGGTCTCAGCAGCCCTCACTAGCACAAAACTGTGCCAAATCAGTGCCAATGCAGCACCAGCAGACACTGGCTTTCCTCTAGAGTTGCATGGACCAAACACTTCCCAAAATCTCCAGAATTGGGCACTGCAGTCCCTCTGTCACCCCAAGTCCTGCAGCCCCATCTGTGTGGCATCGGTCCAGCAGGACAAACTCACCTGCCTGAGACCAAGGACGGCAGAAAGTGAATTTTAGCTCAAAAGCAAGTGAGTAGCCGAAAAGAAAGCATATGGGCATGTTAGAGCAAAAGTGAAAATTGCAGCACTTGTATGAAATGCCCAGGAAATGTAAGTGCCCTTTGGCTCTGGAGTAGGGAGCTGTCTGCTCCCTCCCACCCGCAGCTGTGGAGGAGCAGATCTCAGCAGTCCTCCCTTGTCCTGCCATGCTCTCTGGGGATGGTGTTTCCAAATCCTTCAGCAGGGGGCAGAGACAACATTAGGTCTGCTGTGGGGACAACCACTGAGGCAGTGACCACGTGTGCTTTAGCCTGAGGACTGATAGCCACATTTCCTGTGCAATTATTTTTTACTGCTTCACTTTTTTAGTACTTTCTTCTCTCCCGCTACTTAAGGCCTCACGCTAACCACTGCAAAACTTCACACATACCTAAGGCAACTTTTCAGCTTTCGGGGTTTTACTAAGTCACAAAAAGCTTATGTTTTCTGGAAAAAAACACCTCTGCTCTTGTGAAGGTTAGCAGGGCTTTCCAAAAGCAGAGCAGCCAGGTCCTTCACCCTGAGCCAGGAGAGGGGCTGCTGGTGCTGGGGGCTTGGACCACCACCGTCATCATCATTGTCCCTCTTGAACATCATCCCAGCCAACACAGGAGCACGCAAAGAGGGAGGCAGCAGCAGCAGCTTCTGTGCTCTCTCTGGGCCTGGCTGTGTCTGGGAGATGCCTAGCACTCTTGTCCTGTCCTAGCATCCATTTATTACTGATGGGGCCATGTTTCCCCATGTTTCAGTGTGTACTGTCTTGTTTTCCATGAAACCCAGAGCAAAACAAAATCAATTTATGCCCTTACTGCATTTTAAAAAAGCTGGTGCTGCTAGGGCAGATGTGGCCTTTAATTTTAAAACAGAATTAGGCATCTCAGCTTTCTTCCACCTGTACAAACAGTTTTAAAGGAATGTCACCATTTGCCAGGAACTCCATTGTACAGAAAGCCCCATCTCCTTGCCCTTCAAGGGGACTTTTTAAAAGATCAGCAGAGGAACCTGTTGCCCTGGGATCCCAAGGCCAAGCAGATTTCATGGCAGGTAGAGTCTGCTCTACAATGGCTTGGCATACTCATAAAAATATGGACAGCTTTCCAGGTCAAAAGATCTTCTTCATGCATCATTTTAATATGACAAGACAATTGGTAAGTGACCCTGGAGCACAGGACTGAAATACGTTCAGTGCTCTCCGTTAGCCCTCAGGTTAAGGTGAGTCAGTGGAATAAGGCTTCCCATGGATGCACTGCTGCTTTGCCTTTACCTTGGGCACCTTTCTCTGGTCAGTGACAAAATCACCAGCCACCTTTGTGGCAGGGCTATCTCCTGCAAAGTTCAGAGCTCTGCTCCAGGCAGGTCCCGCAGCCAAAACAGGAGCTGGTGGTGCCCAGCCCTGTCCTCAGGAATAGAGGGAGGTTATGGATGAGTAGATGACCTGTGGTGATGCTCTCTGCTCTGGATGTTCAAAGCTGTCTCCGACTCTGGAGTAAATGGTTGTAATTTCCCTCACCGCAGTGTTGTCCACATGGGGCTCCTGTGTGTTCAAGGCCTAGAGAAGCACAGAGAAAACACCCAAGGTGAGGGCCTTCTCCAGAGGATGTGGGAATCAGGAGGGGTCCTGGAGCTGCTAACTGCAAGCCAGGAGGAGTCAGCAGAAGCAGGAGCTTTGTAAAGCCCAGGTGGCTTTGCCCATGGGAGGGTCGGGGTTAATCCTGGCTGTCTGCACGACCCACAGTGACCCCCTGAAGTAGTGCCCCAACATAAACTGTGAGGCTGCCAAGCAGGGAAGGGTGATTATCTGCACATTGCTCTGCATTTAACCATTCTGCACCCTCCTTGCTGCTGTCAGCCAAAGCTGTCCCAAGGCTTCTCAGCCACGAAGGTAAAATCAGGTCCTTTTGGGGTCGGGGAGGGAGGCAAAGGGGAAACGTGCAGCTTGCGGAAGGGAGTACCCCAAGGTCACTTACCACTTTGCAGCTTGCCCTTACAACAGGGAATTAACTTCCTATTTTTAAATTCATCAACCAATTCTTGTAGCTCAGTGCATCTTATTCAAGCCAGCAGTTAGCATTTACCAAAAGAGCTTTCAATTATTTTTTTTTTTTTTCCATACCTGCCGTTGTTTAATGATTCTCATCTTCTTCTGCTGCACTGCACCTCGGAAAAAGAAAGTTTTATTACTGACAGGCTGCACCCTCCCCTCTCCTAGCCCTGGGGAAGCAGAGGTACTATACTGGCACTTTCACCAGGGGGTTGATGTGGATTTTGCCATCAAGACGGAGATTTCTGTGGCTTCTCTAGGCGAGGATGGGTGACATCTCCCACTTGGAAACAAATGAACTTGTCTCCTGACAAAGGCATCCTCAGGTTTTGATGGGAGCTGTGTAGATAGACACCTAGAGGGTTTATTTTCCAGTGCACACATCCCAAGGTATTCTACCCACTTGGAGTTTTAAATTGTCCCCAAAAGAACAGTCTGGCCACACTTAGAGGATGCATTTCTGAGTCCATGGCATTGTACCTCTTTTACAGACTAGAAGCAATGCAGCAACTTGATTCTGGTCTCAGCGCCAGAAGGTACAGGCTCTCCAGAAAACTATTGCAACAGCCCCGTGCTGTGCTTCTGCTTCGTTAAGCTGCATCACAAACTAGGAACTGTGACTCTTTACAAATGGAAGGAGGTGGTAGACTAAAGGGGAGCTCCCAGGAAAGGAACAATTCTGTTCTGAAGAGCCGAAACTCTCCAGAGCCCCCCCATTACCTTTATCCCCAGGGAATATGCCTGAAGGAACCAGAGGTGCAACCTCAAAGCTTGCAATGCAGGAGCAGAGCCACCTACCCCAGCACCAAACGCAGAAGACCAGGAACAGCAGAAGGAGGAAGATTAATGAGCAAGCTCCAATCATGTAGTTACGGATGTAGTCTTGATTGCTGGTGCCTGGCATTTGGAAGACAACAGGTGCTGTAAGCGCTTCCTAAAGGAATACAGTGGCAGCAGATACTGCCGTGGTGATTGTTTCATGGATGTTTTATGTGAGTGGTAGGATAGCATTTGGTGCATTTTTTTTTTCAGCCTCTGTGGCCGCTGATTTACCCCCAAGTGCCCTATTCTCCCCAGGAAATATTACAATTTCCCAGTACAGGACGCAGACCTGGTGATTGGGTTCCTGAGCCCACCTCTCCCACTTGCAGCCATTCATTTTAGCTAAAGGCAACGCTGCTAGTGGAGTCTTTCTCCCGCAGAGACAAGCAGCTGTGCAAGAAGCACTCACTTGTACTTCTAGTTAACGGTGGCAGAGGGGGGAACACTGGGCTTCCAGCTACAACTGGAGGAGCACAACCAGCACTACCTAGGACACCCCTGGGAATCCTCTCTTCACTGCAGCAGCTTGGCCCTGTGGAAGGAGGGACTGAAATTCTGTCTTTGCCCGATGCTTCCCATGGCTGGGGCAGTGCAGGAGGTGTCTGTGCCCGGCACAGGGACACTTACCTTCGCTGGAAGGGTCTGTGGGGACAGGCTGCTCGAGCACGGTCAGGGTGATGTGCCTGCTTTGTCTTTGCTGTTGGAAGCTGACGTTGTACACCCCGCTGTCACTGAGCCGCAGGTCCCGCAGCAGCAGGGATGCGTTCTCGGGGAAGAGCTCAACACGGCCCACATATGAAGCATAGGGGAAAGATTTCATGGAGCAGTTCTTGGGAGCCCCCCCAGCACCCAGGGAGCAGTTCTCCACTGTGCAGGAGATGATTACTTGTGAGGGGAGACCAAATGTCCACTTAATTGCCACTGGGAAGCGAGGGTTGCTGTTGAATCTGTAGGAGACGGGCAGGAGCACGGACTGCCCCACGGTGCCACTGACTGCATCCTGCGGGATTTCCAGGAGGAAGCCCAGGTTTCGTCCTGCAGAGGGAAAGGCAGATCAGCAGATCAACAGATCAGCGGCAGATTCTCCCCCCTTGGAGCACAGCGCTCGCAGCCCACCCTGCCCCACCGCCCCCTGACAGAAGCCTCATGCCCAGACACCAGACCCCAGCGCAGCACCCTTGTTTTTGGGGACCCCATCGCATGCAGCCACCCCAGGTGGGCTCCGCACCACCTGCACCCGCAGCCCCCTGGCCCCAACCAGCTCCCCGCTGGCTTTTCCAGCTGAAGCCCCCAGGTGCCCCCAGGGCAAAGGCAGTGGCCCAGGCCCCAACTCACCCAGCAGCAGCAGGAAGGAGCCGAGGCCCCAGCAGCGCCGGCCGGGACACATCGCCTGCAGCTGCTGCGCTCGCCTGGGCCGGGAGGAAGTCGGAGGCTCTCGCTCAGCCCCTCGGTGCTGTGGGGTTCGCTGCGGGCGGGCGAGCCCCGGCTCCTTCCTGTGCCACCTGCACGCCACGGGAAGAGAGGGGGCTGCGGGGTGTCCCCTGTGCCCCCACCGTGGGTGTTGCTTCTGCCCCAGCACCCCTTCCACCCATGCAGCAGGGAGCTGCCAGCAAAATGCGTCCATCGCATCCCCGTTTTTGGGGGGATTTTCCAAGGGATGCAGCTCGCTGGCTCCCAGGGCCCTCCTGAAGCTGTCACCCTTCAGCCTCAACAGCTGGCCAGCCCCTGCCCCACCAAAGCAGCCTCTGGGGCCTCTTGGGGCTGGCCAGATGCTTTTTGAAACTCTCCCACCTTGCTGCTGGAACTGCTTCAGGTGGTTCTGCAGCCCCACACCAGGCACTTTGGAGACAGGAATGCCAGAGAAAAGGTGTTTATTTGCCCGTGGGAGCGGGAATTTAACAGCAGGGGTCTGTGAGTGTGGGGAGCGGTTGTGCACCGGAGGCAGGACGGTGCTTGGGGACAGGCAGTGGCCAGGACCCCGGTTTGTCGAGCAGAGGGGCAGGTGCCAGAAGGAAAAGCAGCCCCAAGCCACCAGCTGAGCGCCTTCATTCAGCCTGGGCACTGCGGGGCGGCTGCTGCTGCCAGCCTGGGGTGCCGGCCCTGGCTGCTCCCGCACGCTGGCTCCCTTCTCCCCAGCAACAGCCGCAGGCTTCCCCCCGCCTGCCCTGCTGCTGGCGGCTGCCCCGCAGCCAACACAGGTGGAAGAGCAGCTGCAGGAGCAGCAGGATGAAGCAGTAGCAGCCTCCGAGGACGTAGCAAGGGATGCGTGCGGCCATCTCTCCTGCTCCTTGACAAGTGCCTGCGGTAGGAGAGGGGAGATGCTGCTGAGGGAGGCTGCCACCTCCCCTGGGACACCTCTGCAGGGGACCTGTGCTGTCCCCATCAGGAGGAACAGGAATTCTGCCAGGGCAGCACCAGGGTCACTTACATTTGCTGGAATGGTCCGTGGGGACAGGCTGCTCGAGCACGGTCAGGGTGATGTGCCCGCTTTGTCTTTGCTGTGGGAAGCTGACGTTGTACACCCCGCTGTCACTGAGCCGCAGGTCCCGCAGCAGCAGGGATGCGTTCTCGGGGAAGAGCTCAACACGGCCCAAATGTGAAGCATAGGGGAAACATGTTGTGGAGCAGTTCTTGGGAGCCCCCCCAGCACCCAGGGAGCAGTTCTGCACTAAGCAGGAGGTGATTCTGTGTGAGGGGTGATGAAATATCCACTTAATTGACATTGGGAAGCGAGGGTTGCTGTTGAATCTGTAGGAGACGGGCAGGAGCACGGACTGCCCCACGGTGCCACTGACCGCATTCTGTGGGATTTCCAGGAGGAAGCCCAGGTTTCGTCCTGCAGAGGGGAAGAGGCAGATCAGCGGCAGATTCTCCCCCCTTGGAGCACAGCGCTCGCAGCCCACCCTGCCCCTCCGCCGCTTCCTCACACACCTGCGCTGGCTCTCGTCAAAATGCATCCATTGCATCCCCGTTGGTGGGATCCCCACGGGATGCAGCTGTCCAGCTGGCAGGGCCCTCCTGCAGGTATCACCCCTCACGGGCCACCCGTCATTGCCAGGGTCGGACCAGCAGCACTCACACAACGGCACAAGCAGTGACCAGGAGATCCATGAACCCCAACGTCCCTAGCCATCTGTGCTTGAGGAGAGCACTCCACGGTCACCACCAGCTTCTTCCTTTCCTTTCCATCAGCTTAGCCCACTTGCAGCTCCCACATCACCCAGGGTGCTTTCTGCTTGCCCCGTCCCAACTTACCCACCAACATCAGGGTGAGGCAGACAACGGCGCAGCTCTGCGGAGACATCCTGTCCCCTTGCCTTCGGCACTTGGCTGCATGCAGGGTGTCACCGTGACAAGCTGAGCATCTGTGCTGACCTCAGAATTTGCATGCGGACACGTCTCAGGGAGGAGGTCAGTCTGCCAACAGGTCAGTAAGGGTGGTGCACTGAAACAAGCCTCTCGCATGGGCATCCAGCTCTGTTTGTTGGTGTAAAAACATTTGGTGCCTATCCCAGTCTGTTGGCTTCCCAACAGGGTAGCTTCCTTCCACGGTGAGGTGCTGTACCTCCCTCCTGGAAATGTTTATTTCCAGATATTGGAATATAAATATAACGGATATTTATTGGAATATAAATATAATGGGTATTTAAATGTAGAAAGGAAGGGCTCCCGACGGGGATGCACGGGCAACCTGCGCACAGGCGGAGAGGCAGAAGCTTCCCGTGGATCTTCCTTCTTTGCCAACTGACAGGCAGAGATGTGCAATGGTCCCCACAACTGCTACAGGAAGAGCAGCTAGAAGGGAAGCACTGCTGGCAGCAAAGGAGCTGAAAGCAGCCCAGATATCGCAGGGGCAGAGCACTGAGTGTGCCAGGGAGCCATCTCTCCATAAGCATGGCAGAGGGCATGGACCTGCTGGTTGGTGAGCATGGGCCATGTTGGAGGCTCCCTCACCTTTGCCGTGTCTCTCTTTGCTTTTCTACCTTTTGCTGCTGTTCACTCTCAGATGCCGCAGACCTCAAGGATTCTGGCGTGCCCTGACCACCTTTGGGGTAGCAGGGAGCTCTGCAAAACACCAAGAGCGTCAAAGCTCCCCAAACTTGCATCTTCAAGAGTAGTGCTCTGCTGATGGTGAGCGATTTCACACCATCCTCCCTCTTCCTCTTCCTCCCTGTTGCACTGAGCACGCTTGCAGTGGGTAGGATAGGATCTGGTTGATGGTCAAAGGGGCTGGGACCTCAGCAGGGAGCTGCAAGCAAAGCGTGCTGGTGGCACCTTGCAGCCTGGGGGAGCAGAGTTGTGCCGAGAAGTTTAGGAGGATTTTAGGAAGCTCTAAACTGGGCAAAGAACAAGGAGCTGTAAACATTAGAACAATTATTATTACTATTAATTCATTTGCAAAAAGGTCATTGCTGTCACTGCACAGTCCGAAGCTTGCATCATGTCATAGCATCAAAACCACACTCCCTTTCATCACCAAGAACAAGGCACCATGCTCCAAAGGAGTTCAAGAAAACATGAAGCACCAATAAACAGAAAAGGGGAAATAAAGAGGGTTTTGAAGTTTAGGAACAGCAAATAGCACAAGGCCTTTTGGGCAGATGAAAACAGCTCTCAGCAGCAAGAGAAAAGCTCCCGCCCCCCAGGCAGGAAGCTCTTGCAGCCATGCCTTGACGTCACAGCAGGTAACAGAGCCATTTGCAGTAACACTTTTATATTGTGATGGCTTTGCCATCCAGTGAGACAGCAACAGGAAGAAAGAAAGCCAACAGTTTCACAGGAGATATGCATGAGCACATCCACGGGGCCATTGATCTAATCTAAGGGAGCACCTGAGATCCTGAAGTACCTCTCATGGAGAAGAAACCTGCACCAGAAAGAATTATCCTGATGGTTTTTGTCTTTTCTCCCCAGTTGGGCCATTTCAGCTTGAAGCATACTGGAGAACTTGCTCATGACTTGGAGACCCCTTGTGTTGTGAAATTACGTTCAGTCCTGGTGCTTGGACCTCGATAGTCCAAAGTATCAGGCAAAATATCCCAGGAAGCAGCATCTGATTCAGTCCTGAGTCTTAGGATGAACCACTGCCTTTTGGCTGAAATAGATACACAGGTAAGAGGAAGCTACTAAATGGTCTTTTCTCACACCTATGTGGTAGGTTTTGCATCCTCACCTCCAAGAAACTTCTCTTAGGACGGGCCCCTCATGCTTCTGCAGGAGACCCGACCAGCACAGCATGGGCAGCATTAGCCTACAGCTGCAGGCTATTTGTCCACTTGTAACAGCATCCTGAGCCACCCGGAACCAGCATCACCCCAAGCCTGGTAGGAACAGCTCCCCCAAGGTGTTTTCCACGCCAGAAACCTCAGAAGTCAGGCTGTCAATAACTACAAGGAAAACACCAATGAGTCTTCTCCAGGAGAGTCAGTCTGAGATGCAAGTCCTGAAGTACCAGCTCTATTTCTGTACGTACATGAAAAAGAGAGCTTGGCTTGGAGTCCTGGCTTCCTCGGTCAGGACCACAGGATTTGGGCCACCGTCCTTCTCCATTTATTGTGCCCCATGGATTTCTTCCATAATTCAGCCTGCACAATAGATGAGAGATATGCGTGGATATCCCAGCAGATGGGAACATCCACATAATGTAATGGGATTGCCTTGGCTGCCGTCTCCCAGCTAGGAGAAATCAGAGCAGTCTCATTGTGGCTTCCCAGAACTTGGCCTTCTTTCTCCATAGAGAACCAGCACGGTGGGAAGGGCTTGTCCCAGGGAGAGCCCTAAGGCCAGGCGACATCCTGGGGGAAGCTAGAGGGATGAACATGTCTCCATGTGGTTCAAGAGCTCCTTGACCTCCTGGCTGGGAGACCTGGCCGAACCTCCATGGTGATCCCACCTCCGGTGCATGGTACCCACTGTACATCTCTTCTCCCATTCCCGGTGCTCAGCACTGGGCTCTGGTTTTCACTTGGTCAGACAGTTTACCTGGAAGGGAAGAGTGGCTGACTGCTGTGGGGGACTTCAAAGCCGCAGCACCCACAGCTCGAACAACAAAGCTTCAGCAACAACCAGAAAATTCACACCTTTCCATACTTGGCTGTAACTCAGCCCTTTGCTCGCAGACGTTCGAGGTGGTTTTCAGACCTTCCTCCTGCAGTTCAGCCTGCAGGTGTGACGTGTGATCTCCATGGCTTTGGGTTGTAGGCTCGGGGTCATGGGACAAGCTGTGCCACCTTCGCCCAGCTCCATCACCACCCTCGCAGTGCTTGGGTTGGGCGTTTCCAACCACAGCTTTTGCACGACTAAAATCACATTGTAGGTCTGGGCTGCAGCAGGACCCTCACTATAAGACCCGTTAAGTTCAATGATGAGAGGCTTGGCATCATTCTTTGTGCAGAATTTTCCCTGCTTTCCCAAATCACTCCACTGAGCTTTTTTATTGTAAGCAATTACACCTCTCTGTGCCGTACAATAAACCTGTGCTGCTAAAGGAGTGCTGCTGTGCTCTTCAGGTCAAAATGAGCTTCTTTTGGTTAAAGGACACAGGGTTAGAGCTAGGCTTTCAATAATGAACTGGAAACAGGTGTTTCCCATTAGCAGTGCATCCAGAAATGATAAGCAATTTCTCTGGCTCTTGACTACCGAGGTCTTCGAGGTTCTAACAGAAAAAGGTGAAAAGAGACAGAGGGCAAAATTAACAGATACAAAAGACCCATTGGAGAGAGACTGCTCACGCTGCTGCTGTGAAGTACCAACTCAGACATCTGCAGAGCATCTGTAAAATGTGAAGTGAAAGAAGAGTTTCAAGGCCAGCTGTTTTCTGCCATGGTTATTGCACAGTCTGCACATCACCTGTAGCATTTCCCATACTATAAGCAGCAGTCCACCCTTCCTGAGCATCTGAGTTTCATCACAAGGAATTTCTCCTGACCCACCAGTCTTTTCTCAAATTGTGATACTTTCCAAATATTCCAGACTTGCTTCCACCTCATTTCTTCTGTAATTTTGTATTGCCCCATGAAGCAATACGAAATCCCCATGAAATCCCTCCACGTCTGCGTGATCCTGACAGTTCTGGTTTGAACTAAAGTGTTTAATTATGTTAATCATTAACTCCAGGTGATATTTTTTTTCCCCAGTTTACTTAACTAAAAGAGCCTGTTAAAATAGCTTTTATGTTTTCAAGTAGCTAAAATGGAAAGAAATGAGGAGCTAAAACAGTAAATGGTTTTCAGCTTAGTGAGGAAGAATTTCAGGATGGCAAGCTGAACTAAAATATATTTTTTTAGGGGGAGGCTTTGCTTTCACTGAAAGACTGCTCTATGGAGCACCAAAAGCTGAACGATTCCACATGGACAAGACACCAAAGAAAGATGTGGGTGTCACTGCAGGGCAAAAGGAGATGTCCAGAAGGGACCAGAGGGCAAGCAGAGGAAACTGCCAGGATCCCATTGGCCTTCATGGTCACCAGGGCACAGCACTGGCTCATGGTCAACCTGTTGTCCACCAGGACCCCCAGGTCCTTCTCCTCAGAGCTCCTCTCCAGCAGGTCGTCCGCCAGCCTGTACTGATAGGTCCAGTTGCTCCTTCCCGGGTGCAGGACTCTACACTTGCTCTTATTAAACCTCAACTGGTTTCTTCCTGCCCATCTCTCCAGCCGGTCCAGGTCTCGCTGAATGGCAGCACAGCCTTCTGGCGTGTCAGCCACTCCTCCCAGCTTTGTGTCATCAGTGTACTTGCTGAGGGCAGACACTATTCCCTCATCAAGGTCATTGATGAGGGAGTCAAACAGGACCGGATCCATCACAAACCCCTGGGGAACACCGCTAGTCACAGGTCTCCAGCCAGACTCCGTGCTGCCGATCACCACCCTTTCAGCTCGGCCAGTCAGCCAGTTCTCAACCCACCCTGCTGTCCACTCCTCTATCCCACACTTTCACAGCTTTGCTAGCAGGATGTCGTGGGAGACAGTATCAAAAGCCTTGGTAAAGTCAAGGTAGATCCACCACTCTTCTCCCATCCACCCAGCTGGTGATGTCATCATAGAAGGCAATGAGGTTGATCGACCAAAACTTCCCCTTGGTGAATCCATGCTGACTACTCCTCATAACCTTCTCTTGCAATTGCTTGGAGATGGCATCCAGACCAAGCTGCTCCAACACCTTTCCAGGGACAAAGGTGAGACTGACTGGCCTGTAGGTTCCTGGATTCTCCTTGCCCTTCTTGAAGACCGGAGTGACATTGGTTGTCCTCCAGTCTTCAGGCACCTCTCCTGTTCTCCAGGACCTTTCAAAGACGATAGAGAGCAGTTTGGCGATCACCTCTGCCAACTCCCTTAGCACACATGGATGCATCCCATCGGGACCCATGGATTTGTGTGTGTTGAGCCCACTCAGACGCTCCTGAACCACTCCCTTGTCAACCAGGGGGGAGCCCTCCATTTCCCAGACCCCTTCTCCTCCCCTCCAGGGTCCAGGAGGGGAGTCCTTGAAGCAAAGAAAGCATTCAGTATTTCCACCTTCTCAGTGTCTCCCATTACCAGGACACCTCCCTCGTTCAGCAAGGGACCCACATTACCCCTACTCTTCCTTTTACTGTTTACATACTTAAAAAACAACAAAAAAACTTCTTCTTATCCTTCATCTCTTTTGCAAGAAACAGAACCTGCTTCAGGCCTAGAGCCACAGGTGGATGTGACGTGCCACTGAGTTTTTAATACTGTTTTACTGTTCCTTGCCTCTTCTGCCATCATGTGGCCAGCAAAACGAATGAACACACAGAAGCCACTGGAGACGCACTGATTTACCCCTCTCAGATTTATTCCACCTTTGATGGGTAATACAGACATATCAAGATTGCTTGAAATATAGGTCTCGTTAACCTGACCACTTTATAACTCATTTAGTAAAATACATCACCACTTACTCCATTTCTTACCTTTGAAAAATGTCTTAAAAAACACATACAGTGGCACCCTAGTGCACGGGGAGGGAGAAGGAAGCAGTTCATCATTTATCGGCTGAAAGGACTGAAAGAGCCGGATTATAAAAACTGATCTGATATTACAGCAAACAACCTGTTCTGCAACGCAGCACAACAAATATCCACATCAGACTTCAATTGCCAAGAAGTCCTGTTTCTACAAATACAGCTTTGCTGCTCACAAAATGCTTAGGAAGAACTTAGTCCACCTGGGAAGTGGGGAAGAAGGGGGAACATAACACTAAAAAAAGCTCTCTCCCCTCCCCATTTTATTATTGAAGTGGCTAAATTAAGTTGAACACCTATGAGAAAAGGTGTATCTGTTACATTCACGGTGGATAATTTCCCCCCAAACACGTGACACAATCACCTTGAGGACTGTGCTGGCTTGGAGGCGGCTCAGAAGAGGAGTTTGGTTGCTGAAGACCACAGCTCTTGGCAGCCCCACACCGCTCAGCGGGAGGCAAAGATACCATAACCACGTTCCTCACCAGAAAGGCACAGGTATCACTACAATTGTCAGTACAGTTTGGTCAGTTCTCCCTTGTGCTAGCCATAGTCCTGCATGCTCCAGCTCAGGGCAGCAGCAGATTTTTGGCTTGCAGCTGATAAAAATGGGAGATCCCCTGCACAGAGGAAGGTAAAGCTGACCTCAGTGACTAAGGGATGGGTTCCACATGAACCCAAACGTTTTTCCCCTCTTATTCTCAGGGAGCACAGGGAGACAAGAGCAGCTCAGGAACCCTCAACAGGTTTTGAAATACTGATCAGGCTCTTTTGTCCCCTCCTGTGTCAATTAACAGAGGCTGATTTTGTCACGACCTCTCCCCCCGTGCTCCAGGCCATGTCTTCATCCAGGTGTGACAACCCTGGAGCATCTGAGATGGGTTGTGCGAGAAGCGTACGTAACCGCAGGGGGCTGCTACTTCAACAAGGTTAATGAAGACTTTCAAAACTTCATACTCAAGTTACGCTGGCATAACTGGCATCTAAGGAGAAGCTATAAACTAAAGTGTTTGGTAAAGAAAGTAACAGAAATAATGTATGCTGAAGGCTGCTTGAGGATCCCACTGGCTCAGCCTAGAGGAATACTCAAGCTCCTGCCCACGCCTGAGGCTGCCATCCACAAGCCTTGTGAGAACAGACCTGCCAGAAGCCAGCTCGCTCCAAGCCTGCTGCCACACGGCTCAGGTTTCACTTCCTTACGTGTCCTCTGATCGACAGCTTCCTGAGCCTTGGCTCTGAAATCCCTTTCAGCTCCTGATGGCTGACGGCAGCAATGGCTCACTGCAGACAGGGCCTGCTGCAGAAGACAGCATAAGGTAGCTCAGTCCCTAAGAACAGAAGCTTTTAAGAGTGCCTCCTAGCACTAGGATCTATACATTCAGTATTTAGATTAAATGAGGGCAGCAGGTTTAGCACATGTGCGTCTGCACTGCACTTGTACCTTAGGCATAACAGCATTTTGCTTGCACAGGAAAGCCAGGAGTGAACAGGACCAGCCCTGATTTAAGGTCCAGTCAGAGCAGAGTGGATATCCCCAAAGATAAGGAAGAACAGAAAAACAAAACCTTAAGTCCCATCTTGGTTTTACAACTTCAATTTTTCTAGTAATACGGGATTTATTTTTGTTCCTTACACTATGGTTGTTCAGTGTGCCAAACTCTCCAATTTATCCTCCTTACCACCACGAGTGGAAAGGCACCTCCGTGTTTATTACCTTCATATATAGAAAAATCTGGTGAAAAAGAGTCAGCCTCATCCAGCAGCCAGTGTAAAGACGCCCCAAGACAAATTCCTCCTTCAGAAGAGATGAAAGAGTAGGCACAGTGGGAAATCTGTCAGTAAACACTGCAGCTGTTGAGCCTTGACTCTCAGGATAAGCATGGTGCAACAGGCAGACAGAACACCAGACCGCATTGCATTACTGAGGTCAAGAAAACATGAGAAATACACCCCTCATCCGACACAGCCACCTCTCCCTCCCAACATGCAGGTGTCACTACTTCCCCCTTTCCTTCTACCCTAAGCATTTCAGAAATACCCTAACTACATGAGCTTCTCTTTCCAGGCCACCCCTCAAGCAACACGGATTGTATCAGTGCCTGTTTATAAGGGTACGTAGTATGTTTAAGAGGAAAGAATTCACTGATACAGGCCAACAGCCCTCAGTTTGAGTAGTGGCACTTCCATCAAAATAAGGATTTTTTTTTCCCTAGAGAAAAAAAAAAAATCTCTAGAAGGTGTGAAGTCCGGACTTTACATTTTCTCTAGAAGTTGTAAAGTCCGGCCTGGGGTGAGACGAGACCCCAGGTATATCCATTCTGCTCTGCTATGCCAAAAACACAGAAATGGCAGCTGACAGAAAAGGCTGAACAACAGAGAGAAACAGATTTCAGATCCTGAAGGCACTTATTAGAGGAGCACTTCACATCAATAGGGGCTGGGAGCACTTCTCACAACATGATTAACCCCGATTCACTGAAGCTGAGACAAACTGGCTGGCTGGGAAGACCGGGCTGGGTGCCCAGACAGCAGGAGCTGACCCTGCCCGGACAAAGGCAGAACGCAGTCCCGTAAAGCTCCCATAACCTTTGGCTTCCACCTGCTCCCTCTCCCAGGCAGGCAGAGAGAACTGCTCTGAGAGGGCGGAGGTGTCTGAGGTACGTGCAACGTCTTCATCGTGGTGACACGGCAGCACGGAGCTCTGCCTCCCCGCGGCGGGTGGCCAGTGCTAGGCTTGCAGTCCCAGTAAGCGCGCGGTGTTCAGCACGTCGTCTCTCGTCAGGTAGCAGCCACAGAGCTGGCGGTACCCTGTGAACGCTTCCCGCCCGTGCAGGACGCGCCAGTTGTCTATGAAGAGTGCCTGCAAGGAAGAGGAGAGGGCGTCAGGACGAGGGGAACGACCGCAGCCAAGCCAGGTCCCGGAGCTGGAGATCCCCGGAGCCTGGAAGAGCAGGCAGGGACACACCACCGACTGCACAGCCTTCCAGTCAGCGCTGTAACCTTCCCATTCAACATCAAACCGTACGCAGATGTCTGATACGATCTAGCACAGCTGTAGCACCTGAAACCAGCAGCTCGGCTCTGCTGTTAACCACAGGTTAAAACAGGTCAGCTAGCAAAGTATTTCTGGGTCATTTCTTTGCTTTTGTGCTGCAGATGTTGGGCAATAGTGCACCAGCAACAGAGACTGGCCATCTTCAGCCTCCAACGTGTCACTTTTCCCCAGGCATCCTTGAGAACAGAGAGCCGTAGGGGCTCTTTGATGTGAACATCTTCACTCTTTCATGTCTGCGGCCCTAGGTTCAGACTGAATCAAGACCTTGTAGGAATAAAAACCCTTTCAAACAGGCACAGCTGGTGGAAGAAGCCTCTAAGTCTGAACGAAGCTCTAGCTCTTCAAGCTCTTCCAAAACGGCACCCAGCATCGTCCTCTCAAACCCAGGGCAGAGCTTTTCCCTTTTAATCCCAAAACGTGCTAAGGCGTTTCTGGGACAGTGAGGAGAGCTCAGGTCTCCTGTGATCTGCTGGCATCGTCAGGATTCATACACAACCTCAGAACAGAAGTAAATTCAGCTTTCCACGTGCCCTTTTCCATTAAAAGAACATTTTCTGCTTCTGGAACAAGTCAGAGGCCAAACAGTAAGTGCTCCCAGCCCTTCTGCTTCCGAGGGTCCTCGCTCAGTGACTGACAATATTTTCCTTCTCCCCTGGTCTGGGCTAACTGTCCTCTGAGGCAGAGTTTGAATCAATTACTGCTGCCTTGCCTGGAAGCTAATATTCTTTCACAACCCTAACAATACACATGCAACAGATGCCATTACTGGAACACAAGGCACGTTAAAACAGCTGTAAAGAGGAAAATTTCAGCACGGGGTTTGCCTGAAGCATTTACCTTTGCGGCAACATCCAGAAGAGCACCCTGCCCCCCTGCCCGTACCAAACGCGGGTGAGCCTCCGAGTCCTACCTTGCCTGGCTTCAGTTTGACCCACAGCTCGTTTTCTGGTCTCCTGAGCTCAGCGGTGAGTGTGCGGTGAGCGGTGTACCAGCGATGTACCACGTCGTAAGGCACAGTGTTGATGACTGCACGATCGTAGTTATTGTATCTGGAGGTAAAGACAGAAAAATGACTGCTTATGGGGCCCCGAGAGTAAAGCGCAGCCAGGTGTTCCCAGAAGAAACCTCTGAAGATCTGAAGGCACAGATTAGCCAGCATTTAAGGGAGGCTATGAGTCGAGTTGGCAGGTTATGCTGCAAGTGCAGGACTTGTGGGAGACTACACAACGTTTGGATCAAGGAAGATTTGCTGCCAACGCAGTTTTTGCTGTTTTTCATGGAAAGCTGCCCCGTGCTATCTCAGTGGTGGGGAAGGAAAAGTGGGAATGAAAGAGAAGCCCATCAGCAGCGAGGTATATTGAAAACCTCTTTCTGAGGCCCACACGATCTAGCAGCTTGCTGTCTGGTCAGCCAGAAGCTCCACGCTATTAAGGAAAGGCCAGGCTCTAACCAGAGGCAGGCTGCTCACGTGGATAACGGGGCACTAGTGACAGCAACTCACACTAGCTGGTGCTACAGACACAGCAAAGGATGAGACTAAGTCTATTTTTTTTTAGCATAAAAGTGCAAAATAGTGCTAGATGACCTCCTGTGCTAAGCCAAGATGGAATTTCAAAAAGCAGCCCAAGCTACCTTTTAGAAGAGAACCACCCTGTGTTCTCCTCGTCCCTTGCGTGCCAAGCCAGCTTTTAGAGGCTTTTTGAGGAGAGCTGAACCCCACTGCCTCTCAAATGAAGTCACATGAACCTGGACGCTTCACGTGGGGCAGGATCAGGGTCACTCCAAGCAGTCTCTAACGACTGGCAGTAGGATGGGCGTTTGCTCATACCCAGATCTAACGGTGCTGCTCCTACAGAACACACGCAGTGGCAAAAATGTCTGAAGCCAAGCCCTTGAACTAGCCCTCAGTGGGGTAGAGGGCACAGAGCTAGATGAACAGGAGCTAAAAACAAAGCTCAGCAGTGATGTCCATCTTTGTATCAGTGGTTCTGACACTTCCTTGAAGGCAGCATTACAAAACCCAGGAGGAAACATGCTGTGTTTTTGTGGTTTCACCCCCTCCATCAAGCACACGTTGGTTTTCTGCCTAAATTCTCTTCTGAAAACCACTACATTTTGACAGAACCCTATCCCTGCATGCACAAGGCCTCCCTCACGTCGATGTTACCTGATCAGATAAAGTTCGTTGTTCCAGGGATAGATGTTGAGGACTGGCCCCACTCCGATCATGTGGTTGTGACAATCTCCCACGTTCTCGACGTACTCGTGCTTCAGCGGCACCTTGCTTAGCAGCTCAAACTGATCGGGGGCTTGCCGGAGAACCTGCTCCGCCGCGTAGAAGCCGTCCACCAGCAGCGTGCGCCCGCCCGTCCCCTCGTGCTTGAGGCAGTGAAACACTTGGATGCTGCGGGGGTGAGAGAATCCAGAGCACAAGAGAAAAGACCTCAGATGTCTGTCCTGCAGAAAGAACGTGCTTCCCCAGACCCAGACTAATGTAGACTGATGTGTCTGCCAGTTACGACAGGCTATCTGTAGTCTCCTGCATTTCACTAAGACCTGCTAAGGGATGGAGACTGCCCAGCAAGCAGGAGCTCTGCCTGATGTTTCTTCAGCTCTCGTACATTCTGAGAAGTCAAAATGTCTGTTCTACTGCCTACACCATCCCCCAGATCAAACTATGCGAGCTGGGAGACTTCAAGTGGTGCAGGCACGTGTCTGCCAAGGCCCATCTGGGCAGCAGGATGGAGAGGTTCAAAAGCATAAAACTAACTTCCCTAGAACATCTCCGAACAAGAGGGCAGCTGAAGGCATTCTGGTGGTACTGCTGAAGTCTCCAGCAACTACAAGGGGAGCTCAGGGTGACTCTCACACGAAGGCACCTCAATCAGGGTCCCTCACAGGTAATCAGTCCCCAGCAAGTGATGTGGCACAAGTTCCCAGTTCCAGCCTCACCGGCACCTTTTCACCTTGGCTCAATGAACCCTTAAAACCACAGAAGATTCAGAATAATTTTAGCCAGTCAGTCCGCAAGGACGGGAGCTCAGGATGCCCAAGCCCTCGTGGTTCTTCTCCTTGAAGGCAAGCGCCTTCTCGTGCAGCTTGGGGCACTGAGAAAGTCTCTTTTGAAGGCAGGCTCTTTGCTGCCCCTTGAGTGAGATAATGCTGTGGTCTTTCCCATGTCCTGAGGAGTTCCTCTCCTCTACCCTTCACAAAAAGGTAACTCGAGACTTGTCAAATTTAGCCGATTTCACCCCAAGTGGTAGAGAAAGCAGAAATTCAAACGAACAAGTCTTTCTTGAAAAAAAACACCCTATTTCCTTTAGAAGCAGGTAAGTTTAGAGACAATTTGAAGTGTTTCAGAATAAGTCTGAAGCAGTCTGAGCAGAAGAGATTTCTGGCAGAGATGGGAAGCAAGAAATTCATGTTCTCCCTGCAAAACTAAGGTTTTGCAGGATTGCAAGCATTAACGGTTAGCCCTACCAGCCTGGTCCACACTGTCATTGTTCACTGCAGCTGAGAACGTACCAACCTGAAATAAAGGGATCCTTTCCAAGTAGAAAATAAAGGTATGAAAATAGCTAATGAGCTCTATAGTTCTCACACTGAGCAGCTTAATCAAAGAGTACCTGTAGGCTGAAGCTCTGATTACTGGTTACTTCAGCGTTTGACCTTGGGGGAGATTTTGTGAGCTCCTGAAACAAGTCAGGCAAGCAGGTAACTGCACAGGCCACGAAGGCACGTGGGTTCTACAAACAGTCAGCTGTTCACCGAAAATACAGAAGCCAACTAGATCAGTCTTGAAAGACATGGCAGGGTTTAAGTCTTATGCATCTATTTCTAGCTTCTAGCACACTAAGAACTGCTTACCTTGCTTCTGGCACCTCGCTGCTTCAGAACAAAAGCTACCACCCAAAAGCTTGGTGCTAGGTTGGGAGTGGGCAACCAGGGTGACTCCTTGGGTAGCACGACCCTTCCTGGTCTGAAGGGCTGCTCTGAAATCCACGTGCAGAGCCCACCCCTTGGCCCTCCCCTGCTTTTCCAGCTTCCCATTAAGATGCTTAGCAACTTAAAGGCCTCACTTGGGAAGAGCTAATCCTGCCCTAGGGCAGGAGGTGTAGACTAGATGGCTTCTCCTAGCCTTTGTAGCGCTGCTTCCATATGAAGTCACAGTACTTCCATCAGTTCTCCCCCAGGGCCATTTCATTGATTCTTTTCTTCATTGAGATGAAAGCAGACACACACAAAAAAGAATGAAGGTAGAAATTAAGCCTCCTGCACTTTAGTGGGAATCACCGTCAGGGCTGCTGCCTTTCTTTCTCCAGCCAGGTAGAAAACTTGCAGCCCGGAGGCTATATTGGAAAAGCAGTTTGCAAACTAGCATTTGGGAAACAACTGTAGCTACAAACTTTTTTTTTTTTTTTTAAAGCACAGACAGGTGTGAACTTTGAAGGGCTGGAGAAGCCTGGTTTCTGACTACCTACAGGCCTGCACTATTGCCAAGATGCAAATCCCAACCAGTTTGAAGCAGAGCGATTGCACAGGGCATACGTGAGGACAGCACGTACGTCTGGTACCACTCACGCAGCTCGGGAGGGCACAGACAGCTCTGCAGGCTGTGCAGAGGCGAGCTGCTCCCTCCTTCCCCAGAGGCTGCCACTAACGCTCTGCCAGTAAAACAGACAGTGCTGCTGTGGGTGAGGAGGGCTTGCCCCAGGTCAGCAGGATTAAGACGAAGTAAAACTCTGAAGCAACTTGGTACAACAGGGTACAAAGACTACTTAAACCACAGCAAAGCGCCAAGGAGCAGCCAGCCAGGTAACAGCCAACTCCTTCGCTGCCTGCATTCTGGAGGACCTTGGAGTTCCAAGCACAGCAAAGACTACAGACTACCATGCTCTAGAGGAATCAGGCAGGATCCAGAATTACTGTGCAACTAGTACCACTAAATCCCATCAGCAGAGCTGGAAACGCTGAAGTCTGAACTGCATCACCGTGAATCACGCCTGCCTTCTGCGCCGCGTGTGTGGAGCAGCAGCAGCAGCACGTACCCGCAGGGCTCCTGGAAATAGGTTGTGTCGGTGTGCCGATCCAGGGCCAGCTTGGTGTAGGCGGTGTCTCCCCGGGAGAAGTCGGAGGTGAAGTACCACATTCTGCCATAAATGGTCTCCCTGCAAGAGAGGTGGGCAGTTATCAGAGCGCTGCAGGGATCAGCGGCGAGGTAAAACAGATCCTCTCTCTCGTTCTTGAGGTTACTCCCCTTTATCTTACACACAGCATGTACAGAGTGAATTCAAAGAGCAAAGCGTGCCAAGTTAACAGGATTCACACTGTCAAAGAGACGGTGCTTCTAAAGCCTCCTTCTACTATTCAATTTCTTTGCTCCTTGAGAAGACTGATGGCAAGAAGTCATCTTCTCCTCCACAAACACACAACTTCACTCTGAAGATCAGCCCGTCAAATCAAGGAAACACTGAGCAACATCAGGAGTTACCAGAGCACAGGTTTGTACTTTGTTGTACAGGTCTGTACTTTTGCTTGTACCCACCCTGAGCACAATCCCCTCTTCTTGTTCTTAAGATACTCCATTTTCTGCCACCTCCCCCTACAATGTGCGTGGCAGGAAGTAGGGAGAAGGCAAGGACCTGGTAGCAACAAACAGTACTTGGGGCTACAGGAGGAGGGTAAGAATCTGGAGAAAACTGTTGGCTGGATATTTGAGAACTTTATTTCTATTTGGAGTGGCTATTCATCAATAAAAATCCCTCCTCTTCTGATGGACCACGGCAAGTTTTGCTGTTTGTGCAGCTTGGATAAAGCTCAAAGCTCAAACCCAGGCTTGCCATGCTGTTGTGTTTTAAACACAGAAGAAATGTTTCCCACTATTTTTCTTTAGTGAGAGCTACAAATTGTTTTTGATCTCCCTGGCTCCCAGGGCCAGGGCTGACCTCCTAACCTTTCAAGTCATAACAGGAAATGTCTCTCCTTGCAAAGCTCAACTCTTCCCAGACAGGCTACTTCCCTCAGTCACCCCTCTCTGTGCGCAGTCCCACTATCACAAAAGTCATCGCGTGCTCCTGAGGCAGCTCTGTAACCTAGTGACTCCAGGCCTCCCCACAAAAAGAGGCCAGATCCCACAGTGCCATACTGCATCCCAGTTCATGGGGACTGGCCAGGGACTGCAGATGCCCCAGACCCTTCATCTGCAAACCTGGCCATACTGCATAATACGTAGGATATGAGGGCAGCACCCTTCCAAAGAAAAAGGAAGCGACAGCCTCCCATTCATGGCTCGTCTACAAAGCTGTCTGTGGCCTTCCTGGGGCAGCCCCGTTACCTGATTAAGCTGACCCTTTCTGCTAAGATTTGCGTGTCCTCTTTGGTGGGAGCGACGTTCTCAACAAAAGCGATCCCATACAGCAGGAAGTTCTGCAGGAACTCCTTCAGCCCCTCGTCTGTCTCCAGGAAGCTCCGGCAGTCGACGGATGGGACCTGGGCTTGGCGGTAGATTTCTGCGTTCCAGAGGATCCGCGGGTGCATGACCCGCTGCTTCTGCCCCTCGTAGCTGTTCTTCACCAGCCACTCCAGCCCGTACCGCGTAACGTGCCCATCTGGCCCTGTGGCAAACGAACAGAGAGATCACAGCCACTGCAACCATCAATCTAGGACAATCCCCTTCTAATTTTGCCTAATGACAGACTCTTTTGAACCTCGATGAAAGCTTCAGTATTGCCTGGTTTAGGCCACAGGTCCTACAAGTATTGCCAACGACTCCAAACTCAGGCCTAAGTGTTTCTGCTTCAGTGGTTTTGTTTTCTAGTGACAGGACGCTGAAGAAGAAGCACTGATGACAATCCCATAAACGAGGGTGCCATAAATGAAAGTAAATTGCAGCAGAACAAAGAAAGCAGCTGGGAAACAGAGGAGAAAGGACACAAGATGTGAATTCTAATCAGAGACACCAGTTCAAATAGGACAGAGTAAGAAAGAGAAAGTCAACCATTTCTTGACTGATCTCTTCACTATCCGCACGGCTCCCATGTTCAAACAAACCAATCAACTGCCCAGACACTGGAGATGCACTCAGGAGGGGAGGGAGCAGGTAAAGGGGAGAAGAAAACCAGACATAAATAAGGCTGAGTTGTGTTTACAGCAACAGCCCCGCTCAGAGGAGCAGTGTTTAAGATCTGCTTAGAGCTACATCTCCTCCCAAAACAGCTCCTGATTTAGAGATAAGGTTTGCTAGGAGAGGGCAGCCTTAAGAGCAGGATCTATCAACCAGCCTCCTTCCAAAGAGGGCTGGTGGTTCATCGAAGACAGGCGTTTTGATACTCACAGGTGAGGAAGAGCGTGGTCTCATCCACTCGGACAGCCTTGGGCTTGATTCCCAGGTCCACACTAGCCGTGTCCAAGCTGCGCTGGTTCGTCTTGGCGTTGTAGCAGGAAGCTGAGCGGCAGTGGTCCCGCAGCCAGACGAAATCGAAGCGCATCAGCGTGTTCGCATACCTGAGCTCTGCAAAGAGAGGGCGCAGAAGACGCACTGGTGTGAACAGTGAGAGAAACAGGAGAGCCCACAAGTTATGATCCCACTTCTAGGGGACACAGAGGCTGTTAGACTTAGCATCTCCTGGTGCAAGTGAAGCTAGCTTCTCACTGGAAGACCATACAAAATACTGAAGAAATGAAGAATATCACTGTCAGTGATCTTGCCATGGTCTCCCCTCTTAGCAAGTCCACAGGCAACCTCATCCTGCAACAGGAATAAGGAGCACGGCTAACAAACACACTGGTCATTTATTTATGTCTACTTTCTGCTCCATCCTGCCTTTGGGAATTCCCAAAGGGAATGTAAGACGCAGACTCCTACCTAGGTGATCGCCGTGCAGCTGCCAGGCACAGCTCAGGGACTCGGGGGCCGTGTGATGGCAGCGAGCCGCAGCAGCGGGGACGGTCCTTGTGCCGCGGGGCAGCCCCAGCGAGCGGCGCCCGGCGCGTCCGCTCCGCCAGCACGGCGGGCCCAGCAGGCACACCAGCCTCCGGCACCACATCCTGAGGACGAGAAGAAGGAGATGAAGGTGAGACAGCCACGCTGTTACTGGTGGCATCGCACAGACCACGCGGCGATCTCTGCAGAATTTTGGTCAGCGGCAGCGGATACTTCTGTAGGCATCAGCAACACCCAGGAGGGCCGTGAAGCTGGCAAGGGAAAACTGGCTGCCCTTAAAAACTGGGTGTAATGGAAGCAGCAAGGAATTAACCATCAGGAGAGTAATGACTGTTTTAAAACAAATAAGCTAATCCGATTTAAGCACACCAGTTGAAAACAGAAGGAGAGAGAGGGGCACCTGGCTTATTTTGTGACCACCCTAATCTCCAGCAGAAAAATTGTCCTGAGAAGAAGCAAATGAGATTTCAGAATTTCTCTCTTCCAGAAGAGACAGATGTGCGTTCAATGCTCTTTACAAAACACTGGCAAAACCTCATCTGCTGCAGGTCTTGTCCCCTCTTTGGCATTCCCAATATGAATTTCTCCTTCCTGGACAGAGCTGACCAGGGAAGCAGAGAAAAGCGACCCTTGGTTACAGAAGCAAGAACTAGAGGAATCCAGTCATTAGGTCACTTCTAGAAAAAGTATGCAAAACAGTGAGGAGGAGGAGAGGAGAAAGATCTCTCTTTCTGCCAAAGGGCACAGCCGGCATGGAAGAGTAACCAGCCACAGTTAACTTTTGACCAGGGATGAGAAGGGGACTTCCCACAGGCTGGTTTGTAACACTTCAATGCAATCAAAGGCAAAAACCCGGCAAGTTTTAAGATATGAAACCACACTAAACGCTCTGTCACGTGTTCATTAAGTTCCAGAGGACAGCTCTAAACCCAGCAGGATTTCAGCAACGCTTTGATCTGAAGCACGCAGAAATGCAGTATCGCTGGACAACACGCAGGCACAGGAAGAATTTCTTATCCCTGTTTTCTGAGTGCCCTTCATTTTCTATCTGAAGAGCACAGACTGGTGCCTCAGCTGTCCGACCTGCTTCTCCCCTCCATAGCTGACCTACTGCAGAGATCTCAAGAGTTAGTAAGAACGGTGAAATCGGCACAGAAGTGGCATACTCACGGAAAACATCTGCTGAGTATGAAAGAAATAGACTGAGAACTCTAGGGGAAAAAAAAAAGTGGAAGCGTTTTTATCAAGATAATGCAGTTTGAGGGTAATATGCAAACCACTGAGTTCTGCAAGGTGCTCGGCTGCAGTCTGCACAAGTCACCAACAGCTTGAGAGCTGCAGAAAGAAGACTCTCATTTCTGTGGCTGCTGAAGTGCAATATCCCCACCTAAGCAGACTGCTGGGAACCTGGCCGTGCTGCAAGTCAGCTGGATTTGGGTCGCATCTGATACACAAACTTAATTAAGTGAAGGAAATCTGCAAGAGGAGCTACAGAGAACCAGGAGTTAGCTGGTGGTTACTGGGTTTACGTTTTCAAGAAATGATTTAACTCACCAAGCCACGATTACCACTCACGAAGCTCAAGACCATGCTTTGTGAAAGAAAAACACGAGGGAAGACTCACTGCTTTTCGGCTTTTGGATCTCAAGAATATCCCCTAACTCAGAGGGGATAAAAAGAAGCAGGCGTGTGCAAATAAGCTTCCTATCTCCTCACACAGGACCGCGCAGGACACAAAGCTGATAGGAAAAGCTCATCTATAAATCCATTTAGAAAGTGGCCTCTGCCTGGGGCAGCCCCAGCCGTAGTTATCTTTCCGCACATGTTCTTTTTATCTGTCTTCTTCCAGTATCAAAACTTACCAGAGGATAAACACAGGTAATGGTAAGTGACCCAGATGGTTAATCTAATCAATGAGACCTCTTGCTTCTCTGCTGTTCTTGCTGGAAGCAGACACCACAAACAGCTCAGAGAAGCCATAAATTAAATCTTTCCAAAAGACACTAAAACTAAGAGGAGCTGAACACACACACACAAATCTACGTAATTAGAGAGAATTTACATTTTGTCTTTGAGCTTGTTTAACCAAAGCCAACAGCTCTCACCTGGCTGAAGTCAGTTATGTGAACAGCTAACTCTTTCTCCCGCTCCTCCTGTTCACTTCATGTCTACACTTCTGATCTTTATGTTGTCCACATCGCACACACCTCACCTGGACACCACTGAAACGCACCAGCTGCACGGTTTCAAGACCAAATTTCCCTTTAAATCCATAAAGAACAATCGGGAGGAAGAAGACGGTGCACTACCTTTCATGTAAAGGCAAATTGACTTTCAAAAGGGTGAGATCTTCAATTTCCAACTCTGCCCCTCTGTCAAATTAAGACAAGGTCCTGTGCAGACACTGTACCGAGCATCTTGCTTGCCTCATCTTATCTGAGAGCCCAGTAGAGTCGACAGGCTGAGCAGGAAGCACAGAACTGCAGGAAAGGCAGAGAACTTAAATATCTTGTGATCTGAAGAACACTGTAAGGCTCCTGAAAGGGTAAAGACAAGAGACATGCTGTGAGAGGAGGAAGAAGCAAGAGCCTCACGAGGGGCTCGTTTGTCCAGAAGACTTTCCTCCCAGCCCCTCAGTAGTCTGCTCACTGCCAATGCAAGAAGCGTTTGGAGTAACCAATTGTGCTGTTTAAAGCTCTTGGAAAAAAAAAAAAGGCCACAATTCCTATTTTCAGAAATAAAAACATACCGAGTTGAACAAAATTAGTAACCAAGTACTTTCCATCTATCTCTATATATATGGAAGGAGGAACAACTCTAATCTGTGGACTTCATCCAGCCTTTAGCAAAAACCTTCCCAGAGCATCGTGAGAGCAGCCTGCTGGCGTTCAGGAGGCTGCTCTGCTGCTGTAAGTGCTAGAGCTGTGAACAGACCTGTTTCATCACTCTGTGACAGCATGCCCAGCCTGTTTTTCAAGCTTATTTGGCATCTGAAAAAAAATAGCTGTTTTCCATTAAGCATTTCAAAACGTCCAGTCTCTCAGTCTAAAGCAAAGTTTTCTGATCTGTAAGAAACACACGGATTTCAATAGCACAGAAACCCTTACACACTTGGCTCGTTTTTTAACCTTTCATTTCTAGTAGCTCTGGAGGAGGCACCCAAACACCACGCAGTGCCAATGCGCGAGCAAAGGCAGCCTTCGAAAAGGGGATGCCGACAAAGAGGGGGGCTGCTGCCCCAGAACCAGCTGAGGGACACGAACTAACCCAAGCAACGAACCCCTGCTGCGGGTCAAGTCCCTTGGAACAGGAGTCTCACACACACAGACGCTTTTTGTCAGCGGAGCTTAAGGTTTAACAGCCCAAGCTGGCATAGTTTACCTATTAATTACAAAAGAAACAAAAGGCAGATCGGCTGTCCCCTGCTGAGAAAGGCCTGTGCTGCAGTGGCAGACAGCTCTATTAGATCTCAGCTGTCAGGTATCAGATTCCCCTTCCAGCCCTTCCCAGCAACAGAAAATTTTCAATTAAATTAAGCAGCCTAATGAAGACATCACAGACACTGCCAGCTTCGCAGCTACTTCATTTTCCTCGAAGTAAAAATCAATTACCCGCTCCCCCCAGGTTCAGCACCAACCGCCGGGCTCCAGACCCCTTCCTTACCGCACCTTCTTCACCCACCTCGAAGGCAAAGCCTCCCGCAGGGCTCTAAAGCTTTTCAGCAGCCCGGGAGCCAGCCCCAGCGGCGTGACCCCAGTAGGGACGCACGCTTACTGGGGTAAACTGCTATTAAATCATTCCCTTTGACTTATCCGGGCCCTGAGAGGGGCCAGGCAGCGCTCCCAGGCTGGGAGGGGATGCCATTGGGGAGGGAAATGAAGAAAGTGGCTGTGACGTGAGGCACAGCCGGCTGCCAGCCTCCGTTACCTGGGCCTGGGGGAGCTACAGGAGGGCGCAGAGCCGGGGCCCGGTGTCCGAGGGGCCGTGGGGGCCGTGCCGGGCGATGCCCCCGCTCCTGCCCGGGCTGCCCCCGGTGGGCATCGCTCCTCCGCTGCGGGGCTGGGCCTTGCTGGGGGGACAGAGAAAAGGACGAAGTTAAACCCAAGCACCATGCCAAAATTACACCAATATCTATCTATCTATCTATATATTGAAATTAAACAAAGCACCCTGCTGAAATTACACCAAAAAATAACACTGAACTTAAACTGTAACACCCTGCTGAATTTACACCGAAACCCTGCTGAAATTAAACCCAGAAGCCCTAAAGAAATTAAACCAAAAAAAAAAAAACCCTACTGAAATTAAACCTAAACCCGGCTAAAATTAAACCAAAACATCCTGCTGAAATTAAACCTTAATCTTGCTGGATTTACACCCCAAAAAAGTATTGAAATTAAGCCAAAACAGCCTGCAGGCATTAAATCAAAAGAAAACCTGCCGAAATTAAAGGCCAAACACTGCTGAAATCAAAAATATTGAAATTAAACAAACAAACAAAAAAAAAATCACTACCGAAATTAAACCTAAACCCTGCTGAAAATAAACCAAAACACCCTGCTGAAGTCAAACCTAAAACCCTGATGAAACTGAACCAAAGCAACTCGCGGAAATTAAATCACAACACCCCGCCGAAACCAAACCCCAAACCTGCCCAAATGAAACCCCAAATCTGCCGAAATCGCACCAAAAACACCCTACCGAAAACAAACCCCAAACCCTCCGAAATTAAACCCAAACCTCGTCGAAATCACTCCAAAACACCCCGCCGGAACCAGCCCCAGACCCTCCCGGAATCACCCCCGAGCACGGTGCCGGAACGAGCCCCGAATCCCGCATAAATTCCCCCAAAACGCCCCCGGTCCCCCCCTGCGCCCCCCCCGCCCGCACCCGCCGCCAGGCGCCGCCGCAGCCCCGGCCCCGCCCCCCGCTCCCGAGGCGGGGCCAGGCCACCGAGAAGGGGGAGGCCGCGGCTAGAGCGCCGCCAGCCATAGAGACCTGGGAGGTCTGAGAGCGTCGCCATAGAGACGGGTGGGAGGCTATAGAGAGGCCATAGAGCTGGCGGAAGAAGGGCAGAGCGGCGCCGGGAGGGGAGGGGGGAGGAGCTTCGCTTGGCTCAGCCTAGAGTGCCCGGAGAGACCATAGAGAGGAGCGCTGCCGCATAGAAAGTCGCGGGGAGGGGGGGTGGCGCATGCGCACAGCGGCGGCTCACGGCCGCCATCTTGTGGGGGGACGAGGACAGGACAGCGGGCACGGGCCCGGCGTTTTGGGGCGAAACCCCGAGGTTTCGGGCAAAGGAGCCCGGGACCGCGTGTGGGGCCGCCGCGGGTCGCGGGGTGTGGGCTCTGGGAGCTGTATCTGGAGGGGGGGGGCTCGGGCGTGGCGCTGGGGGCATGGGGAGTCATCGTAGCCATAGGGGTGTTGTAGGTGTGTGTGGTGCTGGGACCCCTCCGGGACATACAGGTGAAGCTGGGAAGAGGAGAACGGATGCTCACTTCATTGCGCTAATGATTTCTAAATAAAGCAATTTTTATTATTAAAGCCAGGAACGGAAGAATGGGGGCTTGCTTAATCACATTCAAAATAAATGTTGCCGAGTATCTTTGCTTACCGCTGTGCAAATGAACCAAAACAAGGAGTCTCGGGGCCCCTCACAGGGGGGTGTATCCTGACAAACATGGGGAACATGTCTCAAAAACCAGCTGAGCCTGACCCTGTGGTTTGGCCAAGAGCCGAGGAGCAGCTGAGTCTGTACAAAGGCAGGGACTCAGCTAGTGGTGATGAAGAGGAGTTATCAGCCTTCATCCCCACCACCCCCGACAACCACTACCAGGAGACCCTGCAGAAGCACGGATGGGAGGAGCTTATGCAAATAACTCCTCGGAAATAATTTTAATACAAAGTGGGGACAGGTTATGCGTATGTATGGGCGTATTGGGAAACTTCATGCCCATGTAACTCTTTACTGCATATAACCAAGTCAAGGTGCCATGTTGGGGTGTGTGTGCCTTTGGGAGCTATCCCGCATGCACCCGGCGCTGAAATAAACCACAAAGCTACTTTATAACTAATTTCCTTTGAGTTGTAGAGTTCTTCCACAAATCACAGGTATAGGTGTGGTGGTTCTGTAACCCGACATGGACGTGTTTTAGACACAGACATACAGGTATTACAGACGTGGTGGTGCTGTAACCTTTCAGACACACAGGTATGACATGGTGGTTCTGCAGCCCCTCATGGACATAGAGATACTATAGGTATGGTGGTGCTGTAACCCATCGTAGGCATACAGGTATTACAGACGTGGTGGTGCTGTAGGCAGGAGGTGGTGCTCCCCCTGCTCATCCCATCGGCAATTATCCCTCTGATCCTCTTCCAGCAGGTGCTCTGAGGGCCTTGGCCAGGGTGTCCAGGACATCTCTCAGCTAGGGACAACCTGCGGTGGCAGCAGTGCTGATGGCATGACCTCCCCAGCGCCAACAAACCCTGCTGTAATGGATTGCGTCCTGAGAGTGCTGGTCACAGGCATCGCCGCTGTGCTCTGCCACGATTTCCCCATGTGGTTTTCCAAAATTCACGCCTCCCAAGTCCTCGATGTTCCCGTGCTGCCGCTGAGCGGTCGCATGTCGCCACAGCTCCGTGTTCCGAGCGTGTTTATTCAGGAAAGGGGTGGGGGAGGCGCCTGGAACAGGCAGAGGAGCTGGCGGGGATCTGCTGCTTCCCAAAAGCTTGGTGCAGCTCCCAGAGGAGATAAACAAGTTAGTCACTCGGTGAGCTCACGGCAGAGGCATCTCAGCCTCCATGAGAATTTGTCGCCGGCCTTTCCTGGGCTGCTGTGTGCCCAGAGGAGGGGGAGAGGTTGGGGATTTGGGTGGTGGCAGATCCCCGCAGTGTCTGCTGGCTGCGCTCAGGATCAGGACATCATGGGGGAGTTTCTCTCCTCAAGGAGCAAGCACGGTCTGGAGCTCACCAGGCATCGTGGTCCCACCTGAGGACGTGCCCAGGCACGGAGGGTGCTGGGAAAGAAAGCGCCTGGGAGCTTTCTGGGGATTTCCCAGCGAGAGTCGGGAGCTGGGAATTTTCTCTTCCCCCCCTTTCCTCCAGCAATGCCTCTTGCTCGCATGCTCCTGCTGGGGTCACAAGCGGGTTTTAAAAAAAGCAGCAGCCCACACAATGCTCTTCCCTTCCCCGGCCGGGTGCTGGTGACGAGATAGCGCATCCGGCCCCGAGGGGACAGAATTAGCCCTCCGCATGGGAAAGGCCCTGCCAGTCCTTGCCGCCAGCTCCAGTGCCGCAGGGCTCCGAGGTCAGCAGCGCGTCGCTGCTCCGCATCCTACAGATGTATCCCCTCTGGCGGCTCGTGCTCGCGGGATTTTTGGAGGTCAGGCTGCTGGTGCTGATGCCGAGCGGTGTTTTCCTCGGTGTGCAGGGTGCGGGCGGGTTTATCGCTGCACGTGGCTTCGCACCAGTGAAATCGGGGGGATATTTCTGCAGGTCAGGACAGGGAATTCGTGGATTTACAGGAAACACGGCAGTTTCCACGTGAGCTGCAGGAACAAAGGATGGGTGAGCAGATAGGAGATATTCCTGGAAGTGGCTTTTAGGACAAAAGTACTGAAAAATAGCAGTGTGGGTGTAGGAAATGGTTAATTCTAATGCACAGCCGCCCAACCTGAACATCACCATCCAGCCCAGGTCAACACAGTAGCACTAAAAGAGCACAGCTCAAAGTGGTGCAGCCCAGCCCACCTCAACCCAACCCAAAATGACCCAACGCAGCCCAACCCAACCCAACAAAAAGCATCACAACCCAGCGACATCCAGGGAAGTCCAGAGGACCTTTTAGAAAGGTTGAGGAGAGCAGGGCCCGTGGGCTGTTGCCACAAAACCACAGTGAGACCAAAGCGACCTCTGCCCACCAGTACTTTCCTTCTGAACTGTCTGGGAGTGGGGGACAGAGGGCTGTGTTCGGGGTGCAGGAGTCCAGGTGGACTTCGTGGTGCCTGTGGGGCAGATCTGCCCACCGCTCCCCCAGGCCAAGCTCCCGCTCCCCAGGAACGCTCCGCGTACTGCTGGAAACCCAAACGCTTATTTATTTGACTTATCCCCGTTTTTATTCTATTTATTTATTTATTTAAAGTCAATTTAATTCCCTTCCCCCCCCCCCCCCTTTTTTTTTTATTTATTTTTTTTCATTATTCGAAGGAAGGAAGGAAGCCCAAGCTCGGATGTTTGTTTGTTCTCCGCTGGCCGATGTTCCCTTGGTCGCGCTCCAGTGGCCGATAAACTGGCAGGGAAGCGGAGCGCGGAGCACGGCGGGGCCTGGGAAAGGCCGGGACCCCGCTTCCCCTGCCCCAACGTCACGGTTTCTCTCCGATTAGCTTGGCCTGGGGCTGCCAGCTGCCTTCGCTCCCTCAGCTCCTCCGTGCTGCTTGTCACCACGGCCCCGTGGTGGGGGCCCGGACCAGGAGGATGCTGCTGGGGTGCATGGAGCTGGCAGGAATGGAGCAGAAAGTGCTGGGACCCCACAAGTGCTCACGGGACCTTCCTCAGGGCAGCAGGGTGATGTCTGCAAGGAGAGCATCTCCCCGCTGTCCCGGCCTTGCCTCTGAGCCCTGTGGTACAGCAGGGCCCCCTGCTTCATCCTGGTTTGGGACCGCAACGGGGAGAGCCCCCAAGGGATCGAGCACTGGGGTACCCAGAGCCTGATGTGTGGGCAGGGCAGGGGTGAGAGACCCCTTCCTGCTCCCTCTCCCACCTAAATTTCCCTCTGGGGCAAATCTCCCTCGCAGTTAACACGAGGTGGCGGGGGTGTGCCCTTCTAACAGACCTTCATCTTCGTCTTCCTCAGTCCCAGCTGCACGGGGGCTGAACAAAGATGCTGGAGGTGCTGCAGGGAGAGGTGAGGTGGGAAATGGTGGGGCAAGAAGGCAGCCAGGGGTCTCTCAGGGGTTAAAGACAGAGAAATCTCTCCCGATGCCCTTTGCTCTGCAGCAGTGGAGGAGCCCAGAAGACAATCAGGTGCTTGGGAGGCCTCCCCCTTAGGGGAGCATGGCAGGAAATGTGGGTGCTGCCCCCCACTATCTCCTCCTGGTGTCCTTGTGCAGGAGGAAGGAGGGACTCGAACTCCCCCCAGCAAAGCCAACCTCCCACACCTCCCCACTATGCCCAGCAGCCACCCCAAGCCCCGCGCCCACCTGCAGTGGTGGGCACCAGGCTCTTTCTGAGGGTGCTCGGCGGGTCCTGGGTCACCCCCAGCACCATGTGGCCCCCTCGCTGCCTCACTGCCCACTGGCCCCAAGGACAGCACGCAGCTTGGATGCTGCTAACAGGAGCTCTTTCTCTCCAGTTCCTCCTTGTCAGCCAACCTCCTCCTCTGGCCATGCCCTGGGGGTCTTCTGTACCTCCCGTAGCAGGGGAGCAGGATGGGTCCTTCCCAGATGGCTGCGGACCAAAAATGAGTGATCACACCCACCAGAAGGGGTAAACTGAGTCAGACACCATGACCTAACTTAATTTCCTGATTTCCAGGGGGGCTCCAGTGCTGAGTCCACCCTGATAGGGCAGCTCCGAGCAGCAGCATCCCTGGGGAGCTGCCACGATGCTCTCGGCGCCTCTGGGAAGCCCTGCAAGAACCTGAGGAGAGCCCAGCCCTAAACCAGGAGCTTCGACCTCCCCCTTACCTCCCCCAGACCATGTGGGGGTTTTAAGCACCCACGAGCCCAAAGCCTCGGCAGCCTCTGCAAAATGTTTTTAAGACACGGGGCAGCATTTAGGTGCCCCTCTGCTTCAGTGGAGGAAGGCAGGGAGGTGAGAGAAGGTCAGCAAAGTTTTTGCCTGGTCCAAAAGCGCTTAGGCAGGAGGGTTCGAGCCTCCAGATAACCACTGTTATTTAATTTATTTTTTCTAAATTAAAAAAAAAAAAAAAAAGGAAGGAAGTTAATAAATAATGTAAAGTGGAGAATGCATTAATGAAAGAGAGAGCGAGGGAGAGAGAGGAAAAGAGAGGAAGGGACAGGGCAGAGTGAGAGCGCGGGAGGAGGGAGAGATATTCCTGCCTGTATCGATTGGATATGATTACATTAGACCTATCAAATATTCATACTACATTCCACAAGAGGTCATTGTGTGTATTTTTCCAATTTAGCTTTGCCTTGGCGCAGGGAGCAGGCTCCGGGTGGGAAAAGGGCTGCACCGACGTCTCCGGCCCCGCGGCCCCAGGGCTGTGCCTGCAGAGGTGGCAGCAAAGCCCCTGGGGTGTCACCGATGTCCCGGGGTGGTGGCGTGAGATTTGGGGGAGGTGTCTGGGTTGGAGCAAGGGGGTGCTGAGCCCGTTGATGGTGCAGAACAAAGCCCATGAGGGCTATGGGTGCATGTGCCCATCTCCTGGTGCCCCAAGTCCTCCTACGAGCATCCATGCAGCCCTCCTTGCCCGGCAGTGCCGTGCCTGTCCCTTACTGTGGGATTGTCCCTGGGGTGTCCCTGTGCTGGCCGGGATCCTCGTGGAGGTGGTGTCTGTACCACGTAGAGCATCACACCATGTCCCCAGGGAGGGACGCAAGGGGAGGGACCCGCAGCATTGGTGGTCCTATCTCAGGTGGCTTTCAAGGACACGGCTCTCCGGTGGATGATGGGCACTTCCCCACCTGTGCCTCAGTTTCCCTGCGAGAGACACCCGGCTTGGCACATCCTGGAGCTGCAAAGCTGCAAGGAAGTGTCCCCCATCCCTGAGGGTGCGTGGCACCAGGACATGGGCATGGCACGAGCGGGATGTGCTGCCCAGGGTGGCAGGAGGCAGCCCAGGGCCAGCCCTGTCCCCAGACCCTGTCCTTCCCCAGGCAGCGATGCCGGAGGTGGCAGGGCAGTGCCGTGGTGCTCCTGCAGGGCTGGGAACCTGCAGCTGGACCAAAGGATGAATTTTAACATGACCCCAGCCTGGTCTCTGTTGACCTCCGTGTGTATCCCCATGGGATGTGCAGCACTCTCCCCACTATCCCCAGGGCACCGTCCCCACGTCCCCCGGCCCCATCTTCTCCACCGAGGTCCTCGCTGCCCCCCCGCCCTGGCAGCCCCGAACCAGCACCGCGTTTCTCTCCTTACATTAATAAAAAAATTTTACAGCACGGTGGCAGGAAATGCATTTTCGGTTCATCTGCTGCGGCTATTAGATTACCAGGAAATGGCTGGCTGGCCGGCGGCCAGGGGCTCCGAAGGGCCGGCGTGCACCCAGCGCAAGGCAGCAGGCGAGCACATCGTCCCCGTCCCGATGACACCGTCCCCACTGTCCCCTCCCCAGCCAGCTCTGCCCCTGTGCCAGCCTGCACGGGGACGTGGTGCACAGGATGCTCGGAGTTGGAAGGGATGGAGCTGTTCCCCAGTTCGGGAGAGTGAGGAAGGCTCTGAGCATCCTTTAACAAACCTTTTCTCCATCCTAGGAGCAGCAGAACCCAGTGTGGCTGACGATGCTATGGACAGAGAAAGGAGGGATATTTGGAGCTGGGGTGTGCGTTGAGCAGGGAAGAGCTTGGTTATTCCAAATCGAGGTGTTTTGGACCACCGGATGGGCTGAGTCAAGAGGAGCATCAGAAGGAGTTAAATTCCCATTTTCTTTAGAAAAGCAGGGTCATCTTGGCTATAAATGGCTCCAACTACCTGTGAGGTGGCGGTGCTAATGAAGGGAGGGAATTGCTGGCAGCCCCCAGAGAGACAAGAGCCAGCAGCAGTGGGACAGGGGGGACAGACACGATTTTTAGCCGATGCATCTCTTAGAGGTGTCCTGGGCTCACTGACCATGAGCAAAGCGAGGTCCTGCTGAGGCATCACTCTTCTCTTGGTGGCCCTGGTGCTCCTGCACACTCCTGGGGTGGCCCCTGCTTGGGGATGCTCGGGTGAGCAGCTGGGACGGGTTCCCCATGGGTGGGAGATGGGAGAGGGCACCCAGGTGGTGGGAACTGAGGGACGGGGCAAAGGGATGGAGGCTGGAAGGGAGTGGAGCAAGCAAGGGGGCAAAGTGTGGGGAGAAAGCAAGGTCTGAGCCTTGCCGAGGTTTATTAAAGTTTAACAGAACAGAAACCCTGGTTTGCGTGGAGGGGACCAGCTATTTTTAGCCGTGGGTAGGATGTCAGCTCTGAAAATAGCCCGCTACCAGATCCTAATGAAATCCCTCTCCCTTTGGCTCTCACCCGGAGCGAGTTTGGAGGGGGAGGATCGCTGTCACACCCGCAGCTGAGGAGCTCCTGACATTCACAATGACTCGCCTTTTTGCTTTTTTTTTTTTTTTTTTTTTTTTGCTTTCCCCCCCCCCCTATTCTTCACCGACTCTGCCTTACGCCGAGCAGAGGAGTCACCAGCCAAAAAAGTGAATGCGGGGGTGGTGCTGCTTAGCTACGGCCAAATCCCAGGCAACATGTGACCAGGTTGGCAATTTAACACCAAGCCTTTCTCCCCTGTACACACGCACTCAAGTTAAAGTGACATTGAAACCAAAGCTCAAAGAGATGAAGGCAAAGAAACTGGGGGGGAGCCGCCCCCTGCCCCATCCCCGGGGGATGAGCTCTGCTTGTTGGGTTGGGTTTGGAGTGGGAAGGTGGTACCCGGGCACAGGAGGATGCTCAGATCGGGTACCTGGGCTGGAAGGGGAACGAGAGGTGGAAGACGTCTTGGGTGCATGGGTCTGCGGAGAGCTGGGGACAGCCGGGCACCTGGGGGAGGGCTTCCTAAAAGCCTTGGTTGGACTTCATCTGGCACCTCTGGAAAGCCAGGAGGCCCAAAGCGATGGCTGGCGATGGCTGCTGGAGAAGATCAGGGTGGTGGAGAAGCCACGGAGGGAGCACAAGGTGTAGGAGACAGGGAGAGAGGTGGCCCTGAGGGCTTGGGGACAGGTGCCCATGAGTCTCATGGAGCAGTGCATGTGCCCAGGTCTCCGTGTTGCACATCCACTTATTTCTCCAGTGCTCTTAGCTCTGCACCGTGGTTTCTCAGCTGGGAGAGCAACGTGGATTTTGGTGGGGGAACCTCATGGTCCCAACACGTTGGTTTTTTAGAAGAAGAGCGTATGGAGCTTGTCAGTGCTGGTACTCAGCACCAGCACCAGCTTTGGCCACCACTTGCTGCTTGCTAGCTGCAACGGGACGTGGGGAGAGGCTTCTGTGCTCACCATTTGGTGGGGATCAGGTGCTGGATGCTCCCCCCGAGATGCCACCTCCTGCCTCGCCGCCGCCGCGTGGGGACCGCGCCATCTGCACCCGTGAGTCAGCAGGACCCACTCAGCACGTCTCCAGCAGGATCCGGGCAGCTTCTGCTCCCTCGGCGTGTTCCAGTCTCAGCTCATTAAAGGGACACATCCTGAGCTCTTCCTTGGTGTTCGGTGCTGCCTGGCTCCATCTTCAGAGAAAAAGCTCTCACTGCACTCAACGGCTGCGCCTCCGCGGTGCCGCAGGCTGAGCCAGGGGCGCAGGATCCGGCCCGCGGGGCTCAGCCCTGCCTGCTGCCGAGCCGAGCCAGCACAAGGTTTGACTCCAAAGCAACCGAGAGACGTCTCTGGGCCAGAAGTCTTGCACGGCGTTTTCTTTCCAGGGATTAGGAAAGGTTCGGAAGGAAAGCGCGAGGAAGGGCTTGCTTTTCTCCCCACTGCCTGCTGAGCAGAGGAACTGCATGGTATGGAAGGGAAATTATGTTTTCCCCCTCCCTGTGCTGCCATCTGTTTGTTTCAAGCCCGGTGGGGTGGCTGTACCTGGTTCCTCCTCACCGAGGCACGTTTTTGGAGCCACATGCCCCAGCACTATGGGGGAGCTGCAGCCTTTCGGCACTTTTCCCTGCACTGGCTGTTGCTTCAGAAGAGCGGGTGGCACTGTCTGGCTTCAAGTGGCTTTCGCGTAATACAGACTGTCAGGCTAGATGAACATCACCGTCCCTTCTGGCCCTAAAATCTGTGAATCTAAAAATTAGAGGGCACCAGCACTTCTTTGTTTCTGGCTGATTTAATCAGGGGAATCGCGTGTTCTCTTTTTCCCCCTACCTTGTTTTCCTCCCCCCCCCCGCATCATCTTTAGCTGAAGATGAATTTTCCCTCCCCCGGTGCCCGAGCTTGGCTGCCAGCATCAGAAGAGATCAGACACCTTCAGCCTTGCCCTGGGACATTCCCCTCTCCCGACTGGTTCCTGGGGGTGCTGAAGCTCGGAGGCGCCAGGCTCTCCTGGTTGCATTAAAATCCCAGCCGAGTACTTCAGGCTCCACATTTAGCCCTTTTGCCTTCGTTAAAATGTGTGCGTGTTTCTGCACATCTCAAAAAAAGAAAAAAAAAAAACACCAAAAACAAAAAAACTTTTTAATTTTTTTCTCCTCTTGAGGAAGGGAAAATGGGCAACTCCCCATTTCTTTTACTTCAGCTGTCCCGGGAGGAGATGCTCCAAAATAAGAGCAGAGGACAGGACTCAGGGGAGCTGCTTCTCTCCCCACCCCTCAGGACAGGACCCCAAGGGCATCTGAGGGGTTAAAAGGTGGCGGACTCAAGCTGGGAGGAGTGACGCCAACCCAGCAGGGGAGCCAGGATGGGGCTTGGCTGGCTGTGGCAGGTAGCTTGGGGACACGGGCACGGCACTGCGGGAGGGATGCTAAATCCTCCGCTCGCCTCCACTCCTGGGGGGAGATTATCCTAGAGCCAAGGGGGTCTCGCATCATCCTCTGATACAGCTCGTGTTGTGGCAGTGCATGGCCAGGGGTCCACATCCCCATCCCTATGGTGAAAATTCTTCCTAAAACCTGCTGGAGGCTCGGTCCCACACCCTTCCTCCGGGAGCATCCCTAAACTTTTCTCCCCTGCACATTCATTCCGGTTCCCAGCCCTCCTCTTCGGAGATGCCGCGGTCAATAACTCCCCAGGAGGCTGCTGTTCTCCCTCCGCTTCCCACCCTCCCACTTGTCTCGGCATCTCTGCATTCATGCCTCTCGGCCCTCCCTCGGCAGCCGGTGAGGAATAAAGCGGCGCGGGCTGAGCTGAGCACGACGCGGGCTGCCGGGGATGCTGCGAGCCGGCGGAGGGAAAGCCTGAATCACCGCGCGCCTCGAGGTGGGAGTGAGAGATTGGGGCTGGGAGAAAGGGAGGCCAGGACGCACACGTGCTGTTCGGAGGCAGGCGCTGGCAGCCAGCCGGCGGTCGCCGTGATTCGGGCACCTCGTTCCTTTCGGTGCCTTTAAAGCCCAAGCCGGGAGCGATGTGGAGAAGAGGAGGGGCTGGTCGAAGCGTGGAGATGCGGTGTTAAGGCTCTGCCCGGAGCCCAGGCTGAGGGATGCTCTCAGGGCTGCCTTCACCCCTCCCGGAGGAGCACCTCTGGGGGCATCCCGTGTAGACGGAGCAATGCTCAGCATCAAAATGAGCCTGGAAGGGCTCAGCTGGGTGCCCTGAGGGCAGGGGCCCTGCTCACCGCTGGCCTTCTGCTGGCATGAACTGGGAGGGAGCCACTGAGGCCGGTGGGATCCTCCTGGTTAGTGCCTGTGTGCCGTGCCCTCTTCTGCGCCCCCTGCCCGTCCCAGACCTGTCCTGCCCCAGGGAGCGGGTTCGGCGCTGGCTTCAGCCCAGCTCCTCAGAGATGGGTCCTCGGCATCCCCCGAGCTGCTGATGTGGTTTGCCAGGCCAACAAACACCACTAGAAAAAGATTCAGGAGGGCTCGAGGGGAGCAAAGTGAGGCTGGGAGCTCCAGCAGGGTCCGTAGCCCCCATCCAACATGCAGAGGTCTTGTGCCTTCAGAGCTGCTGATCCCCCTCCAGTCACCTCTGGATGGGGCCGAGGGGTGTCACAAGGGTCCTCAGTGCACCCAAGCCTCAGAGCAGGCAGCGGGAGGAGGGAGGGCGCAGTGTTTGGGACAGAAGGCCCCATCCCGTAAGGACCCTGAGGCTGAGGTTTGTTTCTGGGAGCTGGGGGCTGGTGTGGAGGAGCCTGGCACGCAGAAGCCCCTTCCCAGCCTCTGATCTTCTATCGCAGGAGCTCATTCGGGCATCAGCGTGGACTTTTTAGTAGAGTAAGGGGTTGACAGCACCCAGGCTCCACCGATGCTCCTGAGATGCCCAGGGAGAGGTGACAGGGAGGGGGATGAGAGGGCAGAAGGTGACGGTGCCTGTCGCCTTGCCACTTCCATGTCGAGGTGACGGCGTGGGTCGATCCCAGCCCTCGTGCCCGTGGCCAAACCCGACACAGCTCGGCCACGGTGACTGATCCGAGGGCTTGCAGCGGGCTGCCACCCGCGGCACCCCGGGGACCAGGGCCGGGGAGAGCGGTGGGCGCAGAGGGGGGAAGCGGAGCCCGAGAGGAGACGGAAATGTTTAAATAGCGCCTGCTGCATCCCGCAGCTCTCGGCTCTGTTGCAGTCATTATCTGGGGAGCGGATGCACAGGGCTCTGTGGGGACCGCTAATGGGCCGATTCAATTTCAGCTGGATGACGCCACTTAGGTAAGCATTAAGAGCTCCAGCTCCGGGAAGGCGAGCGGCAGAGAGAGAGAGAGAGAGAGGGAGAGGGAGAGCGAGAGATGCTAACGGGCAGCAATAAATCCCTCCCTCCCTCCCATCCTCCACGCTGCCCCCATTCACAAGGAGCTCCGGGGAGCTGCCTGCATTCACAAACCCGGCCCGGGCAGCCCTCCCGGGCTCTCCCTCGCTGCCCCCGGCTGCGGGGCCGGGGGGGCGGGCGGTGCCCCCCGCCCATGCCCGCCGCCCGCCCCTAGGCAGCCCCTCGGCGGGGGCTGGCGGCCGGCCACGGCGGATGGAGCGGCCGCGGGGTGAGTGGGGACGGGGGGCACGCGTGGGGGGCGGCCGCGGGGGTGGAGGGGGGAGCGGGGGGAAACAGGGGAAAAGGGAGGGAAGGGGGGGTGCCGGGTGCCGGCTCGTGGGTTTGGGGTGTCCCGCGTGGGGTGCGTGCGGGGACGGCTGCGGGAGCCCGGAGGCGGCGGGGATGGGCGCGGGGGTTGCGGGTGGGAGCCCGGCCACGCGTGGGCACCCGGGGGGGAAGCCGGAGGGGAGGGCGTGGGTGAAGCCCCCCCTCTTCTCCCACCTGGGAGCTCCGCGAGGCTCGGCCCCGGCTCGCAGCCGCCTCCAGCGCCTGTAAATCATTTGCTTTTACGATCCCTTCCTCTGGCCCATTATCGCACGAACTTTATAGGTTTGGGGCTGCTGGCGGCCATAAAGCTCGCCCGGTTTCCGGGGCTGGCATGCCCGCTTGGCAGGCAGGGGGTGAGGAGGAGGAGGAGGAGGCTGGGGACACACTGCCCCGGTCCCCCCCCGGCCGGGCAGGTAGGCAGGGATGGGGGACAGTGCTTTGGGGACAGGGCAGGGACCTGCTGCAGCCCCCCCAGCCCGTCTGGAGGGATGGGAGTGAGTGGGGTCCCCAGCCCACTCATCCAGCCCCTCTTCCCCCATCCCGCTGTACCAGGGGACCCACAGCTCTTCCACCCTCATTTCATGTCCCCTCAGGTCCCAGAAGGGGACACCTCTGCCTAACCCCTGCGTCTGGGGATGGTAGGTCCAGGAGCATCTGGACCCTGCTATGGGTCCTCCTAGGACTTGTCACGCCCTGGGCGCTGCATCCAAGGCTGGGACCCAGATTCCAAGTGTCCCGGCTGCAATGCGCTGCGTGTCCCTGCTGCCGGCTCCTCTCTGCCTGCTGTCCCCCCTACCTTGCAGCATCCCCTGCACTGCTCCTCCTGCCTAAGCATGGCTCTCGTGTCTCCTGAGCACTGCTTAGTGCCTGGAGGACTGGGCATAGCTGTGCTGGGTCTGCCCTTTGCCTGCTCTCAGTCTCCCCGTTCCACTCTTTCCAACCCCATGGGACCCTCCGCTGTCCCTGGTCTCTCCCTTTGGCTCACACCTTGCTTGAAGCCCCCCATGGGAACCTGCTCAGAGCCCCCAGTCTGCCTGGCTGGAGTCCTAACGCCCAAATCCCAGCACCCAGAATGGAGGGGACGGACACCCAGATGTGAGGAGCCCCTCCTGCACTGGGTGGAAATCATTGGGATCCCCACCCTGAGATGGGGTCTGGGTTCTGAGGGCCACAGGACCCCACTGAGGTGGCTCTGCTCCCTCCTGCACGGTCCCATCCACAGACTGAGACGTGCCACATCTCTGCAGGGGTCTGGAGGGCTCCAGCTCCCCAGCCCTTGCCTCAGCAAGAGCCTCCGGGCGATGTGCTCAGCAGCAGCAGGTAACAGAAGGCAGGAGACTCTTTCCCATCCTGGAAGCATGTTCTCAAAAATTGTCTGGGCCAGCCGTGCCCTCTCAGCTCACCTTGCTATCGCCACTAAATAAATTGGTACCAACCCCGCTGTGGGCAGCCAGGGAGAGTGACCCCCTCGCTGCCCGCATTGCCCTGGATGGGGCGAGCATCTTGCTCAAGACGGCTCGGAGAAGGGCTCCATGGAAAGGAAAAAACAACAAATCTAAGCAGATTGGTTGCCTTTTCTTTCCGGGAAGGGGGATGGGAGAGGGCAGATCTTGCTTTAACAGTCGAAGTAAGTTGCCTTTGCTTTTCCCTGCTCTTCAAGGTCAGCCTAGCTAATGAAAATCAATCTTCCCTCTGCCTCTCTCTGCTGCATGAGCAGATTCTACCTGTGGCCCCTCACCTACTTGAAAGCCACCGCCTGGCCTGCTGGCCACGGGGAGCTTCCTATCAAAACGCAGCCTTCCTGTGGGCACCGTGACAATATCAGTGTCACCCGCGGATCACACGTTTGATCTGCCAGAGAATGACTTTGTCCTGGGGAAGCTGGCTGCACACGAAAAGCACGTATCTGACATTGAAATCTGGACTTGATTTTGTTGGGGGAAAAGCTTCTGGATGGGTACTGGCATGCAATGAAGGGCATCCCTGCTGCTGCTCCATTTTTGCATGGCAGCTTTAGTGCAGGAGCAAGACAAGCTGCTAAATCAGCTTTGCCAGCTTCACACTGTGTTTGTGGTGGGGTTAAGGAGAAACTTGCCCTTCCTTGGTGTTCACGATGGGGATGCGAGTGAGAAACCTGGACACTGCAGTGGGAGATGCCAGGACTTGGGGAGTCCCAGTCCCTGGCCAAGCACGTCATATTAGTGGTGATTTGTTGCTGTTGCTGCTTGAAATTAAATGTGTTTGGTTCCCCTCCTTCCCTGTGCCCCTGGCTCATGACAGTCTCCTGATCTGGAGGAGATGATGTTCCCAGCTCCGGCACTGGACAAGCCCCAGCTCCACATTTCCCCTCCTCTAGGGAGGAAGGACAGCGCCCGTCAGTGCTGGCAGGAGGACGGGGAACCTCCCCGGGAAGGACATGGAAAGCACGGGGAGGTGCTGCAGCCTCCTTTGTCAAGGGACAGCTCTCCCAGTCCCACTTTTTGGAAATGTCCAGGCCGAAATCTTCCCAGGATGAGGAGTACTTTGAGGCTTGCTGTGGAAATAACTTTGTCAGGAGCTCTGTGGTCAGCCTTTGCTCCCAGGCCTGTAGGGACGGGCTCGTTATGAAACGTAACACAAATGTTTTCTCTGTCTTCCTGCCCTGTTTTAGGATTTTTAGATGTGCCCTGATGCCGCAGGGCCTCTTTGCTCCTGGAAATGCAGCTCTCTTCCAGTGTGGCTGAGCTCAGCTGCGACGAGACGATGGACCCACCCGCCGAGGACTTCCAGCAGGTCCTGTCCATTGACCAAATCCGCTCCATCCGTGCCAGCAACAACTACGTGGAGAGGCCGGCTGCCTGCTTCCAGCAAGCCCGCTCCAACCCGTCCCTGTCGCAGCCACCGCACAAGCAGGAGTGGCCTCAGGACCGCCTGGTGTCTTCCACCTTCCCGGACCTGCACCGCAGCCACAGCCAGCAGCACCAGATGCCACCCCTGCAGCAACCCATGAGCCATTCCAGCACGGCCAGCTCCGTGTCCCAAAGCACCACCGCCTCCGACCAGCGCCTCCTGAGCAGCCTGACGCCGTCCCACTCGGGCCACTCGCTCATCCGGACGCAGCCCCGGGCCGGCGAGCTGAAGCCGGAGGAGTCTCCGCTGAAGGGGGCGGTGGAGAAGCCCAGCCTGCACGCCGGGCACCTCTTCATCTGCGAGGAGTGCGGGCGGTGCAAGTGCGCCCGCTGCACGGCCGCCCGCAGCCTGCCCTCCTGCTGGCTCTGCAACCAGCGCTGCCTCTGCTCCCCCGAGAGCCTCCTCGACTACGGGACTTGCCTCTGCTGCGTCAAGGGTCTCTTCTACCACTGCTCCACCGACGACGAGGACACCTGCGCCGACGACCCCTGCTCCTGCGGGCCGGGGTCCTGCTGCGCCCGCTGGGCTGCCATGAGCTTCCTCTCCCTCCTCATGCCCTGCCTCTGCTGCTACTTTCCCACCTTGGGGTGCCTCAAACTTTGCCAGCGGGGTTACGACGGCCTGAAACGCCCCGGCTGCCGCTGCCAGACCCACACCAACACGGTGTGCAGAAAGATCTCCTCCTCCAGCGGCACGCCTTTCCCCAAGACGCTGGATAAGCCGGTATGACCCTCCTGGGGAGGAGAAGCAGGCTTGACTCCTCTTCCTCCTCCTCTCCCCTTCATCCCTCTCCTCCTTTGGCTCCCTCCGCTCTGCTGCACTCCCCCTACCCACCGCCTCCTCTTGGGAATGAGACTCAGGGTCCCCCGGCCACCAGGAGCACACAGGCTGTGGCTCTTCCCACGGGAGGAAGAGGTGGCTCCGTGCATCCCAAGCCGGAGTCCTCCAGGAGCCTGGACTCGTTTTCTCCTCCTCTCCTTCCAGCACTTTTCATGGGTGGTCTCCACTTTCTCCCACTGCCCACAGCCCGCTTCCCCAGGTGCTGCAGGGCTCCCTCAGGCAGCAGCAGCTTTCCCTGCCTGCTTGGAAGCCACTGGGAGATGCCAGCCAGCTCTGAAATGAGATGGCATCTCATTTTGTGCTGCCTCCAAGAGGAAGGGAAGGTGTGGGAAGCTTTTGAAACCTTTTGGCTCCCGCCCAGCTGCAGCGAGGGGAAGGTCCCCCCTGGGATTTGATGGAGAGCGAGACGCTGGTTTGAAATAGCCATTCATTCCTCCACGCCTGGAGGTGCAGTGCTGGAGGGGCTGCCTCCAAAGTGCGAACCTGGTGGGGTGGGAACGAGGATGGTGCTCCCCCCAAGCTCTGTCCCATCACTGAGCAGATGCTGCAGCTCCCCTTCTACCCTCACAGGCTTGTCCTTGGGGGTAGGGTGAAGTAGCCATGGGGACAGGAGCTTTGTCCCACCATCCTGTTCCCTAGATCTGCCTTCTGCCTGTCTGGTACCTTCCACCAGCACTGAATTCACTTTAAAAGAGTCCCTAAACCCGACTATCAACAGCCGGCGCTGCTCTCCCTGCCACTTAGCACTGATGAGGGGGGACTCCCCAGCGGGGGGACCCTGCTTTGGGTTGGGGAGAATGGAGAGCAGAAGGGGATGTCCAAAGACGGGAACCTGACCTTGCCTCCCTGCAGAGGTTGCCTTTGAGTCCTCGCCTTGCTTTCCTTTGCCATCAGCGTGCCACACCACCACCAGTGTCACTGCTGAGGGCGTTCTACGACAGCGCTGGCAAACTGGAAATGGGGCTGAAGCGAGCCCTTGGGCTGGGCCATCTGCAGACCAGAAGGAAACCTGAGACAGGGTCAGTGCTCTGTGATTTATGTGCTATGATAAAAAGTCAATCCCATTGCTGCAGCTGGGGGGAGATCCTCCTGGGCCTGGACCCCCTTCTCCGCTTGCATCGGCCATGGGTCGGGGGAGTTTGGAGCTGGGATGCTGTCCCAGCACTCGGCTCTGCCCGCCTGTCCCTCCCTCGGGATGTGTGTGTGCAGAGGGAAGCGAATAGTTCCCCTGGAGAAATATATGCAACGTCTCCCTTGGCTTCCTCCGAGACCCTGCCGTCCAGGGCTTGCCCATTGCATTCACTCAGCCACCTCTTTCCGTAGAGTTCTGTGGATCTATTTTTGTATATATAAATATAACGTTAGGATGGCTAGGACTATTACTAATAATATCCATGATACTGCTGTGAATGGTGCCAGATGCAAGGTTTGGCTTCCTGGTACACTTGCACATGCTGGAAGATGATTTCCAAGTCTGTTTATTGCTAATCCTAGACCTTTAGTTCCTGGGTAGTCGGGAGAGGGGGACAGGGAGGTTTGCAGGCTGCAGAGAGGGGGTAGGATTTAGTGCTGGCTTGCAGCGAGCCAGGAGGTAGGCTTTCATGATGGGATTCATCTTCCCATACATTTGCTATCTAAAATCCGCGTCTGATCCAAGCTCCCTCTGCTGCAGAGAAAAGCAGCTCCAGGGAGTGATTCATCCCCTTGAAAACATTAATTAAATCGTGCTCTGGCGGTGCCCGACTCCCTTGACTCTAAGGGACACAGATGTTGAACTTGTGGCAGGGGGGGTGGATCCCATCCCTGGCGTGAAGCTTGTGCCTGGGGTGTGTTACGGGCACGACTGAGATCCTGACCCTGGTCTCACCTGGAGCCTGAGGGGTGCTGATGGAAGATGTTTCCTCTGGCCAGAGATGGAGAGCCCACCTCCGTGAGCGGTAGGGAATTCAGGGTGGTGCTGGGGCTTGCAGTGAGGATCTCCTGGTGTTCAGAAGGGAGAAGATGATGCCCGTGCAGTTTGCAGGTCCTCCATGGCCAGCCATTTGGGTTTTAAGGCAATAACCTTCTCAGAGAATAGCCGGTAGGTGTCTGTACCACGACAAGACAAGTCCATCTCTGTGGCATTGGTTGTAAAATATTTTGCAAATGTATTTTTCCATATGCCAACAGTTGCTTGGCTCCCTATTTCCAAGCAGTGTTTTGGGGAGAGACTTCCACCAAGAGGCCCCCTTCCTTTTCAACACTCACTTCACTTCTCTATTGGTGCTGATTAAACTTATTCCTCCTAGAAAGTACAAATCTTCTGTAAACCCCCCCCCCCCTAGTGTTTTGTGGGATTGAGGATTTGAACTGTCTCACTTCAATGAGAATGTGAAATAGTTCATTGAAACTTTTAGAAGAAAACTAATGAACAGAATTTTCCAACTTGCTCTACTTTGATTTTTTTTTCCTCCTCCTTTTTAAATGGAGCAGTCTTGTAAATTTAGTTACCACCTCTGTATCTTTGCAATTCATTGCTTCCTCTCCTGATGGTGGAATGACTCAACATGTGAAGCTTCATCATTTTCACGGCCTCCCAAGTCATGCAAGCACGGGGTGACCTCCCCCAGGTGCTGGAGCTGCCGGATGAGGAGATGGCTGTCCAGATACCAGCTCCTCAGCGCCAGTTCGGCTTGGCACCAGCTTGGCAAGGTGGAGCCCGGCACTACAACTGCAGCAAATTTGCCTTCTGCGATTGATAAGAGGCCAGGATGCCTTCTGCTTAATGGGCTTTTTCTGGGTCGGTGCGGAAGTCCCATTTCCCATAGGGAACCTTGCCACAGCCTGGGTGCAGGGCTGAGGAGTCCGGCCAGGTCTCTTGGATGTCTGATCTGCAAGAAATGCCAAGTCAGTGAGATATATCGGATGGAATATGGGGCACGCAGAAGGGTATCGACAGGAAGGGAGCCCCAGGTGGGCACGGAAGGCTGTCAGGCCATTCAGGGCTCGGTTTGGCTGTGTTGAAGGTAAAATGCAGAGCCACATCCAGGTCTTATAGTTGCATGGCCTGGAGATGTTCAGGGCTGTCTGGTCCTACCCTGGTCATGGAGGCTTCATGTGGGGTTACTGCTTCCTGCTCATCTGGAGGGGTCTCGGATAGCTCCCATTACTTGCTCGCAGCAGAAAAGACAGGTTGGGATTTGCCAAAAGCTCTCAGAGGAGGCCAGCTCTGGTTCTTTGAGCTCTTCTGGTGTCAGGACGGCTGTGGGCAGCCTCTGATCATGCTTTTTATTTTTTTTTCCCTTTTTATATTTTTTTATTATTATTATTTTTCCCCCGAGCTTTTCCTAATGTCCTCAGACCAGATCCATCCTGCTCCTTCCCCATCTCTGGCTGCCAGATAGTATGGTTTCCCTTTCGAGAGGACTCCAATTTTGGTTGGAATTGGGAGCCCCTTTCCTGCCCCACCCTGAAATGAGTCAGATAACATCTGCTCCAGATGTTTGTTTGCAGCTGCTTGTCCTGACAGTTTGGGTTTCTCTCTGTCCCGACGTGTCTTTTCTGGTTTTCTTTTTGGAGAGTCACATGTCAAGTCCTCTGCTTTCCCTGCACCCCCCTGACCCGACAAGGATGGATCTGCTTCACAAGAGAGCGTTTCTCCACGCTGTGTGTCTGTGCTGGTCGTGGGCTCCTTTTCCAAGAAACATGTTAAGGCAAATTTAAGGAAAGTGAGACTCAGGTGCCAAAGGAGCAGGAGGCAGGGCAGGAGCTACTGAGCAGGACCTGAGCTCCCCTTGCTCTGCTCTTCCCATCCGGATCTCCAAAGACTCCTGATGGTGCTTGCTCTGTGCCATTCCCCCAGCCCCGCTCCCCTCCTTCAATACTGGTAAATGTATGGACACTGTTGAGGAGAGGTCACTGGGGACTGGGGTGAAGACTCCATCCCATGCCAGCTCTTCCAGCCCTCCTGGTGGAAGGGCAGAGGTGCTCCTTGGGCTGCTGCTCGGGTTGCCACCTACCCCTGAGAAACCTTGGTGCCTCACATCAAAGCAGCAGCCGGCAGCCAAGGATCACCCCCCAAAAATAAAATGATTTGTAGAGTTAGGTTTGGGGGGGGGGGGAAGCTCTTTGGGATTGTATTGTCATATCCCCATAAAATCCTGTTGAGTTGGCTCTTCCCCATCCTCAAGTATGATCCCAAAGACCGGTGGAGAAGTGTCTCCGGCCAAAAGATGCCAAAGCACAAAATTACAGTTTGCGGACAGCTGCTTCAGTGCAATAAAGAGGGATGAGTGGAGGGGCAAGAGGAGCTGCTGCAGGGTTTGTGCGAGTGGGCTGGCCTGGGGGGGGAGCGTGCCATGCCCCAGCCTTATTTCCAGCATCTGCTCTGTTAGGTTGCTCACCCTCTCTGATCCGTGGGTGTTTTGAGCCTGCATTGGGTATTGGAAGGTCCATCTTCTTGTGATCAGCATGTGAGGAAAGTGAAGGATGTACCCCCTACTCCCCACCCCAAAGCTCATTCGTGGTCTTTAGTAGGCTCCAGGTGAGGCTAGCCTCCTCTGGGGAGCCCACGGAGCCCACTCTGCGGAATGCTCACAGCAGCTGCACATTGCTGGTTGGGATCTGAACCAGAGCTGCGCCCTCCTTTGGGCTCAGTATGCTTTGGGGTACTTCTCAGTGAGCATCGGGATCTCTTGCAAGCTCTGTCTCCTTCTAGTAACTGCTCCTTTCCTCCAGAGCGGGAACCTGCCCAGGCGAGGCTTGGTCTGCCTGGGGTGCTTGATGCAGAAGGAAGGCATAATCCAGGGTGCTGAAGGGTGCCCTGCAAGGGCCTGCAGGCAGGAGGGCTGTTTGATGGATGGGGAGAAAACAAATGCCCCTTAAGGGCATGGTGAATGTCCCAGTGCTGAGCCAGGGGAAGCACTGGGCTGTGGGGGCAGAGGGCTCACACTGGGTCTCCGTCCTGCTGCACCTCCCTACAACACCCAAAGGGCCTCAGCAGGACCAAACCCTCCCTGGTGTTGTGTCCCCCCCTGGAGCTGGCAGGGCTGGTCCCTTCCTTCCCTGCCTGGAGCCCTTTTCCCCCTTCCCCTCCCCTTCTCCCCTGCCCATTGTCTCCCAAGGGCTTCCCCAGGCCTTCATGATGCTCAGAGGACAGGCAGCCCCCACCTCCCCAGGGGTCCTCAGCACAAAGTTCTCCTGAGAAGACGGGTCCCCTTGGCTTCAAAGGAGGGTCTCGTACCAAGAACCGAAGCCTCTCCTTCTCTGTTTAACTGGTACAAAGGCATTCTGTACAGTGTATAAAGAGGTCCCTCCCCGGCTGCCTTTATTTGGGTTCCTTTCTATAAGGTATAATACATGTTTATAACCTGATGGCTGTTTTTTGACAATACTCTTGTACCTTTTAAGGGGAATAAAATAAAATAAAATAAAAAAACACAAAGTATTTATTTCAAAAGTTTATTTTAAAGATAAGAAAAAATAACCTATTTATTTTAATGCACCCCCTTCTGTTTGGTTTTCTTCTCTTGCAAAGCTAATAACTGTTACTGAACCACTGCTGAAATGAAAGAGGTAATTCTATGGGTGGCTTCACAAGCCCACTTAGAGCAAATATTCAATAAAAATATATATTAATTTTGAACATGTCTTCTTGTCTTCATGGTGGCCAGGGCATGACTCGGGCTTTGGAAGGGCTCTTAAGAGGTGCTGGCTCTGCATGGGCCCCGCTGGCATGGGATGGGTGGTGGTGGGGATCAGCCTGGGCTCTCCAACATCTCTCCAGGGAGCCCTTCTGCTGCTTAAAAAACCCCTCATGAATCTCAGTGAGTGCTTCCTTGCTGTAAATGGCCCAGATCCTTGAGGCAGAGTGGGTTCCTGGGCAGCAAAAGGAGGGCATGAGGTAAGAAACTGCCAAGATCTGGGAGATTTTGGTCACCACGACACATTTCTAAAGCCTCTTCTGCTGCCAGGAGAGCTGGGGTGGTGCCACAGGGCAGTGGACATCAGCAGGAGGAACTGTGGCTTGTCCATAGCTGTCTCTCCCCACTGGCTGTAGAAGGCACCTTGGCAATGTATTTGGCCCAAGAGGGACTAATCTGTGCCATAGCACCAGCAGCTGCTGGAGCAGACATGTGCCCAGATCTGCCTGCACATTACAGGCCAGTGTTAAATGCATCTGCATGTGCAGAGCCCAGTAACAACTTCTTGGCTCAAGGGTGTCTTCTGTTCACCTGGAGCTCCCCTGCCACACAGATGCTGGATCTTTATTCAGGCACTTCCAGAGCATGAAGACCTTTTGTATAGATTCGGTGGCCAATAAAGCCCATGGGTAGTGGCACTTCCCATAGCCCTATCTGAACTCCTTGGCCTCAGCGCCCACCCCTTGCCCCTGTCTCCTCTTTCACAGGATGTTTTTGCTGAGGTAGACCTGTGTTCAAGACCCCTCTCAACCTTTGTGCTTCACTAAAAGCTTGCATTCTCCAAGCCTCACACCATAAAGCCTTTTCTCAGTCTGTTTCATTGGTTTTAGAGTCCTCTTTGTACCATCTCTGGTGCCAGAGTGTGCTTTCCAAAACATGTGCCAAGGCCTCAGCCACAGCATTCGGGATTTGCTTCAGGGCTTTGGAGGACAGATCTGAGTCCAATCCCTGCTGTGACTCACTCTTCCCCTGCTTCTAAAACAAAAGATGACTTTGGGCCATTTGTCACCCATTGCCTCATTTCATTGACAGAGTCCCTCATTCTTAGACACAGCCAACCAGTTTTGTTCCTAGATGCATAGCTTTTTTTTTAAAATATGCTGGAGCCTTTTTTGGTTTGTGTAGTTCCACCTTCCCAAGCCTAATCTGTCCCTATCAGTTCACCAATCGTACTGGCATCTACATATCTTTATGATCTGTAAATCATAGAGGAAAGTTGAAGGAAAGCTCCAGACCTGAGCCCTAATGCCAGATTAACAGAGAAGCACAGGTCCACAAACTATATGAAAAAGCTAGTAACCGCTTACTTAGACACTTCCCTTCTCTTGCATGGAGAAATTCATGATAGTCCCAGGAATCTCAGAGTCATGGTAACTGGAGAGCAGGGTGATTCTTTGATGTGCACAGTCCTTGTTGCTTTGCACCCCTGTGCAGACCAAGGACCTGTAAGCCCAAGTGCACCGTGGCACACGCTGCCAGGCCCAGTGCCACAGGCTGGCTGGTGGGGCTGTGTGGTAGTGCTGGATCACGGACACGTAGCTGTGCCACCGGGGGGCTGACTCACTCTTGTCGGCTTAGCTGAGAATAATAAACCGCCTTCTCTTGGCTAACATGGCCAGATGGCATCCAGACCTGAGTGGCCCATGCCAGGCGGTCCTAGGCCCATGAAGCCCTCCCCTGGAGGCAGAAGCAGGAGTGGGTTTCCACCCTATTGGCGTTGAAATCTTCCCTTGTCTTCTGAGGGAGCAAAGCTGGCCCGATCTCAAATCTCTCCTGGATATCCAGGCGTGACCCTATGCTCTGCTTGAACTGGAAACCCACCAGAGGCCAGCAGCCCTCCCCAGCCTGGAGAGCAAGGGTAGGTGTCTGCAGGCGAGAGGTTGGCTGTCTAGACAGCGGAAAGAAACAAGCCCTCTTAAGGACTCATTCATCTCTTCCTAAGATGGCTAAATAGGTCAGATGACTCATGCCCTGAAAGTGCCTATTTCTCTTCGCTGACTACAAAAGGGGAAGGAGCTCTCAACAGCCCTCCGTGGCGGACGTCTGGAGGTAGCGGATCTGAACCTGGCTGCTGCTCCTGCGGGTCGGCAGGGGAATTCAGCTGCACCTGCAGATCCTAAACGCTGCCGGTGACTTCATCAGTCAGGGTGAGGAGGAGATGAAGGGATACTTAAATGCCAGCTCTTTTTAACCCTCATGCTGAAAGTGATATGTGTGTAGGAACCTGGGCATACAGAGCTGGATAGGGTGAGATAGAAGGTCAGATCTCATTTCTGGCTGTCACCATGGGCTGTAAGGACCACACAGCAGAAGCTCGGGATGGAGGGTTTTGCAGAATGGCTTCTCCACAGTCACAAACACCTCCTAGGTCTTCCATAGTCATCCTCCATGTAGGGCTGAGGGCAGTTTTGCTCTGTAGACCTCTGGCCACTGCTCTGGCCTGAAGAAGTAAATGCTGCTTGGGTCCGAGCAGATATGAGAGAACAATCTGACAATGCCCCCAGGTCTGCTTTGCCTACAGCTGCCCGGCAAACTCTGGGATATGGGGCTCTGGGAAGATCATGGGGTTGGGATTCACCTGGAGAAGTGAGGGGGCAGCTGAGAACATCTGAAATAGCCCAAACAAGACATAACACCTGCAAAATATTCTCCAATGCAGTGACTGCAGCCCTGAAGATGCAGAGGGGCTTGCTCCCTACAAGCAGGAGGGTCTCCATGTCCCCAGAGACGGCAATGTGCCATGGTCCTTTTGCAAAATGGCCAGTTTGCTTATGAGCACCCCAAAATGCCTGCTGTTTATGGCACTGTCCTAATATCACAGACCCATAGTTTGGCCCTGCAAAACATCACGAGGTTGGCTTAAAAAAATCAAGATGCAGCTCACAGCAGATTCTTGTTTTTCTTTGCTGCTTTTGGAGGCTGACTGAGTCATGCTCACAAGCCTCTTTTGCCAGACACCAGGGCTAGCAGCTTCACTGAAATAATTAAATGAGCACAGAGGTTCTCATAGGAGCCTTGGAGATGGCAGTTCAGCTGGTGTCCCAGATGTGACAGCCTGGGAAGAAGTCACCTGGACACCCCAGACACAGGTCAAAGAGCTCAGGAAACTGCATTGTGTGGGAAGGAGCCCAAACTGGGGGTTGCTGCATGAGTAGCAGTGGAGGTCTCAAACCCTGGCTCATGAGCCAACGCTACTGTGAAGTTCCCCACTGGGGTCTGAAGAAGCAATGCTTTCTCCGGGCCAGTGGACTGGCCATGCCCTCCTCTCTTTCCATGTTTCTGATGCTCGGGAGATTAAGGATATTTCTTCCAGGCATGTTCAGAGCAAAACTGTCTTCCTGAAATGAACCTCAAACTGTAAATTCTCCTGGGCAGATTCTTAAAGGATTTATTTCCTGTACCCACTTCCCCTGTGTCTTGCTGTTATTCGTAAGGACATTTGCATGAAACAGTAGGATCTCTGTCTTTTGATGTGCAATTATCATCTGCAGAAATGACTAATCAATTAAGGACAGTCACTACCAGGCTTTCTATTTATTTCTTTCTCATTGAAACCAGAGTGAATGTGCCCTTTTCACAAGGAAAATGCTGTTTTTTTCCAGCCATCGCTGCTGAAGACTCCCCGACGGATCTGAAAATTACATCATGCCCTTCTTGGTCCCTGCTGCTGTCACCATCCGCGCTGAGCTGGCCATGCTGCTGACAGTGAGCAGGCAGACGAGCAGCCCATGCCACCAGCCCTGCCAGCTCAGCGGTGCCAGAGGGAGTGGGGACATGCCAGGGATGGCTCAGATCGCGCTTGGAGAGCAGCTATGGCAGGTAAAAAGGTGCCCAGTGCCATAAGCAAGCACAAGGATATTTTGTGGTGGTCTGCTGTGAGAACATGCCACGGGTTCAGCTAGAGGAGCAACTAGACCTAAACTCCAGGTCTGGACTTCCCCTGTCATCTGGGAATTTGGATTTGGAGGGCTTTAATCACAAAGCTCTGTTTCAGAAAGCAGGAAGAATCTGTGGCTAGAGGGAGGCTGGTTGGCTTGGCCCTTCCGAACACATCTGGAATGGCATTGGCATCTCCTCCTGCCAGGAGTGTCCCCGTTTCTCTGCATGGCGCTGTGTGTCCCAGCAGTTGTCCGCACCCTGTTTCATGGAGCTAGGGATGGTGTGGGCACGAATGGACATCTGAGCTGGGTTGTAGAGGGATGAGAAGCTGGAGGGGCACAGCATGGTGTTGGTGTCAGTGGGAAGGAGAAAAGGGCTAAAAAGAGAGTCCATGGAAGCAGCAGGATGAGCCCTGAGCCTACTGGCATGAACCACCTTACCCTGAAGCTCTGATGGCTTTGGGGCATTGTTAGGTTAGATCTGCGGGCACACAGTGCTGCCCCAGATAAAGGGGTGACCATGACTGTTGGCCGGGAGAAGTGGGCTCTGCCCTGAGGGCATGGAGGCAGCTTTGAATATATGTGTGCACACGACATGTGGAAACTGAAATGAGGGTCTGAGAGGTCTTGGGTTCCCACCTTCATCCTGACAGCTCTTCCTGAGAGTGTTCCCCATGAAATGGAGAGGAAGACCCCCTCCTGACAGCACAAGTCCCATTGTTGCTTGCACACAAACTTTACTTCTTGCACACAAAACCCTGAGCCAGTCCAGTGTTCAGCAGCTGAGGAGGCAAATGAGTTTCAGAGCAATGAGGCAAGGGACAGAGCATGTCCAGGGGCCTTGCCCTGGCCTCCTGGTCAGTAACAACGGCCAGATGTGCTTGGGGAGGAGGTCTGCAGGAAACGTTTGCAGCTTGAGCATGCTGGCACTGGTGCTTCCCTCGGTTATCGCTGTGATGAGCACCCTGAGGAGCAGAGGGGCGGCTCGCACCCCAAGGACTTGGTTTCTCACCTGGTCACAGCTTTTCTCCAGAAACTCTGTGTGTCCCTGAGAAGGGGCAGGAAGCTGGGGGTGGCCTGGAGGATGAGAACAAGATGAAGCTGAAAGAGAAGCAGAGCTGTTTTGTAACAGTGTCCCCCAGGGAGAGATCACACCACACTGGAGAAGCGCCTCTGGAGAGGTGCGGCAGGCGCGGAGGTGACCAAATGAATTGACACCAGGCAATTCTCACCAGAGCTAATGAGACAAAGTAATTGAAAATAAATGAAGGAACATGACACCTGGCTGGCGGATCAGTTATCTATAGCGTACCTTTCCTGAAATAACTGCCTCCTGAACATCATATGCTGAGGCAAAACCAAGGAGATGCACACATAAAATAGGCCACTCCAGCAGGGACCTGAAGGCCCCTTTATTTTTAATCGAAGCAGTCAGAAGGGTTAATTAGATGGTGTGCAGCAGTGCCCTCTGTCTGGGGTATCAGCTCCGCAAGCCACCCACAGGTACTCTGCACTCAATCAAAAGTATAAAATGTCCCATCGTCCCTGTCCTTGGACAAACTCTTGGCTCACAGTGCCATGCAAAATGGGGAACTCCTGGCTCTCCAGCCTCAGGGAATATCCCCGACACCTTGGGGAGAGTGAGGACGTTTTCACCCATGGGTCTTTGCGTATTTAGGGTAAGGGGGGAGTTCACAACTTTTAGCTCAAAAATGCCCCCTAACTGGCTTAGAGAAACCACTGGCTCCAAACTGAGAGCGTCAAGCAGAAGTGCTGTAATGATGGGACTAAGTGTCCTGCAGAGGTTGGCACGTTCCTCCTGCGGAGAGATGGAAACAAAGGTGAGGAGAAGGGAAGGTCTGCATGGGGCTAGTTTGGGCAATCACAGTAACACCAGGAATTAATCTCATCAGCCAGCAGCCAAAACCATGCCACACAAATCACCCCACTGGCCCTCTCCTCGTGTTGCTGCTCAAGGGTTTGGCTCAGTCCCATCCTGCTCCTCGGGACACCTGTGAAAACAGATGCTCAGCACCCTGGGGAACCAGGAGGTTTAGCAGGATGTGGGTGCTGAATCAGTGGCCCAGGCACTTCATGGCTTGCACAGTGGTGGCCAGTGGCATGGTCATGCTCTGTCCTGCACTTCTTGGAGGTCTGCTCCTTGTGTTGGGAGTAGTTTTCTCCTACCTATGGATGTGACACTGCACATGACCTCTGCCCGAGGCAAGCAGCGTGTTGATGTGTTGCAAATGGGCCAAGACCACCATCAGCCTGGTTCTGCCACATGGTCCCTGGCACCGAATACCATGGGGATGGGACCCACAGCAGCAGACAGAGAAGATGCTGTGCCAAAGGAGAACTTCTGTTATCCCACGCTGTATTACTTGGTAGCTGGCTGTTCCTGGGTGAGTGTCTTTCTCCTAGCCTTAGCTGCTGGGTTTTCCTCTCTGACAAGGTGAGGCTGGATTAAATCTCCCTTTGGGAGCTGTTCCCGCTCTGCTGTCCCATGGAGACACTGCAAACTTTTCCCTCTTCATCTCTTCTTCTAAAAATGAAAGCAAGCAGGGCAAAAAGCAGGCATATATAATTTTATTTGTGCAGAGTCAAAAGAGATGACCAAGAGGCAGGTATGTGCCTGAAAACGGGGTGGCTTTAAAGTGTGGTGGCCCTTGACTTGTGTCCCCTGTGTAGGTGAGGTTCACAAACCCCACACACTGCTCCACACCTGAAATGTGGGGTGCAGGGACAGCTGGACATCCTCAGCATCTTCCTACAGACCCATCCTTTGGGCAGAGGCTTGGCCGTGTTGAGAGGGTGAGCTTTTGGGGGGAGAAACTGGGTGCCTGCTTTGCAATGTCTCCAGGACTCTTCTGTGCAGACCAAGCAATTTTTCATGGGTCCCTTCATTACAAGGGCCATTGAGACTTTGCACCCCCAAAGCATCCTGGCTATCTGAAAAGGGCAGACACAAACAATCCCTTTCTTCCACCAAGATGTGCTGCTGATCTTTCCATTCTAACTTCTCAGGCATCTCGATTTTCAGCGGTTCTCTCTCTCACTTTCATTAAATGAAGCAGAGGAGTCGACAAGCAGCCAGGAGCACTGGTGTCCCAGCTGGGCTAAATTTCATGAAAAGAAAGCAAGAAAGAAAGTGAGACAGAAAGGCTCTCCCTCCCCCTCTAACAACCGCAGTTGAAATCTCGTAATGAAAACATGGCCAACGCTCTGCTCTGCTCTCTGCCTTTTACGGTGCAGGTTGCAAGGTCACAGGGACGCGGTCCCCTGGTATTGATCAGGGCTCTTTTGGGCTGGCATATGGCACCAGGTTTCAAAGGCCGAGCAGCTAAAAAAGAATTAAGTGGGGGCAAAGAGTGGAACGTACCAGATTGAACTTCTGACATGCAGGGGTCAAAGATCACTGGAGATAAAGCGGGTGCTGGAATGGCCTGTGAAATGTCAAAAATAAATAAGTAAGCATTAAAAATCAAATACCCCCCCCCCCCCCCAAGTGCCCAAGCTAAAAGCCTACCATGTTTCAGAGGGAAAGAAATAGGCTGAATGAGACTGAGAATAAATAAAGGGGAAAATGCCCTTTTTTGTACCTGGCATGAGCACAATCATGACTTACCTGGGGTGTGTGCATGTGGGACTTCATGAGACCTGGTATTTTTTCTTTTTTTTTTTTTTTTGGGGGGGGGTGCCATTTTACTAAATGTGCCTCAGCTCCTCAAGCACATGAAAGAAAGGGAAACTTGAGAAAGAAGGGGAAAGAGAGCAAGAAAATGAACGGAGCATCCAGCACCTGTGGATGTGGAGAGGCATCTCTTCTTTACCGGGTGAGAAGAAAGCAGCAGCTTCACCAGTCCAGAGCAGGAGGAGATGGGAGAGGTGGAAGAAGCTAAAGAGGACTGGAAATTCAAGCTTGTGTCAAAGCTTTTTTTCCTCTGCTATGAGCTGCTCTGGCCAAAGGAAGAGGCCAAGGGGCAGAGTACATGGCAAGGGACATGTAAGGAGGTGCTGAGGAGAAACAACCAGGTTCTGCCCCCTTCCATCAGTGGGTCCTTCTTGCATTAGGGAACACCAGGCCTGAAAGCTGGTGAAAAAGTGACCTGTGTGGTTGAGCAGATCAACAGCTTCAGCTATAAAGCTCATGGGATGTGTGTCTGGATTGCATCTTAATTAATCATATAGCCTTGGTAGCACTCCAAGGGTCTCGTGGATGCTTTAAGTCCAAGCTACAGCACAATGAAGATCTTAACTTGATTCAAGCTCCTTCTTCATCTCCCAGTGCAATGCCAGCCTCTATCATCCTCAGAGCCATACTGAAGGTGAAAGATGGGTGGCCTGGAGGAAAAAAAAACATAGAAAGGAATAAGCCTCCCTGTTAATGGACCTACCCAGGACAGTTGTTTCAATTTTTCCCAGTGTTGTGATGCAGCATAGGAAGCCCATGGCAGTTGTGTATCTTTGTCCTCCTTCCTGTCTAGGCCACATAAGACATTAATGAATCATGTGGTGCTTTTATCTCCACCACTCAATCCTTTACTGAAGCCCCCCAAAATTGCTAGTGCTCAGTGCTGACAGCCTGTGGCTCTTTGAACATGTTAGCGAGCTTGTTTTCCCATCTGACTTTTGTTTCCTCCTCCTCTTTTGTTCTTCTGGGGCCTTTCATATCCAGCCAAGGTGCTCTATCTTCTGCTGCAGCTCTGCCTGCGGGGACACGCTCCGTCCTGCTCCTTAAGGCATCTCCTCTGTCTGGCTCCTGATAAAATGAATTGCTCAGCGTGCTGTGCAGCAGGGCCGGGTGTGTTTCCAAACACAGGTGATGCATCCAGGGCCACACAGTTCCACCAAAACACTTCCACTGCGAGCACCAAAGCACCTAGCCTTGAATCTCCAGAATCAATTTTTCCACACTTCCTCTCTGGGCATTTCCAGTTGTGCAGTGAGGAACAAGGATCTCCCATCATGCTGATCTCCTTCCAAATTGCTCATCAGGGCTAAAATCCATCAAACTCCAAGTGGGCTGAAAGGCAGCTCAGCAGCCAAAGAGAGCCTGGAGTGACAGGAAAGTGTCTCCCAGGGACACATCTAGGAGGTTACGTTACATCTACCCTCTCCATTGACCTCGGTGTACCAAGCTGGATAGGCAGAATGGGATTTTGTGCCCTCATATATTGCCTCTACATCTGTGTAGGTGGAATACTCTAAATGGCACATTATCCCTTCCGCTCTGCACTTCCCTCTAGATTCGTACTTCTCATGAATGTTAGAAAATGTTCTCTAGAGCTGCTGTACGATGAGCAATCAATGCTTAAAAATGCTGCCTTTATTTTTTTTTTTTCCTTCCTCATTTTTCTTGGTGAGTTTAGTACCAGATGGTAGACTCCCAGCCCTGAGAATGAATCGACAGCATAACATGACTAGCAGCAGCGAAATCTTCCTTCCTTCTCTTCCACCGCTGAGACTCCAATGGTGCAGAGTGAATAATTTAGCAGCCATCTCTCATTCAGCAAACATTGCCGGTGAGCTGTGTGAAGATGATTTTTATTAACTGGACGGCTGGATGCAATTTTCCAGCAAACCCTGTGTGCAAACAAATTGTAGCTGACTGCTGGGTAAGTGCCAGTGCTTATGACTGTCTCCTGGTACGGAGAGATTAGATGCCCACATCCTGTTACACCATCTCCTCTGCTCGTGAATTATTTCCCAAGCCCACAAGTAACTTTGCTGGTGAACAATCATGGTTTCATATCGGAGGGAGTGTTTTCAGCAAGACACATGTTCGTGATGTTTTTTTGTTCCCTGGGAACACTTGAACAAAATCATGCTGCCCAGCCTGGTCTGTAAAAGCCATTGCGGATACTGCTGATGGGACTCATGGGATCTGACCAAGAAAAACATTTATGAGCCCTTTTGTTTTTTCTCCATTTGTCCGTTTCAGCCTCATTCCAGCATCAGGGTGACTGCGTTAGGGGGTGAGGGTGGCATCTGGTCTCCCTGGGCCCCTTGTCTTCATCTGCCACCGGCAGAAGAAGTCGTGGCCATCCTGTAACTGCAATAGTAGCCAAAGCCGGGCAGGTGCCACCACCCAGGGGCAGGCTGAGCTGGTTGCAGGTGGGTGTTTGGTTTTAACTTGGCTTCTTGCATGCTGACTGTTTCTTGCAACCTGCTGTAGGTCCCAACAGATGACTGCCAGTAGGGATGAAAGAGCCTCATAGCCACTGTCACCACTACAGGCAGATGTGACAGTGGTTTTGAGGTCCTCCAGAGCGGTGCAGCTTTGCAGTGGCAGACCTAGGTGTTTGCTGGGATGTGAATCCTGCAGTGGTCAGGTAAGGAAAAATCTGAATTTGCTGGACAGGTGCCTGGAACATTAGGCTGTTATTGGAAACATGAGGCTTTTATGGTAAGTAATTGTAATGTTATTGGGCGTTTTACTTAAATAGTCTGCCATGCTCCCATATGCTGGCAGCCGATGCTGAGGGGAGAGGTGCGTGCAAGCTGCTTTATAGGGATCAAGAGCCCTGGTGTCTCAAGCTCTGAAATGCCCACTGCTACCCTGCTATGACCTCCCAGGGATGCGGGGCACACATCTTCCATAGGGAGAAAGGAAAGCAACACACTAGGAAGGCAAGCAAGAATCCCAGTTCACCTAAGAAGAGTACTCCTAAAAGACCCAAATGCTGTCTTTCCATGGACATGATGGTCACCACGGAAAGACAAAGCTCTAGTCTGATGTCCCTGTTGGCTTCTCCCTAAGTAACAAGTGACCCTTTTGGCTTTTGCCAATGCAGCACGGGATCCCATGGCCCCAAGCCCCAGCATTTGAAGCCATTTTGTGTTAGAAGAGCACCCAGGAGAGAACAAGCAGAGTTCTGAGATCGGCAGCAATGTACTGCAGGTATAATATAATATTCATCCTCACCTGAACCTAAAGAAGAACAAGAGCATCCCCAGAGCTGGAACCAGCAAGAACAGCTATGGCAACTAGGCCACCCTTGCTTGAAATAGCCCATGGGGAAGGATTAGCATCATTCCCCCTTAGGAGAGTCCCAAAGGTTGAGAGATCTCACTGGGAAACTCTGATATATATAACTATATTTTGTAATATCCAGCCTGTTGATCTATTCCTTGTCACCCTCCATTTCTGACTGTGCTACAGGACCATACGCAGCACCTCGTCACTCGTGGCTGCTCCTGGAGTTATTCACAAGCAATGAGCCATTTCCATGGGCACATTGTCACTGTGCAGCTGCCCACGGAAGTGGGGCTGCCAGCATCTGACAGCCATAAAGAGGCAGGAAAACACCTCTGAGCTCCCCTGAAATCTGATGGAAGGGGAGAGCTTGGCATGGGCTGGATCTGAGACCGAGAGGTGCAAGCGGAAGGGAGCACGCTGCGCTCAGTCTTGGGGTACGGACAAGTGGGGCCCAGGGGCCGCATCCTGGCCCTCCTGCTCCCCTCAGGCTGGGCTTTGCTGCAAATCAGGGCTCAGCTTCAGCATCTTGCTGTCCGAATTTTTCCCTTTGCTGTCTCCCACCTTCCTCCCCATCCTCCTCCTCCTCCCGTTGTCCTGGAAACCAGAGGCCACGATGCCTCGCCCCGGGTGACAGCCCCCTGACAAAGGCGGCTTTCACGGTGCCGGCGGGATGGGGCCATCCCTGTGCCCCTTCCTCCCCTCACAATGCGGGGCGGCGAGTGCTGGGGGTGGCCCGCCACCCCGGGGGACAGCCGGTGGCAGCCAGCCTCCGTGGGTCCTGTCGTCGTCCTCCTCCTTTGCAGGTCAAGGGACAGGGTTCACCGGCTCCCCTGGGTATTGGGGCGGAGGTGGACGAAGAAGAGGGCAAGGGTTCTTTCTTGTCACTCTTGCATGGTAGAGGCCGGGTCAGCCATCCTCAAAACCCCTTGCACACCCTGGTGGGTCCCCAAGTGTCATTCAGCCTGAAGGAAGTTGTCCATCAAAGCCGGGGGAGGCTGTGGGAATACCTGCAGGGCAGGAGGTAGGGCCCGTCTCAGCAAAGCAGCTCGCTCTGCTACTTTTCTCCCACCCGGCACTACCAAAACCAAGGAACTCACTGTTGCAAGCCTGGAAACAATTTCTCCACATCAGGATTTCAGTAAAGTTTGGGGGCTGGAAAAGTTTATTTTAAGGGAAAAATCTGCTCTGCAGACAAAGGTTGGTCTACTTGGTTGCTGCTGTGTGCGTGGCATGCCAGCAAACCTGGTTGCAAGCCGTGGTGGAGATGAGCTCCTGAGTGCTGAGGACCGTTCTTCTGCAGGGGTGTCACGGAGGTAGCTCAGAAAGACTTGGAAGAAATCCCAGCTTCCTCTTGCAGATCATCTTCTTGCCTAAAACAGAAGTAAATCTACCACAAAGTCCCATGCCACATTAAATCTCCCTGCAGATATATCGGAAGAAATGCACGCAGAATGGATCAGACACGTGTCTGCGTCAGGAAATAAATACCAGCAGGTCTGGCCCTAATTTACCTGCTTGGTGTGCATGTGGACTGACGAGGGGACATGGACCCCTGCGCTGCCCGTCCTTTTGCAAGCAGGGAGGACGGGAGCCCCCAGCCCCCTGGGGCATCTTCTGTCCCTTGTGCCTGGGTCTGAGCCCTTTCCAGGAGCTGAGGTACCCCTGGCATAGACTGGTGTGACCTCGGTGGGGACATTTCCAGGGCTGGGGGTTCACGGAGTGCTCTGGGAGCCCCTCTCCTCCCACCACCACCTCTCTGTCACCCGTGCGAGGAGGGGTGAGCGGGCGAGCACCTTCCCCTTGGGCGGCGTTTCTGGGAAGCTGGCAGCGGGTGACAGAGGAAGGAGCCGCGGTGGCTGCAGGCAGGGAGTGCTCCTCGCACCCACCCTCCAGCTCCTTCCTGCCTCTCTAAGCTCCGCTTTCCTGCGGCCGAGCCCAAGCTCTTCTTGTCCTCTGCCGCCCAGAGCCTAAAAATAACTCCCCTACGCAGGTCTGGGGAAGAGCTTCTGGATGGAGTTCAGCCCTGGGGAAATTAAATAAGGAAGAGGCAGGCAGAGCCCCATGGATGGGATGATGCCCGGGAATGCTGTCCCCATCAGGATGGGGAACACGGGGCAGGTTGGACAGGTCTGCCGGGGCTGCACGCACAGCTTGGGGCTCAGCCCCTTGCAGATCACAGGTGGACACATCACAAGGGGTTCTTCAGGTAGGAAGAGGGGATCCATCCCTGGAAGTGTCTTGAAGACATCTGTGCCCACCTGGACCTCATGGGGTACTGCCTTCCCTTGGAGTGAAATTTGGGCCCTGCTGGATGATGGCCTGAATCCTACTGGGATGAAGGGAGCTCAACGGCAATCGAGGCTCTGGGAACCCCCGACTCCGCAACAGGCTTTGCTGTGGGGATTTTTGTCTGCTGAGCTATAGCTTGGCATGAAAAATAAAATGTGCAGAGGCTCCTCCTTGCAGAAACATCTCCCTTATTTCCCTTGGCTTTATCTTGCCATGGAGGCACCTTTCTGCTGGCCTTGAGGGGAGGTCCAGCGGCATGTACAGCATCGGATCTGCCCCACTCTGTGCAGGGTGGCCCAGACAACGTGCCCATCTTCACGAGGGACACTGGCCCGTGGGCTGTCACAAGCCCCTGGCACATCCCATGTCCCACTCCTCCGCCCCCTGATCTTTATATAGCTGAGGCATCCTGTTTGCAGGGCACGCAGGCAGAATTGTCACTCCCTCGCTCTCCCTTTCCCCTCCTGGCTGAGGGCAGGAGGCAGTCAGTGTCCTGGGAAAAGCAAAACTTGAAAGCAAAGCTGGGCTTTTCATTGTCAGGATTTTTTTAATTTTGAATTGTTCTTTTTTTTTTTTTTTTTGATGCGTTTCCTCCGAGTTATTTCCTTTTCACTCGAATGCGGGTTAAAAATATGCTTCCGCTGACATCACCCGCTGTCCCTTTTCGGAAGAGCTCTGCGCTGGTCTCCTGAAAACCCCAGGGCTTTGCATTCCTCCATGGCCATGAGAAACATGCCTGGAATGAGCGGCCGGGGCAGCTGGTGGGGACGGGAAGGACCAGGCAGGGAAATGGGACTCTGGGGCTTTCTGTGTGTGGTTAACGGGGCTTGGAGGCACTGCTGCTCACACAGGGGACATTCGGCCTTGTTGGCTGCCCAGCAGGTGAGGGCAGATTGGGAAAATCCAGCTCTTCTCCCATCCCAAGCTAGGGGTCTGAGGGAGGAAGGGATGAGAGGTCGCATGCTGCCTCATGGAGCAAATGTTGCCGGGGCTCTGCTGAGGTTCTGGACCCAATCAGCCCTGTGTGGGTGCCACAGGACAATCAGATCCTGAGATGTGCATGTTTTGTCACCTCCAGCCCCACCCCATCAGCCATGTGGTCCAAGTGAGGTGGTCAAAGGCTCTTCCAGAGCTGGTGGGCCCAGCACCTGGCTGCCTCACAGATCCAGTCCAGGGCCTCATTCCAAACTCACAGAGCCCCTGCTGCACATCCACAGCCTCTCTGCTGCTCAGGAGACCCTCAGATCCTGCATCCCCTCCATCCATCTACCCCATGGTGGTGGTGGGCATTGCCCAAAGGCCAGACTGATGTGCAGGAGGTCGATGGCTCAGAGGCACGGAGAGATAGACCGAAGGGTTGCTTGAAAAACCCAGACCCAGCTGCAGCTCCATGGGAGAGAAAATGGAGCTGCTCCCTCTCTGGAGCCCACTGGGAATGGGGGGGAGGCTTGAGCATTTCTTCCTCCCTTGCCACACACATGCTGAGAGGTCCCAGGGATCCCGGAGGAAGGGATCTGGCCAGGGGTCCCAGATATTTGTACAGCTGCGGCTTCATGCTGTTTGCTTTTGTGCTGGGTGGCCCTGAACTTCCACAAAATATTTGGCATGGGGGGCAAGGGGTCTGGGCAGCCCTGCCTTGTGCTGCTGGCTTGGATGGGGAGTGAGGGAAGTTGCTGGCCTGGCCTCTGATGGACAAAGTTGCTGAGAAAGGAGTTCTCTCACAGTTTTCCCAGCTGGATGAGCACTTTCGGGAAGTGGGAGGCCAAATGACAATTTTGGAGCTGCTTACTCCAAACAGGCCACTTTGGTGTGACGATCAACTTCAGAGTGGGTTTTGGGAGGAAAAGCTGTCCCAAGAAGAATGTGTCTGGAAAAAGGGGACATGTCCACTGCTCTGAAATGTTTTTAATGATGAGAGAACTGGAGGGGTGGAATAGCTCCAGTTGAAGTGAACACCATTTTCTGATGGAAGTGGTTTTCTTGGGAGCATCGTGGCTGGCATGAGACAGAGCAGGTGCCTAGAAGATGCCACGCTCAGCCTCTTCATGGCCAGATACGTGGAGCCCCTGGCCCTCTCTCTCCTCCCTGCTACGGTCCTTGGCCCTCTCTCTCCTCCCTGCTACGGTCCTTGTCCCTCCAACACTCCTGCCATTCCCTGAGCCACAGGCAGCTCTTCCTTTGCCTCCACCAGAGCTAGGAGATGCATCCCAAAATACCAGGCTGTGAGCCCTGCATCCCCGATGGGTTCTCAGGTACCCGCTGAAACCTGCGGGCACTCGGGCACGGAGACGTGCGGCCACGCCGTGCAGCCGAAGGCATGCTCACCCCCTGTGGCTTTTGCCCCCCGAAATCTGGGGGCAGGGACATTGCTCAGTGCTGCTCCGAGACCCCCGCCCCGATGCAGGCAGCCCCAAGCCCCCGGAGCCGGGGGCCGAGGACAGCGCGGCGCTTGGCAGCCGGGGGAGGACAGACAGGGCAATTGCTCCCTCTTGTGATCCAGCGCACAAATGCAGCAGAACTGTCGGAAACCACGGCGTTAGGGACCAGGCTGCTGCTAGGACAGCCTCTCTCCATCACGAAGCCCACCAGGCGTATTTTGGTCGGGTCAGCTTTAGCCGGGCCGGTTCCTGACCCGTCTCCCCGTGCCACAGAAACCACTGCAAAATTCACGTAGGATGGAGCTCTGCGGGCCTGGGGGGCACCCTCCTGCTTCCCCTTTTCAGCTGGAGCTTCCCTCACTGCAGCTCATGCCCATTGCCCTTTTGCAGCACCGCCTGGGGAGCCTGGGCCCACCTTCTCCACGATGCCCCAGCACAGAGCACTTGGATCCATCCTCCTTTTGGATTTTGTTTCACCAGGGTAAGAAACAGAGCTTGCCCAGCATCTCCATATATAAGAGCTGCTTCATCACCCCGACCATCCTGATGGCCCTCCAAATGCTGGTAGCCTCCAGAGGACAGATGGATGGATGAACAATGGGGGAAGCTGGTCTTTTGGGGAGCAGTTTGGATTTGTGTTGAGACAAATCAACACATGTCCAGAGCCCCTGAGGGAGCACAATAGGCAAGGTGTGTGTGCTGGTGGGAGACCGGGGTGTCCTGACGCAAGCCAGCAAGCAGGGACATGAGAACAGGGAAATTAGAGTGGTGGAGGCTGGTTACAGACCTTGCAGAAGGGCAAGGTCAGGAGGAAGTGCATTGGCACTGGTAATGAAAATAATGATGGTAATCAGCTGGGACAGAGGAAGGAGCAGGAGTTACCAGCCTCCTTGGTCCAACACCAGATGCCTGAACTCAACATGTTGCTATTTTAAATGAGATGAATGGCTTCTGAAAAAGGATGAGATGGGCTCTTCCCCAGCCCATAGCCTGTATCCCCTCGAGCCTGTATCCCTCCTCCCACAGGGCAGGTCATGCTCAGGAAGCAGCATCCCAGGCACTGTGAAGCTTTTTTCAGCCTCCCCTTTTCTGCACCTCCATGGCGTTGTTAGTGGAGAAGGAACTGCTCTGCTCCTCCACTGCCCAGTGCAGTAGGTGGGACAGCGGCCTGCAGGCAGTAGAGGAGCTGGCAGGGACATGGGATGGGGTCTGGGGGCCTGGCATACACCTGCCTTGGTGTACAATGGTGTTTCAGGATGCATAGAGGTGTGGAGCAAAGGCTTGAAGCTGATTTTTGTGTCCCTGGAGAGCTGACTCCCAGAAAACTTCTGCAAGGAGGAGCCGAGGCCGGAGGAGTTGTTGGATGCTTGGGGGCTGCCCTGGCAGGTGCAGCTGCATCTCCCTTTAGGATTTCGCTACCTCCTTCCTCCTGCTGTGGTGTGGAAGAGGCAATTATTGGACACTGACTGCATCTGTCCGTCTCCAGGTTGGTCTTGGGAATGGTCTTGACCGACAATGAGCCTCCTCGGCTTTGCTTTAGGGCTGCCCATTAATGGGAAAGCAGAATATAAAAGGCTGAGAGATGCCCAGGAGCTCTGTGGGAGGACCAGCAGCAATCTGTTGTGTTATAGATCATGCCATTCCCCCTTCGAACATAAAAACAAAAATTAAAACCATTTACGAGAAAAGTCACTTGTAGGTAATTTATGACCCTTGGCTCTGGAGCAGAGGAGTTCAGGGCTGTGGCGCGGAGGGATGTTGCTCTCACCACCTTCCTGACCTATTTTAATTTGGGAAAGGTGTTACCATCCAAATCAGTACACCAATTCCTATATCTCATGCTATTCGGAGGTAAATTTCCCTTCCTCTCCTCGCTCCCCCAGATGGTTGATTGCAAGGTTAATTTAAAAGTCCTGGGTGCCATGGCCGTGACACACAGTCGCGTTAACTTTGATGGGGCTGCTCCATTCTTCAGGACACCTGGAGTCATGATAACTCTTTCTTTTCCCCCAGCCTATTTTGGGGGCTGAGGAGCACACCTGGGGGTACCCACTTGCATGGCCACAGGTGACAGATGCTTCACGTCCTGTCCAGAAATTAAGGGATTGACCTTCATGACCTTAAAGCAGGAGAAAATGAGAAGATGATGTATTCAGAGCTCCCAAGGACCCCAGCACCTGTATGTTGGGTGCACCTGGGGGGATGCACTGGACCCAACTTCCCACCGAGGCTGGATACCCACACAGCTTTGTGTCCACCAGTCCAGCAACATATAGTGTGGGCTAAAATGCTAAAAACCAGATCTCTTCACAGCACAGGGCAACAGGGTGCTGTCACAAGAGCAGGAGCCCTCTCTGGAAACTGCCCGCTCTCTCAGCAGGAGCAAACCTGGCAGTTCAAAAGCAGCCATCGGACTTTAGACTTGTCTGTGCGTTTTTATTTATATATTATTTATTTATTTATTTATTTTCAGGAGAGCGCAAGCAATGTGTTTTCTCCTAGGAAGCGCTGCTGCCTGAAGGGCTGAGTGCGCCCCAGCAGTGACGGGTGTCCCCTGGGAGAGAGCCGCAGAGAGGCAGCAAAGCAGAAAGAGAAGAGACGTGGCGGTGCAGGGGGACGTGGCATGCCTCATGCATCACAGTCTGGGATGTCAACGCTCTCATGGAGATAAATGGCGAGGTGGCCCCAGGAGAACCCGGGAGTCACTTCCACTTAGCGGCCTGCGGCTCTGGCCAGAGACATGTCAGCAGGTTGCAGCTCAGCTCCTCGGGGCAGGGTGAGTCCTTCCCACCCCATAACCTGGCTGTGCAGGCACAGTACATGCCTGGGGCGGTGCCATGGGTTGCAAGAGTCTCACACATGATGTATGGTGACATAGCAGGCCAACAGACCATCTTTGGAAGGGTTTGCTAAGGGCATGGCAGACAGGAGGGTGGCTCTGGTCATCTCCCGGAGACCCTCTTGAGCTCACATGCCTCAAGATGAGGAAAGTACCTCAAATTTTAGTGCATCAGAATAAAAATCCAGAGAGAGCAGGGGAAGATGACAGCCAGGCTGTTAGGACCAGGTTTGTGGTGCTCAGGATGGATGATACACGGAATTGTTTCTCTGTTTTGCTATCAAATGAAATGCATGTGCAGGGAGGGAGAGGAAATGTCAGGGCGTAAGGGGAACACAACGAAGAAGAATGGGGCTTTTAATTGAAAACGAAACGCCCAGGGAAATGTCTTGACAAAGAGACGTGTCAGGCCATGGACGATTTCCCAGGGAAGCTCAGGAGATCCCATGGGGGGCGCTTGAAAACAGACTAGAGAAAATGCTGCGGTTGCAGCATGGCCGGGAGCAGGGGTGCTGGAGAGCGCATGGCCCCTTCCAGCCTCAGTTACTTCTGGTTGCCTCCAGCTGGGCTTTCTATTTGTGTGGTTTTATCACTATTTTAGGTGGTGAAAGACCAGTCTCTTTCATCTTCAGACCAAGCTCAGAGATTCTCCACTTCACAGAGAAACTTGTGAACTTAAGAGCTGCCCAGCCCCCAAGGAGGCGAGTTCTTGATCACGAAGGCGATGAAGGCTGGCCTGGTGGAGGGTCCCCAGGGCACGGGAGATGTCACTTCACCAACCACCTGGGGAAAGGATCCATCCAGATCCTGCCAATGCCTGGGCCAGAGCTGCGTTTAAGGCTTGCATTTCTACGTGTCTCCTTTGATTCGACTAATTGGCCAGCGAGCTGCAGGGAGACCCAAGTGCCGTGTTAAAAGGATGAGATGAAATAAGAGCGCAGAATAAATCATGAGCCAATTTCCAGCATTTTCTTGGCTGAAATGGAATGGCTAATCATTTTGATGGCAGAATTAACATAATTACTCTACCCATTGGCCCAGACCAGGCTGAACAGTGAGAAAAACAGGCTGCTGTTTCAAAAGGAGATGCTTATGGAAGTGATTGAGTGAGACATGGGATTTGGGTCTGGGAAGGGACTATCTTGATTACGGGGAGCCACGAGTGCTGTGCTGATCCTGAGCATGCTGTCTGCTTGGTGCAGTTGCTGCTTCTTAGAAGGAGCCACATGAGCCAGGTTTCACGTGCAGTATTTCCAACTTTAATGCACAAGATTCATGAAGGGATGGCTGAAATTAGAAGGAATTTGAAATAGTGTAATGAAAGAAAGCTTGCAGTGTTATGATAGGTGAGTTAGAGCAACAAGACCTCAGAAGTCCCCTTTCAGTCTTACAGGCTGGTTGGCACCTACACCTCCTGCTTTCACTAATATTTAACTCAATTGTGCTGCAAGAGGGTGCTGTATTTGTTTTCTTCTCTTTTCTGATGTCATGCTCCTATTTGCTTATACTTTTATGCAAAACCATCATGGACCCCATATATAGCATGTAACAATAATAATGATTTTTGGCAAATTAGCAAATTGTTTTTAGGACATTGACTTATCTGATTTGGAAAGGTTCCCATTGCATGAGACTTTGGCTTTTCAATAGGATCCATCTTGGGATCAGTGGCTTGAATTTGACAGCAATAAATCTCACATCCTTCTCACCCAGGTGCCTTGATGTGGATGCTTTGTAAGGAAATCTTAATCCAGATCTTGCATCTTTCCAAATTTTCCACTTCAGCACGTCTCTTGGGTAAGAGCTTTATAGAGCTGTACAATCCTTTAGCTCACACTACAAGACCATGTGCAAAGGTGCAGGGATTTCTGGTTTCATCTTCCTTTCCAAGCAGAGACATCAGGACATTGTGATGGATTCAAGCCCTTCTGCTGCTTCTTTCCTTGCTACTCTGTGGTTATCTAGGGCAGTGAAGCTACAGTCAGCTTTGCCTCGACTCTATAGCCTTACTGCCAAACTAGTCTTAGGGTGGAAGATGTCCTCACTCCTTGGGTGCGTTTGGGAATTTTATGACAGCTCCTGAGATGCTAGGAATTGGTCCACGAGGTCCTGTGCAGCCCTGTGTTTCTCTGATCCTACTGTAATGTTTGAAATTCTTATTCCATTTTGTGAGAAAATAAAATAAATCTGATCAGCAAAGCAGAAACCCTTTCAATGACAATCTGAGCTAAAGTAGTAACAGAGCCTCCAGCCACCCGAGTTTCCTATGAGGTTATCGATTGTAGAACAACATTGTATATTGTGTTAACATCGCTCATAAGGAGGACAATCCTTGTTTACTTGTTTTGTTAACATTGGAAGACTCCAGGGCCTTCCCACACACATTCATTTGCATGTTTCTTCCAATGAAAAGTAATAAAATATTAATATCGTTAAAGGAAGGGGGGCTAGGAAGAGGCCTTGGACTGCTCCTCTAATTGAGTGAGTGGGTGAGCTGCCTGCTCTGCGGAAGAGCGAGGGAGGATGGAGGGCAGGGAGCACACACACACACGTGTTGGACACCCAGCCCTTGAGAACAGGGCCGCAGTGAAGAGGTACATGGCATCCCCCAGCATCTCCCTGCTGTACCCAGTGGCTCGGGGTACCACCAAAGGTTCCCCTCCCCTGAGCCACACGTCGAGGCCGTGGCTGTTGGAGGTGGAGGGAGACACGTGGCAGCGGCTCTCTGGAGCCTTTTGTTCCCTGCTGTTTTCCTTCCCATTGTGTTTCACACCCAGGCTGGCCCCATTTCACACCCTTCAAGGCGTCACCTCGTGTGTGCACCATCACACGGTGCTCACCAGAAGGATCCCTGAGCTGTCCCCGCACGGCACGGGCCCTGCCTGGGGTAGCCCATCTGCCTCTGCTTCCTCGGCGGGGAGCAGAAACACCCTGGACTCCACAAGCTGAAGTCATGGGCTAATCAGGATGTATAGCCAGCCACCGAGGCCATGTATATTTAATGAGCCCTGTTAAAGGATTTTTAGAAGTGCTCTCCCCATGGACGAGACGATGACTTCTTTGTTTATAATTTTTTTCCCCTTTCCTGTTGCCACTAATCACTAACTCTCTGCTCCTTAATGGCACCTTTGGGGAGCTCTGGGGAAGACTTATTTATTTATTTGCTCCAGACTGGAGAAAAGCCCCCTCCCTGCCCGCTGCTGGGCCGGCAGTCACAGCTGGGAGGCAGCTGCGGTGACTGCAGGTCGTGGTGGGACGGGTAGGGTCTGGATCCATCCCCTCTCCATTTGCCAGTCGAGGAAGGCTGAAGCATGGGGCAGAGAAGAAGAGGAGGGGATGAGTGTGGTAAAGAGCAGCTGAGAGCCTCCAAGCCATGAGTGGATGTTTTACATTTATATTTGGTGCCCACGAGGAAGAAATAACGATGCTGAGCGCCGGAGCTGGCCCACCAATTGGGTGGGAGCCCTCCTCTGCTCTGGAAGATCTGAATCTTCCCAAAGTATCCCAGAGCTCCTCCTGTGGGCTGCCTGTCCCATGGACAGTATTCCTTAACCCTGAATCTGAAGCTTTTGGGAAAAGCAAAAATTCAAAGGTTTCAGGTGAGATTTTGCTTTAGCCCAAAGCAGGCTGGGAAGCACACAGGCAGTGCTGGTTATCCCTGATTAATTTAAGTGGGTGCCTCGTGTTGTCTAAACTCACCTGCAGGCAGGCAGGAGGAAGAAGGGTGGCTCCCTAGCTTTTGGGAGTAAATAGCTTTGAACCATCTATCTCTAAGTATTTTTCTTGCTCTTGGTCTCCTGAGGTTGTCTGGACTCACTCCTTTCTAGCAGACCTGAGGACAAGGGACCTGAGAACCAGAAGCAGGATTGGAACCCGGAACCTGCACAGGGTGGAGGAGCCAGATTGTATGCAAAGACCCAGATGACAACCCTGATGTCCTGGGTGACCCTAGATGGATACCTGCTTGTATTATTGAGCTTGTTGGCCCTCTTCTGAAGTGAAAATTGGTTCCAGGAGAAAAGTTTTTTTTTTTTTTTTTTTTCCAAATTATTTATTTATTTATTTATTTATTTATTGAGAGAGAGTGGAAGACAGAAAACTCAGTCTGCTTTCAGAGGGAAGTGTTATATCTTTAATTTTGCTGAGAATAAAAGGATCTGAGAGCTGAAACTTGCTGATGCAGGCTCCCACGCTTGTGTCCCCATTCAGTGCCACAGCATCACTCACAATCTTCCTTCTCGCAGGGCCACGGACACCAATTTGCTCAGGCAGGTCAGGGTCTGGACCTCCCTCTGGCCTCTTGCTGACACTGCCCAGCTCATGGCAGACTCCCCCAGTCCCCGTCTCATGTAATGTATTGCAATTAGAGAAAAGCAGAGCAGGTCCCAGCCCTGTGCTCTTCCCAGCCGAGGCTGCTCCACATCGGGGCTGCTCAGGCTGCTGAGTGGCACAAAACTCCCCTTCCTCCTTGCATCAATTTGCACTTGGTCCAGGCGCTGGCTCTTCCTCCAAGCCAGCCCATAGTGCTTTTTAATTGCACGGAGGAGCCAGCTGAGCTGACGCAGGACTCTCTGGGGCCTGAATCTTTTCCTCCACAGCCCTCTCAGCCACCAGTGGGCCGAGCAGCAGGAAGCCAAGATGGGAACTGAGCTGGGAATGCTCCAGTACCTCTGTGCTTGGAAACTGGTTTTTCAGCCCGTCTCCATCCGTCTAACTGGAACTAGGTTGCCATACTGAGCAGGAAGAAGCTGGGCTGAAGTCACGTTTTTCAGACGCTGTTTCTGGTTGAACTAGTGTGTTTTGCCTGTGTCACCACAACAGCCTTGCAGGCCCTTGGGGACTTGTTCCATGGCACAGTGTAGGATGTAGCACTGGGAAGGCAGCCCCCTGGTGCTGCTGTGAGAGATGTCACAAGGCAAAGAGCTGCTAACCCCAACGTCCTGCACCTCCCTGGCATGCTGCACTTTGACAGGAGGATGTGATCAGCACAAGACAACCCGTTTACACCATCTGAGCAGGGTCTCTTTAGTATTCCTGAAGCCACACCAAGCTTCAGGCCCCAGACTTGTCCCTGGCCAGTGGCAGCTGCTCACAGAAGCCAGGAGATGTTGGTGCATGAACCTGCCACTCACCAAACCTGGAGACATCCAGGAGCCAGGGAACTCCCAGGTTGAGCTTCCAGGATGCTTTCCTACCCTCCCATAGCCCTTTCCTTGAGGAGCTGAGGCTTGGAAGTGATGGGAGAACTTCTTGGTGTACTGGGCTCAAGACCAACGACACGGTGGCAGGAGCCATGACACAACGTGCAGGTACCATGCATTGATGTCCCATTCTCTGTGTGACCTGCCTCATCCAGCGTGATTTCTGTGCATCTGGTGACTGAGCCGTGTCCCAGCCCATCCCAGGGTGAGAAGCCTTGTCTTGCACCCTGGTGACAACCAAGCAGAGGCTTGTGGAGCATGGTCCCGTCCTCTTCCTCTGCTCCCAGGTTAGCACAATGCCATTGCATCCTGCAGACTAAAGGCAGGAAGTATTTCTGTGTATTTTGCCCTAAAGACTGCCTTACTGCCCCAAGGAGGCTGGAGGAATGGCTGCACCTGAGCCCTGACACCCAAGACCCTGCCCCTGTGTGTGCCCAGGCGCGCATGCCATGCACCTAAAGTTCTGCAGCAATGCTAATGACGTGGAGAAAAGCCATTAAAGGAGGAAGAGTTGAGGTTACAGTATTGTGCTGAAAAGTTTATTGCTGCCTGTAGAGACATCAGGTCTGTACTTCCAGGATTACTCAGTGCTTAATGCCGAGCGCCTGCAAATTAGTTTTGCCGGGAAGCCCATTTGGGGTTCTTCCAAAACGGAAAAATTACAGGGCTTCCCTAATAAAAGTGCTCTCCAAAAAAAAGTAAAAAAAAAAAAGAAAAGTTTCTGAAGGCAGCCCAAGCACCCAAATCAAAGCAGCCAATGTGGGAGAAAGGCAGAGCTCTGGAGCCGGGGACCAGTCCTGCTGTCTGAGCTGGGCATGGAGCAGCCTCTGCGGCTGGCACCTGTGGGAAGTGGCATTTGTACCTGCTCCTTTCCTCTACTAGGGTCTCCCAGGACTCAGATATGTAGGGAAAAGACACTACACTAGAATTTGGGTTCACAGCAGGTAGATTTGCTTGGCAAATTCTTTCTATTTTACTGACAGCAGGATACTCAGCTCCGAAGTGTGGTGACTTGCTCATAGCCTTGCTCTCCATCTGCTCTCCACAGTGAGAAGCCAGGTCCTTTGGATCCCAATCTTACCTCCAGGCTGCTGGGCCACTCTTTTCCCAGCAGTTAGGGTACACGTGGGAGCACAATCAGTGCCTGAAATAGAGGCAGACTGGATGGTGTAGGAGCAACGATTTGGGGAAGCGGCAGTATTTCAGCCCCAAGTCAGGCGGTTCGGTGCACTTCTTGCTCCTCTTCTGGCACCTGCCTCCTATCTGAAATCAATGGGAGTAAGGTGCCAAGATGCAAGTTAGACTCTGTGTCTCTTTGCAACTAGTAGATACCATAACTTCACATAGACACTGACTGGAAACCAAGCAGAGTGTGGACCTGAAGTTTTGTGCTGTCCTCTGTAGGTATTTAAACTGCTCATGCCAACAGGAAAGCCTTGAAGCTCTGCCTTGCACAGGCCAGGTATGGTTTGTCTGCCTTTGCCTTCTCCAAGAGTGATGGGGTGGAGGAGTTGGGGGGTACCAGTGCTCCTAGGTGGGGTTCAGTTTGGGTGGCCATGCCAAGAGGTGCTGGGGAATGGCACCGTGGCTCAGCTTGCCTAGGGAGTGAAGACAGGGAGCTTTGCAACAGGGTGATAGTTTGGCTGTTAGTGTCAGGTTTTTGCCAAGAAATCTTGCCGTGGAGCATCTTGTGAGTGAGCCCTGTCCCGGCAGATGGGTGGGATCTGCTGGGTTCAGGCATGTGCTGCCTTTGGCTGTGGGGCTGTGGGGCGGCTGCTCCCCAGCTGTGCGCTGCACTGCAGCTGTTGTTGGCTTCCTTTAGGCAGTGCTGATGCTTGGGTTTAAGAAAGAGGCTGGAGGCTATTCTTGTTTTACAGACAGGTCATGAGATATCCAGAGAATTCTCACTTGTTTTCCATCCCGTTTCAAAATAGTATATATACTTTTTTTTCCTCCAAACAGGCCCGATTGTCTTTGTTTCTGCTTCGATCCTTCATCAACAAGTCATTGCCAAGAAGTGGATTTGCACACATACCATTGCCCGCTGTTGCCAACCTACCTTGCTCTGGAGAGTATCAGAGTACTGCTCATGGCTCTTGAGGAAAAAGCAATCACTGTAACGAGACTTATTGCTTGAGAGTGCTTTGGCCACCCATGTGCAACACAATGACCTCACTGGGACACTTTGGACCCATAGCACGTGTTGGGTTTCCTTTGCAGAAAGTGTTTATCATGGTGCTTTCACTCCTCCTCTCCCTTCCTAAGGTTCCTTCAAGTGTGGCTCCTCCAAGGCTTGCTGGTTTTCAGCCACAACTCTTCCAAAGGGCTTCCAGGGAGGACCTGCCTGGTCACCCCTTGAAACTGCTTGTTCCAGACCTCTCCATTCACCCCACTAATGGACACAAGCAGAAATGGTTTAGGTGAGCTGCAGGAGCTCCAATTGGTCTATTTGAGGACAGGCACCCTCCAAGCTATATCCCTCGACTTGCTGTCCTGAGCACTCGGTGGCCTCATGCATTTGTTGCAGATTACCCATACTCTGAAAAGTTCTGTGGTCTCCTAAAGGGAACCAGATGCCTCCTTTCTCCTAGCCATACACGCATTCCTGAGGCCAGATCCCCATCCAGCACCCAGGGAGCTGTCTCAACAAACAAGGCACCCCAAAGGGCTGTCCTGAACTCACTCCAAAGGTCTTCTGAAGGCACCAGCCCCAGCCAAAGCCCCTTAAGTGTGGGAAGAGCTCACATTCAGAGCCAGGTTTTTCAGGGTGGATGCTCACCTGAAGCTGAGTCTGAACCTTTCCATTAGTTGGTTCCAGCATCAGTAGATGAAAGCAGAAGAGAGAAGTGGCAGTAGAAGATGGGTGGGTGAGATTGCAGGTTGTGGGAAGGCAAGGGGGTTTGGCGAGGGGAAAGAAGAGTATTTTAAAGTCAGGGCACTGTGAATTTCCATGCAAAGACAGAGCATTTGGGAAAATGTCTATGTTCAGGTTTTGCTCTTCCACACTCTGGGTGCTTTGCCCACTGGGGGATCTCGAAGCCTGTCTGTGTCTCCCTCTTTAAAGCCTTTAAATACATTTAATACTTTAAAATATTATTTTCCATTTACAAATCCTGCTGGGGGGAGCCGGGAGAACAGACACTTCGAGCTCCCCAGACGGAGGCTTGGCACACAAATCCATCTGCATGGGGGCAATGCCAGCTTCTCTCCTCACCACAAATCCCTCTCCTGCTGCCCCTGGGGAGCAGCTCCATTCACTCTCTGAGCCACTTGGGCGGTAGGTTCATTAGTGCGCATTAGACAGGTCTCATCCAGGGCTTACAAAGTGAGACAGGAGCTGTGAACACCGGGGAATATGTCCTGGTTTCTGTACCCTTTCCTTCTCTGCAGCTCCTTCCCCAAGGCCATGGTTTCCCAATATGTGCAAGCCATGTTAATTTTTTTTTTGTTAAAAATGTTTAACTTGGGTGCTACTGTTTGGACCCATGGCTTCTTGTCCTGTCCCCCAGGAACTGCTGCCTCTCTTCCTGCAGGAATGCCTTGTGTATTTGAGCATATTAATCCATCTCCTCTCTGGCCCCCCCCCCCCCCCCCCCTTTTTTTTTTGTCCATTGCCCTTTTTTTCTAGACATCTTATCTTCATCTCTACACTATTTGTGGTTGATATGTCTTATTGGAGACAATCCTGCTTCTGCATCCTGGGGTGGTGGTGACAGCTATAGACAGAGCAAGAAGGGAGGTAAGGTCAGTATCCTAGTTTTTGGGGCTATATACTGCCTGGGGAGGGGTTATTATGGTTGATATCCCTGTGAATGTTATGAGGAGTTATTGTGAGGGAGCTTATGGGCAGGCAAAATCAGCTTTGAGAGAAATGAGAGAGAGCAGGGACCTGAAAGAGAGGCTCTAGCAGGAGCAGGACAGGCACGCGGGGAAGGCTGGGCAGGGGATGTCAGCAGGGGCCTCCTCCTCTTTACCATCCAGGGAAAATCTTCTGATAAACAGTGCTGAGGGTTTGTGCAGTTCCCCCACTTCTTCATCTGGTCTATTTGTACCCAAGGAGACTAGCTCAAGCTAGTTCAGGCTCAACAACCCACCCCAACTGCAGAGGGGCTCGGTGTTGCTTCCCACCAGGCTCTGCTCCCCATCTTGCTCCCTGATCCTTCCTCTGCTGAATTCTCTACAGGGAAAGCAGCAAGGTTCAAACTGCTCATGAGCTCAAGTCCAGAGCAGGTTGATGAGGTCGACAATCAATTCCCTTCTGCCCAAAGCCTTGCCTCTGTCTTTGCTCCCTCCCCACTCAGTGGTCCTGGAATAAAGCAAGGACTGGGCTGCTGGCAGCTCATAGCCCTTCAGGAGCTGTTGTGCTGTGTTAGAAAATGCACAGGGGAAGACGATGTTGTCTTTCACAGCTCATGTGTCAGCTCTGCCTTCCTCATGAGCCTTCCAGCCAGCTCTCTGATTAGACTGATGCAAATGAGCTTTTAGCGCTGTTAGCACAGAGACTGGGATTCAGGAGAACAGGATGAAGTACCTAGCCCTGGGATCAAAAGCAGGACTGCTTATTGGCCTCATGACTGCCAAAATGCTGCCATGAGAGAATGGGGAAGGGATTGAGCTTCTCCTTTTTGCTGTTTCTCCCTTGTTTTTAACCAAAAAGCTCCCTTGCCTCTGGGGAAGAAGATCCACTGGTCCCCCATTGGGTCCTGCTGTGCTGACCACAGCAGCAAGGTCTGCAGGCTGCCAAGGCTGAGTAACCCCAATCTATTCATCCATGGCTATCTTCAGTCTGGTTCATGGGGTGCTGCTGTGGGACAAGTTTCTGGTGGACTTATGGAAACCTGCTTCTCGAAAACAGCTTTTTCCACCTGCAAACCAAAGTTCCCATGATGCAGAAGACATCCACGGAGGGAAAAAAAAAAAAGATGAAGAGCATCCAGGCTCATACCATCATTTTTCTAACCAGAACTGCACTTTAAAACCAGGCATTTCCTCTCTCGAGTCAAACACCTGTTTCTGCTAAAAAGCTGCCCACCACTAGTCTCCCTTACTTGAGAGGCTAGTATTTTATTTAGGGCTGATCCATTTTTCTTTTAATTCAGATCAATGCGGGTTAATTGAGAGCAGCTTATTTTTACTTCTCCTGGTCTCTGCCTGCCAAGATCAATACCAGTCATTTCCACTTAAACCATTGTACCTTTACTGGAACTACCAGTGCGCCCGGGCTCTCGGCGCAGCATCTCACGGACGGGCCCCGCAGATGTGGTTCCTCGCGTTATAATTGAAACCAGTCCCTCGTCAGTCTGGCTGCAGCGGCATCCTCGTAATGCTGGGAGGAAATGGAGCCATGCACAGCCCCAACCAGGGGATATATATTACAGTATGAAACATTTGCACGCTAAAAATACTCGGCGAGGGGCAACCGTTCATTGATCTCTCCGGCGCTAATGGGGCCGCAGACATCCCTCTGGCCACCCTTTGCCACTAGATGGGGCGATGCAGCAGCAGCTGCAGCCCCAGAGCTGTGACTTGAGAGGTGGCTTCCCCTTCCCTGTCCCAAAAAACACCAAAAGGGTGGCTTTGCACGGCCCAGGAGAATGAGGAGCCTTGTGTTCCCGGATCCAAGTTTATATATATTTTTTGCAAGGACAGGCTGCGTGCAAATTTCCCTGGGATATCCATGGGAAATGTTGGTGCACGGGTGGTTGGATGTGGCATGGGCACTTTGTGTTTGGGTCTGTGTTTTTGTATGTCCACAGCACAAATCTCCATGGAGGGACTGACAGGGTGAGAGGTGCATCCCAAGGGTCTGCCTCACTCGAGGTGCCCCAGCAGAGTGACAGGCTGTGGCCAGGTTGGTAAATGCTGAATTGTGACACAGGAGAGGAGTTAAATGTTCTGCGTTTTGGTATTTTTGCATAGCCAGACTGCTTCAGATGGAGCCCTGGAAGCTGTGGTTTAATCTGGCCAGCAGCTCAGCACCACATGGCCGTTCACTCACCTGCCCCAGCCCCCCCCCCCAGTGGGATGGGGGAGAGAATTGGGGGGAAAAAAAAAGTAAAAACTTTGGGGTTGAGATAAATACAGCTTAATAGGACATAAAAGTAATAATAATAATAGTAATAATAATAACTTGGGCTGACCGACGCCCATCCCATCCCTGAGCAGTGGTCCAATGTCCCGTCTCCCCACTACACCCCCCAGCCAGTCACCCCTTATTAACCGTTCAGCATAATGTCCTATGGGATGGGATACGCCTTTGGCCAGTTTGGGTCAACTGTCCTGGGTCTGTCTCCTCCCAGATCCTCGTGCACCCCAGCCTGCCTGCTGTCAGGACAGAGTGTGAAGCTGAAAAGTCCTTGGCTTGGTGTAAGCACTGCTCTGCAACAATTAAAACATCAGTGTGTTATCAACATTATTCTCATCCTAAATCCCAAACACAGCAGCATAGCAGCTACTAGGAGGAAAATTAACTCCATCCCAGCTGAACCAGTGTCCACCCCTTATTCAATACCATTTATGTCATGTTCATGTCCCACACCTTCCAATACATTCCAAATAATCACCCCTTTTCATATATGTATGTACAATGTCCGCTGAGTTTGTTTAGTCTTTGACTGACTTTGGGCCCCATCTGTCACAAAAATCTTTCAGGGCAGGTGTGTGGTGTGGGATCGTCACATGCTGAAGCCCGTTCTGGTTCCTTCATATTGCTGTGCTTTTCCAGTTCTATCAAAATTCATTCATCATTATCTGAGTGACTATTACTGTGATACCATTAATTAATAGGACACATAACAATCAAAGTAGTGATGACATACAGTATTATATAGTAATCAACATAATACAATTCAAATCATGGTCTATTCTTACCCAGCACTTAATTCCCTTTAGGTACACATTTGACTTCCCCATTCTTCTACATTTCCCACCAAGTGCACTCAGGTTCCTGGGCAAAAGCAATCCCACCAACGGGTTTGCCTTTGCCTGAGGTAGGAATTGCCCAGACTGTCGTCCCCAGCATGTTTTTTTTTTTTTTTTTTTCAGGGGCTTTATCCCCTTCTGCAGTACATAACAGGTTTGATTGGGCAGGTCCAGCTTGGCTGACAAATCCCCTATAATCCACCAACCACTTGGCTTGCTTGATTGCAGCACATTTCACAATCAAGAATAACCTGTGCTATAGCATCCATGGTCAGGTCCACCCCTCAGTCACGAGCCCATCTGTATGTTGCATCCCGGCCATGATGGCCTGAGGTGTCATGGGCCCACTGAGCTATAAATAATTCACTTTTATGTTGCCAGTCCAGGTCCACCTGAGCCACTTCCATCTTAGCAGCCTGATCTGCCTGCTTGTTGTTTCAATGTTCTTCAGTGGGCACATTCTTGGGCACATGAGCATCTACATGGCATACCTTTACAACCAGGTTCCCCACCCAGGCAGCAATATCTTGCCACAACGCAGCAGCCCAGATGGGTTTGCCCCTGAGCTGCCAGTTGCTCTGCTTCCATTGCTTCAACCATCCCCACAGGGCATTTGCTACCATCTATGAATCAGTATAGAGAACCGGCCACTTTCCTCATTCAGCAGTATCTAAAGCCAGCTGAATGGCTTTCACCTCTGCAAACTGACTCAATTCACCTTCTCCCTCAGCAGCTTCTGCAACTCATCATGTAGGACTGCAAAAAAAAGCAGCCTTCCACCTCCAATGCTTTCCTTCAACACGACAGGGCCCATCAGTGAGTAGGGCATATTGCTTCTCATTTTCTGGTAGCTTGTTGTACAGTGGGGCTTCTTCAGCACAGGCCACCTCCTCCTCTGGGGATATCCCAAAATATTTGCCTTCTGGCCAGTCCACAATCAATTCCAGGATTCCTGGGGTTTCCTATTTGAGGCCACTGAGCAATCAGTGCAACCTGCTTACTCCATGTAGCATCAGTTACATGATGTGTAGAGGGGACCAGTCGGGGTGCCAGGAGGAGCTGTACTTCAGTGCCGACCACTTCCTAAACAGGTTAAACTCCTTCTCATGCTGTCAATCTCTCTTTTTCGGTTGGAGTGTAGCAGGCCTCACATCCTTTGCCTCAAACCCTGTGGGCAGCATGGTGGCCTGGACACAGCAGTTTTTCCATTGTCCCCTGCCCTGTCTGCTCCCACCTTCCTTCTCACCCTGCTGGATCCCTGTGCTACCCACCTCTCTTCTCATTCCATGCTTTTACAGCAGCTGAGCACTCGGTCCTGCTCTAGAGGAGCCCATGGAAGCTTTTTAAGAATTATTTTTGGCATTTCATTAGCTCATACGTTAATGGAGAGCAAAGTCAGATGGACGCAGGGGAGGCAGAGGATCCTCTGTGATGTATAAGTGTTTTAAAGACCCTCTCCTTGCAATCTGCTTACTGGGCTTTAGCTGGTGCTTTGCTTTGTTTTCTGCTCCAGAGGCAATTTGTCTGTCTGTCCAGACAAGGGACTACTCCATGTCTCATCCGCAAGGGGTGCAGGCAGGTGAAGCAGAGGGAGAAGAGGAACCATCAGAGAAACAGAAAAATCATTCCCTCCCTCTCCTTCCCTCACCACTGGCTGTTTTAAGCAGGGCTTTCCAGATCTCCCAGACCAGAGGTGGAGGATAATTCTTGCAGAAGGTGAGAATTACCAGCTTCCTGATGAGCAAACCCACCAGGCTTGCAGAAGCAGGAAGGACACAGCAGTCAGCAAGTCCTGGTCATAAATGTCAGAGGATAATGGCTTTGATCCATACCCCTCAAGCAGAACTGATTTAAAGGGGTCGTTAAAAACTGTTGGTGTCCATAAGGGTGGGACACCAGGGCTCCAGCCTGTGTCTTTTATTCCCTCTGGCTGTATCAGTCAAGGTGATGGACTTGGAGAAGCCATATGTCAGCTAAATGTGTCTCTAATTGATTTGTGGATCTGCATGGAGTGTAAACATTTTACCAGTCAGGGAGCAGCTGATCAGAAAAGGAGGAAAGAGGTTGGTGGGAGGGGAAAGGGTGGGAGAAAGTCTGCTCTGAGGCACCGGGGGAGCCTTGGAGAATGACTTCTGTCTGGAGCCAGCAAACCCCAGTTTGGCCCTGACCCTCCATGGGGTCTCCTGGTAATGGGGTCCCTCCCAGGGCAAAAGTTAACTCCAATTAGAGGATCTGAAGGCAGGGTTTCGCATCCCACGCCTGCCCACAGCAGCCGTGTCAGCTCACGTTATGGAGATGGGCAGGGGAGCAGCTGGGAGCAGCGTGTGGACAATGAGGGCTGTCCTGAGAGCCGTCCTTGTGTCGGGGTGCAGCCCTGTCCCCCCCATCCTCCCTCCCAGTGATGGACAACCAGCCTCTGACTCCTTTGTGCTTGGCTTGTCACATCTCACCTTCACAGAGCATCCCAGACCCTCCATAAAGTCCAAATGGAAGGTCCATGGGACCCTCATCCCACATCCCACAGACCTTTATCCCACATCCCATGGACCTTCATCCCACATCCCATCTTCCTTCAATATGCATTTTAAGTTCCCAAACGTGCGACCCATAACCAGTGTCCATGTTCTCTCCTTGCTGGTGCCCACTTTCCAGCCCTACCTGTGTCCCTGGTGGCACTGAGTGAAGCCTGACGGGACTGCTCTCATCACCAGCAGCAGTGCAGTCACTGCTGAGGCCTTTGGAGCGGAAAGTCAGTGAAAAGGATGATGCTGCCCTGCAAAGCTTATGGACAAGAACCAGAAAATAGGTACAGAGAGCCAGGGGCGGGATTTGAGAAAAGGGATGCGAGGGGGGAACAACAGTAACCTATTAATATAAGTCCTATTAATATAACCTATTATTTTCCTGTGCAGTGGCACTGAGGAACAGAGCAGGACCAAAGGCACCATGTAACCCCACGTGAGAGCCTTGGTGGCATCTGAGACCCACTGGGAAAATCTCTCCTTGGGGTCCCCAGCCCCACCAGCATGGCCCCCAAGATGCCACGCTGTGTTTTCTTTCTCACTTCCCATGTTTTCTCATCTCCCCTCTATTTCTTTTACAGAATTTTGTGAAACATTTTACTGGAATAAAACCTAATGAATTGTGATTCAAAACATGCATCTCTCTTTTTCTTTTTCTTTTTTTCTTTTTCTTTTTCTTTTTCTTTTTCTTTTTCTTTTTCTTTTTCTTTTTCTTTTTCTTTTTCCTTTTCTCTTTCTTTTTCTCTCCAAGACTGTGTCATGCAAAGTTTTGGTTTGACTTGCATTTCATAAAGAGTTTTCAGTTCTGCTCACCCAAACAGAACTGAAACATGTCCATGAAATCCAGGCCAAATTGACAGCAAAGATTTTATGTTAAAAATTGGGAAAATTATTAAGAATAAAGATGGGGAGGGGGGGTCTTTTAAGAGGGGTGGTCTGGTTCTTAATTAGTTTTAAACTGGGAAATGGCAAGCTGAACATCAGTTGTAGTGTAAATAACTGCAAAATGAGGCAGTGCTTTGTTCAGAAGTAAAAATAAGGTAACTCATTTTTTTCCCCCAAATTAATAGAGAAATAAATAAATGAATAAATCCAGCCTACGTATGTATTCAAACTGTTCTTCCCCAACAGGACTCAAAGGTTTTGCTGTGCATGCTTGCACAGGTTAGTCCAGAAGCTGCCTTTTCAAGACGTGCACGAGCTGGGCGCTGCCTCCCTGTCTCAGCATCCCACCGAATTACCCAAGCTCCAGCTCTGCTCTCGCCCCGCTTCCATCCCCACCTTCTGCCTGTGCCCTGTGGCCACCGTCGGCTCTGCCTGACAGCTGACGCCGGCTCCGGTGACCCCACGGGTCCCCGCGCCGCTGCTCGCCCCGCGTCTGGCGCTGGACCCGCACGCGTGCGATGGGTGGGAGCAGCCACTGCCTGCAGCAAAGCAGCCCCACCAAGCCCTTTTCAAGCCCGGGCTGAGCTCACAAGCTGCCGGCTGTCGGGTTTGGGGAGGGGAGAATAGCTCTACACGGTAATTACGGCGAGCTGGAGATTGCCAGCAATATGGTGAGCATGGCAGGTAGCGGCACGGCCCCCGATCCAGGCGGCAGATGGAAATCCGTGCGGTTGAAGCGAACAGGACTGCTGGGTTTAAGTGTGGGGAGGGAGGATTTGGGGATGGGTCGGGATTAAGTGAGAGAAGTCTCCCGTGGGAGATGACCCCGCTCGTCCTCTCTCAGCCACCCGCGCTGATTTTTATTCCAGTCTCACCGAAGCACCCTCCCTGCGGGTCCGGAGGTGAGCATCTCCTGCACATGAGCAGCATGCAGTGCCAGGCGTTGGCTCTCCAGCCGCGTCTGTCTGTCCTTGCAGTGCTGAGACAACCCCCGTGGCTGTTCTGCCTGAGAGCATCACTGCCTGGCGTGGCCCCCTTGCAGTGCCTGGTGCATTTTGCAGAGGGGGCGATGCCTGGAGCCCACCTGCAGTCTCATCATGGCCATGCAGTGGTGGCATGGAACCACGGAGAGCACAAGACATACCAGGAGGTGTCTGCATGGTGTCTGAGAGTCCCAGAAAAATGGAAACACCAAGCCTTTTATGCTCTTTGGGATCTGCATCCTGGCAGAGGCCCATATGAGTTATGCAGGGCTGCTCCTGAGAGTGGTTCCTGTTCCCTTCACATATCTGGTTTCACTGGGACAGGAGAAGGATACTCAGCCCCATGACATGAGGACCTCACAGTTAGCAGGTATGAGTAGGTCTAGGACATCCCTCCTCGCCCCCGGATGGTCAGATGGGTTCTTTCACCATCCAGCATCCTGAAGGCACATCTCACTGAGGATCTGCTGGTCCTCAGCTTTTCCTGGCTAGATGCATTCCTTGGTGGTGCCTATGCACCCAGGGGTGGGGGAAGGATGTAGCAACTGCTGTGCTACAAGCCTTTTCTGAGCCTCTCAGCTCTCCTCCTGGGGAGGACTGAGGAAGACTGTAGGCTGCAGGGAGCAGGATTCATGGTGCTGGCTTCCCCATGGAGGTTAGGATGTCCAGTACCCCAGGGGATGCCAAGGATGTGCCACGTGGCGGGGAGGAAGCCCACCACCCTCCAGCTGGAGAGCGCCAGGGCCACGGCTGGAGGGACATCGCAGCTGCGAGCACCAACCCCTCCCCAAGAAACCAGGCTCTCCTTTCCTCCCCCATAGACATCCATTGGCTGGGCACCAGACCATGCTCGAGGGATGGCCTCGCAGGCGTATCGGGTGGCCGCGGCTCACATTATCGGGCGGCTTCCCCGCTCTGTTCCTGTTCTGTGCCCCTGCCACCAGGCTCGGGTTACCAGGCCGTCACAAAGCACCAGCCATCTATTATTCAGCTGCCGTGTATATGTTGGTGTGCAGAGCTGACCTGCAAGGTGGGCGTCAGTAAGAGCCCACATGGGGGATGATGCTGTAAATCACCCGCTGCCAGCTATATCAGGATGCGAGCAGACGGCTGGCGGAAACCTCCCGGAGGTGCCGGACTCCAGTAATACTTTATATAGCGGGGGCAAAACCCACCGCACCAATTCCCGTCAGAGGGCTGGGTGGTGAGACCACAAAAAAATGGGGAACCTCTCACCCTGTGAGGCGATGGAAGGTGGACCACCAGGTAGATGGGGGCAAGGAGCCGCTCAGTGGGACGAGCCTCAGGGCAGGAGGCTCTGCACAGGGCAGGGTCCAGCTCTGATCACTTCTCCTCCTCCTGATGGAGAAGTGTAGTGAACGGAAAGCACCCCAGACAGAGCAGAAGGAACTCTTTCTGCACGGTACCTGGGGGGAAATACTCCCCTGGGTTGTGCCTCCTGTTGGGAAATGTTTTGGTGTCACTGAACCGGGGAGTGGGAAGGGGTAAATCAGTTTGGGTGAGATTGCAGTTTGGCAACAAGCAGGCAAACAAAAATGAGCAGAGTTAATGGTGATGAAGATCTGGTTTATTACAATTAGAATACAATGATTTGATTTCCTGTTTCCCAAACAACTTTTTTCCAGTTCATTATTAACTTTTAAATTTTTCTTCCCTTTTTATTAAGACAGGTAAAAACATAATGTCACCAAACTGAAATACCCCATTTAACCAAAACACCAAGCCATTCTCCCCTCCTTCCTCTCTCCAAAGACTGTCTTTTACAAGAAGATCCAGTCTCTGTTCTCCATCAAACAGAAATACAAACTCCTGCATGTCTCTATTTTCCTCACAAATGCACCTGTAGAATTAGCAGTCCCAAATATCGACAATATAAGAAGCACCAGATGCCCATGCAGGAGAGGGTCCCCAGCAGCCCTGCCAATGGAAAATCATCTCATAGCTTCCCCAAATCCCCAGGGCCACTCCAGTTTACCTGGATGCAAGTCCAGGCCTTGCAGGGAGAGAGGCTGGACCTCGGGGCTGGCAGGTGGTGGTGGGCAGAGGGGTTAAGATCAGGCCCCCATCGGGAAGGCACAGCCCCACACCTCCTGCTCCCACTCACCTTGTGAGCCCGAGGAGCACAAGGCTCAGTCACCACCAAGCCGTCCTCTCCCTTCTGCCTCCTGCTCCGAGGTTCATTTTCCACTTGGAGCTGTGCTCGCAGGACTGAGTTGTCCACTCCACGCCGTGCTGCTCGCCTTCCCTGCCCGAGGCTCGCCTGCCCTGCATTTTATTTCTCAATGGACAAGCTTAACAGAGATGTCTTGGGTTTTTAAAAATAGTTAATATTTAAATATTAATTGAGCCATTAATTACATCTGAGCCCCAGAACAAAACAGCTGTGAATAATTAATGAGAGGGCCTATGGTAAATGCCTCGAATAATTCACAAAGCAACAGAACCAGGTATTTTCAGAGCATTCAATGAGAGGAGAAGCAGGGGAGAGGGGAGGCAAGCAAAGGCCAGGGGGATGAGGGAAGGGGCTAAGAGGAGAAATGAAGCCTCACGGACTGCTTGATGCTGTTCTTCCGAGGATTTCTCAGCATTATTCACCTCTGTGACATCCAGCTGCCAGGGAGGGGGTTTCCTCTGTGTTTCTAGTGGGGAAACTGAGTCACGGGGAGACGGGGTCTCCCCCAAAAGCAGATGTCAGAAGACCAGCAGGACTCCAGGCATGCTCTCCTAGAGCTGTGTCTCAGGGTTTGGGCTGTAGCTGGTGAGGTCTTTGAGGCAGAGATGTTTCACCTCCTGCAGCCGTCTACAAGCCCCACATCTCGGAGGTGATCGCTGCACCTCCCTCTGTGGCTGCCGGAGAGGGGATTTGTCACAGCTCCCTGCGGCTGATTGACAACCATTAAATGAGCGTGGGTTGCCATTCTCCTCAAAGGCCCAATAGATACATGACACACACCCCACTGTTACCAAAACAGCTTCCCTTTGCAAGAGATGAAAATGATACAACACACCATGTGCTTGAAAACGGTGACCCTCCCGACCATATTAACAACCGTGTAATCAGCAAGCATCAGGGCCTTCCTAATGAAGTGATGCTGTTCTCCCCAAGCCACATCAAGTGTTCACTAAATGTGCCTTTGTTCCTCTTAACAGATGAAAAATTCAGTCCTCTTCCTTAGCTTATTGACCTCCTGCAAATACAGGAGGGACAGAAGCTGGTGGCTTTCTGGCTCTGATAGTACAATTTTCTCAACTTAAAGTTAGGTAGAGAATAACAAAACGTATTGGAATAATTCTTATCAATGCCTACTCCTCTATCTGTGCAGATGTAGCATTTATAAATTAACCAAAAACACTTGCAAATCTGCATAACCAGTTCCCCATGTTTCTAATGCTTTCAATTTATCCTAATAGACATTTAATGAATACTTTATAAAGCCTTAGATGGGGTATTTTAAAATCAATGGTGCTATTTTATTGCTGTTTGTATTATCTTTATTTGGATGGTGTCGTAGCACTCTGATGCCCATCGATTCCAGGCCTTGATCAATGAAAGAAGGTTTTGGTTAAATGCATTGAGATGCAAAAAGAGATGCTGGATCTGGGGGTAAAGGGCTCTTTCATAGGTGAGGGAAGGCTGAATTCATGCTTGTGGCTCAGAGTAAGGGGAGTGCAAGATAACCCTGGCTGGTGTCCTTGCATGGAACTCCTCTTACCTTGTGGCTTCTCCAACCTTAGGGGTAACAACAACAAATTGTTTTCAGAGCAGCTCTGCTAGGGACCAGGCAGTCAGCAGGTCTGTGCCCCTTCTTTTGCTCAGGCTAACCCAGTCCCAGGCTGCTTGGGTGTTTTAGCCCCGTTCACGTCATGGGCATTCTCCTAAATACCTCTGAAAGCCTCGTGCTAGTGCTAGATCAGCAGCACTTACGTGTTGTGGCGACTGTGCCCAGATCTGATGGATAGATATGAAGCCTGACAGCTTCTCCCATCAGTATCAGCTCATTCAGCTCTGCATCTATCGATTTCCCTTTTCTGTCTCTGGTTCCCTCCAGCCTGGCCAAGTGCAGGTGAAACCCATAAAGAAATGGATGAGGTCCGTGGGAACAGCAGTGCTTTGGGGCTGGATTTTGGGGAAGAGCTGCCTGAACTAGGAGACATCCTGGAGATTTTTCCTTGGATTTGAAAGCAAAACCAGGGGGAAAAAAAAGCAGGGATTTTTTCCCCTGTCTGGAGATGACTGCAAATTTCACTCATTTTTTCACACTGGGAAGTTGTTGAATGAAATGTGACTGTTGATTGCATGATTTACTCTGAATTTCTAAAGAATGGGAACTTGCAGTGTTTAAAGCTCTGTTGTAAAAGGTTCGTGCAGCTTTGCTGTTCAACCCATTGTATCATTCATGCAACAACTGAGAGCCCTTACTACCTTTTCCCGGAAACTTAGGAAGTACCCTGAAAGGAAGTACTCTGAATGGTTTTTCAGCAGCAGAAATTTGAATTAAAGTCTAGGATTCAGGTCTCAGGAACAAAATCAGATCTCCTCTAGATCCTATGCGGTTCTCCTTGGCTATTCTGGGAACAGAGGATCTCAGTGTAAGGTCAGTGCAAAAAAACACATAGCTTTAGGGATCTGGATGTTTGGTTTCCCTCCCACTATGGCAGGAAAGTTTCCCTGAGGATGTGTCTTGTATCCATCCTCTCCATGCCTTGCACCAGGGGCTTCTGGTGCCAGCTGAAGGACTTGTGGTTTATTTGTAATTTATTCCACCAGTGTCGTTCCCCTGCTGGAGCTGCTGGACTGGGGGTTAATGACCACAAGAAATACCTGTTACAACAAACCGGGGAAGGGGCTTGGCTTGGCACCAGCAACTGTCCAACACAAATGCTACCAGGAAGCTCCTTTTTGAGCCGGAAAGGTCTGGAGCACCCCACCACAACCTGGCATGCCCAGAAATGTGCACCGGTCTTTGGGGTAACCTTGTGGCTCCAAGGAGAGCTGGGAGTGCTGGTGCATGCTGGAAGCAGCTTTCAGCCTTTCCATGGACCTGCAATAACTGGGGAAAAGCTTGGGTATTTCCCCAGGTTCGGCTCCAGCCATGACGATCTGGAGAGTTTATTCCCTTTGGTACACGGCAGACCCACTAGTGTGGTACTAGATGGTGTCATCTAGAGAAAAATAAACAAACAAATAAATCATCTTTAAGGAGCTGGTAACTCCAGAATGAATAGGAATGCACTTTCCCCGGAAATCTGCCTTATTTTGCATCAGTCACTTAAAAATTCATGAGCATAAAGAGTGAAGCTGAGATATCTTAACCACTGGACTCGTCATGACCACCCCATTTACTCAGTGTGTACTGGAGTGCTCCTGTCCGAGTGGGAGAGGTTTCAGAGGTACAGGGAGCTCTGAGTCCCAGCACAGCCCGCGGGCAGGATTCAGCTCCAGCTCGAGTGACCTGAGTTTCAATCCCTTCAGGGAGAGATGGGAATTGTGCCCCAGGCTTCCCCTGGGATAACAAAGCTTTCCATCAGGAAAAGACCATATTTTCTCAGTGTTGCCCTGGCGAGCAGCACACACCAGCATCCTCCCATCCATCCCCACTCCCGTGCTTTGTGACACTCATCTGCTTCGCTTGGACATGCTGGCTGCTTGACCTGGGAGGGTTTTAATAAGAAAATCCCAAGTCAAACCACTTCTGAAATTTCCCTTCTGCTCTCCAGCCCCAATCTCTCAGTTCAGCCAAGCAGCCACTGCCTGCAGAGCCCTGCCATCACGGCAGGGCTGCGGCTCAGCTGCACCCCTCCTGCTAATGCATTGCTGAGGGCATTAACGAGGGCCCCCAGGCTTCAGTTCACAGCAGGTCCTGCCCATTGCACGCTTGCTGGGCAAGGCCAGAGCTCACCCCAGGCTTGGCGTGAGCCCTCCCTGACCTGTGGGCAGCAGCTTCTCCACCTAACAGCCTGCTGCTGAGCTCCTCGCTAGCTTGTGCACCTCCAGGTTGGTCCACAGGATGAACCCCGTCCCATTTCTGAGACTTCTGCTCCTCCTCGTAGGCTCTTGGGTTGCTGATGCTCTTTGGGAGCACACAGACTCCAAGGGATGGACCTCTCAGAGCAGAAAGCTGACCTGCCCAGATAATATCCTGCTGTTCCTGTGCAACCCTTCCCCTTCCAGCCCTCTGGACCAGGGACATCTGAGAATTTGGGGATTCAAAGATCAGCCTCTCTCTCCTTCACCCTTCATCTCCGAAGTGCCTGCGGGGCACAGACTGGGTTAATCTGCTGGCTGCTAATCTCCCCAGGGGCAGGGGATAAGGAAAGGGACAATGTGGGGAGGGTCTGTGGGGCAGCCCATGGCCTGGAGGGTTTTTAACCCTTCTCTTCCCTGAGCATCCCGGGTCCTCCTTGGAAGAATGCTGCCTGTCAGAAAGGACAATAAAGATTTGTGGACAAAGGTCAAATAAACCATCCCACTACAACATTTCCCCCATTGTTGCCCTCCTCCTTCTCTCTGAAAAACACTCTCTACTGTAGGACTTGCCTGACACCTTCCTCTCCTACAACTGCAGAAGGTCTCAGTAGAACAGAGCCTCGTTTAAGCTCCTAATTGCTCTAGCCAATCTGGGTTGGAAGTTAGAAATCTCCATCTCTGATGTGTGTCCTAGCCTACGAGCCTACCACTGTGGTGGAGAAGACCACGGACACTTGGTGTGAGACTTTTGGTTACTCTCGTGTTGTTGCCAAACAGGACAGCTAAAAAGCAACTTGTATTTTATGGTGCAAGGGCTGAGCCCATTTCAGTGGGTTTTCTTCCCAACTGCATTGCTTTGCAGCTGGCCTCACATGGCGCATGAGCTCCTCCAGGCAATCCCAGGGATGAGATGTTCCTGCTCCAGGTCATAGGACAGCACCGAGCAGCCATCCTTGGGCCATTCACCTGACCAATAGAGGATGACCACAGTTGGGGAGGAAAAGTGCTGGGCTCTTGGGGACGGTACTGGTGATATCTGGGTGCACTGTGGATGTTTCTGTGACCGACAGGAGATGCTCATTTATTCAGGTGAGCATTTTTGCCTGCGGGTCTCCCAGCAGCAAAGCACTTTTCTCAAGTGGCTTTGACACTTGGAATTGCTCCTTGAGTTGTGCTTGCTAATTGCCCTTCCCTGCTGTGGAAGGGTCAGGATTCAAGATGCTCGTGTGATCAGCGGGGCTGTCTCCGCTTCCTCCAGACCTCACTGCGACGAGACCCGCTGGCATCAGAGGGTTTTGGCTTCAGCCCAGGCTGGGGCTCCTGCTAGTGATGCTGGCTGGAGGCATCTTATGCATTGCAGCCCATGGTGTGGGGGTGAATGGAAAACCAGTCATTCCTATTACAGGTGGTCCCAACAATGCTGGTGATGTTCTGGCACTAGGCAGCAACCCCTGGCTATGTTCACAACGTCAAGGATAGAGTATGGGTGAAGTGAGCTGGGGGACAGATGCAGAGTGGTGGGATTTGTAATCAAAGCTGCAGAGAAACGGTTGTCCACCTGCCAGAACACAGCCTGATTGCCTTCACTTAACTCTGTTTCGATGAGATGACCTCCTTGTGCACTGAGTTTCCATCCCATGAATGTAAAAGTGCTGTAGAAACTGGGGACTTTGTCCAAACTGGCCTGAACCCAGGAGTGTCCACCAGGGCTGTGGACCTGGATGTGCTCTGAAGTCACAGCACAGGCAGCTTTCACGCTGCCAGGAGCAAAACGCTGCAGCAAAATCAGAACAAGTACAAGCAAAAACCTCTGGATGAGTCTTTGCTGGCCCAAAATGCTGCCTTGAATGCTGACATGTCCTGGTTGGATGCTTTTCTTGATAGCACATGTTGATGTTTTACATTTCACAACATCTGCTTGAAATGAAGCCTGCTGCTTCTGCTCATAGAAGTATTTCCAGTAGTTAGAAAAAAAAAAAAAAAAAATCCAAATGGAGGTGGTGAGTCTCTAAATTATCTAATAAGCTTAATATCAAGACCTGATGATTGATGTTAAAGATGTGTGTGTGAGGCTGAGATATTCAGTTCATGAGAAGGGGCTGGGTGATAATGAGCACCAGAGCAATGAGTATCACTCATGCAAACATTTTTCCTCAGATCAGATTGTGAGGTGCAGTGAATAATAGTATAATTAAAGCTACTCAGGAAACCCAAATAGTTTTTATTTTGGCTAGATAATCACAAATTTATATTTCCCCACTAATTATAATTTAAATCACAAACAATTTCAGAAGAAAGCTAACAGGGAGTGAGAAAATAAAAAGTGTAGGCTGGAGGTGAAAAATTTTAGGTTTGAGGTTCTTTTCCAGTAAAGAATCCTTTAAGGAAACAGAATGCCTCCCACAAACACTATTGTTTGATCAAAAGGGTGCTTTCATGAAAACAAAAGCATTAGTGGAAATTTTTGATTTCTCCCTTACATAATTTCTTCCGGGGTTCAATTTGGAAAGTCAGATTTCTAGATGGAGGACTGGGGACATTTTGGGAGGATGAGGGACATCTGCTCATAGCTGGGGCTGGAGCCCTGATGCCAGGCACCAGGTCTTGAGCCCTGGCTGGGAGCTTTCTGAACAGGATCCAAGCCACAAAATGTGCAGAGGGGGCACCGCACCTCGGGGTGCCTCCAGGTCTGTGCCGGCCAGTTAAACCCAGCAGAACACCCTTGTATGCCAGGGAGGTTCTTGTACATGGGGGATGCTCTCGAACAGGGGATGCTCTTGTATCAAGAGATGCACCCCATGGGGCTGGCCCTGGGGGCGCACCGGTGGCGCCTCACATGCACCACAGCTAAAATGCTCTGATTTAAACCCGCCAGCCCTGCTCCCTTTTCCACATCCCAGGGCTGCGGCTGGAGGAGGCTGCTGCCGGGTCCCCCCTCCCCTTCCCCCTCCCCTTCCCCCCGGCCCCCTCCTCCTTCTCCCAGGAGCCCTGCCAGCCCCGGCTCCTCCAGGGGTAATTGAAGCAGCACGTAGAGCATATGGCCAGGCAGGGATCCCTGCTGGTGCACCAGCTGTGAGCTGGGTGCTGGCAGAGAGCAGGCGGTGGGGGCTCCGTCTCCCTGTCTGGCTGCCTCCCCTTTCCCCAACAGTTGTTCAAATGGTGTGCTTTTGGGGTCTCACTGGCTGTCTGGGTGTGCAGGGGGGCAGCGGCCCAGGTTTCAGGCTGAGTGTCCCTGCATTGCTCTCTCCCCAGGCCCCTTTGTCAGTATTGCCCCCTCGCCCCCCATCACAGCTGCTCTGCCCCCCCATCCAGCTCTGCTGTGGGACTCAGGGTGCTGTGGGGCAGCCTGTTGGTCTGATGGGGCAGCTGCAGCGTCTCGGGACAGGACGTGGGGTGGCACTGAGCTGCATGGGGGATGTGCCCCCCTGCCGTGGATGATCCTGCTGCTGCAGCTCAGGCCACATGGGCAGAGGTGGTGGCCCCCCATGAAGTGCTTTCACGCCATATAGAAGAGGTCGTGTGAGATGTCCAAAGTCCTCTGCATCCCTCCTCACGTCAGCTTGACCAAGCCACAGGGTGGACAAATAGCCTTTGGTCTTCGAGGCTTCTCCCCTGCATTAGGGAAGGACCTGTGGAAGGCGAGGAGACAACAGCAGGTCTGGGGGGTGTGCACAGCCGCTCCTGTCCCTCCAGGTAAAATACTGCCAGGTAAAGGGGAATTCTGCTTATGTCCCCTGCCTACGTGGGCCATTAATTCTGCTTCGTCTTCCTGGGGAGAGGTGATGCTTGGTTCCCCCAGGCAGAGATGTCTTTCCAGCTCCTGTTCCTCCTGTCTCCTCCTGTCCCACAGGACTGAGGACAGAAGAAGCTGGGTGTTCTCTCTTATTTTCAAATGCCTTAACCTGGGAAGGATGCTTCACCACCTCCATTCTCACTCCACAACAATTTGGGCAGCAACGAAGCCCTATACCTGAGTACCTGTGATATATACTCACTAGTTTGTGCTGCTGTGGCCATGTGGACTATGAGATGAAAGTGAGAGGTCCAAGATGTTTGGGAACCAACCCTGGACCACCTGGACAACATAACTGTGATTTCCTCCAAGGTGGAAGCACGCAGGATGGGATATCTCCAGCTGTCAGGACCAGCTCCCTATGTCCTGGCAAGCCTGAGGAGGTGAAAAAGGCTCTACTTTCTCCAGCACCAGTCAAGCCCACCTTTGAGGATGATGGCAGAGCTTCTCCCTCTGGATGTAAGGACAATGTCCCAGCCCACAGCTGGGCTCCCAGATGGTTCCCCATGTGGGGGTGGGGGCATGGGGAGACTTTATTGAAAGGGAAGGGGCTTCATTTGGACCAATTATTCTCAAACTGAGGTGGAGGAAGCCGTCATTTCAGCATTTCCTTTTTTTTCCCCTCCTTTAACATTTGTTGTGTGTGTTTTTTTAACGCTCTGGCAGTGGCTGAATATCACACAAGTGCCCTGTCAAGAGATATATTCAATAAACACTTGACACCCAAGCTCAGGAATACATGGCCCGTGGCAAACATGAATTATTCAAATGGAAATCAAGATAATTTTGCTTCTAACTCAGAAAACCAAGACTATTTCTTTCCTTCCGTATTTTTCTTCTCTTCCTCTCCCCATTTCACTCATGTTCTTTCTTTCTTTTTCTTTTTTCTTTTTTCGTTCTTTTTTTTTTTTTCACTCCTTTCTTCATTTTTCTTTTTCCCTCTCTCTCTTGCTGGAAATCCTAAGCGCATGAATTTCTAGGGAAAGTCCCTTCACTGAATAAAGCAGGGTGTGGCCCAGAAGGAACCTCCTTTGGATAAGGAGACAGCCTGCAGGTTTGATCGCTTTGGCTGCTATATCCCTTGTGTCTCAAGAGCAGTGTGACCCTGTGGCTGGGTGCTGTGCCAGTGCTGTTGCAGCTAGGTGTTGGAACATCCAGCCAAAACCTCACCTCTAACTTAAAACTTGTTTGAAAGAAGCAAGATGTCACAAAAGGCCTTTGGGATGTCTTTCCTGTATGACTGAGCCTTTCCTCTCTTTGACCATGTCTCCTGCCAGCTGTGGAAGTTGGTAAGGATTGTGTGATTGTGCATGAGGGGTCCAGGATGCTGGGGTTGTATGGACCTGAGTTGAGAACACAGGGCTGGGGATCAGCAGGAGGACCTTTATTCAAACAGCCGACCAAGCTGAGGAGCTGTAAGAAGAAGAACCAGGGTGTAAAGTAGAAATGGGAGTGAGGCCCAAGCTCTGTTCCTATCTCTGTTTGTGGTTTCCTTTCCTCTTCCCTCTTAGAAATGTGGTCTCTAGCTGATCAGTGCTAGGCAGTACTAAAGGCATTGACTCATGGCAGCTTTCCCTAGCTGGGGACTGAAGGGGAGAGAAGCCCTGTAGTTTGCTGATAAGAGCCAGAGGTGGCCTTAGGAAGACTTTACAAAAGAAATGCCCTGACCAGGGCTGTGGGCAGCAAAGGTGGTGATGTCCTGTTTCCTCTTTCCATCGGGAAATCTCTTTCTAACCCACCAGCCATGGGTTCCTCTTCCACAGACTGATTGAGTTTTGGCCTCTGCTGATTAATGGCATTGTGCTGGCAAGTGCAGAGATCCTCCATAGAATCGTGACACAAAAAAGCACTTTGAAGAGTTTGTCACTGCACTGAAACACACTGGCTTTGACATGGTGCTTTGGCTACAAAGAACTACAACACACTTGAGCCCTCCAGGCACGCAAAGGGCTGTTGCAAGAGGCATTTCTGGGCTATTACTGGCTTTGGGGTGGAAGACACGGGGTGTGCAAACACATGTAGCAGTGCTGTTCCCAGCAGTATCTGCAGTGCTTTAGGAGCCACGGGGCTGCAGGAAGGCTCAACGGAGCAGCCCATGGGGTCTCAGCAGTCCCCAAGGACCAGTGGAGCACCAAAGACTCACTACGCCTTCCACGACTGCTTTCCTCTGGTCAAAGCTGTTAACTATTTCACAGCTCCTCTTCCTCCCCTCATTGACACCACCCCTCCTGGGTGTCAGTGGGCTCTGGCCAGCTCCATCCTTCCTTCCTCTACCTTTCTCCATCTCTGCTGGCAGTGCTGGAGTTTCCCTCTGGCCGTGAATGGCCGTGGTTACTTGTGAGGTTGGGACTGGCTGTCAGCCAGTCACAGCCAGCAGCGGGGATCTAAAAGCCCCGGCGCCAGCCATGTAAGAGGAAGGAGAATATAGGTCATCAGTGACATCATCTCTCGGAAAGGTGGGGGGGCTGAGAGGAGAGGGGGAAGCAATCGTTTAAATTTGGAGAGGAGCTAACTGGAAATTTGGGCCATCAGGAGAATAATGGGCCGAGAGGAAGAGCTGGGGATATTAATAGAGCTGGTTTCTGTAAGAGCTGGAGCGAGCAGCGAGGATGGAGAACCACAGCGAGCCTTCGTGTCGGCGCTGGAGCTGCCTGGGAGTCCCCAGGGGGCTGGGAGCATCAGCCCGGATTCCTGCATGGCCATGCTGTGCCAAATCTCGTCTGTGGCTCAGGAGCCCACCAGGCCTCTTCTCATCCAATGCTTTTCCAAACTCCCTCAGCCCCAGCTTGGTCGGCTGCCCCTGCCTCCCAAAAACCACCTCAACCCTCCCCAAAACCACCACCCCAAGGAGCCCCCCAAGAAGACCGACAATACTGAGAACTTTCCTGAGAAGCCCCAGTGGGTTCACAGGGACCTGCATGGAGTTCAGTGCAGGTCTCGCCTGCAGTGCTGGTTCTAGCTGGGTCCAAGACCTTCATCCCCATCTCCCCCCTGTGTTTGCACGTTAAATCAGACAGGTGCAGCACCCCCAGGCAAACTTTGGCTTCCTTTGTAGATTATGGTCCTTGACAGCCTCTCCCAGCCTACCAAACAGTGACCCAGAGAGACTAGGGTATGCCCATCCTCAGGGATGTTCAAACCCCACCATACACGGCCCTCAGCAGCCTGTTCTAGTTGGCCCTGCCCCAAGCAGGCTGTAGGGTTGGAGAACCCCACCTCTCCCAGCTCAGGGGCACTATAACCCTGAGGGGCAGAGGACCTGGAGACCACCCCTCTCTGGGACACAGCTCGGTTGTGGCAATGAGGACCTCGTTTACAGAGAACGACACTTTCTTGGTAGACATCCAAGTGGAGCACATCTCACAGCAGGGCTGCGTGTCTGGATAAGGCAGTGAGTGAAGGAGCACTGGGGAACAGCCCTCCTGGGTGCCAAATCTCCTTGCTGTGCTTAGATCTGAACCAACTGTCCCCCTGCTGTGGCACACTGGAGGACCACTGGGAGCTGAGCACAAGTCTGGGGCAGTCCTAGAAGGCCATAGGCATGAGGCAAGGGTGTTCCTCCCTTTTGTCTGCCCCTGGCCAAACACCAGCCATGGTAGTCGCTGACTGATGGCTTACCCAGTGTAGGGGCTCAGCCTTACCCACTGCTGCTCATCCATGGAGGGGCAGAGCCACCAGCTGAAGGAGATGCAGGAATCGAATATGTATGAAGAGGGGAAGGAGAAAGGCAGGGGTGTTCCCCTTGTTAAATATTTACCACCCTGGGCTGGTGTTGTGATATTTCCTGCCCTCTAGGAATTCCCAGGGACTGGCGAGGTTGACCAGAGAGGTACAGGGGCTTCCTGGGGAGTCTTTCAGCTCCCTGCCTTCCCCCCAGGAGTAACTTCAGGCTCCTCTGTCTCTTACAGGCAGTTCAGGGAATTCATTTGGGGTTTTATGAAACCCCACAGCACTCTATTTGCTCGCTGCTCTCCAGAGCCTCATGAAGGTGCTGATCTCAGCCCTGACCCACAGTGGAGCTGAAGCTCTCCACTCTTGGAGATGATAATCCTTTCTGGATTGCAGACCCCTCTGGCTTAGGGCTGTGTCTTGTGGTGTTTGTGAGACCTTCCCTCAGGGCCCCATCTCACTGATCCACCAGACATGGTACTCTCTGTTACTGCGTCATCTGGGGGATGCCCACTCCCCACACTTTAATTTCAGTGAAATGTCACAGTCAGTGCCAGCCACTGCCTCCCCCAGTCAACGCAGAGAGAAATCCTAACAGACACATCTGAGGCTGATGAATGTGTCCTAAAGGATCCTTCGAGTTCCCCACTGTCCCTCAAAAGGCTGAAAGACAACACGTCCTGCTTCTGCTGACCATGGAAGCCACCCCTCTTTTCAGCCTTCTTTGCTGCTCAAGGACTCCTCCTGGTTGCTACAATGGACTTGTCTTATCTTTGGTGGCCTGTTCTTGCCCCCTGCACTTTTTTTTTTCCTCCTAATTTGTATGTTCATATATCCTGGAGGTAACCCCTTGGGGTCTTTGCTGCTATTCCTTGGCAATGAGTGGAGGAAGGGGTCCTGGTTGACCTGCAGGGCTGCTGAGCTGCTTTGTGATCACAGTGCAGGGAGGACACTTGACAAAAAACAGAAGGGGGGTGGTGAGAACCAGGCTCCCTGGCTAGCTGGTGTTCCAGCCCTTTGTAGTGTGGGTGTCACCTTCCCATCTCCCTGCTGCAGAAGGGAGGAGGGTGGACAGATCTCCTTCATCCCTTGGATTTTCCGTGTGGTGCAGAGGAAGAGCTGCTCTACAGCCCCTTCCCAGAGGCTCGACCAAATAACTGTGCTACAAATACACTCACAAGGAGGAAGAGAGTGTGAATATTTGGTTTGAGGACCCAAAATAGTCTTCAAAAGCTATAGCATGAAGTGAGTTGGTTTCCTCCTTCAGCATTTCATTAAGCAGCTGGATTTGTCTCCTATGACAATGGAGACCCTTAAAAGAGATCTCCTTACAACCAGAGAAGCCTTGCCCATATTTCCTCATAGTCTATCAACCAAACTGAGATGCTGAGACAGGGCAGGTCCACAAGTCAGGAATCAGGCTCTGTAAGCAGCTGAGCATGTCTCAGGGGCAGATTAGTCAAAAACTTTGCTTTTCTCATCTTTGCTTGGGCTAAGGGACAATTGTCTTCTTGGGAACAGAGCTGCTGGTGGCAAGGGCTAGAGAGGGAACACCCAGGAGCTGGGCAATGACAACCACTGCTCTCACAGTCACGTAGGGACTAGGGTTGGATGTGGCTGTGATGGAGGCCACACGCCTCCAGTACATAATGGGAGGGATCCATTATGTACTTCCCATGGAGGATCATCAACACACCCCGCCTAACCCCATCCTGCAGCCAAGGCATGAGCCAAGCCCAGACCATCCTGTGGCTGAAGGGCTTCTTATGCAGAAGAAAACTGTATACTGGGGAAGAGCTCAATTTTCCGGTACAAAGCACCTATTCCCACAGAACCCAAGTGTACCAAAAAAAAAAAAAAAAAGGGCTAAAGGGCCCTTTGCAGTCTTCATGGGCTTAAAATGAGTGCGCTTAGCACTGGTTACACAATAGAAAGGGCTCAGGTACTCTCTGGCTGCAAATACATTCGATACACTGAAAGGGTTGCGGGAGCGTATCAGACGAAGTTCCTTACTTTGCTCAGGCAGCCTATCAAATATTTAACGGGCTGCCATAGGCAATTACATTAGAGGAGATAGTTAAACACCCCCTACCCTAGGGCACCCCCCTGCAATGTAAATCAAACAAATTGGACTCTTTTCACAATTGACACACACGATTTTACTTACTGTAAATAATTTAGCATTAAAAAGTCGAGCTACACTTTGCCCCATCTGGATTTTCTTTTCTCTTGCTCTCTCTCCCTGCTCCACCGAGTTGAGCAGCGTGGACTCTGGGCTCCTAATGCAATAGATGGAGTGGAGGAATTTTGCTGCCTCGGTGAGCTGTTAAAGGATTCCCATTTTCTAATGGAAGAAACCACATTCAGGAAACTTGTGAAGTTGCCCATTTAAAGCAGTCGGAGATGTTCCCTGCCAGCTAACATCAAGGGTTGGGAAAAATCCCTCCCTCCGGAAGGAGCATGGTCTATTGCTGGCTGGCATCTCCCGGGGTCGTAGCAATCTCCCTATAAAACTTGGCTGAATGGTTGCACTTTTTAATTAAAAGCTATCTTTCATGATTAGGCTCAGTGGGGCTTTAATAAGGATTTTTACAAGCTGGCTTGCAGCATTGGCCTGCATGGATAGTCTTTCCTCTTCCACCTAAAGTGCTAGATCTGTGCATTAAAATACTCTCTGCTATCCAGGCTAAGAAAGACACAGGGTCATCACTGGGAGCTCTTCCTCTAGCTCTCTCCCGGCCTCCTGAAATAGTCCGTTTGACTGTATGACATTTTGAGCTGTGACACGGTGTCTTTTTCTAAACCCTGTAATTTTGGGTGGTGAAAATTTGGCTCATCTGAGTCTTCTGCAATGCCGCCGCTCACCCGAGTTGAATGGAGTAGCACTTCAGCTTGTCCCGTTCCTGTTTGTCATTGCAGTCCCAGTTTAAATCAGCGTTAAGTACCCTGTGAAATGTTCTCCTCGATGCCACTGGCCTCTCAGCAGTGAGAAAGCTTACAGAGCTCAGTGAGTCTGTTAAAAAGTGCTCGGGGCTTGATTTTTCTGTTTCTGCACTCATGCAAGCAATTTAACCGTCGCCCGTGCAGGTAGAGCTGCTTACACATTTCCCAACAAACCCAATTTCCATCAAAAAAACATCAATTCCGATGAGATCGAAGCATTTAATCCCCGAACATCTTAATTCTGACGGATGGATCCTCCCCGGGTCCCCGCAGATGGCAGTGGGTGGTGTTGGAGCTGCTGAGAGGGGATGAGGAGATGTGCTCTTGGAGCCTGGGATGGAGAAGATGCTGCTGGAGGCATGGAGAGGTCCTGTGCAGGAGCTGAGAGGGTGCTGGTACCGAGAACCACTGCCTATTTGGGGCTCAAATTAAGTGTAAAACTAAAATTTCCAGTGTGCTAGAAATTCTGGGATAATTCCTGCTCAAGCCCTGGAAAGGACCATGAGGAAAGGGGAGGGCACTTGGCAATGCCCAGGTAGGGGACACCCTCCGTGCACTCACGTCCTGGTCTCTATACCACCACCCACAGCATTTTCCAGGAACCCTGCTCCTCCCCATCCCTCTTTGCCTCCTGGGCATCGAGGACTCAGTCCTGATGGGCAAATACAAGGCAGCTGCTGTCCCATCATGGCTCTACAGGATGCTCATCCTGTTCTTCTGCAGGTTGTCCCGAATGGGCCTTTTCCACCAGATCCTCTTCTGGAGGCCTGGAAAGCCATGTCCCCTCTGTTCTGTGCTCATACAAAGGGCTGCCAGCAGGTGTAATTGGTAGCCTGAACACACAGCCCCCATGGCAGCCCATGAGGGTGCCAAAAGCTCTCATTCAGGCACAAACGAAGGAGAAGGAGCCATCAAACCACTTAGGAAATAAAAACAGCTGGAATCTGCAGGTCACTGCCTGAGGCACAAAACCACATGGCAGGCAGGATGATGCTCTGACAAGCTGCATTGAGGTGTCCATTGATTGAAAACATGGGGATTAGGAGGAGCACTGTGAATTTTCATTGGTTAGGGGCAGAAAGCCAAAAGGAGAAACTAAGGGTTGTCTTTGAAAAGCAACAAAGAGATACAGTTCTTGGGCACAGATCTAGCTGCAGACTGTTCCTGGGATTAGTTGCCCATGGGAATGACGGGCGAGAGCACCTGGTGCTCTGCTGGGACAGGTCATGACACCACCAGTAGATAACCACCACATCTGCTGTGTTTTTGCCCATCCTGATTGTAAGACTTGTTCTTCCCAAGCCAGGAGGAACCTGAGAAGTCCTAGATAAATCCAGAGGATTTGGGACAGCTTATATGGAGGGCAGCTGCTCTCTTCCCTGCGCAGGGGTGCACCACAAACCCATGAAGGAGATGGAAGGAGGACAGGTTCACCTGTCCAGCACAGGTTCAGGGAATGGAGCTGGGAGGGGGTCCTGCTGTCCCCACAGTGCCTCCCTGTGCACACACGTGTCTGTGCTTCAGCATCAGTGACAGTGTGTGCAGAGGCACAGTGGGGGATGCCACCGTGGGTTCCCCACTTGTTTCAGTGGTGGGAAGTGGCTTTGTGCACCAGAAAAGGTATTTCTGTGCTTCCTGGTGAGCTCCAGCCTTGTGCTGTGCTTGGGGCCTGAGTTCTGGTCCTGAGCTGCCTGAAGATGTGGAGAAGCAGCTGCTGAGCCCTTCAGATGAGACATTCATCCCATTTCCGCCCGCTCCAGGCAACTCTCTGTGAGATGTGCAGAAGAGGAGCATGCCCAGGTCTCATCCCATAGTCCCTGACCTCTGGGGCAAGTTCTGAGACACAGCCTGGAGTCAGCTCCTTGCAGCAAAATTCAGCTTAGCATGACGTTGGCTTCCTTGGGGAGAGTTACAGCCAGGTTTGGGGACTGAAACACTGCCCCAGCCATCCTTCTCTGAGCTACTGAAACACAGAAAATGAGGAAAAAGCAGATAGAACTGTCACCAGAAACATCCCCATGAAAAGGGAGACGAAGACCCCTCGTGAAAGCTTCTGGGCATCACAATACACAGGTAACAAGTCCGGGGGCTGCCAGCTGAAGGCATCTGTGCCCACGCGGAGCCCCCAGGAGGGTCAATTCCCCTCCACAAGAACTGTGCCCATGGCTCCACCGCGCAGAAAGCCTCCAGTGAACCTCTCTGGCAGCCGCTCTCCTCTGCCCATCACCTGATGCTGCAATCTCTCCGCAAGCAGCAGAGGGGAGACCATGACTCAGAGCTGTGCTGGTAGAGAGCAGGAGGGAGGAAGGCTCCCGAGCTCCCGCTGGCTCTTGCTGGTGGATACTCAGAGCATCAGCGTGCTGGCAGAGCATCGCTGGCACTCGGAGGATGCTTTGATGAACAGGAAGGTCTGCCTGGACCTGGTGTAGAGACCGCCCCTTGCCCTGCTCCCATCCCTCTGGGTGATCCTGGCAGCCCCGTAAATGCAGGTCTTCCCCCAGGGGCAGGGTGCAGCCCCCCATGTCTCTCCTCTGTCCCATTACACAAGCAAGGAGCTGCCCAGCTCTAGCCTAGGGACCTTCTTGCTGCACAAGCATCACCTGATGGCCGTACCCGAGTCTGTGCAGAGACCTGCATGGTGGTGGTGGCTGCCTCCAGCCCCCTGTTGCTGGCTGCGACCTTTTCCTGTGCACATCCAGACCTCAAGAACCCTTTTTTGGGGACACTCCAGCCTCGGGTGCCGGGGCGGGGTTTTGTGGGCTGCTCTAACACACGCTGTTCCCTTCGGAGGGCATTTGCCCCCAGCATGACCAAGCACCCTCCTAGCAACCCCGCAGCCTCCATCCCCATCCCCAGCAGCTTTTTGGGTTCCCCTGCCCCGGAGATGCTGCGGACTGCGTGCGGGTGGGGGGAGAAGTGCCCGGGGGGGGGGGGGAGGGCGGACAGACACGGACAGACGCGGGACACCGCAAGCAGGTAACGGAGCCAGGGAGGGAAAGAAAGAAAGGAAAAAAAAAAAAAAAAAAAAAGGAAAAAAGAAAAGTAAAAAAAAAAAAGTTGGGGAAACTTTTCCTTCTTCTGCTCGCCGAGTTTTATCCCCAGGTGCTTTTTTTTTGCCTTGGGGCGAGGAGGGGGGGGTCGGGATGGGGGGGCCGGCTTTGGGGGGGCCCGGCCGGGGGGGGTGAGCTCAGTGGCCGGGGGCGGGCGGTGGGAGGTCTCTGCCGAAAGGCGTCCAATGAGCGCCCGGGGGGGCGGGGGGGCCGGGCTATAATGCCGCCGATGCCGGGCGGCGGAGGCAGAGACAATACCGCGCCCCCGGAGCCGGGCTGCCCGGAGCGCCCCTGCCCCGCTCCTCTCCCACCATGATGTCCATGAACAGCAAGCAGGCGTTCAGCATGCACCCCATCCTGCACGAGCCCAAGTACCCCCACCTGCACACCAGCTCCGAGGCCATCCGCCGAGCCTGCCTGCCCGCCCCCCAGGTAAGCCCCCGGACGGTGGGGGGGCTCCGCGACCCTTCCCCGGCTGTGGTTTGGGGGGGGGACCGCGTCTTGCTGCGCCCTCTTGACTCGATGGGTTGGGTTTCCTTTGGGTTTGGGGTTCCCGTGCAGCACAATGGGGGGGTCTCAGACCCAGCGGCTCTGTCCCGCAGCCCAACTCCGGTAGTGTGAAGGTTCCTTGGGACCCCCTGGCTCTGTCCCCTTTCCCTCTTGCTGGGGATACAAGAGGGGTGCCCGGGGTCCAGCACCCATTCCCGTGCTCTTCTTTTGAGTCTTGGGCCAGGCTCCGTTCCGCTCACCTGTCCCGTGTGCTGCTTTGGGGCTGAGCTGGGTCTCCATATTGCGGCTTGTGTTTTAATTCTCTCCTGTTCTTTTGGTTTGTCTTCTGCTCCCCTTTTTTTCCCCCAACCCATGTCCAGATCCAGGGCAACATCTTCGCGGGCTTCGATGAGACCTTGCTGCGGGGTGCCGAGGCTCTGGCCGCTGTGGATATAGTATCGCAGAAAACCCACCCGTTCAAGCCGGATGCCACCTACCACACTATGAGCAGCGTGTCCTGCACTCCTACCTCGTCCTCCGTGCACCTGCACCACCCTTCTGTGCTGACCACACACCATCCCCACCACCACCACCACCAGCCCTCCCAGGGCCTGGAGGGCGAGCTCCTGGACCACCTCAACTCTGCCCTCCCGCTCGGAGGGGTGCCGGGGCCGGATGTGGGCTCCACACCTTCACACCCTCACTCCCACATGTCGGCCATCAACCACATGGCCCACCACTCCCAACCTATGAACATGTCCCACCCCCACGGCCTCGCTTCCCACGCTGTCATCTCCGGCCCTGAGACGGAGACGGACCCACGGGAGCTGGAGTCCTTTGCCGAGCGCTTCAAGCAGCGGAGGATCAAGCTGGGGGTGACCCAGGCGGATGTGGGCTCCGCGTTGGCCAACCTGAAGATCCCAGGGGTGGGCTGCCTTAGCCAAAGCACGATCTGCAGGTTCGAGTCCCTCACCTTGTCCCACAACAACATGGTGGCCCTCAAACCCATCCTAGAAGCGTGGCTGGAGGAGGCCGAGAGGGCTCAGAGGGAGAAAATGACCAAACCGGAGATCTACACAGGGGGGGACAAGAAACGCAAGCGTACCTCCATTGCCGCCCCCGAGAAGCGGTCACTGGAGGCTTACTTCGCCGTGCAGCCGCGGCCATCCTCGGAGAAAATCGCTGCCATCGCTGAGAAGTTAGACTTGAAGAAGAATGTGGTGCGGGTCTGGTTTTGCAATCAGAGACAGAAGCAGAAAAGGATGAAATTTTCTGCCACTTACTGAAGAAGGGGCTGGGAAGGCAGTGGGAGGGGGGTGCCTGGTCCCCCCCCAGCCCCTCTGAAGTGGGCAGGGTTTGGGATGATTTCTTTTGTTGTTGTTTAAAAAAAAATGAAGAGGAAAAAAAAAGTAAACCTAAAAAGGAAAATCTGCCCAGAGCGACGTGAACAGTTTGGTGCCTGTTCCTCACCCCCCAGGCAAACTGGCCCCAGTGTTATGACTGGTACAGACTGCTTTTTCTAGACAAAAATGGAGAAAAAGGAGAAGATGAAATGGAAGGAATGGGGGGGGGGGGGGGAGTTTTGGGGGTGCTCGGAGCCAGGGCAGTGGTGGCAAGAGCCCAGCAGGCTTTGTTGCAGCCCCTTCCTGGCTTGGATGGGCAAGCAGCGGCTGCGGCACCGCTCCTTCCTCGGCGCTCGGTCCTCTTCTTTTTAAAAACTAAAAGAAAAAAAAAATAAATTAAAGAAAAAAAAAAAAAAAGAAAAGAAAGAAAGGGAGCTGAAGCCGCCCCGACGGCTGTAAATACGGAGGCACCGGCCCGTGCCCCCCGCGCTCGCTGCCAGGGTCCCCACGCGCACACACGCACACACACACACACTTGCATGGTTTTGTTCGCTGTCCCCTGCCCCTTCGCATTTTTGCAATAACGTTTCTGTTTCTACCTCATCGGCTAAATTAAAAATATATATATATAAAAAGAAAAAAATAGGAAAAAAAAAAAAGAATAAAG
>CM021768.1:14997133-15068554 GCA_011076525.1 Nettapus auritus
AGGCAAGAATACTTTTTTTTTTCATTTTTTTTCATTTTTTTTTCTTTGCATATTTAATAGAGAAATTTGCCTCCGATTCGTTATTATTTTTTTTAACGAATGATTATTATTATTATTATTATTTAAACGAGATTTCGTTTCGCTGTGTGTGTGCTGAATGAAATTTGGTGTCTGTGTACGCTGCAGCATTTCCAATAAACCATGCACGTTTTACCTCACCCCCCCGCTCCTGCCTCCTGGAGTTACTGCGGCCGCCGGGAGAGAGGCGAAAAGCAACGAAACGAGGAATAAAAGGGGAAAAGCGGAGTTTTAGAGCCTGGGGGGGGGCTTTCGTTCCTTATCTGCTGGGGACCTCTGCAAGCTTCCACGGGTGGAAGCCCCACGCGTGGCTTTGGGTTCGGGGCCGGTGCCCACGGGGCGGATTCGTTGGCCGTGCCCCGGCGGCCGAGATGCGACTTGAGGCTGCCGAGAAACTTTGGGAGCTCGCGTCCAAACCTCTCCCGAAGCCGCCTTCAAAGCGCCCGGCTGGGGGGAGCAGGGGATGGAGTGTCCCACGGGCTGTCCGCGGGTCGGGGGGACACGGACACGCGGGGAGGGCTTCCCCCTCGTACGAGGCTCCGTGCTTTTGATGCTTTTGTTTTATAACTTTCTCTTTTTTCTTTCTTTTTTTTTTTTTTTCGGGGGAAAAGAAACCAAACGCACCGAGCGCGGCACGGGGAGCGATGCTCGGCAACCCCCGGCAACCGATGCAAGGGGCCGGGGGGGACAAGAGCGGCAGAACAACTCCCGAATCTGCAAATTTTAAAGAGAATCAAATAAGTAAAAAAAGAAAACTGAAGCATCCGAAAGAGATGCTCAAGGAAAGCTGGGCGAGGAGATGCCCGGCAGAGCAAGCTGAGCCCTGCCCGGCCGGGGCATCACCGGCACCGTCCGGGTTTGGAGCCCCCCTGGCCCGCGGAGGCTTCGCAAACCCCATCCCCGCCTTTGTTCTTTTGCTCCGTTCCGTGTTTTTTTTTTTTTTTTTTTTTTTTTTTTTTCCTATGAAGCGAAAAGCGCATTTTCATAAATAGACCTTGGCCAAGTGCTGGCGATGAAATTTTAATGAAGGCTGGATGCTGAGTGCTGCCCGGGGGGGCCTTGGAGAATCGGCTCCGCACAGCATTAGCAGGGCACTGCTCGCATTCCCCCCCCTCGCTCCCTCACAGCCACAACACACTGCGGTCTGCTGCTGCTGCTCCTGCCTCGCCGCGACCCCCCCGGCTCCCCCTCCCCAAAACTGGGACCCCCAGCCCTGCTGCGGGGCTGGGGTCACTGCACGGAGCCGCCGGCTGGTGGGTGCTGCTCTGCCCTCGCTCTTCGAAGTTTGCCAGCCATGCAATATTTATCACCTGCGATCATAAGAAGGCGAGCGGGCATTTCCCAGTCGCAAAAGCAAAGGGTGCTTAGGAAAATGTGTGCCCAGTGAGGAGGAGCCCAGCCCCATGGTGGCGGGGACTTGCGGATGTCTTTTTGGGGTAGCGCGTCCAGGTCCCACCCCAAGTCCAGGCTGGAAATCTGAGCAGACCCCAAAGCCCTTCAAATCCAGGCTCTGTGTGCTTGGGGGAGTTTAGGGGAAAGGCCAGAGCAAGAAAAGGAGACAGAGGTTTGTAGGAAGGAGAGGAAATGCACACGCACGCAGGTGTCATGGCACAGGCACACTCCCTGTTCCTGGAGTGCAAAGGAAGCCCCTGAACCATGACCCTAAAGCTAAAATAGCATTAAATGAAAGGACTATTGATTGGGCTGGACACCCAGCTCTCACCCTTCTTTTTTTTTTTTTCCCTTTTTCAATTGAGGTTTGATGTATGAGGCAGCTTATCAAACCTGCGGCTTTGGCAGCTGGTCCATCTCGAAGGGTACCCACTCACCCACCGCTGATGCTGGCCCAAGGCCACACCGCAAGACTTGGTTCCTCATTTACCAACGGTCTGGATGGGGACTGGGACAAGGTGGGCTAGGTGGGACGACCTCTCTGGCTGCTATTTGGTTCATCCCAGGAACTCAAAAGCATCAGGCAGAGCTGGTTCAGCCACTACCAGGGACAGGATTTGAGCACTGATACAGATGGGGTCTTCAAAGGGGGGAGCACCAGTGGGTGTAGAGCTCTAAGCTCCAGTTATGGCCCATGGAGAGGAGCCAAGGAATCCACAGTGCAGGTCATCACTTTCTAACCCCTGAAGCAGGGCAGCTGAATGGTACTCCACAGGCATCTTATTCACTTTAAAGGCTGTAAAGATGATGGATGATGAGCTCAGAAAGAGGCATCTACAAATGGGGACACGGCAGCTTAGCAGAGATGAGTCTTATCTGTGCTGCTGCAAAGGCTTCCTGAGGAACACGCCCATGGGTTCTGGGCTTCTGAAGCTCCCAGACATGGGCTCCTGGAGCTCTGCCCAGTGAGCCCTGCAGCAAGGGTCTCTCCTGCTATGCAGTGCTTACTTCCATGATGCTGAGTTCATGGTTGTTTTCTTTCTGCCATAAAAAACAAAGGAATTTAGGTACCTAAGTCCCTTGAGCATACAGATAACTACATAAAGGTGTATATGCCCTGCTGAACTGAGTCTGCTAGCTCCAGACAAATGCAGGTGCGTTTGAAGAAATCTTGGGGGAAGCGCTGTCCCTCCTTTATGTCCTAGAAAAGAACAATTTGGGAGCACGGCTGCACCAAATGACGCAGCCACGGGGCTGACTCTCCCTCTGGGAAGGGAAATAAGGCAAGGAAGGTTGCTGATAGCAGGGCTGTCCCGGGGCCATCAGCGAGTCCCATCTCCCCAGCTCTAAGCTATGTGGTTGGACCTTGCAGCTCCAGCCCTCACACAGAGCTTTAAAGGATGTGGAGGATATGGAAGTTGGCCACCAACACCAGCAACCCCCTCGTTCAAATATTGCCAGCACATCACAGCTTTGCACTCAGCTTTGGGTCTGGAGGAGAGAAAATGCTCCGTGTGCTTTAAAAGATTCCTGCCTTTGAAAGCCATACAGGTAAAGGATGCCCCTGCTGACGGACTCTCTTCTATTATTCTATGTGTTTTAGTGCAGAGCAGAGCAGATGTATTTTTAAAGAGGCCAGTGCTTGAAGTAGGCTCTGTTCCACTACAGGGGAAAAAGGAATAAAGCAGTAATTACAGGCTTCATAGGTGCCAGAGCAGGGAGGAGGACAGCCGGGCTTGAGCGGGAGCCCAGGAAGAAGACTAAAAACCTTTGGAAAGATTTGGGGAAATGGCGTGGATATGAAGGGCAACCCCCTCCCCCAGCCCATCGGTTGCTCTTCACAGGGAGCAAGCTCTTGGTCAGGACACACATTTCCCATCTGTGCTCTTTGCTCTCTGCTACCAAACCGTGCCCTCGGCCTGGGGATGTTGCTGAGGATTTTGGTCAAGCAGGGCATGCAGGATCAGGCCCCTGTTGTCTCTTCCAGCTATGTTGGGTGAGAGAAGGTTTTCCTGCACTGCTGGATCAGATCGGGACATGGTGGAGATGCAGGGGCTCAGTGGATGTGCTGGTCCATGTTCCTGCAGCCTGACGCTTGAAGGTGGGGGCAAAACACGTGAGCCTCGTATAGTGGCCACATAGGCACCTCTTCAGCGCAGGAATTGGACCACTTTCCACCACGTCTGGTCAGAAGAGGGTGGGAGCTCCAGAAAGCAAGAAGGAGAAGCTGAGTTACACTCACCCTGGGGACATCTCCTGGCTTGCTTTAACACGGATGAAATACTGTGTTTCCTTCCCTTGGTACTAAAAGCAAGAGTAGGAACCTCGTGGGTGCTCAGTCTCCCTGCAGCCACAAGCAGGTTTAACATTTACCTGTAGTAAGACCAGAGCCAGAACATAGACAAAAACATGGGAATACAGCTCCATGTTGTATAGATGATAAAATTACATCCTTTCTTTTTTTTTTTTTTTTTTTTAAGTATTAACTGAATGCTTCTAGAAATTTAATCTGATGTTTTACCTGTGCAGACACAGAGGTCTTGATCTCACCTACAAGAATAGTCTTCTGCTTACCAGCAGTCCTAGTGGAGCCCAGCAGGACCAGTCCCAGGGCTAGGCTCTGCTCATCTACCCTTGGTTTTAGCCATAAGCCCTAAGGAAGGGCTGTGGGATTTGGCTTCAGATCCCTGGGTGGAACAGAGAGTAGGGGAACTCACAGAGGACTTCAGAAACATTGGGATCCTGGAGATAGAGAGATCAGAGATGAAATCTATATTTCATCTGCAGCATCACCAACCTTTCCAGCAGCTCAAGGAAAATGAGCGCTCTCTGAGAAATATGAAAATGTCAACTAAAGATGATGTTTTATTTATACCAGGCAAGGAAGGTTTTAGTTTCAGACAAGGAAAAAAAAGCACATGTGTTTGTACAAAATCTCTTAACTATTCTGTGACTACCCAAGTGCTACATGTGAATCAGAGGGAGTTTGTTTTCAGTGATGTACACAGCAACCCCTGTCCCAGGCCAGACAGCAGAATCTCTGCCGCATTCATCGCCAGCTCCAGGAAAGCACATCCCAGCCTCTCTGGCTAAATAAAGAAGCAAAATCACCTTCATCTCTTCCACAAAACAGAGCATCCAACTCAAGGAAATGCCTGGCGACTCTGCGGTCCAATGGGGGAGTATCCATCACCCACATTCATCTTGCCATCTTTCCAGACTGTGTTTGAGCAAGTTCCTAACACTGAGACTAACATTCAATGCAGATTTTTTTCTGTTGCTTACAAATGTTTGTACTACGTACCATGGGATCCTGCAGGAGATCAGCATCCAGCATCCTGAGTCTTGGATGTCCACATTTCTCAGCTACCTCAGTTTGCACCCTGTGAGAGATGAACCAATTCCACTTTTTTTTTTTTTTTTTTTTTTTTTTTTTTTTTTAAATGGCTAATCCCAAGCTCCAAATCTGGAAAATTTACAAGATCCTCCAGAGGACATCCGAAATGGGCTTCTTTGCAATGCTGTGGGTGCTCAGCTGTGCTCCTGGGCGTTCAGGGTGCTCATCTACTGGCCCTGCCTAGTGACTGGCGTCTCCAGAATTTCATCCATGATAAGGCAGCATAGGATGCCCTCCACTAGAGCTTGTCTGCACAAAGGCCTGATAGGTTAACAACTGAATTGAGAAATTTTTTGGAAAAATCACCCGGCTATGTTGATGCCATCTGACTTATGCTCCTGCCTGCCCTCTACTCCCTCATCTCTCAGCTCTTTCCAATGTAACGTGGCCCCCTCTGTGCAAGGCTCTGCTGAGAAATTGTCCCATGGGTGTTGTCAGAGGGCAGATCAGTGCCATCTGCCCTGGTGATGCCTCCTGAAACAGGTCCTTTGGCAGGGTCGGGAGGGGGTCTTCATGCCTCCCACCTACCCAGGGGCCTGATGGGGAGCCCTGAGCTTCCCACCAAGGCAGCTGGACCTGATCCCACTGTCTGGGGGATCTTGTCTGTCGTAGGAGGGAAAGGCACGTGCTAGGGAGGTGACCAAGTCACCACCGGCTGATCCTTGCCTTATGCATGCCCTTGGGAAGCCCCACGGGAACAGGAACGGGCTCAACCCATGCTCTGAGGCCTAGCTGACCTGTGCCTGCTGAACCAAGGGGGTAAATCCCCCCCAGACCACCCAGCCTTCCTGGTGAGGGGAGCACTCACACCTGGGAGGTTCCTCTGCTGGGGGCAGCATTTTGGCAGGAACCTTTGGCACGGAGGGACAGGCTGCTGCACAAAACCAGCCTTCCTTCTGCTCTCCCACCTCCTGCAGCCAGAGCTGAGCTGATCTGCTCGGGCAGATGAACGGGGAGCTGAACCAGCAGCAGGAAGAGTCCCAGGCTTGGGGCTCTCCCATCAGAGACCAAAGCCTCCCCGCTGGGAGATGGGGAGGCAGCACAGCCTCCTCCGCACGGGCTAATGGCTCCTGATGGCTCTTCCCGGAGATGGCTCGATCGTATTTGCCTGGGTTTTTCCCTCCCAGGCTTCTCCGCTCGGCGCCTCTTATGTGCAGGTTTAGCACTACGCTCCTCTCCTGCAGCCAGCGTGGGAGAGCGCTGACAACCTCCGGGTTCTCGCATGGATTTTTTCCTTACCCTAGCTGTGCTGTTTGGTTCAGATCTAAGTGAGCTTTTCAAGCATGCTGCTTGTACGTCTTTATTAAAAGACACAGCTTAAGGAGGGGGGTGGAAAGCGGATCAGATCTGGATGCTCTCTGCAGCTGAAACCATGGGAATCTTCTGCTCTGCAACTGTTCGCAGCCCCCAGCAGCTGCGCAGTCCAGCCTGCTGGAGCAGCAGGACACGGGGTCAGTTCTCTGCCCGTGACTAATTCATCACTGAGGGCAGCCCCTCTGCTTGCTACCTTTGTGCTGCTCTCCCCTCTGGTGTAAAGGCAGGTGGAGAGGCAGGGATATGATCCCAAGGGGAGTGGAGGGGGACACACTGGTGGAGATGCTGTGTTCCCTGCAGCTCGTGGAGGAGCCCAGCTCTGTTGTGGGACAGGATGAGGAGTGGTCAGCCTGTTCATGACTTTTGAAATATGCTTTTTTTTTAATATAAAAAAAAAAAAAAAAAAAAAATTATTTTATTTTATTTTATTTCTTTATTTTAAATTTTGGTTTGGTTTGGTTTGGTTTTGTACAGGAAGTTTCCTCTTGGGAAATTTTCTTCTCAGCTACCTTGAAATGGAGGCGATGGTTCCAGGTGGTATTAAGCTGCCAAAAGCCAACTCTGCAGGAGTCCCACTGCCTGCCACTGAGACCTGAAGTCACCTCTGCAGCAGAGGCAGCAGCATGGCCCTTGGGAGCTTGGACAGAGCGGATGGAGCAGGCTCCTCACACCAGCCTGGGCTGGGCACAAGCTCAGATCACTGGACATGGACCTCTGGTCTTGAATTCTTGCAGATGCTGCCAGGAGTGACTGTAGGTGACCAAAAAAGCTGCCTTGTCTTTCACCTGAGAGCTGGCATCCCATGAGAACAACAAAATACTGCACCAGCCCAGGGGCAAAGGCTCAGGCACAGCTATGGCCTTATCCCTGCGATGCACTCAACCCCAAGTCCTGTCCAAACTCCCCCCTGCAATCAGTTTAGATATAACATTTTACCACTGCTCCTCGTCTGGAATGATGCTGCTAAGCCTCTGCCGTGCTGTGCACCAGGAGCAGCTGCATTAAGCCAACCTCCTGCCGGTGGAGGCGGCTGAGGCTTGCCATGGAGGCTGCGTATCCCCCCTGTGAATGACTGGCTGTTGTAAGACACTCACTGAGCCAGCCACATGCCTCATGATGTCAATTGTAGTTCAGTGTTAATTATTTATGATAAAACTTCATAATGTGCTGTTAAATGGGCTGCAGGATATTTTGGTTAAATTAAGGAAACCTTAAAGCTCCCTCTACAGGGCTTTGCTCTTTGGGCCTTGCTGAGACCAAAGGTTCAATTAAAGCTTAGGCACCGTGGCCTCTGCCTATGCCCTTCAATTACTGAAATATGGGAGTGCGAGGATCAATCCAATAGCTCAGCTTGGAAGGCAAACTTCTGGGCAAAATGCTTGCTGAGAAGACCACCCAGCCTGAAGCCCCGATCCCACAACCTCTCCAAGCTCCCTGTCCTGCCTTCCACCCCCTGTGAACCACCCAGGCTGCTCCTGCAGCAGCTCTCACGCTAGCCTTTGTCCCTGAGGCCCTGCACAGTTGTCCCACCAGCTGCCCTGAGGACCAGGGCTGTCCCTTGGACGGTCCCCGGGATGAAGTGATCTAAGTGCTGCACTAGTCCATAGCAGGGAATGGCTGTTGTTTTCTAAATTCGCTCAGCCTTGTGAAATAATGTCAATAAGAAGGTTGGAATTAGATGATCTTTAAGGTCCCTTCCAACCCAAAGTGTTCTGTGATCCTGTGATCCTGTGATCCTGTGACTGTATGGTCCACCCAGCAAGGAGTGCCAGCTGGGCAGGCTTAGCAGAGCCCCTGCCTGATGCTCTGTTGGGCAGTGGGGTTCATACACCCTCCTGGGATAGGGCTTCCCCTCAGCTGGGTCTCTCTTCACCAGGCTGACATGCCAGCAAATGTCTAAACTCAATAGTCTGAGTCTTTGTGGATCAGTTCCCAAAGCTTTTACATCCCCAGTTTAGGTCATTTTATTAAGACCAGGATTTTAACATGCTTGAAGGGAAGGAAGGGAAGACATCCTTGGTCACTCCTGCCTTGGCCAGGCTGTTGCAGGCTGTGCAGACGGAGCCGTTCACAGCTAGGCTCTGTCCTCTCCCTCCTTCGCTGGCAGATGTGCTGGCCTTTACCATCCTCTGGTCAGGTGCTTCCCAGCAAACAGTTAAGGAGCAACTTGCAGGGCATCTAGCTTGGTGCATTTGTTAATGGTGCTTTGTTCTGCATGCTCTTCCAGCTCCCTGCCTGGAAAGGGGCCAAAGCCACAAAGTCTTCTCAGGGTGGCTGGGTGAATGCGCCCTGCATCGATCCTCCTGCAACCTGGGCCACGCACAAGTGCTCCCCCTGCTCACCAGAAAGCCTATGGGGATGCAAATGAAAACAGCAGCGAACCCCAAGGTGGGCTTTAACTCTGCTTTTCGTGCTTTGAGTGCTGCTAAACAATAACTTAACCTAAATAAGCCCCTCCCGCTCACCACCACCTTGTCACTCAGATCTCAGGTCCTGAAAACTTGTCCCTGCTTATCTTGACCACCTGGCTACGTGCATGGGGTGAGGGCTAAGCTCTGAATTTTCTTTGCCATATCAGGCAAAAGTAATGTCATTTCACATAAAATTTTCATGCGGTCCACTTGGTGTGTTCATGAGAATGGGAGATAGCACAGATTTGTGAAGAGCTGGAATCCAGGCACTGACAAGGAGAAAAGGTGGTTTCTTGGCTTCACGAGGGAGCACCACAGAAGACCTTCCTGTAGCTGCTCCCAGCTTGATAGCCTTCCTTGTGCACACCATCTTGCTAGGCTGAAAGCCTTGGTCTTCTCCTGCTGCACATTACACCCCCAAGAAAATCTCAGGGTGTTCCCAAGGTCTCAGATCCCTTCATGTGAGTTTTCCATGGGAGCAAAAGCTCATCCAAAAAACCATGCCCTGTTCCCAGCTGGGGAGGAGGGAGGGCTGTGGGGCGGAGTGGAAGGACCCCAAAAAAGCCTCTTCATCAGATCAGTTTCACACCCTTTCTTCAGTTGCTTCATGCCTTTGGAGCAGCCCAAGCCTACTGTGAAGTAGTGGGGGAGCAGCTCCCACAGGCACCTCATGGCAGAGCCACCCTTGGCCCCGGAGGTGAGACATTCCTAAAGATCATCCTGCTGCCCTGGCATACCCACATCTGCAATCATATCTCCCCTGAATACCAGTGTAACTACCTGATTGTGCAAGTGGTGGTGTTACCACGGGGCTGAGTCTAGCTGACAGCACAGAAATACCCCCTACCTGCACTGCACTGGCTGTGGCAGCTACAGCAAACCACAGAGAATTTTGGATGCTCTAGACAGACTTTGTTTGAAGACTCATTAAAGAAGCCGATTGACACAGTTCTGGTAGAAGAAGTATTTTGAGCTTGTACTTGAGTATCCCCTTTGGCCATGCTGTTTCTTCCTACTCTCCAACCATTTATTACTAATGTATTGTATCGACATGGCTTACTATACTGCTCATGAATGAGGGAACATCTCTCTCCCTTTTCTGATGGATCAATGTTCTTCCAGACCAACTTTCATACCTACAGTTTTTGCCAACCTTGCTGTTTCCTTGCTCTTTCTACAGCCAAGAAAATCCCTTGCTTAGCAGAGGTTCGGGTCTATGCCATGAGATGAAGTCTCCTCTGTGCAGGTGAGGACATTTTCTGGACACAGATCAGAGGACACAGATCAGAAACAGGGCATTGTGAGAAACCTGCCTGTGGGGCCACTATTGTGCCTGTCCCCACCGCCAGCAATGCCCACGTGCCCACCTCCCCCACTTCTCCTTGTGCCATTTGGTACCAGCACCATCAGCAATTAGGCATCTCTCCCAGACATCCCTGGTTTCTGAAGCATATGAAATTGCAGACATAGCAGGAGCAAACCTAAACAAGTTGTCACTTCTTCTGCTATTGCTAGGGTACTCTCTCCCAAAGCATCAACTCTCACCACTGCTGACTGGAAAAAAAAAAATCCCTCTAAGTTCCTGGAAGGATGATGTCCCTTGTGCATGGCACCATAATTTCATCTCAGGTATTTTCGTATTTTTTTTCTCATATTTTCATCATGGTGCCAAGACAGTCTCTTCTGTCAGGCCATAACTAGAAATAAGACAGTTGCAGGATGAAGACCCTTTGGTAGCTTATCCACCTGACCCTGCCAGCTGCCTTCAGACTGACCATGAGAAAACATCTATTTCGCTCTGCTCCAACTGTTTTTGTTTGTTTGTTTGTTTGTTTTGTTTTGTTTTGTTTTGTTTTCCTACTTCCCCCTCTAACTCTAGTCCAGATCCCATCCAATTTGGCAGGTCTGTGGAAGTACTCCCCAGGATAATGTGAGAGCATCTCCAATACTGCTGATGCTTGCCCATCTGCCAAGGAGCCATGGAGGGGAGGCTGCTCACCTGCTTTTTTCTATGCACTCATGACACAAAGATTTGTGGCTGGGGACAGATCACAGCATATCACGGAGGAGGCCAGAGTCGGGCAGTCACTTTTGTGTTACAAACCATGACCATCAGCAGAGAGGAGTTGCTAAAAACCTGCTCCTGGGCATCTTTCCAAAGGCGAAAGAGTAGAAAGGGTCCAGACTGATTGGCAAGGAGTTGCTTTCTGCTCCCAGCACATCCTTCCTCTCCAGCAAGGCTCACTGAAAACAAAGAGCACCTGAAAAACAAGTGCAGATAGAGAGAATACCAGAATCCACTTAAAACAAACCGGGAGGGAGTCGTGAACGAGTGACTGTGCACTTTGCAGGGAGTGGAAGTGCCGCTTGCCTCTGCGCCAAGCCTTGATGGCTCCGTTCTGCTTCTTAAGGCTTTTAGCTCCTGCATGCCGGAGCCAGCCTCCCTCTGTGGGCTGGAGAGGGAGTGAGGTGCCCCCTGTGAGTCATTTCAAATATTTAACTTGCTAAACAACTGTCCTGGTCAGGGGGCTACATTCTGCTCTATGTTATCACGGCAGCAGATGCTTATTGTTCTCAGAGAGGCTCAGGTAAAGCTAAACACTACCAAGAGCAAGAGAGATGGGTTTGGGGAATGCAGGGGATTTGAGCTGCATGCTGTCTCAGAGTGCTTGCTGATCCCACGCATTATGGGGTGTAAACAAGCCCCCTAAAACCACATTGCTGTCCCCTCCCTGTCCACCCTGCAGCTCCAAGGAGGCACCTGACCCCCGAGACATGGGCAGTTCCCCATCTGTGCTTCCATGGTGGGTAAACCTGTCCCTCAGTTGCCCACTGCAGTGCAAGAGGACTCAGTCCTGGTGGTATCTGAACACCTCCAGGTACAGCACAGCTCTGTCCAACCTTCTTCTCTCACCATTCCCAGCTTTACACCTCTCCTGTCTCCTCCTGTCTCCTTGGATGAAAAAGTGTTCCCACTGCCACTGCCAACCTCTTCTGATTTGGAAGGGCTCTTCCTTTCTTTCTCTCTTGCTTTTTCTTTTCTTTTTTTCTCCTCAAGCTTTTCTCGTCTTCTTTTTTTTTTTCTTTATCTCTTTTTTTTTTTTCCCCCCCCCCCCCCCGCAGCCTCTGTTCTTCATCCATTATTTAGGCTTTTCTGACTGTAACAGCAACATTCGCCTTGTATACCTTGTGTGGGGTTTAAAATATAGATAAAAGCAGAAGGTCGGACTTGAAACACAGATTCTGACGGTTGCTGCTGACTTTGTCTGGAAGCTACAAAATCTGGAGCTGTCTGTGCCCAGCGCCGGTATTGGTGCGTTATTTATTTATTTATTTATTTTGGTCTCCAGTTGATATTCCTGCAAACTGTCTTGGTATTTGATGTTTTCATTCAGCCTTTCAGTTCCTAAAAGTTCTGGGGCCTGGCTGGCTGCAGGACAGGGGACCTGGGCTCATGCTACTTCAGCTCCCAGGCTGTGGGCCTCATCCTGACCCAGCGTGGCAGCGCTTGCTGCTCTCCTGTCCGTGGTGAGTTGGGGAGGAGGGGGCAGGTGTCTCCATCCAGCAGGCTCTAATTGGCACCTCCGGTAGGCAATTCAACAAAGCTAAGGACTTTCCCTTTTAATTATAAATGCCCATGTTTCTTTCATGCCTGCTTTCTTCTACCGTCGAAGCGATTGGGTTGTGAGGACAAATGTTTGTGGGAAACAAATTTCAAAGTCAATGTGTGAGCAGTCCCAGATAACACAGCTCCTATCTGAATGGGCATCCTTCCAACCAGGAGGCAGAGACCTGCCATGTGATATAGCCAACCGACTGCAAAGGAATTCTGATTTGGCTATTCATGATGGAGCCAAAAATCTGCTAATGAAACCTCTTACAAGTGACAAACAGGGAGGTTGCTCACCAGCTGGGGACATTCCTCAAGCACAGAAGAGGTGGAAGTCAGTGAACAAGTCCTGATTGCGTTATCCACAAGTGTCTGCAGCCCAGAAATATGCAACACACAACAGCAGGAACCAAGAGGTCCATCTTCCCTCAGCCCAGTATCTTACAGGTACTTGTCCATAACTCCTTCATTTATTCACTTTCCTCATGGCTGAATGCAAAAATGAATACCAAAGGTGTCTTGGAAGACACCTACAGAAGGGTCTCAGTGAAGAGGCTCCATCTTTTGATATCTAGGAGAGCTCCTGGGGAAGAAAACAACATCACACCTCACAGCACATACCAACTTTTCAACAGTCCATCAGCAGAGGGACCACCCGAAGGAAGAGCTGCAGTTACAACACACAGGGTAAGATGCTTTTTCGCTGTGAACTTAGTCAGAGAGGGCTGTGCAAACCCTCTTCGGTGATGCCTGTGAGTAGCAGAAGCCTGGCTGCTCGGTCTTTGCTTCTTCTCCAAGGAGGGGCAGCAGATGAAGGTGGTCCTCAGGAAGAAGTGCTAATTTTTCATGTCAGTGAGATACACACTGGTGGAGAAACACACTGAATAAGTAGCAAATGCTCTTGGGAATGGCTGAAGTGGCATTTTAAATGAAGATCTTGATGGAGGAATGCCAGCCATGCCAGACAGCACTCACCAGGAGCATTGCAGGAGGGTGGCATAACTGAGGTTTGCACGCCGGGAGGTGAATGGGGCATATTCTAGCCCTCCATGGAGGTTTTGCAGAGGATTACAGGTCTGGTTCAGCTACAAACAGACACAACAGGAGCCTTCCCCAGAGCTGTTTCTGCTCCCTGTGCCTGTGCCCTTTATTCCTAGTTGGCTCAGGCAGCCCCTGACCTTGCAGGGGTCTGTGGGGTAGGTGCGAGCTCCAGCCTGAAAGCACTTAGGTGTGCAGCAGCAGCCACGCGATAGCACTAGATATGTTAATGGCAGGTATTGTTAAGAGGTCTCCATACCCCATCTGGCACTTTCAGAATAACTTTTTTTCACTCTAGCCCCAGGGAAAATTTATCTGTCAGGGTAAGGCTGGCTGTGGTTCACTCCCAGGCTCTGTCCTTATCCACACCAGGTGTAGAATAAAACAGGTATTTGGAGCACGTATCAGCCTGTGCTGGTAACTGCAGCTTTGGGGATGTCTGATGGGGTACCATCCACAAAAAAAGCCCATCTTCAGGGATCATCTGGCAGAGGTGTTACACGAATGCAAATACAATTATTTACTGCAGGAGCAACAGAAGAAAAATTATGTCACAAAAGGGTACCCCCCAAGACCAGTGGCTGCCACTGCATGGGTTGAAATTGGCCGGTTATGGGTCTTTGGGCTCTGCTGAGGAACATCTCTGACATACACAAGGTGGTATCCTCTTCAACAGGCTAACAAAGCAAGTCTACAATTTGCTCACCTCAGGACCTTAGACATCAAAAGGAAATAAAGAAATAGCACTTCCAATAAATCCAGGAATCATAGCACTGCCAATAATCAGAGCTGATTAAACTGACATCATTAAACTCAGAAAGTTTCATGCTAGGAGTATGAGATTTTTTTTTTTTTTTCTTTTTCTATACAAATGTCTCACTTCAAACCTTACTAAATTCCTGGCAGGCTGGCACTGAATAATTACCAATTTTTAAAGTGCCTTCTTTCCACTGCTGTTCAGTACATTGGGGAATCTATTTCCATTCTGATGCTTTGAACGTTCACTTTCTGACACCTACAGCTAGGTGACTGTCCTCATGCTTAAGCACTGAAATATAAAAATCACTGAATATCTAGCTGCTCTTGCTGAGGCCCAGGAGAACTTCAAGTGCTTATTGCTCCTAGAGGGAGCCCAGAATTTTTACCAAGGGGGATTTCCTCTGGGCTTTGGCAACTAAAGTCCAAGGTTCCAAGTTCAGCCTCATGTCCTTCTACTGCTCCTAGTCCTGTCAGTGCTTGGTGCTTGATGCTCCCACTGATGGCAGTGGGGACTGAAGACACCCCAGATTTCCAAGATCAGGCCCCCTGCATGCAATAATCTCTCAGAAGCCTGATAGTTACTTTTGTTTTCTTCCACTGTCCATTTTGCCTTTGGCAAGCATTGATTTTCCGCAATTCCCCGAAGCCCATACAAAGCAGCTGCCAACACGGCTCCCTCGTGGGCCACTTCTTTTATTTGTTGAACAAAAGAATCATCAACATTGTCTTCAGTGATGTTTGGCGAGTGGAGTCTGGGACTAGGATGCCGAGCTCCCTCTCCTGGCTGCCGGATCAAAAAGAATAGCTGAAAAGTCCTTCGTACCTCGCAAACCTGAATTGCCGGGCTCTGGCTGAAGAAGGAAGAGCCCTTCCAGCTGTTTTGCAGACTTTCAGATGTCGACACTCTTCCTCCCCAAGAAATGCGTTGGAAGCAAAGCTCAACATTTTGGGGGAGAAGTATTAATTAGCTGCATGCCGAGCCCGTTTCCCCTTTTCTCTCATCTGTCACTATTAGCAAAAAGATCCTGATGGGCAAATAGCACTGAGAGCCTCTGCAGAAAATCTGCCGTTGTCTCTGGCTGTCAATTATCAGTGAAATGTAAGTCCACAGAGAGGGAAAGGACACCCACATGTTGGCTTGTCGGGGCACAGAAAATCCCCCGTTTTTTCCCCCATTTCTCTTGGTTCCTGACTGAAATCATACTGCCTCTTACATGCCCGACTAAGAGTGAACAGAGCACAAGGGCAGCTCAGGATGAAGGGTCAGGATCAGCCCCATGTGGCTGGCAAAGAGGCCCCAGTGGGTGCTGAGGAGCTGATGGGTGCTGGTCTGCAGGACCAGCATGTCCCAGTGGGATGCAATGAGCAGCATCATGAGCTCACAGCAGAGGGCAGGGAGTCCACATGGCTCAGGCCCTTTCCACACTCCCTTCTGCACCCAGAGGATTACACACATATCTAAAAATCTTCTCACCAATGCCAAAGCACCGGTGGTAGGCATAACTCGATTCCATGGAACCATTAAATATTGCTGTTTCCAAACCAGGACAATCTTCCCCTCTCTTTAGCAATATGCAGTGGCTCAACTCATGCTGCAGAGACAGGAAGTCTGGTTTTACCCTGAGATGGGCCCCAGAATTTGGGTTGAACTCAAAACTCTGTTTTTACACTGCTGTTATCCTGGAGGACTTTTCGGAAGGCTTCAGGCTAGGACATAACCTGGACTGCCATTGGCAGAAAAAGTGAATTCTTCCCTTTGGTGAGCACAGGTGAGCTACTCCACACATCTGCTCTGGGCTGTTTGACATGGCTGACCATGAGACATCAGCCTTGGCATAGCCAGAGGATGGGCCTTTGCTCTGCTGGTCACCTCATATGCATCAGCATTTGCACAAGTTAGTGAATGCTGTGAAAGCCTGCACCTTAGGTAGACCAGGGATCACCAGCTTATTTGCTCAAATCTTTTGTCTCTGTGAATCAACTTCCCTGCTTCAATCCACTTCTCAAATAAGACCTAGAAAGGTTCAGACAAAGGTAATGAGGGTGGCCAGAGGTACACAACCGTCTCCTCTTTAGAGCAACCAAGCTGCTGTCCTGTTTCCATCATCGTTGGTTCTCTGGCATAGGCTGGTCACAAACTCTCCCACCTTCTCCTGCCTCTGTCCCATACCCTACACATCAAAAACCTTTCTCTTTCTGCCGCAACAGCTCACCCTTGGCAACCTGCTTTATCCTCTGAGCCCTTCTCAAGGGCTTTTAGGGCAGAAAGGGCCCACCAAGAAGCATGTGATCTGGGGACAGATGAGTTTCTGGGAGGGGGATATGTATCCTGGAGGTGGGCTCAGGACCATGGCCACATGTTCCCCAGCTGCAGGGAGGTACGGAGCAGACAGACCGGGTGGTGGATGCTGACTGCATGAGCTGCAGCACCCTCTCAGTGGTGCTTTTCATGGCCAACTCCTGTTTGAGGTAGACTTGTTATGACAAGAGGGGAAAAAGAGCTTCAGAGCGCAGCGATGGCAGCTCAAAGGAGGAAGAGGCTTCCTACGTGAAAGGGAAACGAACACTCAGCAACAAGGTCACCTCCGCTGCCTCGGGCAATCTGAGGGATGACAAAAGTTGAGGCATGTAGCACAGAAGACAAAAGCCATCCCTGGAGGGCAGAAAGACAGGGGGAGCGCACAGCGTACAAGGAATTTAATGTGGGGAAAGCCACCACGATTGCTTTCATTTATAGGATATGTTCCTGCCTGGGTAACGTAGCATAATGGCTCGTGAGTGCCTTGACCAGCATTTATCCAGAGCCTTCTGTGCTCCAGACCCTGGCAGCACCACTGATGGTGGGCAGGTGGCCAAGCAGCACAAAGAAATGTGGGAATCTGGACCCTGCCTCCAGGTCTACAACTTCTTTCTTTCTTCTAACCATCCCTTTCTGCAGATCCAGCAGTGTCTAGGGGAAGTGCAAACAGCCTGAAAGCCAGCAGCGAGTTGCAGCTGGCTCTGATGTGAGTGGACAGCTGGGGTGCGCACAGGTTTTCCAGCAGCACAGGGGAAAACCAAACAGAGGGTGTCTAGGTCCATGCTGCGAGTTTCAGCAGAGCAGAAAATCAGACATAATTCAGTGCAAAGTGCTTGGCATGGATGGAGTCAGTGGGAATATGTTTGAGGTAGCACTGCAGACTGCACCAAGGCAGTGCATCTGGACTCAGTGTACTGGGCACACAGCACGGCCCTCACCAGCATGGTGCTGGGACACAGACCCAGCCAAGCCCCTCTTTGGTGCAGTGAAGGGAAACAGTCTTGGAGGCATTGATTCAGTGCTCCACAGCTGTGAGTGCCCTGAGAGCAAAGGGACGGGTGAGGAGAAACAAAGTCTGAGCTCTGCAGCCAGCCAAGACCTCCAGCACCAGGCTCCTGGTGCCTTTCTCCAGCCTCCTGGATCTCAGCTGGCTCCAGGAGCCCTGGGCAGCACAGAAGCTGCAGGAAAGCGACTTCACCTTGCAGTCATCTCTGGACACCAGCAAAGGCAAGATTTGCACAAGGGAGCTTGATTCCCAACAGCCATAACTTCACAGGAGAACTCCTTCAGGAGCTGACTAAGGAGCCCTAAAATCTTTCCATCCTCTTTTATCACCCAAGGTCATTTGAAACCCTTCTCCTGGGTGCCTGAATTAGGATCCTTGACAACCCCATCATGGAATAAACATGTCTTTAGCTGCAAATAAAAGAAGAGTTAGAGTGGTGTTTGACAGCTTGGAAGCTGGTACCACAGCAATATCTCTTGGTGAGGCAGCTGTATTTCCCCTTTCTATCATACGCATTTAAAAGCTTTTAAGACAACAATCTATGCCCTCTGCTGCCAAACCCAGTGCTGGGTTGTTCTTCAGGTTCTTAAATCATTTTAAAATACAGGGCAATGTTGTCTTAAAAGCCTTTGCTCTCTCCTGGCTGCAGGAAACCTCAGTGCAGCTCAGCAGAGCTCCCTGCGCCTGTGAGACACCAGCTCAGGGGCTTTCCGGGGATCCATTACCAGCCAGAAAAGGGCTGGGCACTGCCTGACAATGACAACACGCTGCTACAAGCAAGGATCTTCTTGCTATGTCATTTCTAGACACTCGGTAGGGCTGTCTATGTGGCCCAGACATTCCTATTTTTTTGTCTTAATGTATTACGTATCTGTACTCGAGGCAGTATTTTTTATTTTCTGAGCTGCTTAAGGGCAGGAATGGATGGTCCAGCCACAAAATTCCGCTTCAGGTAGGGGATGTACCCAAATTCCTGGTTGTTCAGACGGCTTTGGCTGCAATGTCTTTATCCTGTTGTTCTCACCCAGGCTTTGATTTCAAGCCCAGACAATTCAGTGCCCCAGCTATATCACTGTGTGCTCTCAGAGGAGCAAGGGTAGTGGTGCAGGGACATTGGCAAGACCAAGAGGGCAGTTCTCCCTGCCTGGGGGTGGGATGGGAGTGCCTTTTTTATTTCTGCTTCCCTTCGCCAATGCCTGAAACTCTCAGCCAGCCAGAAAGCAGCATGCCCGTCCCCACTGTAGTCAGCCACCTCTCCCAGCGATGGAGGCAGAGCCTAAATTCAGCCACCTAACAAATAATAAAAGAGTTCCGTATATTTTTGTGCATATCTTTTGCAGGGTTGCTGAAAGCATGCCTGGTACCTGTTCCTGGCTGGCTGAAAGGCCAAGCATTACAAGGTGTGTGGAAGAAAGGGGTTAGAGGAGTCACTGAGGACGTTGACAGCCCTTGCTGGGCATCGCTCAGCCACAGTGCCTGCGGCATGGGCAGGATGTGAGCAGGGAGGTTGCACACCTGCAGCCAACCCTGTAGACAGCTGTAGTCAATTCATTTTTTTGTCCTGTTCCTGTTTATATTCTGGGGCCACAGGACAAGCCTGCATGGCTTTTGCCTTCTGGGGAGTCAGGATGCCCATGCAGTGCAGCAAGTGGCCATTAGAGCAGGACCAACATGCTGTCCCCACTGGGCTGGGATGAGTCTGCGGAGCCTGGAGAAGCAGATCTGCCTCTCCTTGCTCTTTCTTTCCCACTTCAGGGATGGAGCTGGGTCTGGGCAAGAAAATTACAGAGGTTTATGGGGTGCAGCATGGCGAGAGCCAAGCTCAGTCTGGGAAGGAGGAAGGGGGAGCCCTGAAGATTAAGGATGGGGAGGAACTAGAGGACCTGTCTACCAATTTGGGTAAGAGCTGCACTCACTAAAATCATCTCCTAGTGGGGGGAGAGTATGTGTGTGCATATGGCACAGTGTTGCAGAAACAGAGTCCCTCCTGCACATCCCTGAGCATTCCCCGTGCCCCAGGGTGTTTTGGGGGTGAGACCAGGGCCCCCTTTCCCTCCTGACCCCCTCCAAAAGGGCTTTGAGCTGGCCCAGCCTATCCTGCATCCCTCTCCAAGTTGCTGAACTTTCTCCACGCTCACTCACGCTGCTGCCAGGGATCCTCCCCCTCGCCAGCACTCGCCGCTTCATTTATCTGCAGGATCAGTTGTAGCCGTATTGATTTTTCCTCTCGCCCTCTCCTCTCTGTGTTTGCTTTCTGAATTATGCAGTGGTGCAGTTTTTCCTCCTCGCGAGGAGCGAGTGAATTGCGGAGGATCAATTGAGCCCTGCCATAGTTTAGTCAGGAATCCCCAGTAGGGGCCAGAAGAGAGAAAGGAGAAGGGGAGATAATGAAGACGGGGTCGATCAATCCAATCGTGGTGCAAAGGAAAGAAAGGAAAAGAAGAGAGAAAGGGGCTTGAATAATCAGGCACTTTTCCTCATGCAGTCCTCAGATCCCCCAGTCTCAATCAATAATCAACTTTGACACTCATTGCTTCAGAAACAAACACACAAAAAAAATCCCCTAAACTCAAATAATGTTGTGCTTTATAGCACGAGAATAGCCAATGATGCCCTGGTAAAGATGAGGATAAGAATAAGATTTCTTCCCCTTCTTCCTCTTCCCTTTTAAAAGTACATATTATGAAGGCTGGCTAGATCCTGGCTGAGCTGAGATGAAAGGAGTGCAAACAGGGCTTTTAGTAGTTTTGTTGTTGCAATTATTTTGCCAATAGTAATGATTTCAAGACAGGTCGGAGGATCTTTGATGCTGTGCTGGTGACGTGGAGGGGTGGACAGAGAGCTGCTGGGCTTGTTCCAGCTCCGCATGCAAATTGGGAAGGAGATGAAACCTGGGGGTGTAACCAGACATTAGCCTTGCTCAGCTGAAAATGTGCAAATTAAATACAAAAGTGCCCAACCAAGGCGCGGGTGCCTTATGCATGGTGGGACAGCAAAAGACACCCTTAACCACTTCCCTCAGCGCTGCACCTGCAGAGCTTACCTGGACTTTCATCCCCCTTAGAGGGTTCCTATGCAGAGTCTCCATAGGCAAGAAGAGAATTTCACAGGGTATCTGGGGGGCCTGCTCTGCCTGACATCCCACACAGAGCAGCTGGGCTTGCAGTAGCTTCAAAATTCAGGTAAGCACTGCTGGCATGGCTGGGAGGTCTGAGCTATGGATGCTCGGCCACTCAGCCACAATTTTCCTGTACTCTAGGACCTGAAATCAGGACAAAATTTTCTTTCCCCCAAATAATTTCAGCCAAACAGAGCCTCTTTTAAAGGCGACAAAGAGAAGACCTGGGAGAAGACCTTTTTTTTTTTTTTTTTTTTTTTTTAACCAAGTCCTCTAAATTACTAGTTTTAGAAGAAACACTGATCATTATTCCTTTGTCATCCATACCAGACTTGGCAAACGGGAGTTGCCATTCGTCCCATCCAGCCTTTCCCATGACGCAGGAGCTAATTGAATCCCTCTCTTCTGTATTCACCACATCTGTAGGAGCACCATGCCCCTGAGACTCTTCACCCCAACATGCTGACGCTAGCCAACGGATTTACAAGTTACACTGAGAAAGGCAGAGCCCGGCAGACACAAGGTCAAAAGCTACCGATGGGCGGCCAGGATGGGAAAGAACTAGCAGAAAAATTATTCAAAACCAACAGCTTCCTTGATCAGATTAATATATTTTAAAATAAAAATAGAATTAATTTTTAAGATGGAGCTTCCAACACAATTTGCCCCATGATTTTCCTGAAGGATTGGTGCAAGGATCAGTGCAGATGCAACAAATTAACCCTTGGGTTAATAGGGATGGAGGTAGAGCTCATTTTGATAGGGATGGAGGTGTAGCTCAGCACTCCACGACCCCATCACATCTACAAATGACTGCTAGCACTGCTGTTTGAAAGGTCTTGAGACCCAATACAACCTCACTGGTCCTCCCCAGCCTGCATGTGAATGGAGCCTGGCCACAGCTTGCCAGTGGGGTGTCACACACAGAGAGGAGGGACGTGCTTTGCGCTTTGTCCAAATACATGGGGGTGGTGGAAGAGCCACCACCAGCTTGCACACACCAGCACGAGGGGAGCTATGCCCATGGACTCATCTCCTGAAGGTGAATCTGTGCCCACTTAGGGCAGTTACAGCTTTCCTGCAGTGCCAGGGTGAGGTGTAGACAGAGAAGACCTTTCACCCGCTGAGTCATGGGGACAGTTCTGGGGACATCTCCTGCCACTTTCACCTGCTGCTTTCCCTCCAGGTCACAACCCCACCACTTAAGGTGCCTCAGTCTATGGAGCTGTGCAGGCTGTCCCAAGTCCCCCTTCTCTCCCAGCTTATTGCCCAGCCCTCCACCAGGTAAGGGCAACTCCAGCCCATCCTGGGAACTTGAAACATGGGAGTGCAGCTGCCCAAGGAAGGATGGAGCTCGGGCAGGCTGGTCCTCCGGCCACACATGGAAGTAGCTCCTTCCTCCCTCCTCCCCGAAGTTGCTCCACATTTTCTGCTAATAAGGGCACGGGGAGAGAGAGAGACAGAGAGAGAAGAGGAGAAAAACTGCTCTAAATTATTCATTGACAATATCATTATGTGTCATAACAGTGTGTCTGTGATGGGAAAGAGTGAGTGTGGCAGGGGCTGGGGTAGCACAGTCCAGGCTGCACAATAGCGAGATCTGATTAAATATTGATGTGCACTAATTGGCTACAGGGTTTCAGGACAGCTTGGGCTTTGTTGGGATCATTTGTATTCTTGCTTTGGAAATGGACCCCCCCACACACATAAACCCTACATTTTCATGTGCAAGTCCTCTCCCTCCTCCTCCTCTTTTCATCCACCCTCGCTCTCTCCCTCCCCATCTTCCAGTCCTTCCCGATCCCCTTGTGTGTGTACAAATTAACATGATCTTAACCTCTCCTGATTTTCTACAGCACTGACATGCTGCCAGCACCTCTGTGCAATTAGGCTAAGCTTGCAGAACTGTTTTTTGGTGCAGAAAACAGGCCGTGCCCCTCACGGACTGTCCTCTCTTTGCAGTTGTGCCTGGCCTCTTCTCCTATCCCTTTTCCTGCTCTTGCCCCCAGAGCAGGTGGGAAGTGCTTGATTGGCATTTTTCCCTTCTGAAATGGTCCAGACCTTGAGGTGAAGCCTCCTAAGGCTTGTGCCCACAGATCTGAGAGTGAGCTTGGGAGGTGCGTGCAGTGTCAGGGGTAGCAGCTTGAAGTTTATAGCCCAGGACACTCCATGGCTTAACGTACACATCAAGAAATCTCCGTGCCTGGGATCATCTGCCCATGACTCCTGCTGTCCTCAGTGTCACTAACAGCTCTATCAGCAGTGCTGCAACAGTAGGCTCCCTTTTGCAAGCAACAAGCAGGTTGCTGGAGCCTCTCTCTACTGCCCATGGGCTGTTCCAAGCCAAAAGCTCTCCCAAAACATTGTTCTTCAAGCTATGAAGTTCCCCCTTTCAGGATGCCCAACTGAATCTCATGATCCTTTCACCCTCTGATCCCTCGATGAGAGATGGGCTGAGCTGTCTGGAGACAGCAGCTGCTCCCAGAAGAACAGTCTCAAGGCAAGGGATGTGTCCTGAAATGCTTCCTGCTATGCTACACACCTTTGCCCAGTCTTTTGGCATTTTGATGATGCTGTTTGCACAGAACGTCCAAATGAGCATCCCCAGTATTAGATCAGATGAGCTAGAGACCTAACTAAGGAATTGACTGGAGCTGATGACATGTTTGTTTGTTTGTTTTGTTCTTTGTTTTCCTGTAAGCACTTTTTTTCTGATCGTTGCAGTAAAAACGTGAAAGAATGACATGCATGATCCACACTAACTTTCAGCTGAATGGCTGACAGGTATATTTTGGGAAAAGAACAAGTTAAATATATTTCCCAAGATGCCTTTATATAAATCAAATGGCACAGACTGAGGCGAGGAGTGCCTGAAGCACCTCGTGAGCTTTGCTGGATATGTCCAGTACCATTCTGATGAGTTTTCACTCAAGTGGCTGAAGGCAGGACTTCCAGAGTGATCTGGTTAACCCAGCCAGCATAACAAGAACAAGAACAAGAACAAGAATAATACAGGCACCAAAAAGAGGATGGTAATCAAGATGACTGAGTCTTGGAGTCCAAGTTTTCACTTCCATCAAGATGTATGAGCTGTCTCACTTTGATAAAACACATCAAAATAGGATCTGGGAGATGTGGGCTCTGTTCTCAGCTTTGTCACTGGCTGGGTGACCTGGACCCAGGTCTGTCTTCCTAAATTTCTCCAGGATTTAGCTACCTTGCAAACTCTGGAATATTTTTGGTACAGGAGATGCACCAAAAGCCGAGGCATACACCCCAAAGCAGTTGTTTGCTCCATCTGGAAAGCAGCGGGGCTCCAGTTTCCAAGCCTGTTTTCTGGAGAGCCCCCCCCTCAGCCCAGACAACCCTCAGAGAGCAGGAGCTGCGAATTCATTAACACCCCCTCAGTGTCCTGACAGACACTAAATGGCAGAGTTTAATGCTGCCTGAGAATCTGGACAAGGACTCAGGAACTATCCACTCTCCAGTAAGAGCTAATTAAGGATTCTCTGAGAGATGGAGTCTTTTTTTTTTTTTTTTTTTTTTTTTTCCACAGTCAGATTATCTGAAGAAAATGAGTAGTGAGTACAAGGGTCTGAAAAATGCCAGATGTGCTTTGCAAAAACCATCCTTTCTGTCAAACATCCAACGTCATTAATTTTAGGGCAACCCTCTGCAAAATGCTTGCCATTTCCAAGGCCAGGCGTGTTTCTGAGGGATAGTGATGCACCAGCTTTGCAGACTAACACAAGACAAAAAAACTTCTGGGTGAGTTTTTCAATCATGCTTCCCACAGCTGAATCCTCACCCAGTAAATCCAGTGGAAGGACACAAGTTTAAGTCAATAGCTGTGGAAGGAGATTAAGCCCTTCCAGTGATTCTAGCTGGGCTGGTGGTGAAGTTGGTCTTCCTACACACAGCTGAGGGGGACAATGCTTTTCCCCTTTCTTATCCACACACACAACCCCATTTTAGGCAATACTAGTTTTGTTTGTTTGTTTTTGTTTTTTATTTTTCCAGAAGACACTTCTATTCTGCCTAACTGCATTAGAAAGTGTCTTACCAGGAGATGAAGTCATTTAGCGCTCTCCTGAGCATCTCACTCATCCCAGTGCCTCAGGTGGCTCCAGCTCCGGTTTGAAGGGCATCCAAACAGTCCTGTGAAGCGGCAGACCATTTCATGAGGTCTTCAAATATGCCCTAGTGCTTTGTGGAAAAGTATGTAAGAGCCCAGCCAGGTCCAGGCCCCGAGGGGCAGCTCCTTTGGTCCTGCCACATCCAGGTCTGGCCCCATATTTCTCTTAGGAGAGATGCTGAGCACCTGTAACCTTGGACCCTGTTCTTCTTCCCAGGTTAGCACAGCGAAGGAGAGGCTGGTGCTGTGTACAAGAGGGACTTGGCCAAGCTCCAGTTGATCTGGGTGATTTCTGAAGTGCCTGTGCTCTCAGGACAGAGCTCGGGCTGTTTGTTCTCCTCGCCTTAACGATCCTTCCCCCTCTCCTTTGAAACCTTTTGCATTATTCCTTATAGGAAACAAACAAACAAACAAAAAGTTTAGTTAGTTAGTTTGTTTATTTATTTAGGACTAAACCTTCCCTCCCCTCCTGCACTGAGCAGGGCCCACTTCAAAAGGAGCCACGTGCAAGAGTCTCTGGTGGATCCCATGATATGGGGAAGATGGAGCAAACGCTTGATTGATTATCAGAAAGGAGCTAAGTGAGATGAAAAATAGAGTGGTGGGATTCATGTTAAAGGGGAACAGGCCTATCTCAGAGACTAAAATGTCATCAATTTTTTATTAAACAGAATCTTTTCAATAGACAAAATGAGCTCTTCTGTCCTCACTCATTCACTCATACTTTCTCTTTCTTTTCCCTCAGTTCTGCTTTTGCAGTGGTGCCTCCCATATGGAGACATTCTGCTTTTTTTCATGTTCACGAGTTTGGGAATAGGTGTGTGTGTGTGGGGGGGGGGGGATGTGTTAAATGGAGGCCTGGACTCCAGGTTAGTAGGATGCTTGAAGATGTGTTTAAGGCTATTACTATTCCAGCAAGCACTGAAATGTGGGCTTCAACTCACCCTTGCTGGGTCAAGGCTGTCCGTGTGAACTAGGGGATGGACTTTGGTTGTCACCGTGGGTCCTTCTGGTGTCTCTCCTCTTCTGGTGTTCAGGAAGAGAACCGTTACCTTGAGCCCAACCTTTGCAACTGCCTGTCTGCTACCTTTGCCTTGCGGATTGCACCCTGCAGCCCTGTGCACTTGCATGTTCATGTATGTCAAGCACCAGCCAAGGCAAGCCTCAGACATTGCCTAAAGCTGTGGTGATGACTTCTCATCTAAAGCTCTTTATTTTTCTCTTCTGAAAATGCTTTCCTAATTAACATTAAAAACAAAACAAAACAAAACAAAACAGAACACTGGGCAAGTATGGTGCTGGGGATAACAAGGTCTGCTTTCGTCATCTTCTAAAGAGCTTCTGGCTGACCATTAGCCATTGTCAAAGGTGAGACTTTCTGTCTCTTGTCTCCTATGCCTCTCCACTGATTTAACAAGATCAAGGCCACTGAGAGAAATTTGCAATTAAAAAACTTAATTAATTATTATTATTATTATTTTCTATGTCTATCTTGCACTGTGGAGCTTTAGGGCACTAGAGGCTCCTTTATTATAAATACCTGAATGTGATGTTACCCCCTTCCCTTGCTCTGGAGCAAGCTCTTCATCTGAAGGATGGAAAGACAGCTGTGCTACATGGCACAGTAACACCGGGTGATGCTTCCCAAGCCATGGGCAGAGAGTGTCATGTTTGGGAAGGCAGAGCAGAAGCCAGACACAAGATCCATCAGGACACAGCAGTAGGAATTGTGAATCTGCAAAGCAAAGCAGAAAGCTGAAGGGAAAGAGGCAACAAATGCAGGGGATAGGGAGAAGAGGGGGAGGCAAGCAGAACCAGCCAATTCACTTCCAAGCAAACCAAGATAAGAGTGACTGGGGTTCAGAGCAGCTTTGGGTCCAGTTGGCATCACAACATCACTTGAGATGCTTTAAAAGTCAGTTTCCATGTACTATAAAATATACATATAGTGCAGCTCCCCCACCTTCCTCGGCACCATGTTGCAACCTGTACAACAGCTCCTGCTTCTCCTCCCAACCTGTGCCTCACTTCCCAGTGGGTTTTATTTATTTACAGTTTTAGAAGCAGGTCCCATCACCTGTACAGCCCAAGCATTGCTTAGCTCCCGCGTTAAAATATTAGCAGACTAGTGACCACCTCCAGAGCTGATATGGGTTTAGACGGGGTTTTGCAAGCACATCAAAGAGCTTGACACTTGTCCATCCGTCTGCAGAGACAGCTGTCTGTCTGCAGCAGGCTGGCATCTCAACGGGTGGCTGCATCCCAGCTGCTGTCTCTCAGTCTGTCCTATGGGGTGGGAAGAAAAAGGCTGATTCAGTGAAAATTAGCAAGGGATTTAATATTTGCACTTGTAGCTGGGAAGGGTCTCTGTGCATGCATGTGAATATAGTGTTTTTCTTTCACCCCCGTTTGCTGGTGCATTTGGAGTGTATGCAATTGCGTGTGTGGTTGTGTGCTCATTTGTGCCTTTGGGTGAAGCTTCCCAAGACACAGGGAGAAAGAAGCATTACCAATTTCATCTGTGCACTATATTTTGTGTGCGTGCAAGTGCTGGGCTTCTGTACTGGGGAATACATGTGTGTGTGCTGTTGGTAATTGTGTGCATGCAAGAGATGTGATGTGCTAGGAGGCTGCTGTTTCTCACAGGTACTGCCTCTCATTTGCTACTTTACAGCTTTATCCATGAGCTGCCAGCTTGGAAATCTTGCTACGACTCCAGAATGTACCAGGGAAAAGCCCCACTGACAACAATGCATGTTTAGGACCCATTTACCAAGGGGATTCTTTTCCCCCCTTACCCTAATCCCCCTTGAGCTGAGCAAATGTGAGTGAAAGAATAAAAAAGAAAACACACACACACAAAAAAAGAAAGGGCGAGAGCAAGGGAGAAAGAGGATTTCCTTCAAATCTGCTCTTTCTGCCTGTGATGGAGTCTCATTCCCATAATCATTTTGACAGGTGTGCAATGGTTGAAAAGTTGGGGGGTACGAGGGCGAGGCGGGGAGGGGGAGTGCCAGCAACCCGCTTTCTCGGCGCAGGCAGCCCAGTGCACCCAGCTCGCTGATTAGAGATGACAAGCACACCTGCCGTCCCTGCGGCCCCGCAATTAAAGCCTCTTTGAGGTCCCAGGAAGTGACCGCATTAGAAAAGCCCCCTCGCAGCCAGCTTCTTAGCATATTTCCAGTGTCATTAGCAAAGCGGCAAAGGCAAGGCACATCGGCGGAGGGCTCTGACATGACCCATGCTCCCTTCCCGCTTGGGGAGGGGATGCAAAGTGACTTTTAAAGAGGAGTCTCTTTTTTTTTTTCCTATTTTTTTTTTTCCTTTTTTTTTTTTTTTTAAATTTTATTTTTTTTTCCAAGCCCCTTTCTTGCCACTCCCTCCCTCCTGCTCTTGGAAATGTTCCATCTTCTCCAGGGTCGGCAGGGGGAAGGGAGCCGGAATTCATTAAAGACAGAAAAGGACTTTGCTAAAACTGGGCGGCTTTCTGGAAGGAAAAAACCCAACTCTGGATGCCAGCATGTATTCTTCCTCCGCTCCCTGACTTCTGCTCTGGCTTTCCTCCTCCTCCTTTGTGCATCCTCTTCCTCTCCCACATTCTGCTCCTGCTGTCCTCCATGGGGTGTCCCCTGTCCGGCTGGAGGTGGCTGCTGTGGGTGGCGGGGAGCAGATGGTGGCCAGCTGGTGTGAAGCATGGAGACCCTGGTGGGACCCAGCTCAGCCCTACAGCACCACAAGACCAGTGTCGTGGGCATCCACGCTAGGCATGGGTTCATCCCCCATCCTCCCAGGGCTGCCCAGTCTTCTGGACCCTCTCCAGGCAGGGATTGACCTCCAGACCCGCTGAGGCTGAGGGTGGGCAGGACTCCTCCTAAAGGCCCCAGGGTTCACATTGCTCTGCAGGCCAAAAGGATGCTCCTGGGTGTTTTGTGCCCACCAGCCCTGTTTCCACATGAGCTGAGAGGTCTCCTGAAGGAGTTTGTTATTGGCCCTCACCCTTCAGAAGAACTTCTTGAAAGGAAGGCGTTGGCCCTTGAAATTGTTGTTTGTTTGTTTGTTTTTCACAAGTGGACACCTAAATCCAGCTCCATTCAGACTCCATCCACCTTCCTAAGCCTGTTTAAGAGGTGGGAAGCCCCTGCTAGCCCTCAGACTCAAGACCTGTCATTCTGCAAAAGACACCAGGAGAACCTTTCCCTCCACACAAGCCGTCCCCACCATCTCCCTTCATTCTCCGGCCTTACAGACCGCTTTCCTGACTTTTGGCCTAAAACAGTGCTGTCTGCAGCATCCCTCACTTCTGCAAGCACCTGGATGTTTGCCTTGGCCAAGAAAGGCCCCGACCTGCCACAGCCTTGCCTCACTCATGCTCACCCCTCTCCTGCTGCAGCCACCCAGGCATCACATCGCCCTGCAGCACCTGCAGCACGTGGTGGGCAGGTGAGGGTGATGATTTATTGCAACAACCCCAACAGCGATAAATAATGCACGCAGAGCTCTCCTGAGCAAACATTCAGGGTTGTTATACTCAGCTAAGAAGCCCAGGGCCTTGACAGCAGAACAAAAGGGTCCCTCAGGGACTGTTGCTGATTCCTTCTTGAGCGGTGGGGATTAGCAAAGCCATTTTAGCACGGTACTGATAGGTCCTTTAGCTCCGGAGTATCGTGGCACCGCAGAGACTTTAATGGATTCACACACTTGGTGCTGCTAGTATGGGGTAGGGGCTGCCTCTGTTTTGAACAGCAGAAGAGGAAGCACAGGGCAGACTGAACAACGCTAAGAGCAAAGCAGAGCCCAAGGGCCGTATCCTGTCATGATTCAGCGCCAAAGCAGCAGCTGGTATCACGTGACCCGAGGACACTTCTTCAGTGGGTGGCACTCGCCATGGAGCTGCAGCCAACACCACCTTGGTGGTCTCCATCCCTCTGGTGGTTAGCATCACCTTGGACATGTCTCGTGGTGGTCTTGGTGGCACTCAAATGGTGAGACAGGGCTCACAGTGCTATGGTGTCATCCCATGAAGTTCCTGGCTCTACCTCACATCCTTCTGCTTCCAAATGCTGCTCTTCTGGGCCCTTTCTCCTCAAAGAGTGAAGGTGGGGCATGAGGATCAGAACAAGGAAAAAAGAATCAAAAAGGAAACAAAAAATCAAAATAATCAAAAATTACTTAAAAGTTTCAAGTTCAAAGGTTCTTCCCCATTTTTTTCTCATCTCTCTCCAAGTTTATTTGAGGAAGTCACAAAAATAAAACAAAATACTTTCAGTGTCCCCGAGACTTTCCCTTTGCACCACCCTGGCACCAAGGACAGCCAGCACTGGCTCCAAGATTGAGAGACCCAAATGGCACTGAATGAAAGGAGAAGAAGCGCATTGCATTCGCTGTGGAAAGAAACACCACCTTGAACCCAAAAACACAGAGAGGGCTGGTCTTCAGCTGGGCAGCAGCTTTGTCTGCCCCACAGTCGTGTGGAGCTAGTCCTTTGTGTTCACTGGGGGTGCAAAGGTGTGGATGTGGTCTTTTGCAGTGCCTTTGGCAACTTGTAAGATATGAGAGCCCCACCAGCCAGCCCTCCGTCCTTGGTGGTATCTGACTTACATGCTGCCTGGGGAAAGTGCCCTTCCATGGGGTGGGTTTTACAGGTAGGAAAAGAGAAGGAAGATCCCTCTCATGGCTCAGAGCAGACAGCAATGATCACTCATTTTCTGAGACCTCTTCCCAGCTCTCCCAGCCCACGGTGGGTGAATTTCAGCCTTATAATGGTACCTGAGTCACAGCCCAGGATGACTCTGAGGGCAGAGCAGTGCCCAGGTGCTCCATAGGCTGCTGCCTGCAAGAGTGAGTGGAGGCAGCTACAGCAGGTCCCCGTGGGCAGCTCCAGACCTCAGACAGTTAATAGTGAGGGTCTAGACCTAAGGTGGTTAATTTTCTTCTTATCCAGGGAGAACGAGCTCCAGGGACCTCCCTGGGGAAACCTCTAAGGATGTCCCAAGTGGTGACTGCTCTAAGGATGTCCCAAGTGGTGACTGCTCTCTCCTTAGCTGATGCAGGAGGTACAGGTTGGGTTGCTTACACAGCTTTGGAGAAGGGGAGGTGAAGCCCACCCTGAAGGTGGGACCACTAGGCACTGTTCATCATGTGGTGCCCTCCAATACGCAGCAGGGTGCTTTGAGCTGCTGCCACATCTGCAAAGCACGAGGCTGGGGCAGCAGACGGGGCTGGTGGCCACATCTGAGTGTAGGTGGTAGTAGTGAAGGGGACAGAGAGCTGAATAGGAGCAGAAGGTGGAGCACGAGCTGAATGGAGAGCGAAGAAGAGGAGGAGAGAAGAAGAGAGATGGAGTGCTGCAGGGGGAGTGAAGCAGCAGAGCCCGAGGATGAGCTCTGAGCCCGCTTCGTCACTCCCGGTACCCCCAGGGGACAGGTATCCAGTCTGCGGAGCAGGCGAGTGCTGTTCCAAAGTAATGGTTAAATCAATGTGTTTACGGATGATGACACTAGAGTGACACACAGTGGAGAAGCCTCATGAAAAAATAAACAGGTAATAATCACACTGCAATGTGCACACTCCACTTCTCATTATTGCAGAGAAAAAAAAAAAGAAAAAAAAAAAAGAAAAAAAAAAAAAAAGCCCACCAGGGTTCATTGCTTCAGGAGATTAACCATTCCCTCCCTGGCTGAGACCCTCCCTGGGGGGGACTTGCCCTCGGGGGCTCTCCAGCACAGAGTAAAGAGGTGCAGCGGTGCTCACAGCCGGGGAGATGTCACCCAGCAGCAGCCGAGGGACATGACTAACAGGGAAGTGCTGGGAAGAGGTGCTTGCAGCAAGGAGAGGCAGGAGAAAGGCTCCAGCTCCAGAAGGGGAACTCATCTCCAGTAAGAGCCTTCTTACTTCTCACAAGATGAGCTTGCACACCACTTTCTGCCCAAACCCCATGTCCTTATGGGCACTACTGACCTCCACAACCCAGTGAAGACCATTTTTGTACCCACAGCTTCACACACACAGGGCCACAGGCAAGCTGGGGAGCTGCTCCCACACAGCTCGTTGCATTTAAAAAACACTTTTAAAATCTATTATTGAGTACACTCATTGGCAACCAGCTTGAGGAGAAACATTCAATGAACAAATGATGAATAACACACTGAGTTGTCCTGGAACGTCACTTGGCTGAGTCAGCACTTGCAGTGGCTCATCTGTGAGACCCTGGAGGCAGCTGGAGGAGGTTGGTGGGACGCATAGGGTGCTGTGACACCTCCAGCACCAGTAATGGGCTCTCACCACAAAGCCATGGTCAACCCATACCATCTCCTCACCCAGGCTCACCAGGCCACTGCTATCTCTGTGGCCATGGAGAGGACATGAGGTTGTGAGTTGATCACCCATAGAAAACATCTTGACTTTGGGATCCTGCTGCCTTTTGCTGGTAGCAATGAGGACCCAGAGTGTCTTCCCAGGGTCACTTGTTGCTCTTTTGAAGCCTGGGTGGAAGGAGATTGTCCAGCCACAGCCCTCATGTTACAGCAGCAAGCAAAGCAACCCAAGGCTGGGTTGGAAAGCAGGAGAGAACACACTACATTTTGCACTCCTTCCTTAAACATCAGCTTGTCTTCTGTAATGAATGACACCTCAGCTAGGGAAGGTCAGCAAGCCAAGGATACATAATTTTTATAGTTGGCTCTGCTGGACAGCTTGGTTGGGCTGCAACACATGCCTGAGATTTGCAGAGGAAGTGGCACCTCCTAGATTTAACACATGAGTTTGAACCATGCCTTGGGTATCTGAGTTGTTTGTGTGTTGGGGAGAACGGGTATCTCAGTGCTGAGTTTGTCCATCCACTGCTCAGTCTTCCTAGCTGAGCTTCATTTCTACGTGCACATGTCCAGGAGGACGGTGGCTGGGGTGGTTTTGCACCCAGGGCAATCCCCAGCACACCAGGGCTGGAGCGTGACACCCAGCATGGCTCAGCTGCAGCCTTCAGAAAAGGCCACATCCCCACATCCACAACAAACACCGGCCCCTCTGCAGCCTTCCCACCACCTCACTGCCCTCCAAAAACCTTAAAACTTGCATGCCATAGTTCAGCTCCCCAAATTCATGTGTTCCAGGAGGAGATCAAGGGAAAATAAGAGCATTGCAATTACCCTGGGGCCAGACACAAGCTGGTGTTTCTTATACAGCCCCCCACTCCTCTGCCCGCTGTGATTTTGGGATCTCCACTGTGCCCAGGAACCCTTAGATATTAAATGTTTCCAGCAAGACATGAAATAGCCACCCAGAAGACAAGCTACATGGTGAGAAACATGAAAATCCTCCCTGTCTTCACAAAAGAACAGGAGAAAGGTGGAAGCATGGTGTTAATTCAGTAAAAGTGGGCACTCTTGTCTGGTACTTTGCTAGGATCTGTTCTGCAAGTTGCAAAGGTTCAGACAGCAGAAGAGTGAGGTAGGGAAGGATCTTGGAGGGGCAGAACCAAGCGGGCAGTGGGGAGAGGGACAGGAGGCAGAGGTGACAGCAGCGAGGTGACAGTGCCAGCATGGGCAGGGCTAAGAAGGTGAAGGGGTTTTCTCTGAGGAACAGGACTGGAGGTTTATCCAGGCATTTGCACTTCAGCCTTTTGAGAAGAAGCATCAAGGACACCCAAGTGGTGTGTGTTGTCTCCACAGGGTCTCCAAGCACCAGATGTGTGCCCTGCCCACAGCATGGCTGTACTAGCAGTCCCACTCTTGACCTGCACCCACAGACAGCCCTGCCACGAATGTGGGTGAGGGCAGAGTGGTGTTCCCTGATTCACCGTGTCCCCACTGCCATCATCTCTGGGTGCCACCTGAGGCTGATGGATGCCATCTCCTGTCCTGCCCGCAGCTGGAAGCCCATCTCTTCCCACCAGTCTCATTTATAGAACCTGGTGTCTCTGGAGCAGCCACAGAGTGTCAGTCCTGGCTGTATCCCAGGGAGAAGGAGCGTTTTGTAAGATGTTAGCAGCATTATTCATTACAAACCTGTGAAAGGCCTTCAGCACAGATCAATCACTGCATTGGATCTTGCCTTAAATCTGGCATGGACAAGGATGCAGGTCCAAGCAGGGGGCTGCAGTCCTGGATGGGTGCGCTCTAGGTTTTGCGATGTCCTTGAGGATGCAGACCATTGCCAGCTTCTGATCTCATTGCATGTGGACTCCAGCCCCATACTTAGGTATCGTGGGGGGAGCCCAGAAACCAGTGGAGGTGCCTTTGAGTCGCTGAAGAACATCTAAAGTCCAGCCACACCCTGCCTTGAAGCATCTGTGTTAGCTTCTTTTGGGAAGGATTTGGCTAATGCAGAGGGGATTGCATCAACAGCTCTCTTCTGCCACACTACTTAGTTTGGGATGCTGGACAAGCAAATCAATCAGCCTCAATCCAACCCTGAGGAGTGGATAAATGCTGCTTGCCTTTATTATGAAGATTGGGAAACTGAGGCACGGAGGGATTTAAGTGGCTTTAAGGAAGGGAACTACCAGAAGCTAATCGCATAGCATGTCAGCCACAGCGAGAAGGACTGAACACAAACCTGCTGGGTGCCAGCCCTCAGCTCGTACCTCTCCTCTGCACCAGACAGCCTCTTCTGAAACCCCATTTCCAACACAGCTGCTTGAACATGGGGTTCAGCCTTTGCGAGCTGGGTTGAGCCATGGGCATGTGGGCAGCAGGCTGCTGGACAAGGACACGTGGACAGGCAAAGATGGACAGACAGGGGAGCAAAGCTCCAGCTGGGGTGGGGAAAGAAGGCACGGTTTTAAGCCAGTGGCTGGGCCCTCAGGACTGAGAGCTCATCCATATTTCAAGTACCAGTTAGACAAACAAAACAAGAACCAGAGAGGCAAGCAAGGAGCCCGTTTGTCATATCAAAAGGGGTTTCAGTGGTACCTTCCATGCCCTCCTGTCCCCTTGAAGTTTGTAGCTGGGGGGGAGATGGGACAGCTCCCTCTCCAGCCGAAAGGCTCCCTGCCACAGCTGGAGACGGCCTGTGTGTAATTAACCTCCAAGCCAATCCCCCAGCGGTGGCTGCCAGGCAGATCAAAGAACTCACACATCTTTGTCTGAAACCGGCAGCCAAGGGGAGCCGGGAGGAAAGCAGAGTAGGGGTGGGAGAGAGAGCGAGAGAGCGCGCGTGTGTGCTCCTAATTGATAAAAAGGGAAGAGCGTCTTCCTCCGAGAGATCTCAAGCCCCATCAAAATGCAGGAGGAGAAGAAGAGGAAAGAAAAAAAGGTTTCCTTTTCCTTACAGGAGCATGCCAAAATCCAACTGCTTTCAACAGAAGAGGTGGTCATTGCTGTGGGGGCCAGGTCAGCCCTGGACAGGGGTGGAAGGAGAGGGCATCAGCGGCTGTTGGATTGCTCCTGCTTGGCAGGCACACGAGCCAAGATGTTGGCTTCTACCTTTGCCCAAGGTGGAAGTGTGGAGGGGCCCACCGAGGCTTTCTGTGGGATCCTTAGTGGGGGGAAGGATCTGCAGGAGCACTCCAAAGGCTGAGGTCAGCCAGCTGCTTCATCTTGCCTTGCAGCAACAGGAAAAAGAGGGGTGAAAACCAGCACAGGCTACACCAAATCTGGCATGTCCTGACATGGGGCTTGGCCAATTCATTTACCACCCCGCTGTGTTTTCCAGTGCAAAGGCTGGGACTGCAGGCAGAGGACTGGGCTGCTGATTAGAGGCTGCACGGGCTGACTGGGTTGAGAGAAACTTCCAGCCTTGGCACAAGGCACTGCCAGATGTGACAGATCTTAGGGTAAAAAAAATGTCAAAAGAAAAGCTGCAATGTGATTGTCATATGGCTAAAACTAGAAGGTTCAGTCTTTTCTACACTGTATGGGGTTCTTTGGATCAATCCAGGCCTGAGTTCTACTGTTTGTGTTTGGCTGAAGCACATTTTTCAAAAATAGCATATTTCTTAATCCCTAATACTCAGTGAAATTGGTCTTCTACTGATAAAATCCCAAAGGCTATGTCCACACCATCACATAGTGATAAAAATGCAGAACTCTCCCTATGGCACCTCCTTGAGAGAAGGGAAGGTCTCTGCCATGGGGACCCTTGGGTGGTGCAGAGATTTGCCCCAGTAATTGATTATATTTTTATTCACACTTCCTTATTTTGCTGTATGCAAAGTCTCACTTGGGAATAAAAGAATCCTGCTTTGATTCATTTTTAAGTCATATTTTTAAAATTGCACTAACAGAAGGGTTGAACTGAAAATTTAAGTTACTTGGAGTAATGCAAATTGGGGTGAGCCCCAGCCTAACATCAACATGTTTCAGGCAAGTAAAAATCAGCTCAAGAAGAAGACACCAGCTCTATCATTTTGGTAGGCCACAGTTTCCACGTTAGTAAGTCTCATTCCAGAAGCCTCCTGTTTTGCTTTTAATTTGGGTAAACACGAGTCAAAATAGAAACTTGCTGGTGATCAGGTGATGCAGCATTTAGTTTATCAGCATGGGTGTAAGTGACCGAGAAGGGAGGAAGCAGTTGTTTGCAGATATTGTGCTCTGGAAATAAGCAAAAAAGCCTTCAAAGGGACAGCATGACCTGATAAAAGAGCATATTAAAATCGGCCAACATGTCAGGTTACGTGTGCAAAGTGTTAATCTGAAGCCTTCCACTCCTGGACTGCCACAGCCTATGCTGAAGAAGAGGCCACCAACACACTTTCTAACACTGTCCCCGTTAAAAGAAAAGCTTCACTCTGAAGATTATGCAGCCTTTACAACTTGGATCTGAGGAGAAATAGAGACTGAAAGCAGAAGACATCGCTCACAGAAATACACAGACAAGTCCTCTGCACCTTCCTGTGTGTGTGCTCAGTCTGGGGGCAGTGTCCCTCATTCCAGTGCGGGCTTTTCAGCTGGAGAAACCACCACGTCGATTCTGCTTCTTGTGGCAGTGGACCAAAAGTGCCACAGATGAAACACCAAGATACATGAGAGATGCATGATTTAAAGGCATGTGCTGGCTGGCTTGATGCTGGCACCCAGGAGCACAAGCCAGCTTATTGGTATTTGACAAAATCCAAGATTTGACAAGATGAGATTTCATCTTGAGTTAGAAGAAAAGGCATTTTCCAGCTCGATTTTCTCCAAAGCATGACAGCAGGGCCTGGGAGTGCAGTTGGATGCTTCAGATGGTGGAGCTCCAGTGTGGTGATCGTGTTCCAGCCCGGAGAAACCTGGAAGCTTCTATTTCTAGGTAACAAGAACAGTTTTATTGCTCGTAGTTTTAAAGCCAATGTAATTGAGGTGGGATGGGGAGAGTAATAAAAACAGAAGTTGGCTTTTATTCTCCCCCATGTCAAACCACCCTAAAGGCCCTCATCAGGACTGGCTCAGGACAGGAGCAGCCAGATTACAAGACGAAAACCCAACTGGATGATTTAAATTCCTTTCAAAACAAAGGGTCAGGAAGGCCATCTGTTTTTTGCAGCTGAATTCGTGAGGCTCCTGGGTGTGGCAGAACCCAGAAACACCAAGTCTCAGGCAGAAAGCACAGGTCCCTCTGTGCCATTCCAGAAGAGCTGCCTTCAGAGATCAAGGGATGCACAGCTTCATGGTCAAAAGCCATCCTCACCATGCCTTGCACCCCAGGATGCACCCAGAAAACATCTTGCTCAGCCCGCAGACCAAGGTGGAGCTCATGGGGGGGACAACACATTTGGGTCCAGAGCTTGGTGGGAATGGCATGGTTCAGCCATGTTTCAAGCATCTGCATAACTTACTGAGGGAGATGAGATGGATAACAGATATAATCAATGTCTGCTTTAGCTATAAGGTCTCCACAGACAGTGCTTTTGCCTTAAAAAATAAAATAAAATAAAATAAAATAAAATAAAATAAAATAAAATAAAATAAAATAAAATAAAATAAATAAATAAAAAATAAAATAAAATAAAAAATCTTTTTGACTTACTCAGGTTTGGGTTAAGCTAATATTTTTGTTCCTTCCAGTTCAGAGCAGCTAATCCAGCTGGGTCCTTGCTTTTTTTTTTTTTTTTTTTTTTTTTTTTTTAATCTCCTGTGCTCATCCTGATGGTATCTCAGCCTTATTCACTTATATTGCAACAATATATACCGTAAAGCTTCCCTAACCCTGAGATTTCCCCCAGGCAGATTTTGTAGAGTATCCACTTAAAAAGATATTAATGAAATAACTTTTACTTAATTAAAGCTGATTATTGACTAACCCATATGCTCAGCAATGCTCACTTGCTGACCGGTATAAAATGATTGTATTCCCATCTTGCCATCTGACTCTGAGCAAGGATTTCAGATATCAGCTGGCTGCCTGCAAATCACAGCCTGCTACTACATGGGGAGGCACCAGGCTTGGGGCAAGCCAGGAGCTCGAGACTGCAAGTCTTTACTGGGCACTTCAGTAGAGGGACAGGAGCCAGTTAAAAGCATTTTTTGCAGATTCTGAAATTTAGGGCCACAGTTTTGCTGCTTTATTTTATTTTACAGTAACTTCATAATGCAACTTCATAGTGAACTTCAGTACTGCTGATTTTTCGTCTTAAGACAAATCTGTGGAGGACAGGACTTCCAGGAAGCAAGCAGTCTGCAGATTACTGTAGCAGACAAAATCATCACATTTTGTTGTTGTAGTTTTGTTTAGTTTTGTTTTGCAATATTGTTGTTGGTTTGTGTTTTAAGGAAATAATTTTTATTCCCTAAACTAGCAAATTCCAGGGTTTCCTTCCTACCTGCAACACAGATTTGTTTCAGCTATTCGTTTTGGCTCCTTCTTCTTGGGAAGATGATTCATGCTATCCAAATGTCTCACTGCAGCATTTTCAGAGTAAAAGAAGGCTCATATTTCTCAGGCTAGATTTACAAGACGCCCCTTCTCAGCCGCTCTGAGTGTCACCTCCCTCACCTAGCCTGGGGGCTCAGCACCCATCCACGTAACCATGACTCAGATCCCGTCCCTGTTGGCTTCCAGCATGCTGACAGGCAGAAGAGGACCCTTGCTCCCACCATTTTGTAGCAGCACCCTAAGCCCTCTCTTGAATCCAGCCCTTTGTTTCCAGCACTTGTGCCTGAAAAGAGATGAAAGATGCTCCAAGAAAACATGTTACTCCGCAAGCAGAGGGACTAATGAAGCCCAATTCCCCATAGGTTTGCCTCTTGTAGTTGGATTCTCTGATGTCTGGGGCAGCATGAACTCAGACTAGATACTGTCCCACACCCAGGGCTTTCCAAGTAGCTTTCTTCTCCCAGGTGGATTCTCCGGTGTCTCATTAAGTTTGAACGTGTGCTGTAGGCTTGCCTTATCTCAGTCTGTTAGTAGGGTTTGGGTGCACATCCGATTGCTTTATTTCAGCATGTCTTTCAGACCACATTTACCAACCACAGTCAAATGTGGTTGGAGCTGGCCAACAAGTTCGAATGTCACTGGGTGGCAGATGTGTTCACTTTCCCCCTTGGAAAAAAAAATATAATAAGTGGTCTATTTACAACAGACACAAACTTGCAAATGATTCCTTTTTCCGGCTGTCCCAAAACCAATTAGAAACAAATTTTCCATTCTGCCCATGAAATTAAAGCTTTGTTATTGTGAACAAGCTCAAAGCATGGTCCTCTCCCTACCTACAGCCCCACCAGGGACTGCAGCTCAAGCAGGGCATAAAGATGCTGGTATCCATATCTGTATCTCAGCTCCAGCAAGTGAAACAGCATCGCAGAATGGCTGAGGGCCTCTGGAAGTCATCTACTTTGATTGCCCAGCTCAGGCAGGGCCACCTAGAGCAGCTTGCCCACGACCATGTCCTACACCAGTGGCAAAGCACAAAGGTGGACCTAGTAGAGCAGAAGGGATGAAGATAATGAAGCAAGGGCACGTATGTGAGAGCGTTTGCACAAGGAAGCTTGCACATGGTAGATCCAAGCTGATTTTCATCCATATCCCTTACGCTATCGATGCTGCAAAGTCAGTGTGGGTCTAACCAGTTTCCCAACACTCAGAGATGTTTCCTGCTGCAGCTTGGTGAGAAACCATGGCTGAACAGCAAAGCTGACTGATTCATCTGGTGGGAAAATAAGAGTGCACACCGCTTTCAGCAGCAGTCTCAGCAGTATAGGAGGGCTGTCTCTATTGCTGGTGCAGAGCAACGTCGCTGACGTGCATGGTGTGTGCAGATCAGGAGAGCGTTCACTGTCACAGACAGTGATGGTGGGGTGTAACCCTTCCACTGGGGAGGAAGGAATCAGTATCAAAATCAATAGCTCTTCTCCAGGAGGAGAATTATCTAAGCAGGGAGAAGTGGTTCCCTTGCAGCTGGTTGATTTTGGTAATCCATTATTAATGCTTGAGTTACAGGCCCCACAGAAGATGCCTGGCACTCTCAAAGGTCATGTTGGTATAAGAGCACATTAATTGTTTCCAAACGTTTCACCCTGCAGCACCTTTGCAGTGGCCAGGGGAGTTAATACTGCAATTCCTGTTAGCCGTTCCCTGTGGTTTCTATCAAGACCTCCAAGAAGTCTTCTTCAATGTACCGTGACAAAAATCTTATAACAGGGCAAAGACCTAGCCATACAGCATCCCTTTGGGGCTGCATTTCTATCATAACTGTCAGAGATGAAACTGCTGGGCAGAGTTTTGTCTTTTTAGATGCAGAAACTGTCCTGAGATGTACTATTCACAGGGTTATGAAGGAAATGGGTTAAGCTATCTTACACCATTTACTGCTATAATGTTTCCACCACTCTGAAGGTAGATCTCCCAAGAACATTCCAAGCTTTCTGAGAACATCTGCATCACAGGATGGAATAGCTCAGAACCAAAATCCCAAGCCCAGATCCAGCTTCAGACCTGAGTCTGCAGCTCAAACCTATTTTTACAACTGGCCAGCTCCAAAGAGCCTGAGCTCCAAGAAAGATTATCTGAAATTCAGTTGAGAAAGATGATAGAACCTCAACGGAGCCCTTGACTAATAAATAAATAAATGAGATCGGTCAATATCTAAGGAACTCTTTATAGTTGAGCCTGAAGCCACAACATGGTACTAGAGAAGTTCCTTCACTGTGTTTCATGGTAGTGAAATTCACTTTAAGCTGTAAGACTCAGGACAAGACAGAAGACATTTGTTATTGAACTCACCATCACAAGAGAGCTTTCTCCTCCAGTCCGGCATCTCATTAACAAGGGGAGGGGAAGAGGCGCATTAGTACTCACGGTACACGTAGGGCAAGTGTTTCATCCTGGAAGGACACCAAAGAATAGTTGAGCCACCAGATAAATGAAGACTACTCTCCAACATATTTGCATAATTTTATTAGGTCAGTACATTCTGCCTCTAAAAAACCTCTGGACAAATCTCATCTCCACCAGTGTTTCATGGTTTATGCCGAACGCTTTTCCTTCACAAGAGCATTTGCTCCAGGAAAAGCTGAGTGGTTTCTGCCTATGGAATCCATATAGGATGGGGAGACAATCTGCAGACAGACATCAGCAGACTTTTTTTTTTCTTTTTCCTGTGGAAAAATAGAGAAGAAAGCTGAAAGTAACTGCTAGCAAACTGTACGGGCAAGTGGGCCCATCTCCATTTTACCAGAAAAGCTGGTCACTATGCTCAGAAATATGCTGTTATCAATAGCTGAATACACTCAAGCTGGCATATAAATGACTCACATTAGTGTCTCTGTTGCCCCCGTACCATGTCATGAGGTCACCAATTGCACATGTTAATGACCCCTAGGGTGAGAAAGTGGTTTCTGGTGCCTAGCCCACACTCCTCTTTATTCAGTCCCTGTGCATGCCCCAGGTTTTCGCCCTTGTCACTTATTTTATTCTGAATCCAAACACGGCCACACAATGCACTTGACCTTTGCCCTGGAGGGAACACGCTTGGGAAGAGGAAGAATTCACTCTTTATTCCTTTCTAATTCTAGTTGTTACTATACCATCGCGGACAAATCCCCACTTACACAATAGAAATCAAGTCGTCTGTTCTCGCTAGTTCTGGGACTTTCGACAGGGGTTCCTCCTCCTGCCACAGACGGTCCAGCTTTTACCCATGTCCAGTTTTCACATTCTACATCTGCCCAGATTAACCCTTGTCGTGACACGGCAGGGGAAGGGATGGGTGGGCTGCAGCCATGGCATGAAGGACATCCAGCTTTGGAAACGCACACCCATCCGCAGAAGGTATTCCTCCAGCCAAACTGTGCAGAGACTGCACGGACATACTCTGCCAGCAAATGGCCCTCATATCCTATGTCCTCAACAGTCCTGCCTCCTCCTACTTTAAATTATCTCCTTAATTGACGACGCATGCTGCCTGAGGTTTCCTTTCTGACTGGCAGTTGATTCTGTCCCTCTAAGACACGAACCGCGTTTAGAAGGTGCTTTCATTTTTTTGAGCCTCTAGCTGGATCCCCAGGGCACTTCCTGCACTCTCCTTTGGGTCACATCCTGACATGCAGACTGGGAAAAGACAGTTCCATTTCACTGGAACTGGCAGAACTCCTCCAGGATAAGGCAGCTCTGCCTTGAGCTGCAGAGTGAAGGCAATGGACTAGATGATGATGCTTAATTAGCTTAAACACCTGAAAACTGGTCCAGAAACTGAAGCCAAGCAGAAGGTTTCAAGCTGGTGTTTCAGTGTTCTTAGAATTTCAAATATAGACCAAGATGTGGGGAGAAAGAAAGATTTACAATGATTTTCCTCACTCCCTCGTTTATTTTTTATCTGCTTTACAAAGTGCACTGAAACCTCCTGGTTTCCTTAGCAGTGGGACGTGCCCTCCCTGGTTCTGTGGACAGGGCTGGATTGGACCAGCTTTGCCACAACTTGCCTTGCTCCCTCAGTAGCCATAATTTGTATACAGCGTACTTACTGGTCTCATGATAGACTCATGCTTACTCACCAAGTACATCTTCAAAGCCCATGTGGTGGGGCACGAACCTGCTCACAGAAATCTCATCTGTACAGACTCAGGTTTGTCTCCTCTTTCCAAGTGCCTGACGCACCTCTAGGTCATTTTCATATTAGTGATTCCAGTGGGAGCTGGATCTCACATATTCTTGTAATTTATTTCTGATGATTTACAGCCTTGAGGTTGCACAAATGGGCTAAGACTTATCTGTACCAAGGGCATCACAAATCCTGAGCACAGAGATGACTCCTAGATCAAAGAGCATCCACCTAAATGCACAAGAAAAGGCAGCAGATGGAAGGAGACTGATTTTAAAAACGCTCAGCCCCATGGAGACATCTCGATCAGCACGCTAACAGTGCAACCACTGTCACATCTCCTGAGAAAGTGTCTAAGCAAAGAGTTTGGAGAGGGTTTGCAAAAGGACCAGGAGGAAGCTGCATGGATGTTCATGGGGAGAGTTTCCCATCTGCAAGGACTCCGCAGAGGGGGTGGGTGGGCATGTACCAAGTATCAGTCCACACCTGGGTCCATTCCTCCTGCATGAAAGGAGCCGATGAAGAGCCTTGTGCACTCCCTGATTTCTTAGCTGTCCATCACCTACACGGGTCACCCCAAGGGAGACTCAGCTGGAGCCAAAACACTTAACCCCCTGAAAGACCAGTTCCTATTTTCCCAGAGAACCAGAGAGCAGCCTCCTTATGCTGCAAGCATTTATTCATCCTTTCTTTTTTTTTTTTTTTTTTTTTTTCTTCCTGTTGTGTTAACAGAGCATCTAATGTGACTAAATAGGACAACCTGCTCTCCCATCCACATGAAAAATAAATGATGTGCTTTCTCCAGACTACCTTCCCCCCCTGTCCTGGCACTTTTCCCACCAGGCAGCCTTTGGACCTGATCTCCCCTGGGCAGAGCCCATGGAGGGACCGGAGAACCTCCCCCAAGCTGAGCACAGTGGTGGGAGTCATTGGCTTGAGCCAGCGAAGAGTGGCGGAGGCAGGAGTTTGGGGGAGTCAGAGGAGGGTGGGAAGCAGGACGAAGGCGGTGTGTGTGTGTACGTGGGGGTGGAATCTCTGTGCAGAAAGCAGCCAAGTGGCAGCTTACCCTGTTAAATATTAATCATCTCTGCTTCTGCAATTTCGGCAATGCGTCTAGGCCCACCACTGCTGAATATTTCATTAACACCACTCACTTCCAACTGCACTTCTCCCACTTTTCTTTCTCCCGTGGACCCCTCTCTCATCCCTGTCACCCATCTCATTGCCCTGCCATTGCAGTGCCAGCTATGGCCACGATGCCCATCCTCTCATCCTTAGCTCTCCCGTGGTGAGCACCAGCTCAGCCCTGGTCCATCCACAGCCCACTGAGCGTGGCATCTGTGTGGGGAGAGAGCAGCAAGGCTGTTAAGGGGAAGGAAGATCATCAACTCCACTGGGAAAAAAAATATAAGTGCGCATCAACAAGTCCCGTGCTAAATAATTCATGAGGCAGGTCAGGGCAGAAATGCTGACTCTGGGCTGGGAGCTTTTTAAACTACGTAGACTATGTTTCTTCATCACTGGCTTGCTCTGAGTACTTTGGGAGTGCAATCCAACGTGCTATGGTGAGCTTCATTGGGCCTGAGCAATTTTCACCTCGAGCTCCTAATTGCAGCATCTCCTTGCCTGTTTCTGGCCACCAGCAGAAAAGCCCACATGGTGTGCAGCACCATGGGGTGGCTGCAACCAGCTGGAGAGATGGCAGGAACCAGGAGTAGATACAAGGGTCAGCCAGGGAAACCAAAGGTGACTGAAAGATGATCTTGTGACGGTGCTTGAATCCAGACTTGGTGGCTCAGTGTACAGATCTAACCTTGTATTCATCCCAGACACTGTGATGCCTCCACAGTGTGAAGAAGGATGACAGTGGTGTCTAGGATGAGAACAAACATCATCGACCCTGGGCTTCCACTGAACAGCAGTTTTTCACGGGGCAGGTAAGAGAGAGATTCTCAGTCCCACTGTTGGGGCTGGGAAAGCAAGGATGCAAGTCATCTGTCAAACAGATTGGCAGTGGAGCTATAAATATCAAAGCATCACCTCAGAAGTGTGACAGTGACATTTGGGAAGAGGCGGAAGTGACAGCATAGGCAACCATCCCCACCACGGGGGGCAATGGGGAGTTTACTCCCCTGATCCTCCCAGATCCTCCAAGGGCATTGTAACACAGGCATGCTCCCCAAGCTGTGTTAGGAGTAGGACCAAAGAGAGAAGTGGGAATTATTCTTCCTACCCCATGCATAGTAAGAGGAGTAGAGAGGTCCCAGGTAGCAGGGGGAGGAGTGAAAATGGAGGAGCTGCCCCACAAGCCCACTAAGGGCAGCATGACCATGTTGAAGAAGTGGGAGAAAGGTAGGGAAAATTGCTGATTGGAGATGGGTTTTACCAGGTGAGTGGGAAACCTGTGTAAGAGGGGAGTCAGGAACCTTTTATCTCTCTCCAGCATCCACATCATTCCAGGATTAGCAACATCTGCAGATTAGCTTAACATTGAAGATGCAGTGGTGTGGCATCACCCCACCTCCATCTACTCCAGGTCTGACCCTCCATCTGCCCTCACCTTTACTCATACCAGCTGCAGTTCTACCTCTTGCTGCCCAAATCCTTCTTTTCCATACATTTTTGTCCCAATCTGCTCCTTCCTCCATCACCAAGCCTTACTCTCCTTTCTGTCTAGTGTTATATTGCTTTTAAAACTGAAACCAAATCAATGTTTACAAAGTTCAGGATGACCTACTGAACCATTAACTTTACTCACTAAATTCAGGTTTAAATATCCATATCTAAATATACACATATATATATATTTAAATATATAAATAACCCAGTATGGTTATGATGAGGTGGGGGAAACAAAACGAGCTGACCTGGGTCCAGGCTCTCTCTCCCAATAGTGTACGTTGGCTTCTACCTAGCAGGCTTCTTATGCTGGTGCTGCGATAGCTGCAGATTCACATCCTCTTCCTCCAAGCCACAGCAAGCCAGTCAGAAACAAGGAGTCTGACACCCTTGGACAAGACAAGGAGGCTTTGGAACTCAAAAGAGCTTTTTCAAGCCTGAAAGAGAAACAGGAATTGTCAGGCAAATTTCAGGCCAAAACCAACTGTGCCTTATTGAATGAACTTTGTTGTGTTAATTAACCAAACAGCTTAATAGGAAAGAGCAAAGTGGAGAGGGTGTTGGCCATGAAGAATATGGTTGTGGTGGGATACCTCACTGAAACCAGTGGGTGAGAAGCTTTTTAGTCTGAGCTCTCCCCTTCCCTTTCCCAAAGCTAAATTAGCTACCTTGGTATGTGAATTAACGTCATCGCTGATTCTATATGACAGAGTTAACTACGTACTTGGAGAAAAACACTCGGGCATCAGCCAGGCATTAGTTGTTCCTCTTTCAGTTAGAGAAAGAGCAAATCTCAGGCAGGTTTTAATGCTGTTATCTGACAAGAACAAAAAATAAGAGTTTGATCAATAGCTGGGGGAATGCCTTTAGCCAATGATATGTTTGTTGGAAGAGAGGTTTTTCTATGCAGATCTCATCAGGGGATCAAGTTATTCCTTTTGTGTAATATATTAAATAAAATGTGCACTAGAGAAGTCACTTGAAAATATTGAATGAGATAACTTCGTCTGATTAACATAGTGTGCTTTCTTTCCCCCTTTTTATTAAAAATTCACAAGGCTTCCCATCCCTTATCTCAATTAAGCAACTTGTTTGTCAGGATTATTTGTTACGCATTTTCATAAACATTTGATGAATTATATGCAAACATCTCACTAATGTATTAACAAGGCTGAGGTTTTAATTACACAACACTCAAGGAAAGCTGGCTTAAGGCTGCTCCAGAGAAGTTAATTGTGCTTCCTTGTGTGTCTGTGCATTGCAATGGGAATTTTCCTCTGGGGGAAATCACATTACACTCTGCAGTGGCAACTTACCCACCTAGATTCTGCTAGCATCAACGAGTTCAGCCACTTCAGGAGCTTCAGGAGCATTCACTAAAAAGCTGCAAATTCAGCTGAAACTTTGGTAGCAAGAAAAGTAGTTGGGAGGTAATTCAAACAGTTTTACACCGGTTCTTATGCATTATTTCTCACGTGGAGAAGCCATTTTCAAGGGACTTCTAACACAACCAGAGAAGGGTTATCCTTGGTCCACCTCCTCAGACTTTTTGGTTTAAGGACCAGGGATGTGTCAGACCATTTGCTTTCCATATCTGCTATATAGTTAGTGTAGAAATCCAGACAAAACACCAATGGTTGGTACCTTCAGCAGATGATCAGACTTCAGCCCTAACTACTTCACAGCCCTGCTGACCATCCAGGGTGCTAGGATCTCACAGGCCTGATTTTCTGATGTCAGGGTAACTCGTCACCTACCACTCTGAGTGGCTGAGGGTGTCACAGCAAGTCCAGCAGGCAGGCTGGATAAAGCTCGCAACCAGGCAGGCAAAAAAGCAATTGTCAAGATCCAACATGCCAAGAACTCAACACGAGAAGAGAAAACAGACTTCTGAGATAACAGAAGATAACTCCTTCACTCATTGCTCTTGAAAGCATGATGGAAGTGTCTGGTGTGGAAACATAACTCACATGTTTTCAGATCGCAGCTCTTCAGCAGAGGAAAGCAGCACTTAGTTCAAGCCAAAGGTCTGTCAGAAGTTAAGGAGCCCCCATCTATTCCTCCAACCTGGACTGATCATGGAAACAATAGAGAGCCAAGTTTTGGTAGTCTTTGGAAGGACCTCATGTCAAGAAGCAATAGCCACATCACTTGTTAAAATAGACATCAAGCCCTTACTGTAAACCTATTTATTAGAGGTTTCAATACCTGTTCAGCTCTCTGCTAGGACTTGGTCTCCTAGAAAAGCTCAGCACTTAAGTTCTCCTTCTGAAAAAAAGAAAAACCAAAACATTTTTGCCAAACCATTTGATTTTGATTTCCATTGTATTTACGGTATTTGAATTCCTAAAAATAATTCAGAAATTCCTAAAATTCCACTGTGAAATTAAATATTAATTGTAGTCTACTACTTGGAGCAGCATTATTTGTTCAGTATGATTTCTTTATGTTTCTGTTGGAGTGCTTCACGTCTCACTGCTTGTTAGCACTAATGATAGGTCATGACGTATTATAAATATGATAGGTTGGCCAACTATTATTTCTTCTATTTTTAACATTTTAAAGCTTATGGTTTTAGTTTTTGTTCATTTTGTAAATGTGAATATTTGCAGTGTTTGATGCCCTTATTTTAGCAAGGCAACAATATCAGATTATTATTTTTTTTTCCTAAAATCATCTGCTACTCTAATTAGTACTGAGTCCTTATCTCTTTTTCTCTTTTGGAAGTATTAAAACATCAAACTGTTTCATTAGGCCAGTGAGTGTTACTGCCTTTGATTAATAAAATAAAGTCAGCATGTAATGTTAATTAGAGTATCAGCCACTTATTATCGTGTCATTTATTTTGTGACACATAACCAATAAAAGGTCTTGCAGAATTTGTCCTAGACATCACTGCTAGACATCTGCTTCTGCAGATCTGCCATGATATCCCACACATTTAATCCAATTACATCATTTAACTGAAAGAGCAAAAATTTAACAACACAATAAATAAAATAAGGAAAAAATTGTTTTGAGACTTGGATTCCCTGGAAAAAGATAATCCTTTATTTCCCTTATGGGGCACTGCAAACCAGGTCTTGAAATGCCTGAGTCTCCCTGAGAAAGAATAATGAGTTTTAACCCTGCTGGTGGTGAAGCCACGGGTTTTGCCAGCACAGAGATGCCTTTGGAAGTCCCCATCCCTCTGATGACCAGGAGCACAAGATGAAGGGGGGACAATCTGTCCTTCCACCCTTTCCATCCCTCCGTCACCCTGGCTGCTCCCTGCTGAGAAAGCCAGCATCCCACCCAGGCATGAGCTGTGTTTTTCTTTTGCACTCCCCAAGTGTACCCGTGGCAGCCGGTGAATACAAATCAAGGCAGTAGCGTTAATATTCTCACTACATTTAAATCTAATGGGCTTTTTTAATATTCAGAATCAAAGGCACTTCACCACCAGTAGATTTTTTTATACTTTTTTATTTTTAAAAAGGAGCACTGCATCTCATTCCACTCTTCCTCCTCCTCTTTTTATTTTATTTTATTTATATATATTTTTAAGCCCAGCTAAAGCCACCAGGGAAGGGCCGTGCCTATAAACAGATGCCACTCACAGAGGGTCTGGGAGGCCTTCCCATCATTAGATGCTGCTGAACTTTGAACCTGCAACTGGGAGGCTGCATTGGCGGTGGAGGCAGTGGCAGCAGGGATGAGGCCGGGGCGGAGGATGGGGGGAGCTTGATGGGGTCTCTCTGGTGAATTGCTGGCCTGCCCAGCACAGGAACGCTCAGGACTTCAAATCGGCTCCAGTCACTTTGAAGCTCCTCTCTCTTAATCTCTCTTTCTCTCCCTCTCTCTCTTCGTCTTTTTCCCCCCTTGCATCTATGAATCATTCATGGCATTTTTTTTTCCCCTCAGAGGTTCCTTTCAAAAAAAAAAAAAAAAAAAGAAAAAAAGAAAAAGAAGAAAAAGGGAGAAAAAAATAAACACATGCTCACACAAAGCCCTGTGTTTATGTTCTTATTGCTCTGCGTAGCTTATTATCACCAATGTTGAACAAATTACTTACACGATGTCTACGATGCGCTGCCATCCCTCAGAGCGATGCTCGTGATGGGGCTGACGATTTTGTTTTAAATGTTAATGTACAGTGGGGCAATACATCCAATGTAAATAGACGGTGAATGGTATGTACACAGTGCATTGAAAAGAGCCCAGCCCTAGTGCTGGAGCTGCCCACAGTAGGGGTGAATTTGCACGTGTTGGCCAAAGCCAAGGAGCCAGAGATCAGATCTGAGCAGCAGAAACACTCTTTTTTTTGCTTCCCACTAACACACATACACCTGTGGGATGGGTTTGATGATTTACTGGGGATCGTGCAAGTTCCACCACAACACTCCATGGGAGCTATGTGATTTCCAGGCTCAACAGCTTTTACTTTCATAATATACCTGTGCCCCAAAACAAACCCATGGCCAGCCCCTGCCCTGGTGCCGTGCTTGGTGGCACCCACCTCATTCTTGGCCTCTGTTGAACAGAATGGTTGAGTCTGTCCTGCGGATGGGAGCGGGCACGATCCCTGGTTTGGGCCACCCCCTGTGCACAAAGCCAGGCCAGGCCATTAGGAGTGCCAAGGTGCATAGCCTGACTTTGGGTACAAACTGGACCAACTGAAAACCCACCATGGCACCACGAGACACCAGAGAGACCTCTGAGAAGGTGAGCTGAAGCATTCACAGGGATGCATAAGGGGCAGATTTGTTCAACAGCTGCTGCTCGCAGTCCTGAAGAACATTAATATATCAGTTCTATTGGAAATAGCTTTCTGAAACACCCACCACCTGTCTGAAGGCAGCAAACTAAACACATAATCACCACCCTATAAGACTTGTTCAAACCCCTGTATCACACTCACGTCCCGTACGGTCCCCAGCTCTGCTCTCCTGCATGTCTAATGCTGGACTCGCACAAGGCCCAGGACTGCTAATGCAATGTTATATTTGACTCGGAACACATCTAAATTCCTCAGGACAAAAGGAAACCCCAGGTGTTTTACATGTCATTCAGAAGGTGAGGAAACTGAGGCAGGAAGGGTGGATATGGGTGCTTACTCTCCAGCTCAATGTCGTTGTGTGAGGTTAGGAACAGAGGCTTTACTGCATTTGGAAAGAAATTCAAAGAAGATACCCAGCTTTCCTGAGCTCCTGGAAGACTTAAGTAGATTGATGTGGGGTTAATGCCATTGGATGGGGATTTTAAAATGCAGGGGGCTTTGGACAACACTTCTTCCCCCCCAACACTTAGAGTTGGCAGCAATTAGGTCCTGATGCACTTAAGCATCCAGCTAGATTCAAGCTTTCAGCTTCTGAAGCTAGGGAAGGTTTGTAGATATTTGCTTAATGATGTCTCCAATGGGGGAGAAGAGTGCTTGCTGTCACTGTGTGCCTCCCCGTCACTTTTACAATCCCAGAGGGTAGGTTGGTGCAATCCCATTTCTAGACTGAAGCCCAGTCTAGGTTAAGTGGTTTATCCATCATGACACAGGGAATCCCTGGATGAGCTGAGGCTTGGACCTGCATCCCCTGCTCTGAGCACACCTCTTGGTCATATTTCTAGATCATGTCCTGGGAGATGCCAGAAGAGGCCACTCAGGCATAGGGTAAGGAGACAATTCCAGCCCCTCCGCAAATAACACCAAAAGCTTTAATTTTATTTTTTAGTAACACATGGACTCCAAATTCTCACTCTGTTCAGACCTCAAAAGCAAAATCTTTTTTCCAGCCCAGCAGAGCCAGCACTGTACACAGAGGTTTTATTAGATGAGATATGACCTATTTAATATGTCAAAAATAAACAGCTTTGGTATTAATAATAAATATTTAGGGCTCATTCCAGCTGTTCTTGTGTAGCTCTGCAATATACTGTTTACCATTGATTTTTTGTTTCCCAGGAAAGTATTTCTACCACTGCCATGCTCTGCACATCCAGTCTTTATTCTGTTTATTTTTATGTGTAACCTAAGATATTTTCTAAGAAGTCCAGGGCAATAAGCTAACCTGCTGATATGGGACACCCTAAATGCTCCATTGCTGGGAGCCAGAAAAACATCAAGAAGTGCTGCTTCTAAATACACTTTTCTTTTACTCTTCCTTAAATAGCTGTGACTTCCCCCACACCATGATGCAGAGAAAAGGCCACACCAAGCAACGCTTACAGGGCTTACAGAGCTACCACCCTCCAAGCCAGCTTCTGATAAGACACAGCCAGCTCAAGCTCCTACAACTGCAAGGATTTTAGGATATTTGAGCACCAAACACCTGAGAGCTGAGCCCATGTTTAAGCTAATGGGGAAGTGCTCGCTCAGAAAATGTGGCCTCAGGTAATACAATCAAAGCCCAGGTTGGAGGGGAACTGAGAATACCATAAGGCCCAGACTTTAAACGGTTTCAGCAGCAGCTGACAAGAGGGAGGTGGTCTGATATAGTTAATTCTACATGAGATTTTGATTGCCACAAAGCAGGTGGATTAATCAGCAAGAGCAGACGGGTAGAAGCCTCATTGCCCAAGCCTGCCCCTTGTAGTCCCCATCCTGCTCTGCAGCACCTCCTCCACAGGGCTGTCCCCAGCAAGCCACCCGCTCTCTCCAGCCTGCTCCAAAAGCACCCGTAGACCCCTTTCCTCCTCTCCAGCATCGTCCCTTTTAGGCAGGGTGGGCACCCGCAGGGCTACCCAAGGACTGCCTCAGGCTGCACAGCCCCCTGACGCTGCCACTGCAGGACCCAGGAGCCCACCTGGCAGCTCTCTCAAAGCAGAGGTGCCATCTCCCAGCCTTCGAGCCCTCAGGAGAGGGCTCGAGCACCAACACAAACACCCAGGCCACGATCTCAGCTGGGATCCCCACAGCAGGGCCCGAACAACACTACACCAGCATCTCCCCCATTTAATTCCCCAGTGGAGCCTGACCAACCGCTGGGAGCAACAACCCTCCCGCGGCCTGCGAGGGCATCGCTGGGGGGCTTTTAAATCACAGCCTCTGAAGAGAAAGCCCCCCGCTCCCCCTGCCATCTGGCAGCGCCCGCTCCGACGGCTGGACGTGGCTGCAGAGGGAGGGACGGACACACAGCCCCCGCTGAGCAGCGCGGGGGGCACCAGCTGCACAGCCGGCTCCAGCCTTGGGAGCGGGGGGTGGTACGGAAAACAAAAGTGCCGTTTGTCCTGGCCCCAAAAATCTCTAGGAAAGGGGTTTTTGAGGTATTCAGGTGCTGAGCTGATTAAGGAAAAGTAGTTTGCTTAGACTTACCTACTTACATCAGAGCCAGGCACATAGCTCCAGCATGTATTTTCTGGAGAAAATGTGATGTTCTGGGATGAAGGCAAAAAACAGCCCCCTCTACAATTCCAACACCCATGGCTTGGGTGGTAAATCAGACCTGAGGGAGAACCTGCATGGGTTAAACATCAGAATTAAGGGGAGGCTCCTCAGACTTCCCTGCTCCTTGTACGGAGCCGGTAAATACACAGACAGCATGTGTAAAAGCATCAGATCTTCCCAAGCTATTGATTTTTGACTTTCATTCCCTGACTCGTTAGCTTCGGATCAGGCAGCTTAATCTGACTTGATTCGCAGATCTGAGGCTGGAGGATTTGAATAAAAGTGGCCTCCCCAGCCCTAATGCACTAATGGGCCATCTGCACGCCTCCAGGGACCAGAGGATTGCTGGCAGCTTGTACAGCACGGGGAAGGATATCCGTATCTGCAGGTTTGCCAGAGTGGGGAACAGGTTCCCCCAGGCATTGGAGCAAGGTCCAAGTTTGGGTCAAGGTTAAAGACAGGCTTTGGGAATGAAGCCTCAAGTGCAGAAGGGACCCTCAGTGTGTCTCTTGGTTTCCAGAACCAGTAAATCCTGCTGGCACCCAGCTAGAAAACCAGAGCTGGAGCAATCAACCAGAGATACTTTTGTTAATTTGCTAAAAATAAAATAAAAGTGGAGCAGTGGAGCTGTTTTAGACCAAACCAAGCTTTACACCCCAGTTTGCTGAACTTTCAGACAAGTGACATTCAACCTGCTCTTTCCTTGGGCAATTAATTTCCACCCTTTTTGCCTCAGTTTCCCCGCCCAAAGAGGGGTTACACCCATGAAGTCTCCGTTTGCTTTGAGCTCTTGAGAGCTGCCCCATGAGGCTCATGCTGCAAATTCCACATTGGCAAGCCACACTCTTCACATGGCTTAGGGCCACCAAACCTGCCCTGCACAGGCAGCACTGTTTCCAGCCTTGCTCGCCCTTTTCAGCAGGAGTTTACTAGCCACACGGTACCACCAGTGAGACTTCCTAAATATATGGGCTGGCAAATTGACTTTATTGCTTAAAGCATGCCAGAGGCAGCGAGAGGGAAATGCAGAGAAAGGAGGGGAGTCTGGTGTGACCAAGGCAACTGCATCCCACCAGGACATCAAGTTACTCTGTCCCACCTAAACAGACCCATCTCCATCATCCCTAGGGCATGCTCTGATCCTGCATTGGCAGAAGGAAGATTTACCTCCACTCTTGGATTTTAACCCAGCATCTGTGCAACGGACGCTGGTGAACTCAAATACTTCTGGATCATGAGAAACTCTCGTCCTCTCCCTCTGTCTGGGGCTCTCTCCATCCCTTCCCCACCAGCTTTCAATTATTTAATTTTCCCCCTCCTCTCCCAGCATCTGAAAGCCAAGCATCTTAAATACAAATCACCTCCAAATCATTACGTGCAGGACCTTTCGGCCCTCTTCAGAGCAGTGGGCCGTGAGTAATGAGCTCTGCTGAGAGTTTGCTGGATTTCACATACAACAGATGTAAAAGATGGGGCCGGAGGAGGGGGAGGGAAAGAAGCCCGCTTCAGCTGGAGAAACAAAATATTTGCCACTCACCTTTTTCTTCATCTGCAGCAGGCAGAGGAGGTTCAGGTCCTCTGCACTTCTGCGGGTCTGAGCTGAGAGCAGGTGGACAAACAAGCAGGCTACAGCTTGGAATTTAAGCCCTGAGCCCTGCAGGTGCTCAAAATATCCTTGCACTAGTGACATCCCACCCTGTAACTTGCCCCCAGAAGACTCTGAGAAAGTCTTGGTCTCCCTGGAGCTCTCCCTGTCCTGTGCCTCAGCACCTCCTGCAGCAGCACCAAGGAGAGGACAAGTCACCACTGAACAGCCTGGATGCCGACAAAGCTCGGTGCAGAAATGGAAAATCCCCAAGTTCTCCCCCAAAAATCAAATCACCCCACCAGTCATGGACACCCCGATGGCCAGGTGCCTTTCATACATCTCCTTGCCCAGTTCCTCTGGTGCAGAACTAGTTGGTTTGGGTGAGGATCGAGTGGTGGAAGAGACCTGCCACATACTGCCTGCTGTCCCGGGTAGCATTACATCCCTCTCACCACACAGTTGGCATGTAGACCTTGCTCCATGCAGTTTGAGTGCTACCACCCACAGCACCCTGCAAAGCCTGGAGCTAGATGCCAAGCAGGGAGCTCAGTGCCACCAAGGCCAAAGAAAGCACAACCCCCTGCACCCAGGCCTGGGACATCACAGGCTGAGGTCCTGGAGGTATCAAGCGATGCCTAAGGTAGTTTCACCTCCTCCCACCAGCCTCCAGGAGAGAGCAGCATATGGGAGAGCTAACCTGGACTTCCCTGCTTTGACAACAGGATGCCTCTGCCCTGTGCCCAGCTCCTGGTGGCTCTCAGGACACCAGCAGGTCCTGCCATCCCCATGGAGCATGAGCACATCTCTGCTGCCATCCCATCCCCTCCCACCCAAGCACACACAGCCACACAGCCAGAGCACAAAGCTTGCTGCCTCCAGGGGCTCCTCTGGCCCCCACCACCAGCATCCACAGCTTTCTTCCTGCTCCAGCAAGCTCCCACAAAGGGCAAAACACTCTCCACCATCTCAATCAAGGCTGGAACCTCAGCAAAGCCAGACCTGGCCACGACTCACCCTCCCTTTCCTGCCTGGGGAAAGGTGGGGATGGAGGGGAAGCAAGGAAGGAGAAAACGAGAGCAAATCCTTTTGCCTCAGACTTCAAAGTCATCAGCAGCAGGAGCCTTTGGAACAGTTTAAGTACAAAATGAATTGTTTTAATATTTAATCAGGCTATAATAGGCCCCAGGATCCCAGTGGAGATGGTTGGCCGTTGAAAGGATGTCCAAACTGAGTATCCCTCCTCCAGAAGGGACGATAGCCCTGCAAGAGCCCCAACCCCAAGTCACAAACAAGGACAAGCCCCTCTCTATCGGCTCCCTTTGATGGGGCCCAGCAGCTGGGATGAGCTCCCACCCACTCACCTGATGTGGGCTAGGGGTTTGGGGACTGTAATCATAAACTCTTATCCTGGAGGACAACGATTCTCTGGTGAGCCAGAATAAACTCCAGACCCATCCCTTCCCCATAACACCCTTCCAGAAGGGACAGACCCCTTTCACCTGCCATATTCTCTCTTTCCAGCAGATCTGAGGGTGCACATCCCTGAGACCACCCTCAAGCTTGGCCTCTGGACCAGCAGAGCTCCATGGAAAGCATTTAAGTCACAATTTAAGCATTTAAGTCAGCATTTAAGTTGGCCTGAAGAGCCAACACCAGCTCTTACTAGCTTTGGAGGCCCCACAGCCCATCTCACCCTCTTCCTTTACATCCTTTCCTACTGCCCTGCAAAGGAAAGCCACTCAACGAAGACGGCAAAACTAACGGAAGACCAGAGCAGGCTCCAGCCCCCAGGAACAACAGACACCGGGAAACTCAGGGTTGGCAAACCAACTTGTTCCTCACACAGCACTCCTTTTCAGGGCCCCTCCAAAGTCCCCTTGAAACCACAGACAGTCACGGTGCCACCACTCCCCACCTGCACAGCCACGAGTTCAGAGCTGCTTTACCAACCCAGTCCTGGAAGGCAGCTCTGCTCACAGAAACCTGCCGGGTTGGCACCACTTATGATGGCAGCCCTAATTGCTGTCCTGCCTTGGAGAAGCCAGAGGACTGCAGAGCCAGGCAGACGAGAGCTGGGCAAGTAAGGGAGAAAGTGTTGCCAGCTGCTCTCAGGTAACATCCCAGGTTATGTGAGGTCCAGGATGAAGCCCTCAAATCATGAGGTAAACATGAGGAAGGGATAATGCAGCTTCCCCACACATCCCCAAGCTGTCCCTGGGCTGCCTTGACCTGAAGCAACGACCCAGCCATGCGGTGTTACCGCCTCCAGGGGTGATGCTTGGAGGGCTCAGGGCAGCCCAGACAAGGAGCTCCCTTTGTCCCCTCAGAGCCAGAGGCCTGCAGCTTATCAGAGGTTTTTCTTCACCTTAGCTTTGCTAATCAAGAACCATCTGGAAGTATCAGTGATTTTAGCCACACATTCCTGCAAAGGGCAGAACCCCAGCTGCTGGCATTACTCAGGCTGGAGAGCAGCCCTTCATCCCTCTGTGAACTGGGATTCTTGGATGCACAGGGAATGAACTGAGTTTGGCTCAGCTCAGCCTTTCACACCCAGGATCAAGCCGTGGTCATTGCTGGGTTGTTACAGCAGCAAGCCCAGATCACACAGGTGGGCCCAGCTCTGCTCCTGCTGCATGACCCCAGCAGCTTCACCCGAAGGCAGGAATGCCAAGGCAACACTGGGAAGTTCCTTTCAACTGCCAACAGGAGCATGCAGACTGTATGCTGGTCCCTTTGCCCTTGCTGGAAGGGCAGCTCCCTCCTGGAGGGGAGATTCAGCCACATGCTCCAGTAAACAGAAGGAAATCTCACTCCAAAACTTTCTGGAAATCTTTCCTTTAAATAATCCTGGCTTGGAAGACTCACATAACAGACCTGGCACAGAAACCAGCTCCTGTGCAGCATCTCTCAGCATGCAGCAAGCTCTGCTCTGGACAGAGGCCACTAGATGTTCATGTAAGTGCCACTAGCAAGCTCGGGATGTGATAGAGCAACAGTGCTCTGACTTTACAGCAGAGCTCCACTCACTGCTGTAAATGCAGCTGTTGGGATTTTGTTAGCAATGCGATGGAATGATGGGTCCCATCTACACCAGGGGTTGGGGGACACAATGGATATGGTAGAGAAGTGCAGGGAGGGTGTCATTTTCACCTCGAGCAAATTCCAGGAATGCATGACAACATCAGCAGTGCCGTAGGCTCAGTCCCTGCCCAGTGGCTCAAGTCCATAAGGAGTTGCCACCACCTGTGCCTCCCAGCAAGGTCAGGTAGTGTGTAGATGGGAGGAGAAAATCCTGTATTGTGGCAGTGTAAGGCTTCACCACTTCCTCCCTGGGCATAGGGGCAGCTTATCTAGAACACTAGGAGCTGGATAAGAAAAAAAATATCAAAAAAATAAATGAAAAATAAAAAAGACACCTTGCCCAGGATGCAGGCCCACCTCACCCTTTTCTACTTTTCAGGGGAATCCCCAGAGTTACCCCACTGAGAGGCAACCCAGCCCAACCATTCAGGATGCTATGAGAAGGATCCTGGGGAAAAATAAATAAGCCTAAAACCATTATCAATCAGGGTTATGCTTCCATTAGTCACACAGAGAATCCTCTGCCCAGAAGCAGCCTTTGCCTCGCTGGTTTCGAGTTACTGCAGTTTAGCTCTTAGTAACCTGCTGGATGTAATAAATAACTCTGCGAGCCCTGCGTGGTAGATTTGGGACCATTAAACATGTTGAGTTATTTTTACAGCGTCTCTTATAGGAAGGAGGAGGGGGAAGATCTAAACTGCAGGCAGAAACAGAGCAAGGTCTTTAATCACTTTCCTACCAGCACCATCTTCTGGCCAACACCAGCCTCTCGCCCTGCGGCTGGGCGCAGGCAGCTGAAGGCTGCAGGAGCTTCATTGTCTCCTGGTGCTTTTGGTAGCACTCGGAGCACTGCAGAACTTCTCTGCTGTCCTGGACAGAGGACTAAGCCCCCTGCAGTCAGCTCTGGCACAGGGCAGAGCCTCCCAGCATAGTTACACCAAGGCACTCTTTAGGTTTGTAGCTCCGTGGTCTGGGCTCCCCATTCCGGTAATGCTGGGAGGGGTCCTGGTGAAGCCAGCAGGATGCCCAGAGATGCCCACCCGTGCCCACCTCCACACGCTTGGCCAAGGGATGGTTCTTCAACATCAGAGCCAGGGCCATCCCGTGGGAACCTGCTCTGCCTCTGACCCGCAAGAAGGCTCCTGTTGTTTTCAAACACCGCTTTCAGACCGCATGGCCCGGACACCTGATACTGCCAGGCAACTATATAATTCCCCTAAACCCTCCCCAGCCAGCCCTTCATCGAGGGATGGACGCTTTTATCTCACCATTGCACTTGTTAAGGGAACAGGCTCAGAAGGAGAGCTTACAGTGTCCAGTGGGGAAAAGCTCTTTTCCTCCTGCTGGGAGAAAGCCTCTCCTTTTCTCTGGGATCACGTCCCTGCAGCAGTCCCAGGAAAGGCCCTACACAGCCACCGAGCCAGTCCCCAGGAGGTGGCAGCAACCAGCAAGGAGGAGCATCCACAGCCCAGACCTCATGGGAGCAGGGCTTGTCCTTGCCCCTCGAGCCACCCCAAGCGATCAGATCATCCCTACAAGCTAGGAGACCAAGAGCAGGTTTAATTAAGTTGCCAACAAAAGGACCAGGTTTAATTAAGTTGCCAATAAAGGACCGTTTTATCTTAGTTTTTGCCTTCTAATCCCCTAACTTGTTAAAATCACTGCTTTGTCTCACCCCAACCTGATTTCCCCCTAAAGCGCGCTTATTTCTTCCCTGCTTTCAGTAAGTTTTCCTACCTCCTGCTGTGCAGCACACCACAACAGCCCTGAAGAATCAAGCCCCCGCGTCAGCTTCCTCTCCACCTGCACCAGGGCTGTAGGCACCATGGCTTCGCTGCATCTCTGCCACCAGCCCTCTCCAGCCAGAAGGGTGGCAGGGATCTTCTCACCAAGGCAAATGCTAATGAACATCTGCGACTAACCATGCAATTAGCAGCCATTTTCTGCCCATCAGGCCTGCCCCTCAGGGATGCTAGAGAGGTAACTCCATTAGGGAAGCACTTGGTGCTCAGATACTGTGAGCTGCTGAGCAGCCTCCCAGGCTCTTTCCTTCCAAGAACATCATCACGCGGAGAGGAGAGTGCCCCAGCTGAAGGGGTGGTTGGAAAACCAGGTCGGAAAAGGCACTGACAACACCGATGCTTTGATAGTTTAAATGACAGTTTAATGAACTTTGCCTGCTCACCCACAGCGCTGCCTTGCAGAGGTTATTTGCGCAACAAGCATGGGCAGGAGCCAAGAGCCAAGGAAAAGCCTGGTGGTCAAATGAAAACTGCCTGACCTCCTCCTTTTTCTTAAGAAATCCCACAGTGATGGGATGGCTATTCCCTTAACCTCCACACCAGGCAGTGGGGTTCCACCCTTCATCCCAACAGATCAGGTGGGAGGTCCATCCAAGGAGACCTTCCCTTCCTCACCACGGTGGCCCTCCTTGACTAGGAGCTCTATTGCTGGGCACCTGGGCTCACAGTCCCCTGACACCTAAGCCACCCTTGGGGGCAAAATTCCCTCTCCACCTCCTGCTGATGTTCCTGGTCACCACTCACTTTGGCAAAGGCAAAGAAACTCCCAGCATTTTTTTATTATTTTTTCTTTTCCTTGGAGCTCAGAAAACACATAGTCAACTCTCCTTTCCCTCCCACATCATTTTGCCCATCAGGAAGTCCATTCCTGCCAGGTCCAAAAATAACTACCTGAGCGAGATGGTGACCAAAGTGCTCAAGTCAGGGCCAAAACAAGCAGCAGTTGTCTCGAAATAGCTCCAACAGCACCCTACTTCCTGAAGGGGAGGAAGGGCTCTTCATTCAGCCATCACTCCAGTTCCCACCATGGGTATCATGGGGCAGCTTTCCCAGCTTCATGGGAAAGGGAGAGGAGGAGTCTTCCCACATATTCCCCTTTGGCCTAGTGCTTGGTACTCCTGGTACAGCAGCTGAAGGCTCCTGCCTGCCTCATCCTCAGCAGGGGCCTAAAGACCCCCTCGTTCCTAGTCCCAGCTGCCACAAGTGCTAGCAAAACTTGTGCACACACACCAGCTGGAACTGGTTCTTCTCTTCATAACCCCTGCCCAACACCTGCTCTGGACTTGGTACAAAGCATCAAAGCATGAAGTATTTCCCCCCCCCCTGCAGCCTTCTTTCCTTCTGCCCCATCCTGGTTTGAAGTCTGAGGAGCTCTCCCTGCATATGTCTGAAGAGGTGAGATTCAGCCCACCTGAGGCAGGCTCCAGAGCACAGGGAACAAATTGTAGGCAGGACTCAGATACGTGACCTTGGTGAGAGCAAGAAAAATTCACACTGCCTAAAGAGGGGAGAAAACTGAACACAAGTGGCATAGAGAACCCTGGGGATGTTTAATTGCTCCGCATGTTTGGGATGGACCCTACACCCACCTCCATGGAATGGAAAGCTGGATGGCTGATAGAAACCCCTCCTGCTGGGTTAATGTACTTTATTGTTTCCTAGGGTAGACAAGCAGCTTTTAAGTTGTAATAAGGTTGTGCTTATTCTTTGGAGACCAGCTCTGGGAGGAGACCAAGCCCTAAGTTAGAGAGACAGGCATGAGAAGAAAGGCCAGATTCTCATTTCTGACTGGATACGGTCTGGACATGGTTGTGAGCACCCACCTGTGAGCCTTGGACCAGGGGTCCTTCCAACCTCAACCATTATATGATGTGAGACATCTAAGCCATGTCAGAACACCAGAAAAAACATCACTGGGGTCATGCTGTCCTGCATGCTCCTACTGGCGTCCTCTACTGCCACCAGAGCACACAGCAAGGAACTGGGGAAAATGACTCCAGTTGTCCCTGGAGTCATTTTCTTATATTTGGTAGCAACAGGATCAACAGTTGCCAGGACAGGAGACAGAAGGCAGAGGGAGTCGTGATGTGTTGCACACCCCCTCTCAATCATCCCGTGTGTGGGCTCCCTCCTCGTCCAACACACCAGCATACCATATAGACACCATGGCTTACAGCACTCCAGGTCAGACTGTGCCAATGGCCTCATCTCTCCGTACAGACAGGATATGAGCAAACCCGGGGCTTTGAAAGAAATTAAACTCTGGGCAAGTGTTCTGGAGAACAAATTCCAAAAGTCCTTTCTTCTCTCCAGTTCATTGACACATCAAAGGACGAGGCTCATGCCCTGCCAGCAGAGCTGAGATAAGCTTCACAGACCATTGCACTTTCAAGGAGGACTTGGGGTGACATTATCTCAATTGAGTTTTGGCCTCTGCATTTTCTTCCCATCACGTGGCTGTGGCCCACGGAGATGATTCTGCTCTGCTCCTGCTCATTCTCTCTCCACTGCCCTTATTTTGTTCCCATGGTTGCCCAGCCGCCCCTACAATGAGAGCTAATGCAAAACAAGTTGTTCAACAGTGCTGCTGGAGACCATGGTCAGTGCCATAAGAAAACTCTAATTCCTATAAAAACAGCTGAAGAGACACAGATCAAGTGAATGAGCTGGACCATCTGAAACAGATGCTTGCCAGCCCAGTGCCCAGCCTGCCTTCTTGCCTTCGCCTGCAAGCACCATCTGAGGCAGGAAGGGAAACGATCGCTGATCCAGCAGGAGCAACAGGCACTGTGTTTTGTTCTGCTCACCAGGCCAACAGGAAGCTAGCTGCTTCACAAGATGATGGCAGGCATCTGGAGTGGTAGCTGCTGCCTCTGCCAGCGGGAGCGACCATCGCCAGGAGGAGCAGACAGTGCCTCCCTTCCTTACTGCCATGGCCGTGGATGCAGCTCTTCTGGTCTCTACCCTTCCCTAGCCCTTTGCTCCGGCACGAGCATCCTCACCGTGACAAAATGCAGCTGTGCCTGCTACCAGCACTCCCTGGGAGCCACGCTGCTCCTGCCCCAGCACCAGGGCTGGGAGACACAGCACCCTGCAGGCAACACCAATGGTTGCCACAAAGCCATCCTGATGTACAGACACCAAGCCGCTGCCCCTCTTGTGTAATGGGAACCATTTGGCAGCCACACAAGGATTTGAGCCTGGCAATGCTGGAAACATCTCCTTTAACCCCATGGGCTGCAGACAGAAAGGGTTCTGGGCAGGGAGGTCCTTGTTTAGGCTCTGTTTCAGGGCAGAAGGTTAATTAGGTAGCAGGGTAATGAGGAGTCATTAAGTCTGCCTGCACCATGCTGTTAGCATAACAAGGGCAGACTGAGAAGGTTAAAGCCTCAATTCTTGTTTTCCCATTGCCTTCAATTAACCTTTCCCTGCTTGTGCAGCACTCCGCACCCCAGAGATGGGTTCAGGGTGCCTCTCGGAGGCTGTTAATTAGCATGACGCAGAAACAAACTTTTCTTTTAAGTAGCTGGCATGATCACTGTGGCCATCAGCTAAAAAATAAAAATAAACAGGCAGGACACAGCTTATCCTTGGCACAAGGCCACTATCCCATCAAAGTCTGGGAGGGTGAAGCAGGCTCCTAGGGTTTATTTCAAATGATGATTATTTTACTCTTGTTTTCCCTGCCTGAATTAGGAAGTGCTGGGAGCTCATCTCAGCCCGGGGGGCTCCACCACAGCAGCACAGCAAAGGCAGGGTGCCCTAAAAATGGGATGGGTGGCTTGTTGGGAGGAAAGAGTTCCCACCACTTCGATTTAAGCCCCTGGACTTGCTGGTCTATGGGCCTTCAGAGGCTGTGGGGTGCCCCCAGGGCAGCTCAGTGCTGCTGAGCCTCCCTTAATCAGCAAGAGAGTTTGGGATCTTAACTCAGATACCTAAAAATAAGTGACACTCATGAGATTTGTGGAATATACCAGGGCAGCAAACATCCCAGGGAGTTTAAAGTCCTAATCTGGCACTGAGGAGGATTGCTCAGCCAGCATTAACACCACCTCCAAGACTGGCACAGCACGCTAGGACTACCAAACTATGCAAGATGGGAAACAGGCATCTTGCTGAAGAGCTTCACTTGAATGCTCGTGTCCCATACTGAAGCAGAATCCATCATCACTCATCTGTGATAAACAACTTCACATGTGTATACACTGAATATAGTGCAGCAAACAAGACAGAAGATTTCTGCTCTACTCAGCATCCAGTCCCAGCCACTGGGCTGCATCCAGCTTGGGGAATCAGACTCAGAAAGATGAGGAACAGCTGGGGAAAAAATTCAGGAAGAGGAGTAAAAGTCGTCATTCAGCTCAAACTATACCTAGAAAGGGCTTCAACTGGGAACATCTCAGAAAAGGGAAGGCGAGTCTTCAGACATGAAAACAGCAAAAATAACCTGCTCTCGCTGTGCTGCTCAGAGAGGACAGACCACAGTAGTTCTTAGTTCCAGGAGACGAATCTGCAGCTGGAATTCAGTTCCTCTAACACTGACTTTTGCTAATCTCATGCAAAAAGGACTATTTGCGCTAGGAAAGGTAAACTACTCATGCAAGTTGGGTACTCTGCATCTTGTAGGACAAGCTTCAGCAGAAGCTCATGAAGCATCTGGGTGCACGCCCTGGGTGCCAGGACAACTTCAGCCTTCTGGGTTGTAAGGACAAGCCCCCATCAGTGGGTTAGGTATCGCTGACTGCAGCTGGGGGCAAGGAGAGGGACCGGATGCTTTCTGGCATTCTGTGTTGCATCAGATTTAGGTGAGGAAGAAGAGGGAAGACAGGCTGTGGTTTACAGTGGGGAGTTAGGAGGCTGAATGGGGCAAGGCACTTTCCTTACAAAGTTTCTGACTCAGCACAGAGGAAAGTGTTTTCTTTTAGAGCTGTTTATCATGGCATCAGGACACACTTTGGCCACTTGACCTTCACATTATCTGCTCTGTGACTTTATTGATGCTTTCCTTCTCTCACACCACGGTATCCCAGCTCTCTGGACCAGGTACTTCCCTTGCAGAGGTTCTCAGATCACACATGGCTCTCCCCTTCCTCCAAACAAGCGTTTTCAGGGCCCATGAAAGGTGTATCAAAAGGTGGAGACATCTCAGCACCTCCCATCTCTACATGTTAAGCAACATAACAGGTCAATTACTGATGATCTGCTGCTTCCTGCCTCAAATCCAAGGGGGGGGATTTGTGGGTGATGAGCAAGAAGCACCCACAAGAAGAGCCTTCCCATCACTCAACAGCAAGAACCATGGAGCCCTCAAAAAAAAAGAAAAAAAAAAAAAAAAAAAAAAAAAAAAAGTCCTTCCCTTCTCTAACCCTCCTTCTTACAGGAGCTAATGGGGCAGGGAGAGGCTTCCTGAGGCAGTATGTCCCCAGTTCCACCACCAAGAAGAACTGGCCATGGTGGGGCCCCACACTGGGGAGCTGTCTGCAGTCACACGCACTGCTTGTGATCCAGCTGCTCTCCCGGGACGTGTAGCCCTCCACAGAGACCCAGTGTCTCCTCTGCACAGAGGCACTATTGAGAAGCCTCACATGAAACTAGTCAGTCCTAACATGTGTGACTGGGTTTTGTCTCCAGGCCTTCCTTGATTTACAAGGCAACTCCTTTTTTTGACTTTTTTTTCCCCCCTTCCCATTAACGCTTTTCCAGCTCTGCTCCAGTAGGATGAAAACCCTCTGTGAGCTCATTCGTATGTCCGTGTCACTTGACTCACCCTGGAGGCTGGGGGCAAATTTCACGTTGCCTCTCTCAGCACACCCCTTCACATCAGCTATAAATCCATGCGAGACATTTCGGGTAGCTGTCAGGCTACCAACAGGACCTGGAGGCTACTGACATGAAGTTCAGGAACAGAACTAAAGACCTGGAGTCTGCTATGAGCCTGAAGAGGACCTTGGGGCTGTTACAAAGCATTTAAATGGGATCTTTGCTTTAATGGAGAAATGGATTTTTAACTGACAGTCAATTTATAAAGGCAGTTATGTCTTCTAAATGCTTTTTCCACCTCTTTAAGGAAGACCTTGTGGCAGCAAGCCATTACTCATAGGGGCAAGAGGGTTTGTGTCAGCTCTGCTTTCTCAGTCAGTCAGTCTGGGGACAGCAAGTTCAAGCACCCCATGCCTGGCCCAAAGACAACCATCACACACCATGGTGTGGTGCTGCCTACCTGCTCCCACAGGCAGATACCAATAGCACAATTCCCTCACAAGGCCCCTAAGTGCCCTTTCCATCCCTGATCCACCTGGCACTCTAGGACAGCCCTACCAGCAGCAGAGCAATAAACTCAGGCAGTATCAGACAGCCTCCCTCACATCCCTGCCCGAGCTGCCACATGCTGAAGACACCTCCACAAAAGGGAGGTGTCCTCTTCTGACGGTGTGGTAGAGAACACTCAGTCATCTTTGATGGCATTGATGAGCTTGATTTCCTTCCAACTCTGTTTTCAAAGGGCAAGTGCAAAACCAGAACATTCTGGAATGGGCCAGTTGCACGTTACAGACAATCTGCCCTAATCTGGTTATTCAAGGTTCGTCCCTGATCTGGTCACCAACTTGTTAGCTGTTTTCAGTCAACCCTTGTCATCAGACAAGGGCTAAGCACCTATGAAACACAGTACTGCCTCAGGTACACCCTGCTTGGAACATATGAACCAACAAACCCCCTTACCTCCTGTGTAAGCATCCAGCTGGCTGAGCAGGGTCTGTTGGGTGGGTTGTTATCAGATGTGTGGCTGGCAGCTATTGCAACTCACTCAAGAGCTTGTTGCTGCTGGGTGCAAAATTCATTGAACGGTGGAGCTGGCAAAGCCCAAAAGTGAAGAAGGCCTCAAGTTCCTTGCAACATCTTCAGTTTTCAATTTGCTTTTGCCAGTGATAGCCAAAGCTCTGGCTATAGGAAGAAAACAACCTCCATTAGATATTAAGGGGAGGTGACAGAAACTTGTTTTCCTCGGCCTTCCGCTAGTCCCAGTACATTTTCCCGCTGGCTACAAGGCTTTTTGCACTTTACCCTTTCCATCTTTATCACTGATAAGCAGCCAACACACACTGTTTGTCTGCAAGCTGCAGCGAGGCGGGTGGTATGGGCTGAATGCAGGGAGTCGCATCAGTCTTGTCCTCCCCCCAAATTAAACGAGTCTAAATTACGTATTGTTTACCCAATCCATCTCCCACTGCATTTCCTCATTCCCAGTTCCTGGAAAGGTCATCAGCACTCAAGGAAGATGAAGGCTGTGCTGATGGCTCTTGGAGAACAGGTCATTAATCTTCGTATAATTAACTGCAGTTATTTCAGGGGCAATAACCCATTTCTCCAAACTTTTCTCAGAAGCTTGTTAAGCAATGTTAGGGGAAGGAAGGTAAGATACTGGGAACAAATCCAAAAAGTTACTACTGACTTTTTCTGTGTGCTGCAGCTGTCATTGCTCTTCTGCTGGCACTGTCCCGCCAAGTCATCAAGGATGTGCACCAGGTAACCAGCTGGATCTGGTGATCCCTTTTAGGGCTTTACACAAAATGGCTGGATCTATCTAGCGTCTGTACTGACAGTACTAGGATTTCCTTTAACTGACTTTTCATACTCTATGAAAACTGTTCCAGAAGTCAGAATAGTCACATCCTGCACAGGTTTCCAGCACCAGATTTCCAAAAACGTGGCAACAGCAACATTCAAGCAAAGAAATTCAAATCCACTTTCGTTTTCTATCAAATTAATAGAAGTACCACATAAAGAAACAAGTTATTTACAGACTACACAGACAAAAGAGGAAGCTTGGAGAAAGGAGGAATTTCCCTTGGTCAAAGAGGATCAGGTCAGAGATCATTTAAGCAAACTTGACATCCACAAATCCATGGGCCCTAGTGGAATGCACCCATGGGTGCTGAGGGAGCTGTCCGATGTTATTGCTAGTCCACTTTCCATTATCTCTGAAAGGTTGTGGAGAATGGGAGAGGCGCCTGAGGACTGGAAGAAAGCCTATGTCACACAAGTCTTTAAAAGGAGGAGGACCCAGACAACTACAGGCCAGTCAGCCTCACCTCCATCCCTAGAAAGGTGGTAGAGCAGCTCATCCTGGAGGTCATCTCCAAGCATGTAGAGGATAAGAAGGTGATCAGGAATAGTCATCATGGATTCTCCAAGGGGAAATCATGTTTAACCAATCTTACAGCCCTCTATGACGAGATGACTAATTGGGTAGATGAGGGGAGAGCGGAAGATGTGGTCTACCTTGACTTCAGCAAGGTTTTTCACACTGTCTCCCCTAAATTCCTCATAGACAAGCTCAGGAAATGCAGCCTAGATGAGTGGACAGTGAGATGGATTGGCAACTAGCTGGATGGCAGAGCTCAGAGGGTTGTGCTCAGTGGTGCGGTGTCTAGTTGGAGGCCTGTAGCTAATGATATCCCCCAGTGATCCGTACTGGGCCCAGCGTTGTTCAACTTATTAATCAATGCCCTGGACGATGGAATGGAGTGCACCCTCAGCAGGTTTACTGAGGGCACAAAGCTGGGAGGAGAGGCTGATACCCCAGAGGGCTGTGCTGCCATTCAGAGGGGCAATCTGCAGGGTTGGGCCAAGAGGAACCTCATGAAGTTCAACACGGGCAATGCAGGGCCCTGCACCTAGGGAAGAATAACCACAAGCACCAGTACAGGCTGGGGGCTGGCCTGCTGGAGAGCAGCTCTGCAGAGAGGGACCTGGCAGGCCTGGTGGACAGCAGGTCAGCTGGGAGGGAGGCAGCAATATGGCCATGAAGGCTGAGGGGATGCTGGGCTGCATTTGGAAGAGTGTTGCCAGCAGCTCAAGGGAAGTAATGTTCCCCAGCTGCTCAGCCCTGCTGAGGCCACATGCAAAGTATTGTGCCCAGTTCTGGGCTCCCCAGTACCAGAGGGACATAGACCTACTGGAACGAGTTTGGAAGAGGGCTACTGAGATGATTAGAGGACAGGAGTGCCTGTCACACAAGGACAGGCTGAGAGAACTGGGCCTGGTTAGCCTGGAGAAGAGGAGACCATGGGGAGATCTCAATGTATATATAAATACCTGAGGAGAGGGTGTCGAGAGGATGGAGCCAGTCTCTTTTCAATTGTGCCCAGTGACAGGAGGAGAGGCAACAGGCACAAACTGAAGCACGGGAGGTTCCGGCTCAATATGAGAAGGCACTTCTTTACTGGGAGGGTGACAGAGCACCACAACAGGTTGCCCAGAGAGGATGTCCAGTCTCCTTCTCCAGAAATATTCATAACTCACCATCCTGTGCAAGGTGCTCCAGGTGATCCTGCTCTGAGGTGGGGGTCAGACCAGATGATCTTCAGAGGTCCCTTTCAACCCTGCCCATTCTGTGATTCTGTAGCAATTACACAAAGCAGGAGAATTTGCTCAGCTCTATGATATGGTCAATTTTAATTTGAATATTGAGAATTCAGCCAATGAACTGGTAAAAGGGAATGAATATAGCATTTACAATGAAGCCCTGTCAATGCAGTAGCCTACCTTTAATCATGGTTGCTGGCTGCTTCTAATGCAGGTTCATTGAGACCTTCCCAAAAAGAGTTCAGAAAAAAAATACACCTGACATTTAAAATTTGAATGAAAAATAAACAAAAATAACATTATCACATGCATTGCACATGTCTGAGCAGCACACCTGGCTAGCCTGGAAGAGCTCAAAAGCTGAAGCTCAAGTGTTACCCATGTCACCTCATTTCCAGACTCTCGGATCAGTTACAGACCAACTATGAACCACTACGGGAGCAGTTCCACATTTACCCAGAACAGGGAGGATCTTTCATTTGGGAGCTCTGTGAAGAGGAATGGTCCTCAGACAAGGCAGCAACAGCACTTGGGGTTAATTATTGTCATCTTGCAATTTGGCAGCAGCAGTCCACCCTTCAGATCCTAAACGGATCTGCACTCACTCATTTGAACTGTTTCACAAGAACCTTAAATGCTCCTCTCCATCTATATACAACCACTTTCTACTCCCCAGCATTGCCAAAGCGTGCTACATAGTGTTTTGGAGAGCACTTCAGTTTTCTCAGCTGTACTCACCCCAAAGTCAAACCCAGCAGAGGAACAAAGCTTTGGGGAGACCCAGAGAAGAGGCCGCTATGGGCTGCTTTCTGAACACATAAAGAGACTGTTTCAGGATTTAAAAACATTTGTTACGCCTATCACATCCAAAATGAGCTGGGAGTTTCCCTCCACTTTCCCAGGAAAAGAAAAACCAAAACACTCACTTCTGTTGATATAAAACCACTATCAGTTTGTTGTTGTTGTTGTTGTTGTTTTTTCTGGTTTGTTACTATCTGTTATCCATCTAATCCTAACATCAGCCAGAGATGGTTTAAAGAAGAGATTCTTGAAACACCAGGCTGTATCAAGTAGGCCTCACTCACTTACCAGTATGTTTTTGTATTGTTGTCGTTTTTTCTTTTTTTAGAGAAAAATCAATACAGAAGTAAGCACAGAGCCAGGCTCACTACAGGAAATGCACCCCAGACTCCTGACCCAGGCTTCAAGATAGATGAATATCCAAATCAACCCAAAACTTGAAAAGGCTCTAACAGAAAATCCCTACTAGATGCAACACAGAGGATACTCTGGAGCTTTGGAGGATACTTTGGAGCTTTAGCATCTCCCTCCCTATGGAGCTGAAGGTCAACATGCTTCTCAGCCCTTTACATCTCACTGGCAATGCAGAGGTGACTGGAAGACCAGCCTAACACCTGGCAGATGCTTCCTGTCTCTGCAGTATCCTTAGAATTTATGGAGTGCCTGGAGAAGCAGGTCCCCTCTCCACCCAGGCTGGGATCAACATTCTCCCATCACGCTGGTTTCAACAGTATCTGAGGAATACGGAGAAGGCCACGGTTTCTATGACTTCCTTAAAGGTTCCCTCCACCCATGAGGAATAAAGAGTTATCCTGAACCCTAACAGCTTCTAATCAGTGCCTTGCTTTAAGGCATCTGAAGGAGACAGGAGGCTTGTCCACACTGCAAGTCCTAATTTATCCAGTGTCAAACAGGAAGTCACAGATGTGCTCCCCCAGCCTTGAGGCTAGGACCTGATGGACAACCTTCAAAGAGAAGAAGCTGGCAAGCGCCCCTTTGTGCTTGTGGCTACTGTCATGAAACTCCCTGAGTTACAAACCCTCTGTCATCCGCAGCCAGCTTGACTTCAGTTGGCCCCGGCTGATAAGAGCATTGCAAGAATAAAAAAACATCAAGTGCAGGGTCAGTGCAGGCTCGTGGGAACAGCGGCGATCTGGCTTTGCAGCACGGAGATGCTTTTTGATACATTCCCTCCTCCAACAGGAAGGAAGAGGAGGAGCCCCCCACGTGCTTTAAGCAAGCCCGTTCCGCCTCACACCCATCCTGACTGGTGGAAAGGGATGTGGCTGCAGGCACACTTAGTAATTACTGTTTTTCAGCCCTTTGCAAGAGAACACACTGAAAATATTTGGTGGGGTCCAGCCATGGTGCTGCTGGCGGTTGTGTTGCATGGGGTCCACACAAGGCTACCTGTGGTTCTTGAGCTGGTACAGGCCAGTTGTGGGGACCACTGACTAAGGTCTGGTGAGCTGAGGCTTCCCAAGTCAATGGGCCGTCTCTTTGGGCTCTCCAGAAGAAAGGAAGAGATCAGAGGGTAAGAAAGGTCTTATCACCACTGTTTGCTCTTTACTGTCCATTATTACAGCAGTTGTATCAGGGGTTAAAGCTGGAGCACATCAGCCTGGAGAGGGTAAAGAATACGACAAACACCAGAGAGCAGCAGCACCAGAGTGCCTAACGCAAATGAAAACGTGTGCAGGAGAAAAGCACCCCTGGAAAGATGCCAGAGCTGTGCTCCAGGACTCCAGAGCTCCCAGGCAAAAGTAAAAGAATAGAAGTGAAAGCTGGCAGCAAAATTTAGAGAGAACTAGAAATGAAGGCACGTTGTTCTTCCTCTAGTGGAAACATTGGTTTGCTAACAGGTTTTTGAGTCATTGACATCAGCATTCCTAGTGCTCCAGAACTAAACCCAAACCTTCCTGGAGCATCACTGAACAAAAACACACCAAACTTGTAAATAAAATGAGAACAGACCCCACAAAGGCAGGAAGATTTGCCTCTCTAGGGATTTGCCTTCCCTAGGGAAGTATACCCCTAAAGGATTTGTTCATGCAGGTCCCTGGCAGGCTCCTCTCCTTAACATTTCACCTCTTTGAATTCCTGCCTGTCTCCGAGCTTTGCTGTGCAAGTCCCTGAGGAGATCCAGTGCACTGACACCTGCAGGTGTGCCCTGCCCTCCCAGGCATCCCAGAACTACAGAACTACAGCACATTGCTTCCTACAGCACACTGCTGGCATTTGGGATAATGCAGACTCACACTCCAGGAGATACCAACTTGGACAAGGGAAAAAGCAGATAG
>CM021768.1:15068654-15297035 GCA_011076525.1 Nettapus auritus
CCCCCCCAATTACACTGACTAATTGCAGTCAGTCTTAAAATGATGTTGAATGAATTATATTGCTTCCTAGTGGCAAGATAACTCTTCATCATATGTGTTTTGGAGCAGAGCACAGGGAAAGATGAGGACAGGACAAAGAGGAGAGGAAGGGCAGGATCTGTGGGAGTGGATGACGAGACAGCCACAACACTGTGACAGAGTAGGGAAGAGAAAGAAGGGGAAGAAAAGAGACAAAACAAAGGAGCAGATGACAAGATGGCCATTGGGCAGAGTCCCCTTGCTTCCTTGAGGAGAGATTGAGGAGAACCAACTTTAACGCAGTTTCTCCCCATTGAGAGAAGTTTTTCCTATACACACAGTGTCCACCTCCCCATCCCTGCTCCTGCAAGCAGACCACAGGACACCATCCCACCAGCAGGGCACCACAGGGGCCAGCAGCTCCCCAGAAACATAGAACTGAGGGGATACCCTATGGCAGAGCATCACCAGCTGTTGCTTGTAAGCAGGAGCTAGCAGCCAGCTCCAGCCAAAAGCACAAATCATCAGGTAAACTCACAGTGACAAGGATGTCCTGAGGTCAAATCAGCGCACAGGTCAGGGGCAACCAACAGAGCCCCTAACTAGGACCGCAGCAGAAAGCATCCCTCCTATAGCTGGACTGAAATAGGGCTTCTGGGCCAGGGCTGTGGGTGAAGGTCTCAGGTGAGGCTGCTCAGGGCCATTAAGGCCAATTAGTGCCCTCAATCACCTCCAGCCCAAGCCTGAATGCATGTCAGGGTACAGAACTGATTTTGCTTAGCAAGAGCAACATGGGTGTCTGTGTGTCCATATGTCAGGGGCTGTAAGTTGAACCTCTGATGGTTCTTCCAGATATTTCTCAGCTCTATGACCATATCCATATGATCTGTGTGACATATGATCGCACAAACAAACACACGCACAAATAATAAATTTTTTTAAAAGTGCATAATTGACTTCGGGGGACAGTTCCAAACTTAGTTACCTGCAGGTTAAATCCAGTAAATCTTGCTCAGAGTGGAAGTGATTATTTTTATTTACCAGCACCTTAAGGACTGCAGTTCCAGTGGCTTTGACTATAAAGCCATCAATATGTTTCCACATTTCCAAAGCTAGGGAAGGAGGGACATCCTAATCTGTGCCTCTCTCTAGACAACGGAGGAGTGCTGATCACACCAGTAAGGTGATTTCTTGCTGTGACACAGCACAATGGGACTGGGCTTTACTTTGATTTTGCAGCTTTAAAACATTCAAAATTAGCTCGCAGGTGAAGCTGTATGCTGGGAGGCCTTACTCCAAGACGAGCAGGAGGCTGCAGGCCAAAGTCTGGCAGCAAACTCCAGCTGAGCTCAGAGCTCTGGAGAACTGCTTCCCGTGAGTATCTCAAACTGGGAATGCTGGACCTCAAGTTACCAGTCAGAGATGGTCCCAGAGGGCACAAGCAGCCTGAAAACTTGATTGCCATTCTTTTAATCTTGGATTGACCTCTTCCACCACAGTAGGACACTTTTAGTCATGCTTATTCACAAAACCTTTTCTATGATGTAAGAAATTCATGCTTCTTAGGTTTTACCTATTAGCCCTTCCTACTGTGAATGTCAAATATTGTGACATTCAAGTACCACAAGGACAGAAATAGATCAGGTTATAGGAAAAAGCAAAGGCTGTCAAGGTAGATGGCCACCAGCTGATTCAAAGCCTATGCTAAAAGGAACCAAGGGACGCAAGAGGATGAGCACTGGACAAATCAAAGGGGTGAATCAGGTGCTTGAGAAAGCTACATTCAGGGTAAAAATGTATTTTTTCCACACTGTAGCTGGAGAAACCATGGAAGTTTAGTGGCAGAAATCCACTTTTTACAGTGCATCCTTCCAGCAACTCACTAAGCTAAAAGCAAAAGCTACATGTTCTTTCTTGTGGTGTGATTAAGCTGTAGTATTTCATTTCACCACAGACCCATCTTTCTTCTCAATGACGATGATTGAAGCATCAGCAGGAGACACTGATGGGCAAATGAAGGTCTTCAGCAAGGTCTCATCCAGATGGACTCAAGGACTTGACAACACATCTGATTTCTGAATGAAACCTTAGCTCCAGGCTGCACATCAATCATCCAGGCTTAAAGGTGGAGTGAAGACAAAGTATCTGTCTTCATCCCTTCTAACATGTCAGTGAGGACTCTGTATTTCTGAGCCATGGTTCCCCTGAGCTTGCCATGCATGGGACTAGCCAGCCCTGCCAAGCTACCTTCAGTGCTGAATGCACAGGAACGAGTTAAGGACAATAGCAGCAGAAAGGCAAATTAATTATACTTGATATGGTGTCTTTAAAATGGAAGGGCACTTTGTGCCAGACATGAAGCCGTTGTTTGCCTACATGATGCTGAATGGTTCAGAAGTAGTTTTCTTCTGATTATTCAAGTGACCCTTAACATCAGCCCTGAATTATGTTTCATGGACGGCAGTTGACTGTACAAGAAGATTGCTATTTTCCTGGGGGTCTCCAAGGGGGGCTGGAGCCGCCCTTTGTTTCCAGCAGAACAGAAAGTCCCATTCATCCCCCGTCACATGCCAAAACATGACCATCCCAGAATAGGGCTGCAGAATGCCTTCCTCATGGGGCCAAGAGCAGAGGTGCCGTGCAGACTTGTGTGTGCTGGGAAGAGAGCCAAGGAAGGGCTGCAGCCCTCCAAACAGGCCAAAAGGTTGCAGGAGGGGGTGACCGATGCACGGTGACTGCCCTAGGCTGAGATGAGCTGTTGGAGGTGCCTGGGGGAGCGTAAGTGTGCAGGGGGAGAGATTCTCTGGGAGACTGGGGAGAGGTCACATCAAAGACACCCCAACCCAGGCCTGTCTGTGTCAGGGACATCCACCAGGGTGTAGAAAGACTTCACCAAGGTCCAGAGTCAGGCAAGATGGAGACATCTGTGAGCATTGCTGACCAAAGCAGGAGGTGCCGGATGAGTACCTCTGAGAGATGGGCTGTACCCATCCAGCACAGACCACTAGCTGCCCTTTCCCTGCACTTCCAGCCCCAAAGGTACATGGGGGCTACCTGGGAGAAGGAACACTGTGGGGAGAAATAAGCTAAGCTGAGACAGGCAAGGGAGAATGAAGCAGGAGAAAGGAAAGCAGAATGATGCAGTCTGATCACTACATTGCAATGTCAGCACAGAGAGTGAGAAGCAGGATCCTCGGGCAGGCTCCAGAGGCAATCTCTACCCCCTACAACAGCATAAAGTGGTTTCAAAAAAAGCATTCAACTTAAAAACAAATGGTAAGCAAGCAAAACCAGATCCTTCAACACCTGTGCATCACCTCTGTTGCTTCTTGTACCTGAGCAAAGTAGTGGTGGGGACGTGTCATCTTCATCTACAGAGCAGGCATGTGCTAAGGCATGAGAAAACACAGAGAGACAGTAGGGTGACAGGCCCTCCAATTTGGGATGCTTCATAGAATGAGGAGAGTCTAAATGGAGGTTTTGTTCTCCTCTCTTCTGAACAGGAGTCAGCCCTAATAAACAAGGGTTAGCACTAAATAAAGACATTAACTTTTCTATGGATTATCCACAGCTCTGATTCATCAAAGCTGCAAGGAATCGTGGAAACAATTAAGTGGAGAAACACAGATAATTTTCCTCCACACCAAGAAGAAAGTTCCCAAACAAAGTGTAGATTATCTATACCCTATTTACAAATCTTGACCACTGAGAAAAGCTAGGCTGGTCAAATTCTCATTGGCTTCTTTGGCCAAATCTCAAGACAAAAGGGAGTTTCTTTCCAAGCCCAATCCATTCTTGTGCCTGGATCCACTCAGAAAAAGGCTGCAACAGCACATACATGCAGAAATATTTTATTGTGAGCTTCTGCGGCTCTCCCATAAGTAGCAGAGCTCCTGCACAAATTCAGTCATGATACCCATGAAAAGGGGTAGCCACAAATTTGAATGTTATTGGAGTCACTTAGAAGCCAAGGCAAAGGTAGCATCTTCCATCATATTGCTTGGCAAATGCCAACAGTAATGCCAGAAAATTTTCTCTGCTGAGAGTTGTCCCAGTTGTCATGGTCTGATTCTCTTTTCCTATTGAAATTACAGGTCCTTTAGAATCACAGAACGACACGGGTTGGAAGGGACGTTGAAGATCATCTAACTCCAACCCCCTTCAATAGGCAGTGGTGCCACACATTAGATCAGATTGGCCAAGGCCCATCCAGACTTTAGGAATTTGTCCCTCATCTATTTGGTTCTTCTTCAGCACTGAGTTATTTTGTTACTTTCTCAGTTCCTGATGAAGACTTGAACAATCTCACTTAATCTAGTTCAAAATCTGCGATTTATGCCAAGACCACATAAATCACGTAAATATCTTTATTTAAAAAATAATAAAACGGAAAGAATAAAAAAATAAAAATAAAAATAAAAATAAAAATAAAAATAAAATAAAATAAAATAAAAATAAAGAAGAAGAAAAGAAACCAGACCAGAAATAATCATCCTAACCTCAGTCTGGTCACTTGTGGTGTGGGAATGGACAAGGTTTGAAAGCATGTACTTATGCCAGATGTAGGTCTAGGAAACTAAATGCTACTCCAGGGTCTTAGGAAGTCATGAACACCCATTGGACAAATGAAGTTTGGGCAGCACTGAGGGAAGAAGGCATGTCATCAGAACAGTCAGGCTCTTTTTAGCTGAGGGAGCAACTGAGCGAGAAATTTATAGCCATGAGAAACAGAAAAAGAGGTCTCTAGAACAGAGGAAAACTGTCAGAAAAGCATCCAGATGTTTTAACCCTGTGTGTTAATCTGCCCATTGATTGTGTAACTGCAAGAAAAGAGTGGTTTCACGATTTCTTGCAAAATTCACTGAAGGACCTTCAACTATTCTGTGTCCTCAGAGTACTAAATGGTTAAAGAGGTACAAAAACGTGTTTTAAGATGCAACAGCTGAAGACCAACATCGACTAGTGGGGCTGAAAAAGCTGGAGTCCAACCACTTCCAACAGCAAGCAACAATTTGCTCCCAGCCAGCAGGTAGGACCCAGGAGGGTATTGCAGGAACCTGCTCAGACTCAGAAGTTATGAGGATATGAGAAGAATACATTGGGATCTAAACTCAGAAGCCATGTGATTGTCCAGAAGGAAAAAAATAAAAAAATAAAAATAAAAAAATCACGGGGGCTGCAAGGGGGTCTGCAAAGCCAAAATGGCCCCCTCCTGACTTGCACTGCAATCAGGCAGTTTCCAGAAGTGGATCACAGCAGATCTGCAGGCACCATCCTTCTACAGGGTAATCAAGGACATAGGAGGACTTTCACATGAGTTTGTTGGGTTTTGAACTTAATAGTTAAATAAATACATTAAAAAAAAAATACATCTTATTAATAACATACTAGATAGGTTCCTAAGTTTAATACATTCAATGAAGGGGTAGGAAAAGAGAAGCAAAGAGTAGAAGGGAATTAACATTTTATTTGACATTTTGAATGCTGGGCACACTTAACTGGTTATTGCATTTTGAAGACTGGTAATGGAAAATGTAGCAAAAAAAAAAAAAAAAAAAAAAAAAAAAAAAAACAGAGAGAGAGAGTAGAAAAGATTATAGCTTGAAGATAAAACAATATACAAACAACATGATGCAACTGGACTACCTTCAGAGATGGGTAACAAGGATGAGCAAGGCTGAGGGATGGCTTCCTAGGAGAGAGCTATGTTGTTCCTCCTTAGGGGCAGGACTTGGAGCTTCCCTCTCCTGAACTGTCAGAGGTTCCTGCCTGCCCTTCCCTAGCCTGCTGCTGTCCCTCTGGATGGCAGCATGGCCCCCTGGTGTACCAGAGCCATCATCTCCTTCTACTTGAGATGCAGTCAGCCTGGGAAGGAGCCCAAGCCCATTCTTTCTGTCCTTGTTTTGGGGACTAAAAGGGCAAAGGGATTCCTACACCAAAGTGAAGTTGCTTTGGTTTTGCCAACACACCTTCCCGAGCCATTGAGGACACTTAAACAAGGTGTTTAGATTAGTCTTTTTTTTTTTTTTTTTTTTTTTTTTTTTACAATTATTATTATTTTTTAATAAAACAACCTGCCACATACCAAACAACCCCCCAGTTCCTGAGCACAGCCAGCTTCAGAGCATGGTGAGGAAAGAAACTTTCTTCCCCAAGCAGATGAGCCAAGGAGGTCAGGAAAGGCTGTGTGCATGGGGGGGAGGCAGGCTGTGCAACAGCACAGGTTGTCTGCAGGCTCACAGGGGCTGGAGGAAGACAGGAGGAGTCCCACGGAAGAGCTGCTTGTGATCGAGGACAAGGCTCTTCAGGCAGCTCCAGATGCTCAGAAACAGCAAAAATCAAAAGAGCTGGCATGTGAAAAAGCCCCTCCTGACAGATGGCACTGTGGTCTGAAACCTGTTCTCAGCCTGCTTCACCCAGACCAAGGCTCAGGGAGGGAGAAGTGGGGTCTGCCCATCTCCAGCTCCTCACTGTGGACTTCTTTTACCCCATCTGCTCAGCCAGCAGGGAAACATCACATCCCCTCTGCCATGCTCGCAGCACTGCTTGTGCTCCTGAAAGCCCCTTCAGAAGCTCCATGCGGAGCAGCTGGCTTTGTACACCCTGGACAGAAAAGGCTTCAGTGCATCCCCAGATCCTTTCCACAGAGGTGGTTGGGGGCGTAGGTCCCTCCACCAAAGCACAGCCCCTCAGAGCTGTCACAGCACCATGCCATGCAGGCACGCTGCCCCGCGGTCAGCAGCCGTCCCTCAGCTCCCTCCCTCTGCCTCGAGCTCTGTTTGTTTGTTATTTTCATCCCTCCGCAGGGCTGCCCGTGTTTCTCCCGCTTCGCCCTCCTCCTCCGTCCCTGTCCTGCTCTTCACTTATTGGTCACAGCAGCCGTGTTTGGGGGGAGCCCTGTGATTTTCTATATAACCAAGGGCTCCATTTGGAGAGATCTCAGCAAGTCACGAGAGGGAAGAAACTTCCTCCCCCCTCCACCCCCCCCGAGCACCAGCCCACAACGCAAAAGAAAACTGCAGGATCTACAGCGCTGCCGTCCTCCTGGGACCTGCAGGACATGGCAAGGGGCCGTGAGAGGGAGGGAAACTGATCCCAAGAGCACCCAAAGTTCGTGGCCTCGAGGAAGGTAACCTAACGCTGATGAAAAGCTTTGCTGTTCCGTGCACTGATTTGCAAACAAAACGATTTCCTGCATCTGGGTGAGTTTTCACACGTTTCTTAGTGGGACCAGAGCAAGGTCTAACAGGTGGTGCATGGGCTGGAGAAGACATCCAGCTGGCACACCTCTGGGGGAAAATCGGCCAGTTTAGGGACCAGGGTGGGTTCAGGTCAGGGAAGCAGCTGGGGATGCGGTGCTCATATCTGCCTCTCTCCCTTCTTCCCATCCATTGCATTTCTGCTGCAAGAGATGTTTATTCACAGAAAAGAAGAGCCTCAGCTGGGCAGGTGGGATGGGGTTGTTGGGCACAGAGTCACCTCCCTGGAGAATGAGAAACATGAGGATTTGGGATCAAGTGATGTCGATTTTGGATTCATATCTGCTGGGCACCCAACAAACCTCTTGACCCTGCTGTGCCTCAGTTTCCCCCACAAATGAGAAAGGCTTGTGCTTGCAAGCACTCTGAGATGAGGGAGGGGAGAGGCAACACAGAGGACAAGAAGACTGTGGCTGTTGAGCAGGAGAAAACAATGCTCCCCTTTTACTAAACTGTTGGATTTTAAGGCAAGAAGGGGGAGAAGCCTTTTTTATTATTATTTTGGCACTGTGGAAGGGATGGGCAGGATCCAGCGAGCCATGTCCTGTGACCCTTACTCACATGAGCTCTTCTGCCAAACACCCGCGGGCTGAACAGCACCAGGCTCTGCGGTCCTTCGCCAGGGGGAGCAGAGAGGAGCAGCCCGCTGCTGCACAGGGCACAGGACACCAGAGCTTTCCAAGGATGCTCTGGTCCCTACACAGGTGCTTAGGTAAATATCAGGAAGGTGGTGCCCGAGAATCTTCTCCAGCCACAAGGTCCCAGACTGGGCAAATGGGAGTTAATGGATGTGCTGAGACCAGCAGAGATACCGAGACCTCCGTAGCCACCACCACGGACTGAGGTTCTCCCTACAGCATTTTACAGGTGATAAGCTGGTACCCCAACGCCCCTTCCTCAGGACATCAGCTCTGTGCATGCAGGATGGGCAGGAGGGGCTGAGGGTTCCCCAGCTTTTGGATTATTTTGTGCTTAGGAGCAGCAGGACACACCTGCAGGCACCCCCTGGGGTTTGGATACCCACATAAACTGGGTGCTTACAGGACAGGCGGGGGTCCTGTGAGATATTCCCAACCATCACATGGGGACACTTCTCTAAATGCTCTTGAAGGCATTGAAAACTGCTTATTTTTTTCCTCAGCCAGAGGCAGGCAGATAACTTTGCAGAGGCTGTTCTGGCTCACTCCAATGTGGCTTATCTGCCAGATAAGTTTGCAAAGCTGCTTTAGGCTGCAGAGATAAAAGGTACGGTGAACACACAAGATTGCTATGCACCAGGCATGAATATTTTAGCACACAGAAGCATGCTGATAGGAGCTGAAAAGAAGTGACGGGATCTTTAACTTTCCTGTGGTGAAACCCTATTTGAGATGCCATCACAACACAGGGGTTCAAACTAGAAAGAAAACATCTTTAAAATGTGGCTGCTTTAACAGAACTGAAAGCTAAACTATAGTTCGTGAGGTCTGAACTGTGACTGAAGGGATTTGGTTATTTTATTGCCTACATTTGATGTGTAACTGAGAATAAATTGTAAGTTTCCTCCTAACACTGCCTGTTTGCAGTGTCACGCACTAAGGACCTGGATGAAGGACGTAAGAGGGTCGGGGAGAACTGAGCCTGATTTCAATTTTCTGGCAGGAGCAGTGGGGTGAAACCGAGAAAAGGGTAGGTCAGGTTAGGCTGGTTCCTTGGGAAAGAGGCCAACTTCATGCTGATCATGCTTGGAGACTTCCAAACAAGCAGAAAGGCGCACGTGTTCCTACAGAGCCTGGGGGAGCCAGGCTGAGACTCCAGTCCCATCTCTAATCCCATGGGGACACTCTGACCCCTGCCTGAGTGGTTCCCCTGGGGCTGGGGGAAGCCCTAAAAGGTTCCCATTTTCAATCCAGGCATAGCAATTTTCCCTCCCTTCGAAGCTGCAGGGTTTTGTAGCTTGAGCAACATGTTCTTCACCCAGTCCTACCAGCAGAGCCAAGATCTGCCCAGGTGGCACAGCCTGGCAGAGTGCTGGCATCTTCCCCTCCCTCTCTGGGCTCATTTCCCACCGGTGGCCATACCTGGATCATCCAGAAGCCCCTTCCCCAAATCCACGTTGTGCCAGGACAGTGCTACATTGTCCTCAGCTGTCTTGTAAGCCACTTGTGGCCGCAGAGCTGCCGCTGTGCCAGTCCTGCCTGAGAGCGTTGCCTGAGATTTGCAAAGCAGAGCCTGCTCGGGTGATATTTATTAGCAGTGCTCCAGCCTTGGTCAGCTTGAGAGACCTTTTACTGTGCTCAGCAGCCAACACCGCAAAAAACACGGAGAGATTTATATCCCCCGGTATGGAGCTGAACAGCATGGTGGATTTGGAAAGGAAGCGGTTCAATTAACAGTGATGAGGATGGGGAAGGAGGGGCCACTCTACTAGCACATAAATCCAAATAAGATGTCAGGTATCAATACAGCATTTCTGGAAAAACCCTCGTGGCATTTTCCCAGCACGTTTCCCAGCAAGACTGCACTGAGCGATGTCTCTTTGCACTGAAGGATGCCGCCTGGGCTCTGCTTGCGCTGCTCCAGTTTTCCCATGGCACGAACTGGAAGAAAAGCTCCCCTGGTTCCGTGGACCCAGAGATGGGGTTTGCAGAATTACCCTGATGTGTTGGTGGGGCAGGTGCCCCAAAACTGCTGCTTGTGCTCCACTGACTGCAGGCGACCGGCGCACAGGCCACCACTGCCTGCTTGTAGCCAGAAGAAACCCTCTCCAGCACCCTCTCAAGCACTACCAGGCCGTCTTCTCCTCTAACCCATTTCTCCCCTTGTCCCTTCCTTCACCCACAGATCCAGACCCAAGCAAAGACGCCCCATGAGCATCCCAAGGGCTTCCACGGCCGGCTTTGCCGCTCAGTCCTCCATGGAGAGCATCCCAGCTCCCACCACTCTTGCCATTCTCCTAACCTGCCTCTTCTCCGGGGTACGTGGCCAGACCCCAGGGGCTTTCCAGGAGAGCACGGTCCCCTTTGAGGTGCTCAGCCAGGAGCAGGCATACAGCCTGCTCCAGCCAAGCCTGCTGCAGGATGCCAAGCTGCTGAATCACTCTGAGAGCCTCCCCCGGAGCAGCAGCTCCGAGCCACCCCTGCTGCCCGTGTGTGTGAAGCCCGCGGATATCAGGCACATCTTCAAGTACATCAACACCATCGTGTCCTGCACCATCTTCATAGTGGGGATCATCGGCAACTCCACACTCCTCAGGATCATTTACAAGAACAAGTGCATGAGGAATGGGCCAAACGTCCTCATCGCTAGCCTGGCGCTTGGAGACCTCCTCTACATTCTCATTGCTCTGCCCATCAATGTGTACAAGGTAGGCTCTGTACAGCAGGAACAGCGTCTGCTCCCACCTGCCTCGGTGCCCTGGAGAATATCTATCTTCCACTCTTTATTTCAGGCTCCAGTTTGGGCAGGAAAAGGGGAGGGAAATCCTGCTCTCCAAAGGAAAAGGAAAACATGAGCTGACACACTGTATTCCTGGGAAAGCAGAGGTGTTTCCACCTACTGCTGTGTTTTCCACACACACACCCACCCAGATCTTTAAAACTCATTTAAAATGGCAAGAAAAGAACCGCTTGCAGTCTCCTGACATTACAACCCAAAGTTTGTTTCAGCCGAGCAAAAAACACTGTTCTCGTGCGCTAGGCACACCACTCCCAGCACAGTTCACAAATCAGCCTCAGGCAAACATCTGCTTTATTCCAGCTAAACAGAAAGATTCATCCAGGAACAAGGAACAGGGCTGTCTTGCAAAACAGGGGGCTTCTTTCAGACACTGCTCCCCACGCTAGAGGGAAGAGATGTGACGAAGAAGCGGAGGAACCTGAGCTCTGCCCACTGCAGATTTTGTTTTTCTGTGTGGTGTGAGATGTGCTGGGGCTTGTGCTGCTCCTCCTCGCCCACCACGCGAGATGGGTTTTGGTGGGCTGGGTCTTGAAGGGATGCCATAGGGTGAAGGACTTGGATCTCAGCTTGATTCATACAACCAGCTTTATACAGCAGATATGTTGGGTATAGAGCTGTTATATAGCTGATTTATTCAACAGGACTGGCAGTACAGGAGTCTGACAGACCTCCCCTTTGGGATCTGTTTGCCGTATTTCATAAATCCGTGCTGTAGGAAGGTCCTGTGCTTCATAAAAAGGTGTGGGACCAGATGGGGGCTGCAGGAATGACCCCACTGAGGAATGTGTCAGAGGCTGAATACCCAGCCCTGCATCCAAGTCAGGCAAGAACTGGGGGGCACACCTCTTTGTGCTCATGGCTTATACTGAAGGCCTCATCTATGGGACAGCTCATGTTAATGCGAGCTCTTGGCTTGGAGACACAGCTAGCCATCTCTTGGAGCTCCCTTTCTCCTGTCTCCGATGCATGTTGTCCCCAGTGATGCCCTCTGCTTGCCCCAGTTGGGTTTTAGGCCATGAGTAGGTAGTAGCTTCAAAGGGAAAACCAGATCAAATCAACTGCCAGAGGTGAGAAAAGCTGGGAGCAGGAGTAAAGAAGGCTGTTGGCATCGGTGGTAGATCGGGGCTGGGGTGAGGGAAGGAACCCTCTTCAAATTCATATGTAAGCAAACATTGCTTCTTGCCTCGCCTGGATTTGTTCGGGGTGTTCCAACATACAGAGGATGCCCAATTGCTTGATTAAATCAACCGTTGCTTTTCTTTGGTCTGGAGCAATCAAACATCGTTTGTTTCAACTAATGCTGCACAAAAGTTTGGAGGAGGGTTTGCACAAAGGCGTGGCAGAAGGGCAGGGTATGGTGAGGGCGTGAGCCTACATGACTCTGAAAGAAGCTATCCGTGCTGGACCTCGGCTGCTCAGAGCATGACACCCTCCAAAAACAACCCAAAGCCCAGTGTGGCTTTTAGGATTCCAGTCTACCCAAAAACACACAGGGTGTGGGTTCAGGACCTGCTGCCTGGACCATCCCTCCACATAGGTGTCAACCACAAGCCCCTGGGGAAACGAGTGGTTCCCAGCACAATGCAAAGCACCGGGAGCGCACACCACACAGCCCCAGCAGAGGTAACCTCAGAGTGCTTTCAGCTGCTCCTTGTGGGTAACCACCTGCCATTACGGGAAGCTGGACACGCTTTCCCTGTTAACCTTGTGGTTCTTCTCCAGCTCTTGGCCAAGGACTGGCCCTTTGGCGTGCAGGTGTGCAAGCTGGTCCCCTTCATCCAGAAGGCTTCGGTGGGCATCACGGTGCTCAGCCTTTGTGCTCTCAGCATCGACAGGTGAGAAAACTTCTACAGTTGTGTTGCCCATCCTGGCCCATATTTAACCACAGCATAGCCCCCTCTGTTGTCACCGATGGGAAGACTGCAGGGTGGCTTGGTTCCAGGCCAAATTCAGAGAAGGGAATGGGGTGTTGTCACGTGGGGCTGAAATCCACCAGGAACTGACTCTTCTCTGTGGGGATGAAGTGTAAATCCTGCTGGAAAAGCTTGAGAGGAGGGGCACAACATGAGGGAATAGCTGCCAGGGTGGTGGGGAAGGGTGGCACCTCTCCCACCAGGAGGTGGCCGTATATTGGCCAAGGAGAGATGCCATTGCACTCCCCTGAGCCCCTGTTTCTGATCCTCCCCATCCCACAGGAGAAAGCTCAGGGTTGGTGGAGGAAGGGGAAAGGGAAAGGGGACAGCTCTAATACACACCTTCCTGACCCCTTCCTGTTGGTGGCTCTTCTCACTCCTCTCTGCCACTGTTGTGCTCCCACACGTTGAGCAGGTACCGAGCAGTGGCCTCCTGGAGTCGGATCCAGGGGATAGGAATCCCCATGTGGAAGGCAGTGGAGGTGACGCTGATATGGGCAGTGGCCATCGTGCTGGCAGTCCCTGAAGCCATAGCCTTTGACATGGTAGAGCTCAACTACTGGGACCGAGACCTGTGGGTGTGCATGCTCGCCTCCGAACAGAAATCTAGCTTCATGATGGTACGTACACTCACCCATCCCAGCTGCAGTGAGAGGAAGAGGGAGGCACAGGCAAACGGGGCACCCTCCCTCCTCGATGAGAGGTTAGATGCTTCTGCAGATGGCTACCAGTCATCAGGGTGAATGTGGGGAGAGCAGCATTAGACAAAGCACAGAAGACTCAGCAAGTACTGATGGGGTAGAGTTGCTTTGAACATGGGGACAGAAAACAGGCAGAAGGTCTTTAAGCTGTGTTTTGTCCTCATTGCCCACATTCGAAGGTCATGACCCAACTCAGGAAACTTCAGCAAGATGCTAGGCTGTCACAACAGGCCAAGGAGTATCTAACCAACCAGGCTGTACACGTAACCATTAGCACAGGGCCAGCTAAGGGTGAGCAGGGGGATGAAGACACTTACAGTTCATCAGAACTTACCCTCCCAATCCTATATCTGCCAAAATGTGCTCCTTGCAACGGGTTCTTGTACAAAAGCGCTAGACCAGCAGCCAGATGTAAAACAGCCTTCACTTCTTTGCGTTAAACATGCACCAGCCTCAGGGCAAGATTACCCCAGGTATACTTAGCCCGGGGCAGTTACACTTTCACACATCTGAAGTGTTGGAGTGGTCTGATGGGAGGCAGCATCAGTGTCAGGGACCGATGCCCCATTAACCCCTTCTCCCAGTTTTTGTTCCTCTCTGCTTTGCATGCAGTTCTATCGTGACGTGAAGGACTGGTGGCTTTTTGGCTTCTATTTCTGCCTGCCCTTGGTATGCACTGGCATCTTCTACACCCTCATGTCATGCGAAATGTTGAGCAAGAGAAACGGAATGAGAATCGCTCTGAATGACCACATGAAACGGGTAAGAAAGCCAGGAGGCCAGAAACCCCAACATTTCCCAAAATGAGAGGTAGTGCTGTAGAAGAGCAGAACAAACCCAGCTTCCTGTAGAGGGCACGTTTGAGCTAACGTAGCCTCAGCGTGGTCAATGACTTCTTGACCCATCAATGCAGATGCATGGATTCAACCAGGGAGGGGGGCCCTTGGCTCCAGTCTCCCACCTCAGTGTCAACACAAGCCACCAGCATTGTGGCCATGGTCTAGCATTTCAATTTCTATGGCCATTTATTTCTGGCCTTGCTATAGTTCCCCTTTCCCTCCCATGCTTTGCTGACAAGCTGGTTGTCACAATAACCTAGCAGGAAGAGTGGATGGGTGAGGGTCCATGTTCCAGGGACTAGCAATGTGACCAGGACTGATGGTATGATGGGGTGAAGGAGACCCTGTCCTGATCTATCTCGTGCTACTGGTACCTTACTGCTTTCTGCAGCCTGGATCTCGAGTCGTCCTCCTGAAGTGGGAGCTGGGAGTGTGCTTTGGACTCAAAGGGGTGCCCAGCCCTGCTCGGGTTGTAGAAGTAACACGAAGGGCCCTTGCTCAGCACGGGGAGATGGCACTTTGCCCCGGCCGCTCTCCAGTGCTCAGCCAGAGCATCCCTTCTCCCCTGCCCACCTTCTCCTCGCAGCGCCGGGAGGTGGCCAAGACTGTGTTCTGCCTCGTGGTGATCTTCGCACTCTGCTGGCTGCCGCTCCACCTCAGCCGCATTCTCAAGAAGACCATCTACGACCAGACAGACCCCAACAGATGTGAACTGCTCAGGTAGGGGCTCCAGCCGATGTTCCACTGGGCTCGTTGCAGGCTGGTGGTGCTGCCTTCCACAAACTTTCAGGCTGCTTTTCTAGATGGCATTGCTCTCCAGAAAGCCACAGAGAAAGGAGGTTGGGGGCTTTAAGAAAAGAGGAAATTCAATTTTGAAACGTCTCTGTAAAGCTTATGGGTTAAAGAGGTCTCCCGGTGAGAGGAACGTTCTCTGCAGGGCCAAAAGGACTGTAGCACACCTGAGGGCAGTGCACGCTTCCTGTTATGTGGTAGATGCCCAGCTTCCCCTCTCCTCCCTACCCATCACCCCAAATCCAGCTCAGGCCAGACACTGCTACTGTGTTTGAATATGAGAGAATCAAGGCCACTGGGGGAAATCAGATCTCCTGCTCTTAGGTTCCTCAGGAAATGCTTCTTGCTGCAAAAATTGTTGTGCCATTGCTGAACCTCAGGAGGGACTCCTTTGTGCTCTTCTGTCTGGTATCTGTCACTGGTTCCCCCAGTGGAAACAGGTTCCCAGGTCAGGCAGCTTGGAAACCCTCCTTCAGGGGTCCCCTCAGCGAGCTCCCAGCCCCTTCTCTCCCTTCTTGTCTCAGTTTCCTCCTCGTGATGGATTACTTTGGGATCAACATGGCCTCCCTCAACTCCTGCATCAACCCCGTGGCCCTCTACTTCGTCAGCCGGAAATTCAAGAACTGCTTCCAGGTAGGGCTGGCTCCTGGAGCCCCTGGCTGTGCTGACTGCCCATTTTGGCTGCAATTTCATGCACGGTGCGTGCCCAGACACCGGTCCCAAGACCACCAGCTCCCACAGACCAGGCACTCCCATCACCATGGGCTTCTGGAAGTCCTAGATGAGGGGAAAGGCAGACATCGGGCACATGCTGGGGCTGCCAGCAGCTCACAGGATTCCCTTGTGTCCTCATTGTATTTCTCCTCCCAAACTTTGAGCACAAATTGCTTGGAGAAAAATCTCAGGAGGAAGGGAAAGGAAGGGGATGGGATGGGAACCACCTCCCAGCAGCTGTGGCAAGGGGCTGAGCCCAGGCAAGCATCAGCCCTATTTGCTGATGAGAAAACACAGCTACAAAAGTTGCCCAGCATTTTGCTATCTTCATTTCCAATGCACACCAGCCCTATCTCAACACACCTGACCTGCAGGAGAGCCGCACTCACCGTGCCTATGACCTCCAGCCTGGTGCTGTGCAGGTTGACCCACCAACATCACTGGGAACCTTCCCACATTTCCTCCTCTTTATCCCATACCCCACACATGTAACTTCTGTCACTCCCCTCTTGTCTCCCTGCAGTCCTGCCTGTGCTGCTGGTGCCAGAGACCCGCTCTGAGCATCACGCCGACAGACGAGAAGGGCTCTGTGGGCAAGTGGAAAGCCAACGGGCAGGAGCTTGGGTTGGACCGCAGCAGCTCCCGCTTGAGCAACAAGTACAGCTCTTCCTAAAGCCCCCCATGGGGCAGAGAGGAAAAGGAACTGTGAAAAGACAGCAGGACACCTCCATTTCTCTCGCACGCCATTCCCTGGCTGGGCTTGAATTGTTTTTGCCTCCGCGTCATAACCCACCTGGCAGGAGCTGCAGCATTTCACTGATGCCTGGGACTAGCTCTGAACACTGCCTCCGAGCTCTGCTTGTCCATCCTCCCATCCAAGTCGCCTCTGCAGGAGAAGGAAGAACGGGATCCAGCTCCTTGTAGGATTTTTCAGTTCCCTGCAGAACAAACTTAGAGCCATTCATTTTGGGTAGCAACATGGGGTGGGAAGATGGGTGCGAAAAGGGAAGGAAAGTTGAGGTGGTGTCACCCTGAGATGGATGTGGGATGGGGAGGAGAGGGCAAGGCACCCAAGTGACAAATATCCAGCTGAAAAAGCCAAAAAGCCATCCCTTATCATCTCCCTCTGCTGCTGGAACAGTTTGTCCCAGGGCAGAGAGCCAGGATAAGACCCAGGCACATGCAGGTCTTGTAGACCATCAGTGGCCTGACATCTCCCCGCCTGCAGCCACGGCACGGAGGGATGGGCAGCAACCCAGCTTTGTGATGTGACCAACCTGACCTGGGGAGCCCTAAAGGACCCCTCCTCTTTCCCTTTTCCTGGGAAATCTGCCCCAGGCTCTCCCCCCAGGGATGGCAGTCCCCCTGCCTATGGATGTCACAAGGAGGTGACCGCATGAACGTGACAGCACAGCTTAGGAGGGCAGGTGTCCTCGGCAGAAACCAGCGGCAGCATCCAGCCAAACCAAACCATCTGCCCCAGCTTCCCCCTCCCCAGTTCCTCAACCCCACCACGTCCTGGCCTCAGCACCATGACACCACAGCTCAGATCCTCACCCTCAGGGTCAAGCTAAGGTGGAAAAGGCAATGGGGAAAGGGCAATCTCAGCTGAAAGAGCTGCTGGAGCAAACCGAAATACGGCAAAGAGCCTCACAAATTTACTGCTTAAAATGATTAAACCCCGAGTGCTTTTTCCAGCATGACTTCTTAAAAATCATGCTTGTACCTCTTGCCAAAACATCAAGAAAACCTACATGAGGAAGCTTTAGTTGCCAAGTTTTTGATGATTTTCCTGTTGTTTCCTGTTTTACCTCTTTCTCCTTTCCTCTTTTCCCTTTTCACCTTATCATGGAAAAAAGGGAGAAAGGAAAAAGGGAGAAAAGACCTGCAAATAAAGCAGAACGTTTTTGAGGTGAAGGTGCTTGTTTTTTTTATTGTTTTTTTAGCTTTGCTTACACTGAAATGCAAATTTTTTACAAACAAATCTTATTTTTGAAAGACGAATGGGTTTCAACGGAAACCAAAAGACTGAGGGTTATCTAGACCAGCGTGTTTTCCATAATCTTACCTACCCACTAGAGTAGATTTGTCTGTATCCATCTCACAGCACTGCTGCTGTGCTTTGTGCCAGAGCTGGACAAGTGGAAGTCAATGGAGAAATTGTTTAGACTGACACGTTCCAACACAAGTATCTTAGCAGAAGGATTTTTTAAATGACATTGCTTATTAAAAAAATACCTAAATTCTGCACGTTTCTGTATTTGTCCACATTTACAGGCAAAGGGATTCTGTGGCCCCTCAGAGCACCTCACAGCACTCAAAGAGCACCTCACAGCACTCCAAGGATGTAGCAGTGGGTAAGCCAGCGGCACACCAGGCCTAATGCAATGCCTCATTCCAATTCTTCTCTGTCCTAAATTGTGGCACATTCAGCTCACTGAGACTTCTCAGTGGTCTCCTGCCAGGACAGGGCTGGCCCTGACCCACCAGGGCCTGTCCTGCTGTGTTGCAAGCAGCTGCCACGGGGTGATTTGCTTCAGGTTAACACCTCCAGTGCCACATCTCGTTGGTGCTCCCTAAAACTCATTCACTCGCCTGGATTTAGCCTGCTCAGGAGGTGCCAAGGCAGATGTGCAAGGCTGGTGGCTGGAAGGGAGGGTGGGAAGAGGCAGGGGGGATGCAGCAACCTTTCCATCTGCTGCCACAGGCAGCACCAGTGGATCTTCACTCGTTACAAACCTTGTGTTGCTTCACACAAGGGTCTGCTTGTTGGACCACACAACGGGGAGGCCCATGGAAGAGTCAAATCGCTTGTCAGGGAAAGAGGTCCCATAAAAAGCAGTCATAAAGATCCAGGCTGGCAAACTGGGCTACAGCCTTCCTCCCACTCACCTGGAATGGCTGGTGCCTCAGTCACACGTTGAGCCAAAAGCTTTTTCAGGGTCCCCACTAGGTTGCACGGCCTTGGAATGGTTGGAAGTCCCTGTTGGCCTGGCTGGTGGAAGTCCCAGAGGTGAGCAGCCCTGCATAAACCCAGGACTTGCTGGGGGCTGATTTGGGCCAGTGCCTTCATAGCCCGGATGACCTGGAGGAGGCTGGCAGCTCCATAGAGCAGACGATGCTGTAGGTCAAATTTGGAGACGGAAATCTGGAGAAGTGTCAGGCTAAGCAGCTAAGTCTGGGTCACGGCAGGTACCTCGGGGACAGCAGATGCACTGCCTCTGAGCAGGGCCAGCTGCAGCTCCAAAGCAGAGCCAGTCACGCGTTAGGTCAGTCCCAAGTGGTAAGATTCAACCTTTATCATGCTCTGCTTCAGGAAACAGTTCCAAAATGTCAGAGCAAAGCATTCAGGACAGCCCCAGTTACGTCAGCCTGGCTTCCTCCTGATCTATCCAAACCAGCCATCAGCAGCCAGGCCGTTTAGTGCCTGCCAGGAGCTGGACAAGGGTTGTCCTGTCTCCTACTTGCACACTGCATGCGAGCTAGCAGAGGTAAATGCACAGCTCCCGTTCATTTCAGTGAAGGCTGAACCATCTGAACAACTTCCCAGCAGTGACCTTTGGTAATGCCGTAAGGAGCAGAGTCCCAAACGTTCAAGAGCCGTGATTCTCTCCTAAGGACAGCCAGGACCTGCTAACGCTCACGAGACAGACAGCAATTACAGGAACACGGGGGAATCCTCTTACCTTATTAACCTCCTGGGCCCCAAATGGCTAACATCTCTTTTCATGCTCCAAGAGCAGATTTAATCATTCCCGCATTAGCAGCTATGCTCAGATCAACACTTTCACCTTAAATGGTTCAAAACCAGTCTCAGATCTGCACACGATTAATATTGCAACAAACAGACTGCCACGTGCTCATCCCAGCTCTGGACATTGCTGCACATCTGCTTAACAGGGACTTCTGTCTCCTTTGCTTTCCCCTTGTGTTCTCCTCCCAGGGGCCTCCTATTATAACCAACATCACAAAATTTGACCACGTGTGAGAGGGGAGGGAAGAGCAGAGAGTTATCAGCTGGAAACTGCATCCTTTTAGAGCTCCTATATTGTGCTGGCATTCACATGGCACCTTCCCAGCCCTCGGAGGTCTCTGTTAGGATACAATAAGACCAGGATCAGCGTGTTTCAGCTCAAAAAGAAAGCAGAAAAGGGGTGTACATGCAGCCTCATTTTATCTGCTCGTGGAAGTGCAAAAGCAGACAGCTCCCTGCAGCCAGCTCCTGAAATTCAAGACACTTTTAGAGTTGTCCTTCATGACATCTGGGCTGAGAGGTCGCAGGACTGAGCACGGTTGGATCAGCCAGGTTCTGGTTTATCCAAACCTCCTCCCCAGCCCCACCAGGCCAGGAGAATTAGCCAAAAGCAGGGCCACCGCAGCCACCTGCTGGAGACGTGGGGGCCTTTTGGCACGGGCAAGGTGAATCCATCGCCAAACAGAGAGGTGAAGGAGCCTCATTACGAAGCGTAGGGTTCAGCTGGCTTCAGGACCCAACGCCTGTGAACGCAAACCCACCGCCAGCCTGGCAGAAAGCAAGTCTGTCAATTCGTATTTGAAAGAACAGTTTTACGGAGAAAACCTGACATTTTACATCCTCTCTTATTCCTCTGTATGTTAATAAAACATGCCGGTGCTTGAAAAGGAAAGTCTCTGGGTGTTTCTTATTAAGCAGCAGGGGGTCTGCGAAGTCTGCTAAATACTTAATTGAGCACCAGCAGGTTCCTTTGGTAGCGGCAGACCTCCGCTGAAGAGACAGAGGTGTCCCCCTGGGCAGAGCACACTGGGAAGGTTCACAGTCCCGCACCCCAGCATGGAGCAGAAAAGCTCCTGTCATTTCATGCCACATTACCCTCGATGAAAGGCTCTCCCCCTTGGCTGGCTGCCAGCGGGTCCGAACGAGGTCAGGGATCCAGCGCTGCACTCCTCAGACCTGCTCACGAGGAGCAGTCTCAGCTTGCAGCTGCCTGCATTCCTCAGAGGTTTAGAGAGGAGAAAGCGTGGTGTGTTTTTTTAATTATCTCACCCCCATATGAGCAGAGGACCATTTTATAGTGATCTGTTAACAAATGAAGACTGGCTGTGTTCCTTAAATGCATCCAGAGGAGGGCAGTGAAGTCGGCAAGGCAGGCAGGTCCTGTGAGGAGAGGTGAGCTCGTGTCTCTCTGCAGCTTCCTGAGGAGGGGAAATGGAGCAGGAGGCGCAGGTCTCTTCCCCCTGGTCACCAGTGACAGAGCACAAGGGAACAGCACAAAGCTGCCCCAGGGGAGGTTCAGACTGGGCACTAAGAAAAATTTATTCACTGTGAAGGTGGCCAAACACTGGAACAGGCTTCCTGGCGAGGTGTTTGATGGTCTATGGCTCTCAGTGTTCAAGAAGCACTTGGATAATGCCCTCAGCAGTATGCCTTAACTGCTTTTCAGCCCTGGAGCGGTCAGGCAGTCGGACCCTACCTCTTAGGTCCCTTCCAGCTGAACTCTTCTAATTCGTATCTGTTTGAGTCAGGAGCCCTGGGGCCAATAACAGGAAGATTTCAATGAGAAGAGGGTGTTGCATCTCTCAGAGCCTGACCGTACACAGCACTCTGCTCCCTGCGGACGTTAGGACAGCCTAGTGCTGCAGCACATCACCATAAATCTGAACATCCCGAGTACAGAACAGCAACATTTGGACAGGGAAGAAAAAAGAGTGAAAGAGCTGCCTTCTAGCTACCATTTACACAGCAACACCTCAAAAGCATCCAACTTTATATGCTTTATTATTATAGAAAATACATATTTGCATCAAAGTAGTCATAAAAAAACACCTCTTGACACGGGGAATTCGACACACAGACATTACACACATCCACGGGGACTGCCAGCCCCAGTTGCTACTGCATCTCTTCCTCCCTCTGCGCCCTGTATTCCTTCATGCTCCTCTGCAAACAAGAGCAGAGGATAAATGTTAACAGCACGCATCTGAGCAATTCACACACCTCTGCCCCTGCCCCAGTCTTTGCTGTGACTTCTCTGCCCAGCGCCCGGAAAGGCTGAGGGACCCAAAATGCTCTGACAGAGCTCCAGGTACTTCCAGAAGTGACTGAGCCTTGCCACCGCGTGCGGCTGCAGGAGCGCACCCGACAGAGAATCTGTGCAGGCACTGGCCTCATCCTGCTAGAGACCTTGAGGCAATACCCATTTCCTGAGAGCAGACAATCACACTGGGAGGACACAGCAGCTCAGCCCTCAGCACGCTGGGTCTCCTCACCTGCCCGCAGCTCCACCTCTCAGCCGCTCTCCTGCTAAAATGTACCCGGCAGAGGCAGCACGCGGAGCTGCGCAGTCCACAGACTGGCCACGGACAGAGCAGGGAACCTACAGATCAAGCACAGCCTCCTGTGGGTGCTTTGGCTCTTCCCCGCTCACAGGGAAGGAAAAAGGTCGAGAGTGTTCCCATTTAAGTTAAAAGATGGGAAGTCTGAGAACTCCCTCCTGTCACCTGCAGGCATTTCTGCTCCTTAATGCAACAGCAAGAACACAGCAGAAACACGGGGAAACAACAAGCTGCTGAATCTGATGCAGCACCTTCCACTGGAGGACCAGTAGGGCTTTGCAGTCTGATTTCTCCTCTCCTCTTCCCCAACCCCAGTGGTTTAGGACTTGGAAAACCACATTCAAACCACGGTCAGGCAGAAAATGACTGAAAAAACTACATTTTTCATGTCACAAGTGCCTACAGCACAGTTCTCAGCCCCTTGTTTTCCCCTCTAAGAGACAGAAAATGCCCCAGAGCTCTTCAGGCAACAATCTCACCTCAAAGGTGTTGAGCACGTGCTGGCAAACTCCCATCAGGTCATTCAGCCCCTTCCGGAACGGCTCAACGGCAGGAAGGGACCCTTCAGGGAAGGAGACACGTTAGTGAAACCGGGGGTGGCCGAGGAGCTCTCCCTCATCGCTGCAAGGAGCGCAGCTGTCACCGAGTCCCTGTGACGGGGAGAGGCTCCCGCACAGCGCCCAGGTACGTGCCCACGCGCTCCTGCCTCGCAGCCCAGCCCAGCAGCCTGAGACCTGACCTCAGAGGGGTGCTGCAGGCTGTGCGGGAGCAGCAGCCGCTTATTCTGCAGTCAGTCCCATGAGGAAGAGGTTGTTTTGGCGAGGCGAGACTGAGCAGGAATTATTTTTAAGAAATTAAGGAGTCAGCAAGAACAAACTGACTACTTGCTTCCAAGAACTGGCTTCTACGTATCTGATGCTCAAGGGAACAGCCCCGTGGGGAAGGAATGAAATAACAGCATCCCTCCGGGCAGCAGGCAAAGCTGCCGAGCGTGCAGGGCCTGGGTGGAAGGCAGCAGGCGAAAAAAGGGGTTGGGGCGCTGGGAGGAATGAGTGAGTGCCAGGGGCTCAGAGCTGTCAGCATCATGGGACAAAGTCCTCTTTGGGAGGCAAGTCAGCGGGACAGCACAGACAGGTGAGGGTTTTTTTTAGAGGAGCCTCGTATCACAGCTGGCAGGGAGGAGGAACAAGCTATCCTGCTGCAGCCAAGTATGTCAGCCCCATTTCCAAACCCCACGCTGATTTACGGGCATTTCAGCCCTGACAGGGAGCAGCAGATCTATTTTATCCTTTTGCTGCCAGCCAACCCAGACACCTGGGCCATGGTTCCTCGGGCCTCAGCTGGCAGGACGCTGCTCTACAGCTGGGAAACAAGAGCTGCAGCATAAAGCTCAGGGCAGCCTCCCCAGCTGAGCAACAGGGCACAGCAGTTGCAGATGGCTAGCAGAGAAAAGAGAGAGAAGTGCTTTTCTTTGTTAGAACAACCCTCGGCTGAAAGCTGACCCGAGCAGGGGGAATCCCACAGAAGAACCCCAGCCACAAAGGGAATGCACGTGTCTGTACCTCTGGTCTGGATCCGGAAGTTGATCTTGCTTTCTGAGGGGTGGGTGATGCAGTAGCCACAGAACTCCACATCAGGGCTGCAGGAGAGAAGAGAGCAGTGAAGGCCGGGCCTGTCAGAGGCTCAGGCCAGCCAGACCTGCTGGGGCTCAGGAAGTTTATAAAACTGGGGGTCTCACGGGAGGGGTATGCTGAAGGGAAGCAACCTGCGTAACTTTACTCATGTTCTCCACCTCTGAGTTGCAGCTTTGCAAAGGAAAACTCTGTCTGGCATGCTCCCAGGCAACAGCCTAGCACCACCAACCGTCCAGCAGCAGGCCAGAGAAGTTAAAATGCCTTTGACGTGTCAGACATTAAACTTCCTCCACAACTAACTATCAAGGAGCAGAGAGAGGTAGTTGTTACCTAAGGGATGGAAAGCTAAAAGCCATAAGGGTAAGACAGCCAGCAAGACGGAGATCTCACCAGCCAGCCCTATCCCACAGCACTCAAGTAAGAGAGCAAAGCAGCCCAGAGATAGTAGCCAAGGTCAACCTGGGGTCTAGATCATCATGCAGGTTCAGGGAGATGAAGGTCAGGCTGGAAAGTCAATTCACAGCAGACTAGGGGAAGGAAATCAGGTCAAACAGTGCAAGGAAAAGAGCTGATCTTGTGAAGGAAGATAATTTCTGATTACATGCTTTATTCCAGCATCAACTGAGATACAGCTCAAAAAAGGAGACTAGGGTAGGAGACACAGGTGCCCTCAGCAGTACCAGGCACCCCGGAGGCTCTACTTACTTCTTCATGACCATGTATCGCAGGGAGTTGCCAAGCGTGTGGTCTTCGTCGTGCAGCACAAACGTGACGCAGTTTCCATCTGTCCCATCTGCCTGGACCTGCCACAAATCGGGAAGGAAGAGGTGCTGTAAGGCTCCCTGAGGTAAGGAACACCAGGGTGCTGCTGAGCAGTGAGTTACCAGATCCAGCTACACCAGAGTCTGAGTTAGCAGGGGCTGAGAACTGTCTGCTGCTCTTTCAGCAACCTGTGCCTCCTGTGTAAGGGCTGCTTCTGGGGGCACTGTGTGTGAGCTCAGGTCACAGGCTGCTAACTCTGCTGCAAGGGAAGGCTTGGTGCTGAACCCCATCGTAGCCAATGAGCCACCTAATTAATTGCTCAGCTGCCAGGGGGCTGCTGATCCCCTGACCTCTCCCCATGCTCCACAAAGCCTGGTGTGCCCAGACAGCCCCAGCCGCTTCCTCTCCTGGCAGCAGGGAGGCTCCAAGGCTGAGCGCTGATCTCTTTGCATCCTGCCTGTTGCCAGATCCTCAGCTGCTCCGGCATTTTATAGCCCCCTGGTGGAGCAATGCCTCCCCGCAGCCCCCTTCTCTCCAGGTCCAGCAGCCCCCAGGGGACTGACGCAGCAGCGCAGCGGGGAGATGAGAGCAGCTTTCTGCAAGAGATCGCCCAGACCTGCAGCGTGTCTCCAGGGCAGGCCCCCCGCACACCGGCTGTCAGAGAAGAGCAGATGCGATGCAGCGCCGTGACGATGTTAGCCTGATCCTTTCTCCCTTACCTCCCGGCAACTCGCAAGCCACCACCGAAGCAGCGAGTCTTACTGAGGATTAAAACAAGGAGTGGCAGGAACACCTTCCCTTGGCACGGCACAGCGACGTGGGGCTCGCCACGGGCTGCTCGGAGACACCCTGCCTGCTGCCCTGCTCAACAGACCCAGCTCCCTCCTCCTTCCCAGCCAGAGCTGCTAGCCTCAGTCCCTCCTGCTGTGGTGCTCTGCAAGTATTTACTAAAATTATTTGCCTCAATTGTCCTCAAGAGCTTTTTTCCTAGGATTGCAGGTTAACTCGGAAAATGTCTGGCCCCTGTTTTGCCCCTGAATTCAGTTGTACCCTAGCTCCAGTGAAGCCCTGTACAGTACAGATGTGTTTTTTCAGGCTGAGAGCAAATATTTACAGCTGAGTTATAAACGTTGCATAGAAATGACTTGAAAAGTAGGATGCCTGGGGCTTGAGCACAGCTCCGGGAGCTGCACTGACTTCACTGAATATCCCAAGTTGGAAGGGCCCCACAAGGATCATAGAGCCCAACTCCTGGCACCACAGAGGTCAACCCAAACATTCAGACCACGCGACTACGTGCACGGTCCAAATGCTTCTTAAACTCCAGTAGGCTTAGAGTCCTTCTGACTGCTTTTGTGTGCAGGAAGGGGAGGGCTGGGACGGGACGGGACAGGACAGGACAGGATGCATCTCCTGCGGGGTGGCCGGGTCAGCCTGTGGGGCTTCAGCCTGAGAACAGCAACACAGCGAGGTCAGCCCTGCCTCCTTAGCACAATGTAAGCACCCAGCACACTGACCCGGCAGAGGAGAGGAGTCCTGCTGAGGTCTGAGGTTGCAGAAACCTCACCACCTCCCACCCTGCCGGGGATCTTGCCTCCAGCCCAGCCGCTGCCTGAGGCTTCGGAGGAAATCCCCACCCTTCCCAACGCAGTATGAACGTCCCTGCTCCCCGCAGCACCAGACCCGTGCCATGCGGCGGCAGGCTGACATCTCGCAGGGTGTTAACCCGGGCCCAGCCCCTCACCATCTCCAGCGCGGCCTTCCTCTCGCCCTCCTCCGCCATGTCGCGCCGCCGCACTACAACTCCCGGCGTGCCCCGCGCGGGGCAGGAGGCTCTTCCGGAACACCGCTCCGCGGGACTACAACTCCCGGCGTGCCCCGCGCGCGTGCAATGGGAGGCCTACCGGGAAGCTGCTCCGCGGGACTACGACTCCCAGAGGGCAACGCGCCGCGCCGGAAACGCGTCACGGCGGGGCCGGGGCGGAGGAGCCGGGCGGGCGGTGAGCGGTGGGGCCGGGGCCGGGGCCGGGGCCGGGGCCGTGGCCGTGAGGGGCGGCAAATGGCGGCGGGGGGGCACGGGGAAGGCCCCGGGGCTTGTCCCCAGCGGCGCCCCGCGGGGCTGGGGGCGGCTGCGGGGAGCCGGCGCCCCCCCGGGCACGGGGCTGGGGACACGGGGATGCGTTTGTGGGGTTTCCTTTGCCGCGGGGAGTTTTCGTTTTTATTTTTGGGGGGTAAATTTGTGCGCTCCTGCGCGGCAGCTGCTGCCTGCTGGGGCAGGAGGGGCGCGGAGCAGCTGCGTGGCTCTGAGGGGTTCCTTTTAGTGAGATCAGAGCCGGCTGTGGGGCTGCTCTTGCCTGTGGTGTGATAAGCGTTCACCCTGGGTTATGGAAGGTTCAGTTTTACTCCATCCCTATGAACTCGTTGGGTTTGGCTTCTCCCCTGCTCCTTCAGCTCCTGCAGACAGCCTCCAGGCTGCGGATCCTGCGTGCTGCAGCCCCGAGCAGTCCCTGTTTCTGTTCAGCGTCCCCATTTCACACCACGAACTGTGAGTCCCTCAGAGGGGACCCGAGATCAGCGCCTCGCTCGGCTCCGCTCACCTCCAGGTGGGCGACTCCTGACCCGGGGCTCCGTCTGTGGTGCTGCGCTTCCAAGAGCTGGGAGAAGCTCTCAGAGGCCAAAGCAGCAAAACGTTACCAGATTCTGTGTGTGATTCCTTCTGCTTTAACGCAGTCAGCGTGTGGCTGATGCAGCAGTTTAAGGCTAGCTTAAAGTGGAGACGTGCCCCAGGTTGGCCCGTCTGGGGCAGGATGTCGGGGAGCTCAGGGCTGGGAGCACCCTCAGGCAGCTCCCGTTGGTGTGTCGGTGTGCTGAGCGGCCTCTGGGCTCTTCTGGGTGCAGCTCTAAAGCACTCCAGGCAGGCTGCGATCTGGCAGGCGGAGAGGGTCGGTGCTGCTGGAAGGAAATACTGCGGTCAGGCTTGTGAGAGGCTTGCAAATGACTTGGCTCCCTGCTTGTCATATGATGTTCTTGCCAGTTGAACCTGATGGAGTGATGCAAGAAAGGACCGGGTGCCTTGGAAGCGAGTTTTGAAGTTCCTGTAAACCACCTGAACTGGTGGTGCTGGGACCCGGCTGGCCTTGGCGTAACTCCTGATTGTTGCTGTTTGAGACGAGCAGGGACAGCAACAAAATGTAAATTCTGGGAGAGTCGCTGCCTCAGCTGGGGCTCTGGTGTGACTGCTCACCTGCTCTGCTCCTGGGGGTGTGATCTGCTCTTCGGAATATTTCTCCCTGAAAAAAAAAATAATAATAACCTGGGCTTCTGTGGAATAAATGATTTTCTGTGCTGGGAATGGCTGCACTGAGTCAGACCGGAGCTGGCTCTGGCATCTGACTAGCGGGATGCCCAGGGAGGAGTGGAAAAACAGGAGAAACTTGAGATAAGCTCGTAGGCTCCGGTGAGTGGCTGCTGGGATGCTTTTGGTTTAATAGGATTCTTTTCCTCTGTAAACGTGTCAGCCACTTTCTGAACTCGTGTGAGCTGTTCTTCTCCTCGATATCAAGCGGGAATGAGCTTTGGAGGATGCGCTGTGGGAACAGCTGCTTCCTGCTGCGGGACCTGTTCTTGAACTTCTCATTTTTGTGTTAGAAATAGTGAGTAATCACAGCTTTCTGCTCCGTTTTTATATTCTGTTACTGCCACGATCTCCAGGTGGATGCTGACATTGATTGGCCTTAATAAGCACCGTCTGTGTCTGTCTTCAGAGATCATCTCCTCTAGATCTTGGATGCAAAGCGATGGGGGCTTTTTCACTTTGTGTTGCTGACAGACTTGATCCTAGAGGACAGTTGTGAGCCTGCAAGTCAGTGTATCTGTGACTGGTGGAGGAAACACAAACCTGGCTGGTTTTCAGCTCTCTCCTGACACTTTCAACTGTGCTGGAGTTTCAGCCCAGAGGGAGAGGGAGGAGGCAGGTGAACACCTCCGTTTCTTCAGCAGCAGTGAGAGGGGACTGCTGATGTGGCCGCTCGTCATCCTCCTTCCTAACAGGCCGTGTGTGCCAGCTGGATGTCAGTCCTTGTTTAAATCCCTGAGCTGTGCCCGGATGAGGATGGTGGGGGTGAAACAAGCCGTGTGTGAGCGCTTGGGCACGGCACAGTGAGGACGAGGGGAGCTGTCGTCTCCTAAAGAACAGCCGGTAAATGCAACGCGCTGCCTTTGTGCCGAAAGTAGGTCTTGCTCTGAGATGGGGTGAGCGAGAAAGCGGCCATGCAGAGCAGCGCGAGGGGCTTCCCCTGTATCCCTGCTGGAGGTGAGGGCGCAGGTGCGTGGCTCTGAGAGGTGCCAGTTTTAAGGCAGGAGGAAGTGAAAGAAGCAGGTCTGCCTGAGGAGGGGCTGCGGCCCGGCGCTTCCTTTCCCCTGCAGTTGTTGACGTGCTTTTGTGGTGCCAGTCAGGAGCAGCAGAGGAGAGCAGCTTCTGTCTGCACAGCGTGGGGCTTTTTGCGTGTCCTCCCTCCCCCCCTGCTGACACCGAGCTCTGACGGTTTTTCTAGAGCGTGCTGTGCTGGAGCTGCCTGAGGACTTCTGCTGCTCTGCTTCGCGCTTGGCTTGCTGTGCTCTCTTCTCAAACCTCTGCCTTCTGCTCCCCTAGGTGGTGCTGGCCCTCAACTCCTCCGTGCTCCCAGCTGGATACAGACTGGGGGTTAACCGTGGGGTGTCTTCTCCGGATTGCAGCAGTAGGTGGCTTCAGTCAGTGCCAGGGGGTGGGAAGCTGGGCTGGGCACAGCCCGTGGTCAGCCTTTCTATGTGGTCTTTGGATCCTGAAGCCGAACCCGCTGTACCTATTTCTGGAGAAGTCTCCGAGCTGTTCCGTGGCACCGAAGCAGGCGTGCGATCTGCCCAGAACGCAGATTTCTAGGCACAGCGCAAGGCAGGCAGCGTCAGGGCAGTCGTGTGCAAAGTGAGAAATGAGATTGCGCTTATTTATTTATTTTGGTAGGGTCACAAGTCTTTCCGAAGCAGAAAAGAGGCTTATGGGGGTACTGAACCAGCCGAGCGATGTCACAGCTGTGGTCTCACATGTTAAATCTTAGGTCTGTCGTCAGGTTAATATGATGGTAGCTGATTAAGCCTGCCCCTTTATGTGACAGCAGGCGTGTTCTTCTGGCTGCAGGGACTTCACCGAAGGCTGGCCCTCACTTGGTGTGCCGTAGTCTGGTGTGGTACCCGTGCAGGAGCGATGGCTCGTACGAGGGTGTGTAGTTGTGGACAGGCAGTCTCCTGCTTTGAGAAGTGCAGGCTGTGTGTTTTATAGGCGCCTTGGTGCAGCAGTGAGTTTGTCAAGACCGTAAAAAGCAGGTGTGTATGGTGTGACTGGAATCGAGTGGCAGCTTTTCCTCTTCAGTATGATAGCAGTCAAAGCCGAGGCATCACTCCTGAGCTGAAGTTGTGTCAGGGACGGTGGGCTTGGTCTGTGCAATGACCTCCTGGTAACATCGCTGCAAGACAGTTCCTTCTCTTCTGAAGGTAGCTTCTTTGGGAAGCAGGAGAAATCTGAAGGGTCCACTGAAGAAGAAGAAAATGTACCTACAGCTAGAAATCTTGGTGGAAACGATGTAGGTAGTAATTGTGAGCAAAATTCACTGAGTGCTGGTTGCAGTTTAAAAAAAGAACAAAACAAAAACACTCTTCTAGAGGTTGTGGTAGTCCTGGTGGTGTTCTGAACAGAATGTAAAAGGGGGAACGAGAGATGTTTTCTGCTAACGATATCCAACTGAAGTACTGACCATGCTCCCTCCCGTCGTGCTGAGGGCTGGGAGGATGTTGTTAAGCCTGCAGCGTTTTCTCTGCCAAATAACAAGCCAAATTCTCGTGTTTTTATTTCCAGACAGCGTGAAGTCATGGCCATCCTGTTCGCTGTTGTGGCGAGGGGCACAACCATCCTTGCCAAGCATGCCTGGTGCGGAGGAAACTTCCTGGAGGTGACAGAGCAGATCCTGGCGAAGATACCTTCTGAAAACAACAAGCTGACCTATTCACACGGGAAGTGAGTAGCGTTTCTCTTCTGGGTGTTGGAGAGACTGGCTGACGTGCATGAGGATAGCAGTCAATGGAGGTAGCGAAATTCAGTTCTCGCCAACGTGTCTGGATGTGTTAGTGTGCCAGTCTTTCCTCTGGTTTTGCAACATAACCAGGACTTGAGCTTCCACAGTGAATGGGAAGGTGCTCGGCTGTGGGTCGAGATTCACACAAACACAGACTGAGCAGCACTGGATGCTGTTTCTCTCCGAGTTAGCGTTGTGGTTGGGTTCTCGGTATTGTCCAGGCTGTTGTCTTAAAGCTGTTTTGGCTGCCTGAGGATTCAAAAGAGTTTGGGTAGTCATCCTTTGCCTTTCCCTGCCTTGGGACCACTAAGAGTCCCTGGGGAGGAGCTTTCTGAGGAGGCTGCCTGCCCTGTGGTCTAAAGCGCTTTGGATGCTGAATCATTTTGTACCGTAATTTTCAGGGAACGGTCATTTCCTTTTGTGCTACCTTTGCCTTGAGTGCTGCTCTGCCAGCTACAAAACTGAGCTTCAGGAGTGCCGTGGTGTGTCCTTGTAGCTGAAAGCTTGAACTGTGGGAGAGGTGGATTCTTTTTGTTGGGAGCACTGAGGGGCAGTTAACTGATGCATCTACACTTGCAAAGCGTGCTGTGTGTAATCTTTTGCTCGCTACTGAAGTTTTCCTTAATGAGGCTTCAACGAACGCTGCAGAAGATCAGAGCAGCTCGCGGTGTGGTTGTTCTGCTTTGCATTGTGCTGTTAAAAACCAGCTGGTGCCCGTCTGCAGCTCTGGGTACTGAGCTTAGCATCCATGTCTCCTGCTGAAGTTCAGTCTCTTCTGACAGATCTTCCCTTGGCATCGCTTTTCCTGTGCTCTGGAAGAACAATGTCTTTGGTCAGAATCTGCCAACCCTGCCTCCCTGCTGGGAGAAGGGAAGGAAGAGTGCCTAGCCATGTCTTTGGGCACAGCATTCATTAATATCTTCCCACATGCATGCTTTGGAGCTGGCGCTTTCTTCCCGTTGTCAAAAAGCAAGGATTTGGGTTTGTAGAGGTTCAGAACAGGTGCTCTTTCTCTCTTTTTTCTTTTTTTTCCCCTTGCACGATCATAATACCTGGACAGATCGTTACAGCTTTAGTGAAGCTGAGTGTGCACAAGGAGTTGTTGTTCTTCCTGTCTGCAGGATTTCAGAGATCTGCCTTGTCAGGGCCCCAGCCAATAGGCTAGGGAATTGCACCGTTGCCTGCCTTGGATGATTATTTTGCAACAGGAAAAAAAAATAGGCTTATATTCCATTTAATGAGGGTTGTTTCCAGTGGTTGTTGGTTTTTAGAAGAAAAACTTTTACTTTCATGTAATCTCCGAGGAGAATCAGCCTTCTAGCATCAGGAGCTCTGGGTGTTGTTCTGTCTCTGCTGTTCAGACTCCTCTACAAGTCGCTGGAGAGTCCGTAAGGCAGTGCCAGGTGAACTTTACCTCTCCCTTCAGAACAGAGGGGCAACAGCTGTAGGTACGGAGGGATTTTTTTTAAGAGAAGTGAGCTTCAGGACAGCAAACTACACTTCCAGCATGCTCCCGAGGCTTACTTCAGTGTCCAGTTATTCATATAATACAAACCCTGAGTTTTAAAGCTGCAGAGCTGCATCCTTAAAGCTGTACGAGGCAACTGCTCTGCAGCGTGTGCAGAAACTCCCCTGCACTCTCGAGGTTCTGCAGTGGTGGCGAGGGGACGGCATCAGGAAAAACAACAGCTAAAGCCAGTGAGTTGAACTACGCTGCTCTGACCAGTTCTGGTTTGCATTTAGTTGTGTATGAACTTTGTTTTTTCTGTTTTGTTTTTCTCGTGGGCCTAGAAGCAACAGCCTGGCTGTACTTTGCGAAGAAGATACTGCTTCCAGCTGGGGGTTGTTTGCTTTGCATTTAACTAACAGCTGTTTGCACCACACCTCTCAAGGCGTTAAGGCAGCCACGTGCTTCAAGCCAGTTTGCCCTGATTACTGTGCTGTCAAGTTTGTTTTCTTCTCTGGTTGCTTTTGTTTTGTAGTCTCTGCAATAAAAACTTGAGGCACTGCGAGCCGCTGGTCATACCAACACGGCTAAAGAAGCAGGTCACTGTACCAGCGAGGTTCATTACAGTATTAATTGGCCTGCCAATCCAACTAATCTCTCAAGCTAACTCGGCGTGGATGCTTGGATACCCTGACAAGGGTTAGACGTGAATCTTACCACTGGGTATCCCATCGAGGTTTGTTTTGTTTTTCACAAATAAGGAGCTGGAAGAACATGGAAGTGAACTTGTTTGGCAGCTACATGTCCCACGGTTACTGCAAAGTGTGGGATGCTGAGGAGTGCACGATGTCAGTGATCCCTTAACGTGTGAGTGGTCTCGCAGTGTAGCTTATAGGAATGGAGATGCTTAGGATCTGAACAGAGGTGGTTGGGGTATGTTGGCATCTGTGCCTTTTCCTGTACCGTAACTGGAATTTGCCCTTTTCCAGCCCTTGTAGGCCCTGCGGACACTGGCATCTTCTAGAAGATTAGTCTTGTGGCAGCTTCAAATGACTTGGTTTTTTTTCCCCTCTTTGCAGTTATCTGTTCCATTACATCTGCCAGGACAGGATCATATACCTCTGCATCACGGATGATGTAAGTACTTGGGTTACAGCTATTGCGTATACAGGCTCTTCACGAGAGTTAGCTTTTTCTGTCTGTATGTCAATGAAAAATCAATAACGGGTGCTAATTTGAGATGCCTTTTTTTCCACTGGAGCTTTTAACTGATGGGAATGAGAACGCAGCTCTGAAGCCTAAGCCTGAAACTTGAATTGAATTGAATTGAATTGAATAGTTAGCCTGAAGTTAAGTTGTTATTTTTCCTAGTTTCTCTCTCAGCAGCCCCAGTGCGTAGAATCTAGATGTAGAGGTCGGTTTTTATTTGTCTATGTACTCCAGTTCTAGAAATGCTAAAGCAAAACCTTCTCCCTCATTGGAAAAAGATACCAGGCACAGAATGAGAGCTACATATACTTGAGTAATGTCTGCTTCCAGCTGATGAAGGTGCCTGGGATTTGGCTGCTGTTAAAACCCCAGGATAACCAGTCAGATCCTGCAGTGTTGTGCACAACGTGCCTGCTAGGAACCGATAACTGCGGTTTCTTTGGCTTCGTGCCCCGTACGCTTCGTTATCTAACTGACTGGATGCGGTCTGCTCTCTCCCTTTTAGGACTTTGAACGTTCCAGAGCCTTCAACTTCCTGAATGAAATCAAGAAGAGATTTCAGACCACGTATGGCTCAAGAGCACAGACAGCCCTTCCCTATGCGATGAACAGCGAGTTCTCGAGTGTCTTAGCTGCACAGCTGGTGAGATCTGTTGCTACAAGGGACATTGCTCTGACGAGTTAAACTTCTCTCCAGAAGGTCTTCCTGTATTTGTTCACTTGTAACCCAAGTGCCACGTTGAGACTAAAGCCAGGGGAGTTGGCTGTTTTCCCTTTGCTCTCCCTGCAGCTGGGTTGCTTTACTGCTTCAGTGATTATTATCCCCAACCCCTTTTTTTTAGTGATGCATTCACTGTTTGCACAGTATAGGTGCACTTTAGATCTTCAAGGTAACATTTGAAATCTCACGTCTAGTTCCAGCTGACTATCCAGTCCAAGATAACGTCCCTGCCATTATGAGCAAGAAAAATGCATGTTTCTCCTCCTATTGAACCAAACTTCAAAATTGAGTACCCAGTAATTGCAAACTGCCTTTCACTTCTCCCTCTTACTACGTGGTGATTTGTGGCATGCTGCTGGAGTGCGGTAGGGTATTTGCTCAGGGTACAGCTTTCGTTTCAGGAGGCAAGAAAATTGGGTTTGGGTTGCAGGCATGTACTATGTACAGAATCACAGTAGGCTCGCCAGCTAGCTGGCACAAGTGCTCCAAGGACTTCCATTCCCAAGACAGCAGCTTAAACAGGAGGATAGATGCACTAGGATTTTACTTGGACCCTCCCAACCTCAGAAGCAGAAGCTGGGGCACGTATCTGTGTCACCCTCAACTCACACTTTTCAGCTGGGGTTGGACTCGTGTTTAAGATGGTGCTGGATGGTGAGTCTGGAGACTGTAGACATTGTAATTTTGCAAGTTAGCTCCTCCAGTATGATTCCAGTTTGGAAGTAAGGTGAAGCCCATGCCACTGGAGTTCATGAAAAATTCCTGAAGAATTGCATGTGAAGGGCTGCGGGACAAAGAGCATCGCTGTAGCACAGATGCAGTGAGGAAAGCTGCTGCCTGAAAGGGAGCTGCCAGCGATATCATGTATTTTCTCGCCCCGTACTGTAGTTCTTAAGAAATTGTCAGGTTTCAGAAGAGTTTATTCTAGCTACCCTGTGTCTGATTTTGGAATCCTGAAGGGACAGGTTGATCTGGTCTGGAGTCGCTCTCCAACTGAAAGTGCAGAGGAATTGTGTGCTTATTTCGCTCGCCACAAGAATCTGATACGGCCCTGGAGCTACTTTCACACTGAGAAAAGTGCTTTGCTCCCTGCTTATTTGAGGTGTGGCAAAGCCCACAGCTGCCAGACGAAGATTTCAAATACCAATATTGATTTGTGTTTCGTTCACAGCAGTGTATGGGTATAGCTTCTGCAGTATTTAAGTGCACAGTGTACTGTTTGCATTTTCCTTCAGCCTCTATAGAATGAGACGAGCTGCATTTCAGAGCTTTTTTTTTTTATTATTATTTTCAAAGACAGCACTGAATTTATCGGTAACCTGAGTCTGCAGACAACATCCTGCCCTACTTCAGTGGGGCTTTTTGTGCTGGAAAGGAGAGGAAAGGCAGAAAGCAGTTGCTCTAGGAAAGAAAAAGGATGCTCTTAAAATATAAAGTGTTCTGGTAGTGGCAGTGTTGTGGTTCCTGCTTATCCCTGGTGTTTGGTTTGCAGTGGTAAAGTTCAAGCACCTGCAAAGAAAAGAGTCCTGTGGAAATGTACAGGCTTGGTTGTGGTTGCTCGATGTAATGTCAAATTAGAGGAGTGAAGTCAGATAGGAATAGAGACGGAATAAATAACTGCCCTGTGACTCATGATCAATAATGTTATTAGTGCACAAAGCCTCAGGCTACGTGGTCTGCACGAAAAGTGGTTTTTAATCTTGTTCAAAGTTCAAGTCACACTTCTAAGAGTTCTTAATTGACTACAGACAATTTCATAAGTTGAGCAATACTATTTTTTGAGACCTGTCTGAAATTAAAAGGAGGATGTCCTTGGAATGTTGGCTTTCAGAGCTAGTACACAGGCTGTATCTGGGGCAGCTACAGCTGGCGCTGTACACAGGGTGTAGGAGGCTCCCTGTTTGCTTGGCTGCGACCGGTGAGCATGTTAGAGTTGCTGCTGTCCTCAAAGCTTGGCTTTTTTCCTGTTGATTTGCTAAAAATGCCAGATTTCATGATAACCCAGGTGCAGGAGGAAAAGTCCTTTGCTGCTGGTCTGAGAGCACAGCTTGTGTAAGTGCAAAAACCAACCAAACTCAGTAACGCTCTCCAGCAGTAGTAATTGCATTTTGGGATGCAGGGTGTAGCTGGGATTTTGACGTGGGGGACCCTGAAGGAAGGATTTGCGCTCGCACTGTTGCTTCCTGAAGCTTGTACTGGGGTTTGTGAAAAGAGTCATTTGTGTCGGTACCCTCAATGACGAGCAGAGGTGATTCAGAGCGTGTAAAATTGCACATAGCTTATTGCAAAAACTATTCTTTGGCTTACGCAGCAGACAGAAAGCAATGAATAACAAAGCCAGTGTGGCTTCAGAAGAGCCCAACAAGTTGTGCGTAATAAATTAGATCCAGTCCTATCACAGACAGGAAGTTTGGTTTTTTCCTTTCCACCAAGCCTTGACGTGTGGGGTCTGAAACTGAAACTACTCGAAGTGATGACTTGTCGAAATGTGATTCTGGGCTGCAGTAAGCTTAATGAATTGCCTTATCAGAAGAGCCAGGCGGTGTTCAGAGCCATGGTGGTATTACTCCTAAAAATCCCAGCCTTTCCATCTCTCTAAAGCATGGAGGTTTTCTTTCTGCTTTCCTTAGGTTTTGCATATTGATTAATTCCAGGCATTGACTAATAAAGATTAAGCAATAACAGAGCTGTTCCCTCTGGCTCTAAAACTTGCTAAGATTACAGCCCCCAGTGATCAAAGGCCTCGTAGTGCAAGAGCAGGACTGTATCGAGGTGGTTACAGAAGTAACTTGAGGATGCCGAGTGCGGAGGACGAGACCATGTGGCGGTTTAGAGATCACGCTATTACTCGAGTGCATCGCACAGATAATGCTGAAAAGGGAGGTTACGCTTCCAGTGAAACCAGTGACCAGCTCGGAGAGTGTGCCAGTTCTGCAACTTCTAAAAAATGAACCTTTGAGTTCCTTTCAGTGCCATAGCTGCGATTATGGCATGAGTGTATGAATGCTGTTAGAGCGCTCAGCTGGTGCTTCTTCCCATACGGTCAGAAATGGATGCAAATCAAGTGCTTACTGGGGAGAAAACGGGTTTAAGAGGCCACGTAGGTTGTCATGAAGTATGGCAAATGTGATCTCGTCCTGGTCTCTGCTGTCAGCAAGTCTTTTAAGACTGTCTCTTATTTAGAGGTGCTTTGTGAAGGCCTCTGAAAGATATGAGCGCAGTGGCTGCAAGTTTATAGCAAGTTGAAGGTTTGTCCATGAATTTTGTGAGAGAGACCAGTTTCCCTGGCGGAAGGAGACTTAGGGAGCAGGGCAGTGGAGCTGTAGCTAGCATTGCTTGACTGCAGAGGACCTGTGAGAACAGCAGGCTTCAAGTCAATCCAGGAACAGCAGAACTTAGTTATCTGATAAGGACTTCACCTCAACTCCCCTCCTTTGCTTCTGCAAACGCTGTGAGACTCCTTTTAAGCTGGGGATGTTGGCTACTGCTTCTTCCCCCTAGCAGCCTGAACCACGTACCCACCGAAGGTTCCCTGGTGATCTGCTTACGTCTTGAGAGGAAGAGCACTCAGCAGCTCACACTGGCCATCTCAAACACCGCGTGGTGTTCCCGGTTCACAGGCCCCCTTCTTTGTCGGAGCTCCTGCTTGATGCTCACCTACAGAGACGCGTTCTGCCCTGCGTGTGAAGTTGCAGGGCTCCCCTGGTACGTTTCACCGAGATTTATAGAAAATGATGAAAAGTTCAGAACTATTACAAAGGCAACAAAATGGTGCGTGGGAGTGGGAACAGTGCCTTAACTTTCCTTGCTGCAAACTGATTAAACCTTCAAAAGAGGCTGTTGATTCTGGGCACTCTGGAAGTTGCAGGCACTTGTCCGCTGTGCAGCTACTGCAGTGCAGGAGCAGATGGGCCCGTGTGATCTGTAAGTGGCTGGGAAGTTGGGGTTTGTCTCCTACCTGCTTCTTGATGTCTCAGGTAACTTGGAGTCTCCAACGTATGTCCTTTGTGCTGTTCAGTAGTGGCCAGGTGCTTCCCTTTTTGTTTGAAGTGCTGTGTGCATGATGCTTGCTGTCACTGACTGTTTGTTTGTTACAGAAGTACCACTCGGAGAGCAAGGCCACTGACCAGGTGGCAGAGACGCAAGCCCAAGTCGATGAACTTAAAGGAATCATGGTTCGAAACATAGGTACCCGGCTTCTTTTTGTGCCGTGCCCTGCAGGGAGTTATTGCGAGCAGAGCTGATGGTGGGATGTCCTCTCCTCACAGAATAAACTGGGAAAGAAGGGGCCGGGGGAGCTCTGAGTGTGAGCTGTTAATTGTTCTGGATTTGGTTCAAGGAGGCACATGAGGGCAAGGAGCACTGCTTGATGGCGCTGCAGAGCTCGTGATGGGGTGCGGTGTGCTCCGGACTTGGTCTCTTTGTCACTGTGGCCTTCCTGCAGCTGCTGTGAGGAAAATGTTCTCAGCATTTTGTCCCGTTAGACTTTGGACTGGGTTTAGACAAGTCTGACCACTTGAAAATAGAGGACTAGATCTGGAACTGACCAATCTTGAGTGGGTTTAGTCCCAAAGCCTGTGAGATCTGAGACTGTTCCTTAAGGGTTAAGGACCGCTTCTTGTCTCACTGCCAGGAGCTCCTGGCTGGCACTTGAGCTTTGGGTATCAGAAGAAGCTTTTTGCACTGGGATTCTACCTACAGATACAGATTTTTCTTTCTTTCTCCAGACCTCGTGGCACAAAGAGGAGAGAAGCTGGAGTTGCTGATTGATAAAACCGAGAACCTTGTGGATTCGGTAAGGCTGGGGAAGAGCTTTAGAAATGGGGAGACTGGGGTCCTGCATCAGTCGTGCTCATCAAAGGGCAGCATCTAGTCCTGCTTTTAAACAGACACTGAAGCATCAAGATGTAAAGGCTCCCTGTGTCGGAAACGAGTCCTGTCATATTCCCACCCTCCTCATAGCTGTTTTACCAGCTGCTTACCAGCTTTCCAGCTCCTTCACAGAATGAAGGAGTAAAGTGAGAAGTGACTGAGGAGGCAAATTTAATGTAATTACAAAGCATATGCTATCCAGTAAAATGGCCTACACTCTGGGAACTTTCTGCCCTAGGAATCCCTAGACCTGACTCCAGCATCTTCCTCTGCGGGGTCCAGCAGTGTCAGTGGGTCCTGTATGGGGCCTGGGGACATACAAACATCTCAGGGCTGGCAAAAAGGAGTAATGCTTTAAGAGAGACACCAGAGAAGCTCGTGGTTACCCCGTTGGGAATACTGTCCTCCAGCACTGGGTGTTTAAATCTCACCACTTCCTCAGATAGTGACAGGAAGTAGTCTAAGCTCAGGTGTAATGCCTTAGATAAACGGACTGGAATTCCTTCTTCAGTTAATCTGAAGTCACCTGCATACTCTCGCAGGGATTATTTGTTGTTGGAAACCATGCAGAAAATGAAGGAATGGGACCTGGCTCTAGTCTGAGTGCCTTACAGCCCAATGGTGAGAGTGTCCTTAGAAATCCAGGACAAGTTTTCAAGCTTGAGACCAGTTTATTACTCCCATGTGAGCCTTTACCACCAGCATGCTGTACGTAAACCAAGCACATCAGATTCCTCCCAGCAAGAGTAGTGAGGGCTTTGTTCTGGTCGGGGGATCTGAAGAAGCCAGTACTCGAAGTGGTCCTGTCCTCTGGAGAGCCAGTCCGGGCTGAGATGAGGCATGTTGCTGCATGTCTGCACCTGGATGGTTGTGTCGGTATCCAGCAATCCTAGAAACTTCACAGCTGGGTAAGAGAAGTGTTCCCAAAGTTCAGGTGGTGGCTGGGCCTGGAAATCAGCTTTAAATCAAAATTAAGTTAGGGATGCAGCTCTGCTTGGTGTCGCCTTGTCTGAAAACGCTGAGGGTGTTTTGTGGGGAACACTTGACAATAACCAGCAGAGTGTGCTGCTGAGCTGGCTCTGCGCAGATTCTGTGGCCTTTCTCTGTGCACGCATGTGAAAAGTGTTACACTAACGCAGCCTGGGGGGTGTTCAAAGGCATCTGGCATCCACTGCCTGTCTTGACTAGGTGAATTGCAGGATATCGGGCAGATTTGGAGCAGGACAAGCATACTGGAGGAAAGCTCTAGCGTTAAAGGGCTTGTTGCCTAGCCTGAGTAGATCTGCTGTTGAAATATCAAGAATTCCTTAAATATTTTGGAGCCCTTCAGTTCTCCAAAGTTTGCAAGTCGAATGAGAATCCAACCAGAGGTAATCCAAGGTAAACTACTCCTTGTGGACAGCCTACAGACCTGGTGCTTCATTCTCCCAGGCTGAGTGTGGGAGGGCACAAACTCAAGCTGGTTCTGGACTTACTGTTAGGCTTTTTTGGTTTTTTTTTGATGTCACCCCTAAAGTAGCATGGGGGAGAATTATTCTCTTGATGCCCGTTTGGCTTTGCAGTACTGTAATTGCAGAAATTAAATGACTCTGGAGGAGATAACTGTAGTGCTTTGGGTTATTAGGGAGGTAGGATGGTGTGGGTGTGTGCATCTCCATCTAGCTTCTCGGGATGCAGCTTTCTTTACAGCAGGTTCAGGAATGAAATAGCTGTTTTACTTTCTCTTGCAGTCGGTCACTTTCAAAACTACCAGCAGGAACCTTGCTAGAGCCATGTGTATGAAGAACCTCAAGCTCACCATTATCATCATCATTGTATCAATTGTAAGTATGGAGCTCAACAACCTTTAGCTCTTGAGGCAGGCTTAACTACTGGAAAATGCCAACAGCACGCTGCTGTCGCGTGCACGCGTGCTTGGAGTGGTCGTAGCTCTAAAACAAGTGTTACGGTGGTTGTATGGGAGGTGTGGAGAGAGGAGCATTGTGCCAGGCAGCTTTTCTTGTCGAGGCAATAGGAAAAGCTTTCTAGACAACTTTGTCTAGCTTGTAAGAACCTAAGATATTAAGTTCATGGCTCTTCCACCTCTAATGGCTTTTTAGGCCTTATTCCTCTTGGTATTTAGTTAATTAACTTGGGACGGTGTGCCTCCAGCCTGTAAGAAATGTAAACGGCGCTAATGTGAGGATGCTGAAGTCTAGCTTCAGGTTAGATATGTGAAGCACTTTGTCCGCACTGAACTCTTGGAGGACATTTCTCATCCTGTGTTGCTGCATGGATGTGGAAGAGGTGCAAAATTCTGTAGGGCATCTGACAAGTTATTTCAGGGTGTTAACCTGGGGTTTCCAAACTTGCTTTGGTTCCCAGGCCAAGTCAGCAGTTGACTGAAGGACAGAAATCTGATTCTCTACTGAAGTCTGCTGTTTTCTTTCCCCAGGTTATCATCTATATCATTGTATCGGCTGCCTGTGGTAAGCTTGCATAGCCAACCTGTGTGCAGAAGTAACCGGGAGCAGTTGGTGCTGGTCAGTTGGAGATGAGAATCACAGGAGTGTGAAGAAGCAACCTACAGAATAACTCTTAATCTTTCACTACTGACACCTTCTCATTCTTCATCCCTCCAGGACTTCAGACTTCTTTGCCTTATCACCCCAAACAGGCCCAGCTGGTCGCTGCTTCTGTGCAGCTGTAACCTCAAGAATGGGCTGTTTTAAATTACTTGAAGGGATTTTTTTTGTTGTTTTTCTGTCCCATCTACAGCCTTCTCAGCGGGGTAGGCGGTACAGCCGGCTCCAGAGGGTACGCGCATGCTTGCCCATGTGCCCCTGCAGCTTTGCACTTTGATGTGAGTGTGCAAGTGGAGAACTACGGTTTAGCAACCGTCCTACCCACAAGGATGGCACTGGAGGGTAGTTCAGGGTGGGCTGAGCCGAATTAATGGGAGAGACACAAGCTGGATGGGTGTGTTTGCATTTCCCACAAATGGTGGAGATCCAGGTGCCCCTCCCTGCACATCTGGCCTCTTGCAGTGTTTCAGCATGTAGCGGTTGCAAGTGCAATATTGGTAGTACGAAAATGGCTTTGGGGCTGGGCTTTGTGCACTGTAGGATGTAGGTGCTGCTTCTGTATGAAATCTCCTTTTTCCTGGTGGTCTTTCTGCAGCTGGTAGGAGAGGGTGTTAGGTCACCTCAGCGCTTTGAAATGGCCTCCTCTTCTTCAACATTTCTTCCTCTCCCTTCCCTTTAATTTGTGGCTAAATCAATCCAGTAACGGAGAGCATTCCATATAGTTAAGGTTGCAATAATGCATACGCTTTGTCACCTATTATTTCTCTTTTCCTTTTGAGGTTGGACTAAAATGAATATTAACATTTTCACTTGCTAAGGTGAAGCTGGGGGGCCAATCAAGGCCAACCTATCAATCTGGCTTAAGGTGTCAGGTATTAGCTGCTTGTGCTTCTACTCAGAAGGTTTGTGCTAAGAACCGAAGACAGAGAAGGAACAGAAGGCTGGAGCTGAATGGATGGTTACTTTCTCTATGGTCTGAAGCAGAAAAGATCTTTCAGAGGATGTAGTAACAGGTATGCCTGTGTGCAAAAATAAAAAGTAATATATATATACCCAAATCTCCAAGGCTAATAACCAAATGTAGGATCAGATACCCTGGTAATGTGCTGCTATCAAGAGTACAGGGACTGCTCTGCCTAGCGTTGGAAGCTGTGATCACTGTTTTTGTCCCATTTGGATATCTGAATTACCAGGCCACAAGCCCCAGACAGCCCCAGCTGGGGGCTGCGCAACAAGCAGGCGGGGCAGTGGCGGCTGCAGGTCCTGGCTGACTGGAACAGAAGCTGTTGTTGCCTGGGGTGCGAGGAGTGTGGGGCTTCCATCTCATAGCCTAAAGGATTATTTCCAAGAGAAGAAATGGAAACACCTGAAATCTCATAAAAGCATCAAGTGGTTTAATAAAGAAGCTGCGTTGCTTTGGCACGGGGAAGTGACTTCTAAGGGTGGGTGGAAGCTGTGCAGGTGTGGGAAAGGGAGGCTCAATTTGGTGACTAAACTCTGACACTTGGTGCCGTGGGTTCCCTGAGCCCTGCAACAGGCTTGCCACAGGCAGGACTGGCTGCTCCTTCACATGCTTTTGTACAGTACGTTGACCTTGGAGCTTTCCAGCAGGTACCAGGTTAAAAGTTTTCCTGTAAAACTCCATGGTTATTTGGATCTGACTAATTTTACTAATGGTAATCAGATCTTGGATATCCAGAAAGTGCCAGTGGTTCTGATCAGTACTGCGGTCACTGGCCTTGGTTTCTATTTTGTGTTAAGCCACTGTAAAGCAGAGAAAGACTTCTTCTTACCTGGAAGTGGATGTGGAAGAGAGCCCTTCTTCCCCTCCTTATTATCCCTACAGCCTCCCCCCCGGCTCAATGTACAATTGTGCATGTTTTAGGGATTGTTGATGTTACTGTGTTAATTTCTATGATTTGTTGTCTTATGTACAAACACTTTTTAATGAAGACTTCCTTTTCTTTTAAAGGATGCACTGAGATATTAGTGTAAAAACAAAGTTAACCTGATTCAAATAAAATTACTGTACAGAAAGCAGGTTTCCTTAGTTTTGTGAAAGGCTGCCTGACACTAGATGCAGACGCTTGGTAGGAGGTACTCCGTGAAACCAGTGTGTACGTGGGGATGTGGGTCTCCCTGTGGAATGCTGTCACCCTGTGTGGCTGCTTGACAAATCACACGTAGAAGTCCTGCTGTGAAACATTTCCCATGAAGTCCATGTATAGTTTCTCAGCTTTGAGAGGATTCTGACTTAGCTTTGATGCAGGTGTTAGAGCCTGTCATGACTTGACAGCGGCTTTATTTCTGATGATGGAAAGAATCTGCTTCTTCCTGGTTTTAACTTAGAGCATCTGTGAGTGCCTGGGACAGAGGGATGCTGAGAGATAGAGGACAGGATGCCTGCTTGCTCAGGGCACTTATGGGGGTGGAGGGAATATAAAAGGAAGTGATGATACAGGCAGCAGTGCTGTCGCTTGGAAGCTAAATAAAAATTTGTGTGAAAACATGTTTTAAGGCAATTTTCAGCAACATGAGATGAAACCCCTGTGTTAGGCAAAATCCCTAATAGTGGATATCTTTCCTCTCTAGTCTTAGCTGGGAAGAATCCATCTTTTCTGGAAGTCTACAATACTGAACTGGACTGGTTTACTGCAGCTGGTGGCTAAGCTCACTGCTTTGCACTTGAGTCTCTGTTTAAACAAAAAAGGGAGAGGGAAAAAGCCTGGTAGCCTTTCATCTACCTCAGGAATGTTAAGTGGCTGCAGTAGTGCTAGGTGCTGGAATCAGACTCATGCATCAGTAAGAGGGGGTTGGATTTCCTCTTAAACTTGCAGAAACTGTTCAAGTTCCGCTGATTGTTATCTTGGTGTGAGGTAAAGAAAATTTGCATCCTAACGATGGCTGCTAGGGCTTAGAGATGAGACAGAATATCAAAATCTGAATGAAGATCACCTGCTCTAAGCCTGGCTGGGAAAATGAAAGGATTTATCTTGATTTAACATCTCATTTGTTGAGTAGTTCTTATAGAGCTGGGTCTTGTGCTTCGTGCTCCTGAGCTGTGGACCAAAAGCAAACATACAGTTCTCTTCTGAGGAGGGATACCATCTTCAAGTGCTTGTTTGTATCAGGTGTATATTTAAAATGCCCACGAATTCAAGCAGAAGCTGACCTCAGAATATGGCCCTGATTAACCTTTTGGCTTGCTTCTTCTAAATTGGCCTCAGCTCTGTCTAGAAACATGTATCTAAAACTGACCCTGTAGACAGCTCTCTTACAGTTCACAGAAACAGTTTCAAAAACCTGTTAAGCTTTATCTACAATATAATCTTAAAGTATTTAAACACTTTTACTTTCTCTAGAAAGGTTTTGTTCTTTATTTTCCATGACGTACCTGATTAAACAAGCAGCAGCTGTCTCAACTTAAGATGCTGCAGAGAAATGTAGTGCGTGTAAAATGCTGGCATGCTCTTAACTTTGGAATATAAACCACAATAAAGACAAAAGAAAAACTCTCAAACAATAGAGAATTCTAACTGAAGTGTTGCTAGTCTCTTTTTTACTTTCCCAATGCCAGAAAGATGAGGCCAAGGTAACGAGGTTTCCAGTTTTTCCAGAAGACAGATGTGTTAGAAAAGAACCTTCTCCACAATGGAAAAGCTTTTACAAGACCATCCTGTAAACTTTCAAGACTTTATCAGGGGTAGCAAGAAGCCTATTTGTCTAATGTTAGTCATCTCTGGCCTTCTGACAGGTGGAAGGGAGGTGCTTATATTCAGAGAACGAGCAGTTGCCTTAATTCATTCTCATCTGTCTCTCTCCTGAAATGTAACTGTGCTCATAACAAACGCTTTTATTTTTGCCCTTCCACTAAGTGGAACTGGCTTTGAGATTTACAAGGGGATCTCTTTCCACTCACTCCTATCCACACTTTTGCAGCTGGAGGCTGCTCTAAAGTGGAGGAAGAAGAGTTAGCTCAGCTTCAGGAAAACTATTGTATACAGCTGTTTTCCAATAGGAAAGCACGGATATTCATTAGAACGAGCACGTGGAACATGAGAAAGAAACCCTTGCAGTTCTCGCTAGCTTATACCTATATCTTGTTCGACTGACAACCACCTTAGTCTCAAAGCTTACCCACCCAATGCAAAAAGCTGCTATTGTGTAACTGTCCTCTCAGCCCCTTCTGCAAAAAGGTCAGCTAACACCAGGCCTGCACCAGCATTACCTTTCTAGGAGCAGTCAGTAGGTGATGCAGGAACATATTCATGAGAGCTAGTCTGAAACTCCATTTGATACAACTCTCTTCCTCTCTTTACCTTTCTAAAGCAAACTTGATGCAAAGAGTGATCTCTGCTGTACAGTGTCCTGAACTAAAGCGTCCTATTTGCAAGCAGTTTCCCATATTTCCTTTTGCTTAAGCCCTTTGTGGATGTTCTCCTTTAAGACATGAACTGAGTGCTATGAATTGTTTTCCTTTGCTGACACCTACCTCATTCTTACGAAATCCAAGGAGCTGAAAGGTAAATACCAACACTTGCATCATAAAGCTCTGTCTAGGTAAACAGGTCTCCAGAGGAAGTCTCTCGAAAGAGCTGAAGCAGACTTCTGTAGCGCTGGGGCTGTCATGAAAAGCAGCCTCATTCCTAGCACAAAAAACACGCAGTCAGGCTCACTGTTTGAGTAAGGCAGATCTATTTCAGCACCATAACATTTTATTAAACTACACTATCAAAATCACATTGATGGCAGGGAGAACGTTGCTATCAGTGCATATTTTGTGTACTAAGACTGTAGTCGTAGCCTCCAGCACTTGCTGAGGAAAAGGACATTGAGACAGAATCCTTCATAGCCAAAGAGACGGTAGAAAACTCTTCTACAAAAATGAGGGCAGTTAGGGGCGAGTTGAAAGATCAGAGGGAACCACTTCAAGTCACATCGGTCAGCGGGAGCTATTTTTTAAAAAAGTTTACTTGTAACTGGTGTTTGTTAACTTCCTCATATGAGATATGAAGATGCTGATAAACAGCAGTTTTCAAATAGCATCCCCTGTCCCTGCAACTGCCTGGTCACAAACCCACACAAATATTGTGTACTGCTCCTTCACTTGTGAACTGTGATGCACACACCGGAATACAACAGCTTGAAGTATGCTACAGTTATAAAAACCTGCTTCATTTCCTAGAACAAACAATAAAAATTAGCAGAAATACATTCTATACAGAAGTAAAAAAAAAAAGTTGTTTCAGACAAATATTAGAATACACCAGGTTGAAGTTAAAAAGTCTTACTTCTAACACCTATACAGCTATTTCTAGTCTCCCCAGGCCACCGCCACGTAACACGCCACAGCAGTGGCTCCAGGCTGCTTTCTGGCACAAGCAGGGCAACCAGCAGCCTTTTTAAGCAAGCATCCTCAGGAGCAGTTCATAAGAAGCTTTTTTTTTTTTTGTAACAGGCCTTCCAAAGGGCTGCAAATAGAGGTTAATATGGAATAAGGCTCTTTTCAGTCTTCGTGCGAAGACTTGTATTTCAGTAACGCGTTGAACGGTGGGAACATGGTAAAGCAGTTGTGGGTTCCACCGCTCAGGACAGGCTCTTGACAGAGTAGTGGAAGGCGAGGATAGTTTGCATTCAAGAGGAGGGGAACTATACACATCAGTCCCAATGCGATGGGTCTCTCACGTAGAGGACTTTTAAAATAATGTTCTCAAAGCCCAGCCAGCTGGGGTTCTGCTTCACAGAGGTGTTTGGCAGTGCATCGGCACTTTGGGTTGTGTCAGTAACACCCGTCCTTCCAGGAGTCGTCCACAGTGTTCTGAGTGGTCTTTGCTGATTGAAGAAATCTGCTTTGAGAGACAAAGAAGTCACTGACAGCCACAAGAAGCAAAGTTCCAAGTAATCTGTTGGTGCACACAGGAATGAAGGCACGTGTGAGGCTTCAGTTTACACTGGGCTTTTGCAGCATCTGTCATGTGACAGTGGCAGCAGCAGCGTGCCGTAGGTGAACCGCTGCAGTCACACCGGTACCCAGCCCCTGCACCAGGAGGCCCACACAACAGGTACAGCTGCAGCTTAAAGCAATGGAGTATGAACAAATACTTCAGCAGAGACCTATTTAACCTGCTGTGCTACCTTACGAGCACTGGTGTGGGTTTTCCCACACCTGAGTCTAGAACATTTTTTTTTTTCTTGTACAACTGAATACATGAAATACTTTCTAGTTGTATGTAGAGTACTGCTACAACTCAAGCACTTAAAAATTCCCTTTAGTGTGCTGGTTTTTTTTTTTTGTTTGTTTGTTTTTTTAGTAGTAGATACATGTCAATTTAAGGCTGTAAGCAGACGTTTAAAAATCAGAGTACAATATTCCTTAGCAGGCTGATAGTCAATCAAGTTAATTTCCCATTAAAAGTTTACATTAAGGTTGTGCTGCAAACAGCTGTAGAAAAATAGCTTTGGGCAATTTGGTAGGGAGCTTGCCACACACAAGAATACAGCAGATGGCTGGGGACGATGGGATAGGAAAACATTGCTCAAATGGCATAAAGCAGTCCATGCATGTAGTTGTTAAAGCCATTTCAGAGGCTTCAAGGAGATTGGATATGTTCTAACTAAACAGCTGTTGCTTTAGACTATCTGCAAACTTCAGACATCCACTGTCTAAATATTGAAGTATCCATTCACAAAAGCCAAAGAGCTAGAAATAATTGTAAAACAGCTCCAACTGCATCATACTGGGTTAAAATACAACCTCAAAATCAGTCCACTTATGCAACAAGAACAAATATTACATTTTTTGGATACCATTATGTTTGCTTTTTTTTTTTATGAAGTTACTTTAATGACATAGGACAAATCATCAAGGTTTGTCTTAAACATATTCCTGTTTTCAAAACCCTTCTAAAAACTTACTAGGTTTTGGACAATGCCCACCTAGAGTCCTGCTAAACACCAAAAAATAAATAAGCTATTTTACGAGAAGTAAAATTAGAGCACCACATCAGTCATCGGGGAAGATCATTATATTAACAGAAAATAGAGTTTATTAGTCTTCTGAAAGATTTTTTTTTTCCTTCCCCAGACCAGATGTATGCACCAAATAAAAATGTTTCATAATACTCATTTCTTATACAAATACATTTGAGCCTTTGGCTCTGCATTTTCCTGGACAACTAGCTTTGTTTAAAGTAAATAAGAAATTATTTTTTAAACTGATGGAATCCTGAGGCACAGAATATCATATGACTTGGTGATAGGAATTTAACCAAGAAGCTGATGAGTTCTATCTAGCCTACGACTTCACACATACATTCATTGAACTTAATTTTAGTGGTATTTAAAGGAACTGCAACCCTTTGTTTCCTGACTGGCAGCAAAGTGCTTAACCTCCATGAATGTAAAAGCTTTGTGCTGCCCTTTCTTTAATGGCTTCCCAACCAGACATCTAAACATCTGTATTAGAGCAGAGTTTAATTTTCATATTCATGGAGATCCATAGGCAGACACTGTATTAAACGAAATCCATGCAGCTGCCTCTCGTGAGAGAGATTAATTGACCAGTTTGAGAATCCCCAAAACAATTTCCCTGTTTTAGCTATGATTTCCTGAAAATAGCAGGACAGACGTGCTAAACTATCATCTACAGCTTCACCTGCTGAGACTGTGAGATCTGAGACTCCAGTTTTTTTCAGTAGTAGACGTCAGTAGGTCTAACCCAAGTTTGTATCCATGGCACACTTCAGAAGAATTCCAAGATGAGCATCACTCTATTAATGAAGTTTCTAATTCGTGAAATAAAGGCAGACATTAAGGTCTGTGAGGCTTAACATCTTACCTCTTGGACGGTGGCGTCAGCTTGCTCTTGGGCACTGAAGATCCTCCAACAGACGTGCGCGCTTTAATGGGTGAATTTTTGGCCACAGTGACCATGTTGCTGCTTCTAGTAGCGGAACTGCTACCGGAAGAGCCTGTGCTAAGCGAAGAAGCCTGCGGCTTTCGAACTCCACTAACAGGATTTGTGTAACTGCAGGCTTTTACCGGCTGCCTGGGTGTTAACAGAGAGTTTGTGCACGACCCGGCTTTCATTGGTTGTCGCACCGTTAAGGGAGACTGCCCAGCACTGGAGGAATACCTGAGCTTACTGGGAGCCAGACCTAGAAATGGAACGACAAAGAAAGAATAACCCAGTTGGCAACAGTTTTATAAAAACACATCAGGACACAAGGCGTTTTAAGGGCCTTCGTTTTAGTCAGGGAGGTTTAAACAACAAAAAAAGAAATGCACTACAGCAACGTGCGGAAGGCATTACACTGACTTGCTGATGGTTGCTGAATTCTTGAAAGTCGACTGCTTGGCACCTGCAGGTCCGACTCCAAGCTCCGGCTGCTCCTTACAGACTCTAGAGCTCGAAGGCTCGTCCTGGCTAGGTTGGGCATGCTGTGGCGCATCTCCTCTGAAAGCAAGAGCAAATTCACTGTTTGCTGCTTCTGGTAGCAACCAAGAGGTAAAACTGTTCAGACTATTAAAAAAATCTATGTACTTAAAAGTAGATAGGTATAGAACTAATTCCTGAATTAACTATTTCCAGTAAATAACAACACTTTAGAAATGAATGCTTCAAAATATATACTTTTTTTTCTTAAATTAACTCGTACCAAGAGCTCACGACTAGCTTACCTTCGCTGTTCGCATACTTCAGCCGGTCTTGCATCGGGCTCTGCACAGATCTCCTTGGGGGACGGATACGGGAAGTAGATGCCCTACTGTAATCTGCACTGGAAGAAGGGGACTGGCATCTGGGTGAACTGAGCGGAGATGGTGAGTATCTGTGAGCGCTACGGTACGACAGGGAACAGTCATAATCATCCTCATCCTCAAGGCTGTATGTATCGAACTCCTGGTCACTGTAGGTTCCTCTTCTCAGGGAGTGAAGGGAGGCGCTGGAACTGCGACGTGATACGGAAGCAGAGCTGGAGGCACAATCCTGACGGAGACCTGGAGGCGGAGGGCAACACAGCTCAAGGTCATCGTATGGTAAAATAAAAATTCCTTACCCAGAAGCAACACAAACTCAGAAGCAATACTTCCATCGGTAATTCGTTTCGCCTTTGAAGGAGACTCAAGTTAATGGAACTGTCTTTACTGAAGGCTCTCTCAGCATACTGCATCCCTAAGCTGGAACAGGAGTCACCCGTATCAGCTTTGCTTAATTAGAGCAAACAGTTAATATTCAAAATGACCTAAATTACTCCTTGTATCACATGCATGAGCAGCTGTGCTTGTGGACTATATATTGCCATGCAAGCTCTGTTAAGTGAATTGTGTAAATGAGTCTAAATTACACTATGAATTTTTCAGTGCAGTTAATTATGCACCCACCAGCATTTCAATGTGAAACAAATATTTGAACTTCTGCCTCCAAGTGATAAAAGACCTGCATTTATTGATATCCACGGTGCACCTGCCTAGTTTACTTACAGGTCCTCACCCAACTTGTGCCTTTATTTAAGATTTCTTGCCTAATAAAATGTAAGCAGCTTCTTACCAATAACTAATTCAGCAAAGTAGTTGATTGCGCTTTTGAAAAACGGGTTAGTCAACATTCTGAAGAACTCCTCGCTGCATTCCCTCCATCGCAGGGATTAAAAAAAGACGTGTAATTCTCTACTCACTTCCCTTCACAATACAAATATGAAAAGGGTACATAATTCTGAGGATGAAGCAATCTTTTCATACCTCAAACTTTGTGATGTGACAGGATTTCTCTGACATACTTTTTTTTAAGCGATCACAAAGCATAAGAAAATACTCAAGTCTCAAAACAAAAGGGCCGTTACTTGCTTTATTCACTTTAACATAACTTGCTGCACTCAAGCGTAACGAAGCAATAACGTGATCTTTTGCTCTTTTTGGTCTCATATTCAAATTACTGTTTCATAACATCTTTTATATTTATAAAGGTACAGTATTAAAAGGAGGTAGTCATCAAAAGAAAAACAGACTTTCATTTTCTGTTTCCGGTAAATCAAAATCAATGATTAATTTGCACAGACTAACAGATCCTCCAACTTTGTTCCACCTTGATCTTCTTTTAGGACTTTTACAAACTGCACTGAAGTCAGCAGTAAGTTTTTACCAATAACTTAATGGGAACTGGCTCACGGCCCTGAACTCCCCACGCTGTGACGCAGACATGCTTCACGCTTGGTTAAATTTGCAGAGCTGTCTCTAAGCACTTCACCAGAGAAAAGCTTAAGTTGTAATTTCAGCTCTTTCAGTGTTAATGCCCTTGAACTCTTGGTTTACTCAACACAGCCATAGAATACAACCTGCATCTTCTGTAAGAAACACAGCTTGTAAAATTTGGTTCTCTAGACAGCTTCTAATATGAGTTCAGGATGCAGTTAGGCAACCTTGCTCAGAAAAAAAATAAAAAATAAAAATTTACAAGCAAAACTGTTTGCTGGGTTATTTTCTCAGCTGGATCAGTTCCCCAAACTGACATACACTGCAGCTCCACAGCTGCTCGTGTTGGCTCAAGCAAGGCAACAGCAACCAGTCAAGCAACTTGATGAGCAGCTGCTGTCTGAACTGACACTGCTACGGAATGGTTACTCACGAAACCTCACCTGTATTTGAGAGACAGTCTGGGTTAGAACATTTTGAAGACTAAAGGGTGCTTACACATTTAACAAGGTTGGGGTTTTGGATAATACTTTCAGGACTGTTCTGCTTTAAGAGGTATAATCTCAAATGTTACACATTCGAGAAGAAAATCAGAAGAATGTTACACAACTGCTACGTTGAAGTGGCAGTTTGGGTCTGTAGACTTTTAAAGGAAGCCTTTGGCAAAACACAAAAGTTACAAATCCTTTTAAACCCTTTTGTTGTTGGGGGAAGAGAACAGTTGAAATCCACCTACATTTCTCTGCCATTCTAAAACTGTATCACACAGAAAATGGTTGTCACGTACTTTCTTCCTGAAGGCGTGCCATAACCTGGACATCAGTCAAGTCCTGCAGTTTGTATCCCATAGAGATGGAGTCATCAGATGTGCTCAGCTCACTGTCCACAGATGACTGAGAGCTCAGTGCAGAATGCATGCTCAAGTACCCTTTAGGAGAGAAGAAGAAGAAGAGAAAAATCATTCAACATCCACATACAAAGCAAGAATGAGCAGAAGAATATTTATTCCAGTAATAAAAATCAGTACAGTTACAACGTTGAGGTATGATTGCTAGAAATAATTAAGAAGTTAGCAGTGACTTGAGAATACAATGCCCAGGGTTTTAACCTGCAGTTTTAAGGAGGCAGAGAGTCTGCGTGGGGAGAAAATTGCCACCTTCTGGACAGAAGGTAACAAAGATATTATATACATTTCTAAGTTCAAACTTGCCACTAAGATCAGTATTTATTGTTTCAGCCTATTTTGAGGAAGGGGCAGCTATTGATTTAGATATTAAGCAGCAGAGCTACATGAAGCCTCTGCTAAGGTGTTGATGAGCAGGAGGAATAAGAGTAGAAGGATCCAAATGGCTTCCACGCTACAGTACCTCAAAAATCATTCATGCAATTTGCTTATGTAAAGTACAGTTTATACAGGATTACCTCCTCCTCTTTTTAGAGGTTTATATGCTTCTTTCCTCCCATCAAAAACCAAGTTCTCTTTCTTACACGAAAGGATACAGCTTATACATACAGCAAATCATGGAACCTTTACTATAGCAATAATAAAAACCAAGCTGGAAGGATCTTTTTGCCAGGGAGCCTTTTGTAAACCAGGCATTACAAAAAAGAACAAGCAATTTTTCTTTAGAATAATAAGTATTAATAATCATAATTAGCAAGTGCAGACCTTCACCTGCTAGTAGTTTCTCTGAGGTCAAGCAAGGCAGTGTTTTCCATGGCGTACAAGCACTACTACTTGCCACAGAAATAGGAAGACAAGAACCAGTCGTGTAACTCCTGAGTTATACTGGTACTTGTTCTTCAGATGTAGGCAGCTTGCAAATAACCCCGTACACTGAAATGTGGTATCACAACAGCTTTGGGGTTTCCTCCAATGCTTTTCTTCCTGGCAGCTTGCTGCTACTGCAGTAAGGGTAAGCATCACCAGCAGTTAGCCCCTCTCCATCTGTAGAGGGCAGGCAGATGCAGGCAATGTTACCAGAGTCTTGCTGCCATTCCATCAACATTAATTTCAGCTCGGGGTATTATCATTGAAAGACAGCAGGATGTGAATGGCTATTACACAAGCCTACCTGCATCTTCTCCCATTTTAGAACTTCCATACCGCTTTGCAGATATAAAAAAGTATTACTAGAAAAACTTCTGGAAACACAGGAAGGGATTAATGAATCTCAAGCCTCTACACAGCAAATGTGCCTGTCCATGCTGCTTGTTAGAAAATACCACAACATGCGCCTAGCAGAGCTAAGCCTCAAACCTTCCAACCTGTAGAGCTATTTTAGGAGGCAGCCCCCCATTACCTTTGAAGAAATTCCAATACAAAGCTGTGTAAATATGTATAGTACTAAATGAAAAAAAAAAAAAAAAAAAACAAAAACAACAACAACAAAAAAGCAGCACAGAAATACAACCAATCTGATAGAAGATAAAGCTGGAGATATGCAAGAGCCTACGAACACTTGCCATCACTTAAAGCTAGAGTAAGCTTAAGGAATACAAATCCTGCTCAGACAGAGATTCAGGCTCATCACTGACACAAGAAGCAACAAGTAGGCTGTTACAGCATCAGCAGATAAATCAAGAACAAAATGTCAGCCTCCCATAGCATCTACATGATGTCATTCACCATCTTCACTTTAGCTCAGTTTTGCTATCTGTTTTCTAGGAAAAGAAAAAAGGTATTGAAAGCAATGCTGCTACTTGACAAATTCTCAACAATACTACTCCAAGTGACACTTGAAATAAAACGTTTTGTCTGCTCTCAGCAAAAAGTCTGCAAATCATTCCTGAAAAACCCTTTCAAACAACAGTTAACTCCTCGTGTGCAAGAAAAAGCAGCAGATTCCCAATGTGATCTCTTCAAGATTTTCTTTTGCATCAGTTGTTAAGGGTAGTAACAGACAACACTGAAAACACACGTTTCAAGTCCAGGTATAAAACAAGTTTCCCACATGGATATTGAGCAAAGTGCTTTCTGCTGATGAACTTCAAGCTCCACATCCAAAAAGTTGTAATGTTTTCCCAGTTTCAAGATGCTTACATATTGCACAGTAGTGTGAATGTGGTGTAAGGGACACGTGCGTGCAGTACACAACCACACTCACCCTCCAAACCAAGACTGAACTTAATTCCAGGGATTGCACCTCTAGGATGCAGTATAATGATAAGCTAGAGGTGCTCTAGAAACCTTTCACTGATTAAAAGAGGAAGGCTGGAGTGCCATTAGCAACAGCCAATGACAGAATACAAGTACTACATGATGCTTCAAACCTGGGAAAAGGACAACCGACTTATCTTGTATTAGTTGACGGCCATGATGATCTTCCAAATATCAGCATACTCCCCTGTCTGGCTCTCCAGAAAAGGTTTAAAGACATTCTGAGGCCAAGAATAACAGAGACTTCTTTCTCACGGACTGAATGCGTCAGTCTAGTTCTCCTGTGACACCTGGGCTTCAGTGTCTCAAAGGAAATAGCAAGGATGCAATACGTAAGCCTTACCCTACAGACATGCAGTCTGCTTGACTCACTATATCGACTGTTCTAAGCATGCAGAAGTTGAAATTTAGACCTTGATATTATTTTGAAACTCTTTGCAGCAATAAAAGCACAGAAAACCGTCTCCATGGAAGAGGAGATGAGACTGGATGGAAAAGAAGAAATCGGGAAGAATTTTTAGACCGTAAGAAATGTTCAATTGCCTTTTGTAAGTTATTCATTAGTTGACAAAACAACATTGGTAATAAAATGAGAGAGAAACTACAGAAGGTCAAGAAAAAGCTTCTCCTGCCACACTCTCACAGTCCACCAGAACTGCTTCAGAGGGAAAGAAGGAGAAATACATTAATACTGAATTATTTTACAATGCAGTACCCACTCTGTATGCAGTCAAACTGCTCAGAAGAAACTCAGATGAGTTTTTGTATGGTCTGAATTTGCTGGCCTTCTCTAAGTATATTTAGATGTTGATACTTGATTGTTATTTGTGGACAGGGAAAAAGAAGTTATTGAGCAAAATATACATCAGGATTATGTAATTTATGTTTTCTTTCCTGTTGTGACTATCACCTTCCAGTTTAATACAGCTTTTTAAAAGCAAATTTCCTACTTTAGTTGCGCCTATCTCCTTGTATTTCAAATTACAGGTCTACTTAGAAACAGTCAAGAAGGAAGTAAAAAGGCAAAAAACATTTACATTCTATCATCAGTTAAATCTGCAGTGGCTCAACACTGCAAGATGAACTGATTATGGTTTTCATTTCAGAAGCTTGGCAATATGGATTTTGTGAGAGCTTTAAGTTACTGTTGAACATTTTTCACTCAAACTGTTAGGAAAGCTCTGTTTTTGTGAGAAATAAAAATAGATCCAAATCAATCAAGTTGAAAATGAACTTTGAACTCTGTCAGCACTTACACAAGGTATGTGTTTTCGACAGCTGAAATTAAACAGGTTGGAAAGGGAAGAGCCATGGAACAGGTGCATAATAACCCTAGAGGAAAACAGCCTGTTCTATGCTCTCTCTTTTGCGGTACACTTGACAACTTCAGATTTGCAAAGTGGATGAAGAATTTTAGAAGTTGCACAGACACTTCAGTTTTAAACAACAGTAAGTTTTCTATATGAAAATGATGAGTTCATAAATCTAGATTTAAACCCTAATGCTAACCATCTTCATATTAAAAAACAATAAAACATATTAAAGATTAAAATAAGAAGTTGATTTAGAGCATTTTTCCCTGAAGAATTCAACTCTCAAAAATAATCAGGTGTACATGCATCCTGTTGTTTACAAAACAGAGCCGAGCATTCGTTTCTATTTACAGCAGAAAACCAGCAGATCTCCTGCAGCTATGAAAACATCCATAGGCAAGGTGGTGGTGGTTGTTTTTAACAGGTTCTTTTAACATCAACTTTCAAGCCAGAAATTGTTAAACGTGCTTTATGTGTTTAAACATGCAAATTAGGATATAGCATTCCCCACAAGTAAGTAAATAAATAAAACAGCCAAGGAAGACTCTTGACAATGAGCAAGGAGGCAAAGTGTTTCTGCTTGGAAACAGCATAAAGTGCATCAGGGATCAACAATGCTACTGAAAGAGCCTACATGGACTCTTAAGGCTGCAGCTTAAAAGCAGATGCAGACTTGAGGCCAAGGCATTTATTATTATAATTAATTAATACAGGCTTCTAACAGGAATTTTGTACAAGTTGCGAAATCTTACTCCAAACAGAATTAAGTCTGATGGAAAGCTTCTGCTATTTGTGTTTAGTTTTTCATCCAGTTTACAGATGTGTCCTGGACATGATGCGTTTTCTCTTAGAGCACAAGGCTTCTTTTTGACTATATTGACCAATGTTTTCAGAAGAAACTTCACAAGCTCAAGCCAAAAAAAACAGAAACCAAGTAACGTTATACAGTTAATACCTACAAATAACATTATTCAAGACAAAGGCTGTTTTCTATTTTAAAACTATTATAATTAGTACAGTTTAAAAGATATTAAAAGTTATAAAAACAAAAACAACAAGAACTACGAGACATTTAGAATGCAAGGAGGTTTTCTCCCCACCATAGACAAAACCTGGATAAGAGAGCAAATTAAAAGGAGAAAACCCCATGGGTGAACTTACAGCTCTTGCCAGCTTTTCCCTGTGTCCTTTAGTAATACTCCTTGCATTTTAAACACCACAGGGTTGCAACTGCTCTACTGACATGCCATACCTGAGCTGCCACAGGTTAGTAGTGCTTTGTTAGTCGATTTGAGATGCCCGGGAGAGTTTAGTGCATTGCTAGAGGAGCATGTCTCTGTATTCAAATTATGTGCGCTTGGTGATGCCAGTGGACTGCAATACAGGTTTTTCCATCTACTGGCTAGAAGGAAAAATACAGAAAAGCCACAAAGGTTATCAAATTATTTTTTTAAAAAAGAGCATATGTTAAAGAAAGGCATTGGGTCAAACAAAATTAAATGTTGTAAAGGATGAACTTCGAATGAGACATCCTGATGGCGTCAATTACAAGATACAGGAGACAAAACTGTGCCTGTTCCCTTGGCTCACTCTCCCCTTTAACTTGTTTTTGTCACTTCTAAAGAATTCCAAGAATAACTTCTGACAAACTCTGCTTTGAAGAAGTTGTATAATCCTGAAAGTTTCAATGCTGGTCTTCAAAGATGACTGTTTCCATAAATATCTGTCACTTTTATACTCTGTCTTCATTTTAAAGAGCTCCATTGAACTTTACGTTTAAACGTGTATCATTTTGAATTCTTAATGACAGAATCAAACCAGCATCAAAACTATAAAAGCTATGACTTTAAATTAAAAGGAGAGCAAATGACTATGAAAAACAGCGATTCTGAAATATTTATTCAACACAGACTTGCATGCAAGTTAGTGAAACGATCAAAAAGAAGCCAGGTAGCAAAACTCAGTGCATCCATGCTTACTGAATTTGGAGATAAGCAGCTACAACATTAACAAAGTGTCTCACTCTGTGATCTGCATATATTCAAGGGGCTGCTGAATTACCCACCCCTGAAATCCAGAGAACAGTAGCTGAGGAAGTGAGTGAGAATTCACCATATAAACACAGTTGCTGGTCATCCTCCTCCCCCCCAATGCACACAAATATGAGGTACTGTAGTTAAAAAGAAGACTACAAATAAAAGCTTGATACATTTCAGTTAGAAAGCAAAGAGTTAATGAAATCAATCTTCATTTAAATTGTTAAGCACAGATGGTTTATAGAAGTAAATGAAGTTTGTTCTCAAACTACATTCAGTTATCTTGTATCAGGAATTTCAAGGCTAAACTCAAAGTGAGCCTGGTTGTGAGCTGCGCCAAAACACTGTTCGGATGTCATCTTGAGAAGCCAGCAGCCTCTGACTTCCTATCACTGAGTCAGAACCACTGCTCAACCTGAAATCAAAATGATTATATTCACACAGAAGACAAAGCTGACACCCAGGCAGACAATTCTGTACCAGACTGGGGGCTGTATTTTCAGCAGTTAACATCAAAATGTTAAAATGTTAATTAAAATGTTAATGGACTCCCAAGTGTTAATTCTTGCAGAAACTTCCCTTTTTAAAGCACACAGCTAACCACTGCTTTGTGTTTAGGTGCTCGTGAGTCAAACCAGACAGATGGGGCTGCAGCACGTCCCAATCTGCAACGCTTTTCAGTGAAGAGCTGTTAGAAGAAAACAATAAAACTAGATATCCCTCCAGCTGCGGGGAAAAGCACAGCTGCCTGTAAAGAAAGCTATATGATATAGAAAGCTACACAGCATAGAAACAGATTATTTATTCACTTCAAATCCCTCAGTGTCTTGGCTACGAGCAATTCAGCTCAGGACTTGCACGTTTTAAATACAAACCAGGAGTGCATTTGAAAAGACAAAGGTGGGATTATCCACCAGATGGTTTCCAGGTGATGGACCATGGATATGTAGAAATAAAATAACAACCTCGGTTCCATGTTGAAATAAACTATGCATCCGTTCTCAGAGCTTTTACATCAGTGAATGATTAATACGGGATTGATCCTTCGGTGCTTTGAAAAAGGAAAATAAAAACATCTCCCTGCCCTGTTTTAGAGAATGATAAAATTGGAAGCAGAACTAGTTTCCCAACTCACACCGTTTCTGCAAGTTACAGGTTTTACCATTTAATTATTGGAAGCTCTTAGTGTCAGACAATTACTTTACTCAGGTAACAACAGTAAGATACGGTAAAAATAATCATCATTAGAAAGAGTCAACATCACTAGAACTTTTTACTTGCAAAAAGATGCAGCAATGGATTCATATAACCAACCCTCTCAAAAAAAACCCACACATTTTTCATATATATTTTTACATTAAAGATTTTTAAGTATTAAAAAAAATCCATTAAGAGTCTGAAAACACTGATATGAATTGTAGTGGTTTTAGGCTCTGCACACATTAGAAGAACAGAAAACAAGGTGGTCAATTTGGCATTAAATTTGTAGTGTCTGTATTTGCATCTTAAAAAGATACATGGAGGCAAAACAGCAGGGTCCATCGCTCAGTCTCTTACTTGCAATCAGCACAGTTCTCTTAACGTTTACAGAACAATCTCTTTCCTTGGTCAGCTGACGGTACTACTGGGTAAAGCAAAAGCAGGGAGGTTTTCATACAGTGACAAACACTGCTGCACAAATACGCAGTAAGAACACAACATCTGGAGGTGCTGTCTCTGCAGATATCCTCCAGTACAGTAACTGCAACCTTCACGTCTCTTTGCTACTCCTCAATAACATAAAGCATGCCAGCGGAAATAAAAAGACACTCGAAGAAGCAAAGCCTGTAGTTTACATACCTTGATCCAGCCTGTTTATCAGAGTTCGGCAGGCTGCTTCGGTCTCAGGGCTGGGGTTGTCCAACACCTGGCGGCACCATTTTAAAGGTGAGCCCATTTTCTGGTCTGCAGATTTTCTCGGGGACACGTACAGCCTTTGTAAGGATTGAGAAGGGACAGCAGAAACGCCCATTAACTCATGCACGCCAGCACAGAAGTAGCATTTACTGAAATTTACCTAGCAGTAAGCAACAGAAACGTTACCCAACTTAAAAAGAGAGGTTGCCTTGTAACAGCTGCTCTCAGGCACTGCAGGAATAGTATAGAGACCAGGCACAGATTGACAGGATAAGCAATTTAATTAAACACTTTAGAAATCTTCAAACAATTAGGGAGTATTAACTGTACGTTACCTTTCCTTTTTTAAATGGTTGTGTTAATTAAGTTTTAACAACGCCCAAGTTTTTGACAGTTTTAATACACTTAGCATCATTTTGCAGGACTAGACTTACGTATAAACAGTTTAATCAGCTTAGAGCCTTGCATTGTTTACAACTGGTCATGTGTAAAGCAGCATCTTAACTATTCCACAAGTAGACAATTTCTCTCAAGACAGGTCAAAGGGTATAGTTTCTGCATATAGTAATACACACCTTGCTTTGATATTAGAGTTACACCTGAATTGTCTTAAGCTGCACAGGCTGAAATATTTATTGTGCTATGAATGCACTGCTACAGAAAGGTATTTAATGGAGCATCCTCCTGGAGCCATCCAAAGCTTCATACAAAGGGTTCACAGGTAGGGAGGCACGTTCTGAGGTGACAAACTTTAGGACCTCCATCTGGGCATCTGATGGAAGGGTCTGAGAGCTGACACCTCGGAGCTCAGTAAGAAGCAGAGGGCAGACTGCTGGAAGCAGAAACTTTTCGGATCCTGTTAACAAGGCCGTAAGGTTCTCAACCAAAGGCTCAAACTGCTGAATTTGGATTGAAGCGTACCAAAAGATGTAGAAATCTCCCAACTCTGAAATCTTTGAGATACTGAATAACTGTCAGGAAGAGAGATGCTTTGAGACTAAATTTTGGGGGTTGAACATACAAGAAGCTGTTCAAGAAGGTTAGCTGTTCTTTGCAGACACCAAGTCTGTGGCTCCCAAGTCCCTCTGTCTCGGGGCCTGCTCAGCATCTCTTTTCTAGCCCGAACATTGTTCGCTGCTGCAGCAAGACACACCAAGTCCTGCTCTAGTTACTCCTTCTCACACAGACATCTCATACTCAATTCTTAAAATATCCTTTTCCCCAAGAAAGCTAACATCAGTTACCTGATATTTTAGTAATTATCCCACTAATTTCTAAAAAAAAGAAAAACCAAGAAAGAAAACCAAGAGCTGTGATATTTAAAATACCGTACCAACATCAAAATGTCCATCTACGCTACGGCCCTGTGCCCTCTCCTGTCCCCAGGTTCAGACAACAGAACAGATCGACGCAGAAGCTGGCCTTGCACAGAAAGCTCTCCAGGACTCCCACGCCTTTCCTATTTGGGGCTAGCAGACTGAGCACCTCCGTACACAACAGCTCCCTACAGATTTTTTTTTTTCCTATCTCCTTTTGGATCCTTCTCTCTCTTCTTTTAGCACCCCGGCAGCCAACTGACGCACTGGGACACCTCTAGTCGCTTGCTGTGAAGCTGTCACCTCCTGTTTTACTGCTGATATTGCCCAGTTCTTGGGGAAGGGGATGCCAGTGGAAGGCAACTATTCCCAATTGTCTGTTGACACGCCACTCACAACTTTACTGATCTTAATCATATTCTTGCCCCCGGCCAGGCCCTCTTTTTGGGGAGCAGAGAGTCAGTCTACATAGCCGCGTCTCATGCGGAGGCTTTTTGATAGCAAGCTTTACATAAAACCACACACAAACAAAAAATTCCAGAAGCTAATTTGCTATGGGGAAAGTAAGTGCTGAGAAAAGGGAAGGCCACGTTCCCAAACATACAACGTTATCTCTTATAAAAGACTCCAAAAGCAAGCCTTGCTGTTTCCACACGGGCAAACGAGCATTACAACCACTCAGCCTGAATAAAACAGAGAAAGCGAAGCGCTCGCTCTCCCTGGGTTTGTTTTACAGTTCAGACCAAAAAAGCAGCAATAAAACCATCAAAAAAAAAAAAAAAAAGAGGCCAACAGCCTCCCTAGGGCAGGTCACGCTGTTCTTTGCTTATTTTAGGTTTAGGGAGAAAATCTTGCTCTACTTCGGGAAGTACTTGTTCTGCTCAGCTCCTTCTAATCGTGTTTCTAGCCAGGACCGCACCAGCAGAAAATTACGATGCTCGTTTGATTGCTGCAGCCGCTTCCCCGCGAGGCAGAGCAACCTGCTCTGCGCTCTGCCAGAGGGCTCATTTTTTCAGCTGACAAGTCTATTGGCAAGAGACTGCCTCACTTACGATTTAACTAAACTCAATTAAGTAAGGACAACTCAATTTTTCAGAGCACTGCCAGGCAATTTCTAGAAAGATAACGCCTTCGGAGGAATTCCGCCTTGATTTCACGAGGTCCGTGCTGCCATTTTCCTTTTTAGCAGCTTTGGGCAAGGGTTCAATGCTCCCCAAGCTAACGAGTGACGATGCGCTCTCACGGCTCATTCTCCCAGAACTCCGCATGCCATCAGCCGGCAAACTGAACCCACAACCAGAAGCTAGGATTTTTTCTGGACAATATTCAGAGCTGAAAGTCTGTCCTTACCACTGCCTCCCTAGAGTGCCATCCCCCATCGCTCCGGTGGCACAACGGCCACAGCAAGCGAGGGAAGTTAAGGCAGCACCACGTTTGTAGCCCAACTCAAACAAGGTTTTGTCTGAAAGAGGTTTTTGTGACAAAGTTCACTCTGCTGTTTCCAAATACACAGGGTTTTGTTTCTGGTAGTTTCACCCTGTGAGCATGTTTGATTTGTCAGGATAACTTAATCCAGTAATCAGTGGAAAAAATGTACTCAGGCACGCCATTAAGCGTGCACAAGGCTGCCAGTTTATAAGTCAGCCAAAGTCTTTGGGGTTTAGCAAATACCTGCTTACTGAACAAGCTCTACCTTGCACTCTGCTCCTACAACTCAGCAGTTTTTGGTAGCAAGCATGTTCTGTTTAAAACACCAAGAAGTTATGCTTTGAATATTTGCTTTTGTCAAATCACAAATGAAAATTAACCAGTGGTTTAAATAGCTCCAAGGCCTAACACGGAGTTCAGGAAGTAGACGCCTGGGCAGGTATCTATTCTCGGTTTGATGTATCGGGGATTTGCTGTGTCACCCATTAAATATGAATGAGATTTTCTACAGCTTCTCTGAGGAAAACCTTACCCAATATATCTTTAGTTTCTCCTCACTCTGTACACATTTTGCTTTCCCTATCAAGTATGTTGTGAGATGCACCTCTGCTAAGAGGGTCTGGTTGGGCAGCGAGCACAACATGAGGTTTTCTTTCCTTCAGAATAATGGAAGAAGTATTTCAAAATAAATCTGTGGCATTCTTTGCAGTTTATTCCAATACACTAACAGCAAAACACCCTCTAGCCATTTTCAAGTGTTACAGGATGCACAGGAGCCAGTAGCCACGATTGTTTGTTTTAGAAAATACCTCCTTAGAGAAAACAAACAGAATCCAGACGATACCATGACAACTTTCTTAAATTGAACTCCTCACTAAAAAAAGCCTCTTTACATTTTAGTAACACATCAGATCAATTTTAAGAGCAAAAGCCAGCAGTGACTGAAAAATTTAAGGTCCTAATCTTGCAGAATATTTACACAAGTCAATCTGTAGATCATAAGAAGAAAGTTCTATAATTAATACACTTGTAAGTTAAATTGAAAATAAAACGAACCCCGGTTGTTATGACACGAGCTTGGTTTATTACACATCACCTACATGCACTCAGCACCAGTAGCAGTGCCCAAAGTGCCACACATTACGCTGATTTGGGAAGCTTTGAGTTACACACTGACACAAGGAGACAGAAACCTGGGGTACCAAATGTGTTTAGAACAATTTAGATTTATAAAGTACACCTCCATGGCGCTAAGAAGGCAGCTAAATTCTTCTATAAAGCAAGCATTTCAAACACACAAGGCACTCATTTGCCTTTCCCTTACATATCAGCCTTCAGAGAGGGTGGATTTTCAGATTTATTACTGTGCTGCTGCAGTTCCCAGTCTCGAATCTAACACTGCTGTTCAACAGAAACATCAGTAATGGGTGCTGTGGAAAGCAACAGCAGAAAAAAAAATTACATATTTCATGGACCGTGCATATATAACAGACGAAAGAAATAAAGAGAAAGTCCCTGTGGAAAACACTCCTCAAACACAAGCAGTAGAGCATTAGCTAAAAGAGCAGTTTGAGCTTTCGTTCCCAAGAAACAGAAACCGGAGAAAGGAAAAAACCAGCGTGCAGCAGATCCCACAGGCAGCACCACTTTGTTACGTCTCTCTAGTGACTAATCCTGCTGAACGAACCACCAAGAGTCGAGGCACTACGTCGGAGGAGCTTCCAACACCGCATTAGCGTAATCTCCTGACACGGCCACCCGTCTGTAAGAGCAAGAGGCACCCACGGGTCCCAGCAGGGAGCGGGGCAGCACCGCTCCTGCTGCAGTCCCCCGAGGCCCCGCAGACGCCCCCTGCCCACCCCTCATTTCAGAGGGAACCCTCAGCCAGCACCTCCTCTGCTTCTGCACAAACTCTGGCATTTCAGGCCCCAAACATCGGAACAGCTTCCTACAGCTAGCACAAAGGGCTGCTGAAACAAGCTGGAACATCGGGAAATGGTTTTGGTAAGTCATCAATGCATTAATGCCACGGAGCTAGCTGATACAGTGTTAAAAATACCTCCAGCAGCTTTTCATAAGCTAACCTGTCCGAAAAACGAACACCGTGCAAGTTACTGTCGCTAACCATGCAGTTGTTGGCAAGGGAAGATGCCTGGAGAACTACTGCAAGGCCTCTGAAATGGACAAAGTGAGTCCGGAGAGGGAAGGCAGAGCTCTCCCCAGCTTAGAGGGGGAAGATGACACGTTTCCAGGATGCTGTTTTGGTGCAGTACCTGAGTTCTGTGCAGAACCCCTCGTTTGGTGGGACTTCTCCAGGAGCTTCATTCCCATCTCTCACGGCACAAGCTAACAGCGAGGATACCCTGCAGTGCATTGAATTAAACGCCGTAAAACTTGAGCCAGAGCTAATGCTGAAAACATCCGCTCCAAGGAAGCTCCTACATAGCAATTGATTTGTAGGAACCGGGCACAGGGCTGGCTCAAAGATTATTTCAAGTGGTTCCTCCTTGCTCTGTGGGGATCCTGGGTTCAAACAGGAGACAGCACAGCACAAAGGTGATGGTGGCACAGCCTGCTTTCAGTGGGAATACAAGATCTGGGGGATGGAAACCCTGCAAGACGCGGATGAAACAGCCACGCAGGGATTCATTCTCCTCTTCACCCCACAAAATAAAAAATAACAGGATATAAGGCTGAGTAGATCTGTACATTCATGTAGACACCCATTTTACAGCTTTTCCAAAGAGGAACGCAACAATCTTAAAGAAACATAAAGAGATCCTTAAGAAGATTTTGTTGAATTTGCATGATTGTTAGCTTTGAGGTTTTTTTTAATATATATTTAAAAAAAAAAAAAAAAAAAATCAGAAAAACACACCTAGAAGTCTACCTGAAGCCCCGTGTTAACCTGCCGGCAGTTTAGCTTTAGCCCTGGGGATGCAGAACATTTTGCTTAAAGATCATCTCAAACAACAGCAGTAGCACTACCGGGGAGACATGTCCAGGGGCCTCTTCTCTCCTTCCCCCAAGGGGAAAAGGGAAGCTGTTCAAGGCAATGCGTGGATGTAGGAGTTGGTACTCATCCCAGTAAAAGAAATACAGGTGTTAGGGGAGACAGAGATAAAAATCCTCTGATCTCATTACAAGGAGCAAGAGCGCAAAGCCCAGCTTCTTCAATACTTGACCATTTTTCTCTCTCTCTTTCATGCAACACCACACCAACAGGAACGCTTTGTGCTTCAGAGGTGGGTGGAATTTGAATCATTTCATCTTAATTCCAAATCCAAATCCTCTCGCCCAAGTCTTACCAGGAAAGATAACGGACAATTTGCAAAGCACCAAGCCAGCAGCAGCGGTCTGCGTAACGAAATGCTGAATACAAATCACCACGTGAAGAACATCAAACTAAGCTCACAGAAAACTGTAATGTAATTCTTCCACGCAGGGAGCTTGCAGGAATGACAAACCAGGCAGGACGACTGCACGTGTATCCCGTCGGCTCCCTTTTGCCTTTCCACAAGCAGCTCAGGAGCTGACGTGCACAGAAGCGTGCCACGAGGGATTGAGCTGGAATCCAATACGGGGCAGAGACCACTGAAGCCTACGCCAAGCATCGTGCTGAGCTGGACAGCATGGAAAGCTGCCTTGCCCTCAGTTGGGCCCTGAGGATATTTACAATGTTGAACAGCTACTTGAGAAAGTGACCTAAGGAAGCAAGTCAGGGACAGACACCAAAGAAGTGCAGAGTACCGTTACGCCTGTGACGCCGTACCTCATGTTTCACAGCTCATTCGCTGCACCCTTGTTTTGAAAAGCAGCACACGAGCCACCAGGTTTTGCTGACACCGAGGGAAGCTGCACTGTTAGCACAGAAGCCTGCTGTCTGAACCAAGGAACGGCATTTTCCGTGGTGCAGGAACCCAAACTCTACTTGTGCATGCAGAGACCTGTGGGAATTCCTCTGACCCACTCCATCGTGCTTCCCCCTTGGCACTCCGCGTGCTGTTAGCTCAGGTGGCAAAAATCCATACAGATTTTGCGGGAGGTTTCAAACCCTTTAAATCACGAGGGCACCAGCACAAGGCCACCCTCCGGTTTGGGCATATTCTTAAAACTGGAGAAGTGACACGAGGATGGAAGAACTACAGCCTCTCACTTTAAATGCTATTTTTTTCCCCATTCCATATTTGAAACTGTTTCGTATTTTAGAAAACTGCAACACAAGCTCTCGGTATTCTTTATGCTACGGAGCATCATCCCACCTACCAGAAGATATTAAGGAGGAGGTCGGGGCCGGCAGCAGCCTGTCAGCTCGGCACCGAGAGGGGAACGCAAGCCGCAGGGCGCTTCTCAGAGACCACCAAAAATCACAAATGTCAAAGATGTGCTTACAAGATTATCTTCAATATTAGCTACTGCTTTTTTCCCCATACATATGGTATTAAAAAAGACTGCAACTACGATAATATAGCAAGCTATTCGCTTTGACTAATGCGCTGCTTGACATATTTAGTTATTACTTCTGTCCAGGCAGTACAAAATCCCCCCAGTCAGCAAAGCCACCTTATTAAAGTTGATCCTAAATCCGTACAGCATTAGAAGCTTTTCTTTCTTCTTCTTTTTTTTTTTTTTTTTAAAAAAAAAAAAAAAAGCACCCACATAACCAGTGTTATCTGGCTATAGCTGATAGGAACCCGAGAATATCCGCACAGACAGCATACGAGATGTTCTTGCAAAGTGAATTTCGGATACTTGGCACTAAGCACAGGCACGCGCTATGAATTCCACATCCATTATTAGTTCCTCACTTTGGGTACTTGGTAAAGAAGAACGACGTTATTAGCCACCAACTCAAGGGGAGATTAATAAACTCAGCCTCTGAGTGCAGAATCTCTCCTGGCTTCATTTCACAGTACTCATTGCCGTATAAATCTCCAGCTGTGACTGGTTTCTTTATCAAGGCAACCTAGTCTGAAGAACGTCTCACGCTGTAGGCTATACAGGCATATATGAAAGACTGGAAATAAGGAAAATTACCAGCTTGTTAAATATACCGGCTTGTCAAATACATCCCCCTTCCCCTTTTTTTTTTTAATACATCTGATCAAAATGCTTTGTAGGTGTGCTAGATTTTCAGTGATCAAGTTAGAACCAGTATTTGGGTGTCCAAAGGAAAGCATCGTGACTGTCAGTAGCAAACAAATGAGGAGTCACGTGTACCAGCCGCAGCCAGGAAAAGGTGTGCAGAACTTTCTGACTGCCCAGGGAAAATTAAAATAATAATAATTTAAAAAAGCACATGATAAATCAATTTTGAAGAGCACTTCTAACTTTATGAATTCTTTTCCAAAACTAATGCTGAAAAGCAGTATTCCCTCATTTTGCTATCAGAAAAACGCTTTCCCTGTTCTTTAAATAATTAAAAAAAAATAGATTTGAGCTGACATCACTAAGTTACTGAGCTCCATGCCATTTACAAACAAAAGTTTACCCTCGCTTGCAACAGCTAATGAATTTTTAGATTTTATGGCCTGTTTTGTATTTAGTAGCCATTCTGGAATGCTATCTTCACTGCCAGATTAATCTCCAGCTAAGTAAGTTTGGAACACAATTTGTAGATCCCCGAGGCTATCCTACAAAGTCTTAATTTTAAGAACTCTGGATAAAATCTCCAGTCCCAGTTACTGCATGAGCTGGAATTAGCCTCAAACTTTAACTAGTTTTGGAAGGGCAAGGGAAATTAATCTGCTGATTTATACAGCCAGCTGTAAATGAGGCTGCTGGTGCAGTCCTACAAAGTAAGGTCAGTTAAGGATGACATCATTGATCTGTTTCGGATCATGTCGCTAAACAAAAGAAAACGGTTAACTGCAAAGAAACCACATTCAGGAAATGGAAATGGATTCTTTGGAGGTATTAGTGAAAGCCACAAATTCCAGATGCTCTAGGATCTCCGTTTGTGTTTTGCTAAATACTTATTTTAAACACAACATTTGACGCTTATGTACAAAGATTAAAAATCCATTCTTCTGCGTGTGTTAACGAACTAACAAGGAAAGGAGGATTTCTATGCGTGCTCCAGCAGCTTCAGCAAGTAAGGAGAAGGACGAGCCTTGCATTTAAACTGCTTCAGGAACAAAAAAAAGTTCTGGCACAGTGTTGTTAAAAATAACAACAATCAATAACGTCAGGCACTTTCTTCCTGCTAAAAATCAAAGCATCTTTAAAAAATACCGCATGCTTAAACACAGAAACTTGGAACTGCAGCAGCGCGAGTTCTACGTATGAGCAAAGTTTCAAAATACATACCAGCTATCTTCCTCTTCATTGCAGTTCTCCAGTTCTAACACTTTCACTTCATCCAGAGCTGTGTTATTCAAAAGACTTTCTACATCTCCGCAGTTTTCGTTTGGATTTTGTTCGTGTATTTTCACTGAGGAATCAATACCTGCAACGACCAAGTTTCCCATAAGCTCTGTGCTATGACTCCCATCGATACGTGAAGAACGCCTAACGTTATCATCAGTCTTCATTTCCGCCTTGTACGTGTTGCAAGACAACTCCTCAGTGGCACTGTTACAACTATATTGCATTTGGGCATCTTTGTCTTTTTTTAAGCAATTGTTCTCTCCCTCCTCCTTCCTGATTTTGCTTAACTTGTTGTGCAGATCTGCCATTATTTGCAACTCCTGCTTCTCGGTTATAGCATTGATGCTATTATTTATTTCCATCCCATTGAGACCAGAGTCATGGTTATCCACGCTGGCGTGGATCTCGCTCTGCGTGGTCCCGAGCAAGCTCCTGCGGCTCCTCGTTCTTAGGTGCTGATTCTGAATCTCCAGCCTCCGCACCAGCTCCTGCAGCTTCCGCACCTCCTCCAGCTCCGGGCCAACCTCCTCGGACGCCGGCTCCGTGTCGGGGCCCATGGCAGAATTCTCCGTCGAGTCTCGCCCTAAGCCAGGCTCCAGAGCATGATCCTGCTGTATGAGCGGGGCGCTCCCTGGAACTACCATCATCCAAAACGCGCGGCTTCACTGCAAAACACGACAAATGTACAGGAGCTCTGTAAAGACATACGGTATTCCCCAAATACGATTCCCCCCATACGATATTCACCAAAAACGCTGACTTCCATAAACATAAGCTAATGGTACTGGGGTATGAGGTGACTGAACTCAATCAAAATCTAGTGAAAAAGAACAAATGCATCAGTACGAATACTTTAAACATAAACAAACTACTCTTTTAAACACCTGGGTATGCAATGTTTATGCTACATATCAGGCCATATAAAAGGAGCCTAATTTAATCATGCACAATAGTTTAGTTCCCATCTGGTAACAACCAAAACACATGAGGAAAAAAATACTGATTGAGCAAAGTCAGGAAGCATAATTAACAAGGTACTGACGTCAGACAATGACAGCATTAAGAAAATGGTAAAAACATCCTTTGTTTGCTACCAGGTTTATCCTGCAAAACACACATGCACCAAAACACTTGAAAACGTTTCTGTATCAACTCATATCAAGGTCTTACTATGTATCAATGACTACAGGTAGGAACTTCAGTTACTGGGGTATGTGAAAATAAGCATAATTCGTGGCTTTACTGGCGTATCTTCCTGTTGTCATTGAAGACACAGAAGCAAGGTGTGAACACAGGAAAAAAAAAAAAAAACAAACAAAAAAGGCAAAGAAAATAGAGAGAAACAAATCCCACCGCAGATGACACATTCCAGAAAGCATTACAGAAGGGAGCCATCTCTTTGCCTTCCTCACCCGAAGCGCTACGATTCATCTTGCGGCTGTGGGGGCCGAGGACACCCTGTAGCCGTGTCCTGGCCTCCGGGAAGCCATGAAGCGACCCGTTTAACGGTAACGGGCTGCTTCGAAGCGCTGCGTGTAGTGGCAACGGGCTGCTTGGGGTGCCCGCTCGCAGCACGCACCCTACAACCACGCCAACACTGGCCCTCCCCTGCGCTAGCGATTTACCTCAGCCTTCAGTTTCGACGCGCTTATTTCCCCATTGAGTCTTCATTGAAAAGCCTCGAGAGGAGATTAACGCTACGCGGAGCGAGTAAACCAGGCACCCCTAAAAAAAAAAATAATAAAAATTTAAATCCTGTTTCGCAGAACGATGGCAAACGGAGGAGGGGCCGCAGGGCACGGCCACCTGGAAGCTGAAGGGCTCAGCTGCAGGTGTTGCGGCGGCGTTTACCCCAGGCTTTGGGCGGCTGGAGCCTGCCTGCTCTTTCTTCCTCCTTCCTCCGCCGCCTGCAGACGGTTGGTGCCGGTGCCGGTGCCCCCAGTCACCACACGTAACCCCGAGCGCACAAAGCGCACCGGGATAAAACCCCGACCGGCTCCTGCTTGCGAGCAGCCCCGGGGAGCACGCCACTGGCCTTTTTCTCCCCATTTCTGACAGAAATACTGTCACTTCTTTATTAGCTACGCGCCACACGAAGGTGTAGGGCGGCGGCGGCGTGGCTCCGGCAGGACCAGCCGCGGGGCTGAGCGCACAGCACAGCCCACACGCCGCCGGCGGGCACCCAGCGCTCCCTCACCCATCCCCACACGAAACCTCCCAGCCCCGAGGGGCTCCCCGGGGGGTCCCCGAGGCACCCAGGCAGGGGGAGCCCGGCCCCGTGAGGGCTGCGGGGCGCGGCTGGGCCGGGCCCTCAGCCCCGATCCCCCCCCCATTTTCCCGCCCTTTTACCTCAGGCGATGCCCGCGGGGAGGCTCCGCTCCGCTCGAGTCCGGTCCGTCCCGCTCCGGTCCGGTTCGATCCGGTCCGGTCCCGCCGCCTTTCCGCGGCGACCGTTGGTGGGAGCCCCGCGGGCCGGGCGGGAGGGGAGGGGGCCGCGCGCGCATTCGGGCCGCGGCCACGCCCCCTTCCCTCGCGCCGTGCGCGCGCCCGCCGCCTTCCCGCCCTCTGCGCGTGCGTGTGGCTGGCGGGGGTGGGGGGGTGGCGCGCGGCCCCGGCCCCCTCAGGTTGGAGGTCTCCTCACGGGGCCGTGAGGGGGGGAGAGACGCCCTGAGGGGAGCCCCCGGCGTTTGCGGACAAATAAAATGCTTTTGGATTCGTGTCTTTAACTCGCGTCGCTTCATTTTTGTGTAGGAGGGTAGATGGGAGAGGGGTGGTTGGCAATTCTTTAAGACACGTATTATAAGCGTTATTATTTTTAGAATAAGCTGGTGGTTCGTTTTGGGTGATGTATCTTTTTTCTTTAGGGGGGTTGCCACGAAGGGATCTGAGAGTGATTTTGTGATGGGGAGGGCATCTCTCTATCTATAGACCATATAATTATTAAGGTTGGAGAAGACGCCCCAGGATCATGAGGTGGGTGAAGGATGGGCAGTACCCCTGGAGAGCAGCCATACGGCAGAAAAAAAAATCACCCAGCTCTTTTTATCACACTTCAAATGGAGCCGTGTGGACCAAGGCTCCCTTTTGCCCAAGTATCAGCCAGTTTTTGCATGCATGTGGCTATCAGATGATAAATTTGCTGAGCCAGACCCAGCAGAGCCCCTCATGCACTGGTGATTTTCAGTGCTTCCCCCTCCAGTAAAGCAGTGACTTAGGTCATGGCCTCAGGCCACTGACAAGAAAAGAAAAAACTCACTGAGCTCTGTTATATGGTGACACAAGTAAGCAGGCTGCATGTGAGCGGTGAATGTTTATTAGAGCTGTATGCTGGAAGTTAAACAACTGCTACAAGGAAAATACAGTGATAAAAAGATGACGCAAAACATACAGTGCACAAAAGCTCTTCCCCAGAAGGCCACACGCCCACCAGGAGCTCCAGGGTGGGTGAACATGTTATTTCTGCACATCATCTTCTCAAAGGGCACCTGTAATTATAGGCCATGGTTTTTGGAAGTGAGCCATTTGGGGAGCTCAGACACTTTGTGATCCTCTTCTGTTCAGAAAGTATTATCTCTGTAACATCTTGGTAACTGAGAAACATTGGTAGCCAAAATGAGTTGACAGTGTTGAAAATCTCATGCCTGCGCGTCCACTGCTATGTATAATGGGGTTGGGTAGGGTTGTTGGGGCCCCTGTTGTACCATGCACTCAGGATGGAGCTGCCCCATTCCCTGTCAGACACAACTTTATGGTCTCACCCTGAAGCTTGCCAGTAGCAGAGCTGTTACTGATTTCAACTGGAGTTCCCCTTGTGGAGTGCTTTTAAGGCCATGCCTACACTTTACTCAAATAAATGGTACAGTGGCCTAAAAAAACCCCAAACGCTATGTAGCACTGGTGCTGTAAAAACACTAACTTGCTAAGCTTTTGCATGCATGCCAACTTCCATCACTAAGAGCATAAAGAATTATCTGTCTAACATTAGTCTGCTTTAGAGCATTTGCCATCACTGGTTGGCATGTAAGAGATTTGCAGATACTCCTAATGCTTTCAAAGAAAAAAACAGTAACTCCACGGACACATTCAGAGGTGTACATTTAAGGCACAGAGGCTGACTTTCAGCTTTTGGTGTTCAACTTTCTCACCCTCTCAACATCTGAATTAAGGGCTAAAATTATGCATTTCTGACGTTTAGCATGTACAGCACCTGCTAGAAGTTCATTTTTGTGAGCAAGCATTTGAGATGTAAATAACTTAGAGCAATAAAAAAAGGCATCACAGCAAGCCTTTGCGAGGTGGAGGAAATTCAGATTTCAGTCAAGCAATGTTCCTTGTCAGAAGAGGCAATTGAGACACTGATTCTCTGGCACATTTTGTATGGCCATCGGACACCTACCATCAGAGGCCAAGTTAACACTCTTTCACCTGGTAGTTTATCTTCCCAAACAGACAGCAGACACACATGCTGCTGAAGGAATCCACTAGGGAGTAGGCAGGAAAGGGAAATTAAAGCTGACACACAATTAGAGTAAAGTGAGTCTGCAAGTGCTCCTGAAAGCCCATGGAAAGCAAACGGAAATCAGGCAGAAGCTATTTCTAGGCAGAATTTGGGGGGGTAAAGAAGCAGAAATAGGTTTTTGCTAGGAGCTAAATTCAAACCGTCCCAAGAATCCAAATCTAGTATTTAACAGTTCTCAGATCTGCTTGCTTTGTGCCAGCTGACACACAGTAAGCTGCAGCCTGATTGCAGAAATGAAAAAAAAAAAAAAAAAAAATCAGAAAAGGTTTCTTGCAATTAGCTTACATAGATCTAAGGAGCTCTGCCTGATTTCCAGCACAGGAATGCTCTGGAATCTTAATGAAGTTAAAGACAGGTGGAGGGGCTCAGCACCTTTGGAAAATCAGCCCACTTATCTTTTGTAGATGACACTGCCTTATCTTGTTAACATTGGCACTTGTCTTGCATGCAGCTGACAGCATAAGCTAGCGGATGTTAAACTCATTCATTGTGATGAGGCAGTGAGAGGGAAAATAACTTGAGGAAGGGGGAGCAGGAATTCTGCTATCTTAGCCAGTCAGGAGCTGGTAGATGTATTCATATACGTGCTGCTGAGGACTTTTCACTGGCTGCCTTCTCCAGCTTTGCAAAACCCTGCAAGCAAATAAAGAGAAGGTGAACACAGGAGCTGAGCAGCACACAAAACACTGCACTACGGAGGTCAGTGGAGCAGACGAACATGCAGGAAGGGGATGAAAAAAGCCAGCCAGTCACATCACATTAAGGGATGAACAAAGCAGCCATGTATGCGGAGAGGCAGGTGCCCCTTTCCCTCCCACTCTCCATCACAAGGCAGGGGAAGGAAAAGAGACACCTTTTCATAGTCTCAGTGCAGCGGCAGGGTTTGATTGCCACTGTGGAAACTCCCACCACATCCAGGTTATCAGACAAAACAAAATTATATCCGGTCTAATTCCTTGTTGCTTTGCCAACAGAGTGTACAACTCTTTGATTTTCCTGGGAGGGGTTCACCTCAAAGGAACATTACATAAAGCAGGTTAGCCCAGGACAGGACTCTGCTCTCAGAGAGGACTCTTATCCCCTAAGAGATATTTCTCTCATCACTCCAGCCAGTCTTCTACTTGCTTCCCCCAAGTGAGGCTAACACAGCCTGTCATGTTATGACCCCAGATTCTGGCTCTGAAATCCCTGGGGCCAGCTGGAGCATGTTTCCAGCAACTTCTGCAACAAGGGTCATTACTTCCCATTAAAAACCCACAGGAAAACCCAGTAATTATGAAGGTTAAATGCTCTTCACTCATTAAACACTCCATAACCTCTCTCATGGAGTCATTTATGCTGACACTGTTACGGGGCACTCACCTAGAAGAGTTTCTCGTAGCACTTGTCACAGTGGACAATGTCCCGGTGGATGAATATTTTATCCAGAAGATCTCCCATCGCTTTGTGGCAAATTCCACACTGCCAAAGGGAAAACAAGGTGGTTGGACAGTGACCAAAGCAACTCGCGTTAATATCAGTATGAAGGGGGCAGAGAAATGAACAGCATCTGAACCTTTTTATGAAGTGTGAAGATGCCAAAGCAGAGACCTTTGAGACTAAACTTTCCTACAACAGACAATTGCTGCTGCAGGCTTCCTCCACTCACACCCACCATTTCCATGGTCTTCACCTGTAAACTTTGCAAAGTTTGTGAGGTTCAGCAAGCCCTGCACTGGGGCACAAAGGCCACAAAGCACCAAGTCTACCAGAGGGACATGAGGAAAGAGCATGCTGCTATTCTACCAGATGACAATGAAGAATCCTCCTTGTTCTGATATTCATTTGAGTAGATTAAAAACTTTTGGGGGACACAACCAACACCTGTGACTGCATCATTTCTTGTTCCAATGTGGATGCAAGCATTTAGCACAGCTTCTATACACAAAGAGTGAGGACAAAATTTGCAGAATTCCCTCTCCCACCACCCCATTTCACAGCAGCACATAGAAGGCGGTCAGCAGAAAGGCTTCTTACCCTGAAGCAGTATTCGTGGCAGTAGATGTTAAGATGCTCTATTATGATCTTAGGGCAGTCTCGGATCTCACGGCTGCAGTAAGTACAAACAGGTTCACTGGACCTGTGAAGGAACAGAAAAGTGAAGTCCTGCACCATGGTGCCTCTGTAACACAACAGTTTTCAGTCCCATCGCTGGTAGCAGCAGTTTCGTACTCAACACCAGCACTGCTCTGCACCAGATACCTGCTTGTACACGTGTTTGTGCCCAGTGACAGCACAGAGGGGCATGGAATAGCCCAGGGATGCAGAGACCAGAACAGAGCACTAAGTAAATGTTGCTTCATTTTCTGAAGATCATTTAAACTTCTGTTATTTATTATTATGCTATTATTTCACTGCTCGCATACCAATTTTCTAAAAAACTTAGTTATTCCTGTTTAACAGTTCGCTGAAACCCCCACACAGTCCCAAGCTGTCCTACCTCTGCGGAGGAGCACTGGACAGGTAGCTGTGGTGGCTGTAGGTTGCTCTCTCTGAATCAGTCAAATCTACAAGGCTGCCACTGGAGACAGAAGGAAATGTCAGCACTTGACAGTGATACACGGGAAGAGCATTGCAGACAGAACCCTTAATCATTAACCTGAATTCCTAACTGCAATGCCCCAGCTGCCCGTTCCTTGGCGAGGACAGTCCTTCCTAGGGAGAGCTGAAAAACATTTCACTAGCAAGGAGGGCCACGGTGACTGACAGAGCTGGGCTGTCAGCAGAGGTATTTCCACCTCTGCTGCACTCACGCTGCAGATTCTGCATAGGGGTGGCTGGACCCTGCTCCCATACAAGTACCACAATCACGGGTGGGCCTCAAGCCATGGTGCTGCTCTCAGAGGTCCCAGGAGGTTTGCACGGAATGGCTATCTCCAAGGGCAGGCCAAAAGGGCAGCCAAGAGCTGGTGGCCCGAGCACCCATGTCACAGCACTGAAAAATGTGTCTGGCTGCTGCTGTCACCGCAGCGAGAGGCAGGATGTGGGCAGCGTGGCTGGGAAACCAGGGCACCTACCCTGAAACGAGGCCTCTTTGAGCCTGCAACCAAGGGAGGTGGCACAAGCAGAGAGCAGCCCGTGGAAACTATAGGAAAATCCCTCTTCCAGTGCGTTTCCAGCCACGTGCTGCCACCCACTTACTCCTTGCCAGCCAGAAAAAGGCGAGAAACATCCCCAGCCTCACCTAGCTGAGCGCTCCCCCTCTGCCTTCTGCTTGCCTGTGGTTTTTTAGGCGGTGCAGCAACGTGCTGAGCTCTGCTGAGGTCTGCTTCTGCAGACCTGGGGGAAAGGCGAGAGATTTATGGAGTCTGTCATCAGCCCCCACAGCAATGCCAGCACAGCACTGGGGGAGGATAAACGTCAGCAGGGAGGCAGCGAACTGGGTGCTAACTGGCTGCCACATCAGTGCAAGCAGGATGCGCCTAGGGCCAAATTCTGCTCTTGGTCACCTTGGTGTCAGTCTGGAGTAGTTTAATTTAGTTACCTGCGAGCAGAACGGAAGACTGAAGATTTTAGCTTCAGGGTGGCACCTCTCAACTTTTTCTAACTTCTAAAAGATTCTTCTGAGAGAGAACCCACAAACTCCACGTTTCCTCCCTAATTCCAACCTTTTTATTTGTGTGTGCCAGTGTGCAGCGGGGCCTGGCAGTGCCAAACGTGCAGCTTATGGAACTGCAGCAAAGTGTTTTGACCCCATCACCCACCTCACAGCTGATCCAGAGGGGGAGATTAACCCCTCCACGAGGGGTTATCGGACACAGGTCCTCCTGTCACTGCAGTCGGACCCGGCAGCACCGTGCAGCATTGTGGAGAGATCTCTCTAGGTCCCCCAAACAGTACTGCTGCCTTAGCAAAACTCTTTGCCCACCCAGTGTAATAATCCCTCCAGGGCTAATTAGCTCAGGCATGGTGCCACGCTGACTCAGTGCTAATGGTTCCAGCTTGGGAGCTTGCTTGGTGCGTTAGCCAGCAGAGCTGTACACTGTTGCTTTGCACACGTAGACAGACACACGGCTGTATCCGGACACTCCTCATACCTGCCATAGCGCGGGGAGGCCGACAGCTCACTGCTGTTCACGTACTCCTTCACAAAGAGGACCCCTTTTCTAGAAGCAGATAGAAACAGAATGAGGAGCATTTGCATTAGAAAAGGCTGCGACTAATGAGAGACAGCACAAGGGACCACATGTGTGCACTTGGACATGTAACGTGCGTGTGAAAAGACACAGCGAGACGCTGTTGTTCTCAAATAAACACCGAGTATCAAGCGTTCCTGCTAAATAACACCTAATATGCCCCTCTAATTAACCCACCAAAACAAATCAAGTTAATTAGAAAGAATGGGATGGATAATACAACTCTTTCATCCAGTTATCCCCTGTTTTGCAGGGCTAAGTCTTTTTCAAATCATGTCAGGATTATGCACACAATGCGTATTTACAGAGCTTGTGGTTCCGTCCTTCAACATTAAAACCCTACTGGCACAGCACTACTTACAGCGACTGTTTTGTCACTGGAATATCTCCAGAGCTCTCATGCATTATAAATTGCTACCAGTCTGTCTGTGGGATGTTTTTTCTTGCAGAGCTGACCTTTCTTGCATATTTCTCCCTCTTTAAAATTCTGATTTCAAAATGACATGCCCCCATCTGTCCATCTGTCTAGAGCTCTGTCACAGAGCGAGGGGAGACACCGTGCCCACCGGCTCTCTTCCCAGAGCCATGAAATGAACTAATCAGGCTCTTTCTCCATGGCTCATTTTCATCGCCTTTAAGCTATGATTAAGCTAAGCCATGTCACAGCTAAGGAAAGAAAAGATTTTTTAATTATTATTTTTTTAAACTTAGCATAAACACTTTCCATGTGTCTGTGTTTCAGACCAGAGTATCCCTACTCACGTGCGATGAGCAGGCTGTGGCAAGACCAGGAGGACCTAAATATTGCCTATCATGCTGACCTCTCACCAGTTTGAAATACCTCCCTAAATTGTGTATATCTGTGCAGTGGTTTCCATCTCTGAGATGGAACACGTGGAAACTACAAATCCCACCACAGCTACATCTGTGCTCCTCCCTAGAAAAGACTGACAAACATCCCTCGGTCCAGAGGCCAAGCAGTACAGCTTGCCTTATCTCCACCAAACAGGATGGCTGCCTGCAAAACCTGCAGCACTGGAGGCCCGTGACCACCCCTTGCTCCTTACCCGGCAGAGCTGGCATCAGGCTGGTACCCGGAGGCCATGGGGCTGTTGTACGGTAAGGTGGCCATCGGAGCGCACATCCTCTCGCTCGAACTTGAGAGAAGCCTGGCGAGAGAGAGAAAAGTCTGTGGGCACTGGAAACGTGAGCCATAACATGATCCAACTACTGTTAGGAGGGTGATTTGGGAAGGAATTAAAACCCTTAACCACTCGGATGAATTCATCTTAACTGCAGATCAAAGAGGCTCCTTCCTCTTTTTATACCTGCCATGTATCAGTAACTCTTATCTTATCTGTAGAAGTGATTTGGAAAACACTCATTTACGGGGCCATGGGAGAACAGATCAAACAAGATCTTCAAATAAGCACAAACCATAGGTGAATCACGTAGACTGAATGGAAGCCGTTATACAAAGAAACAGCCCATGGCATGTTGCTGGAGAGGAGGAGAAGGGGACATATGGGCCAACGTCCAACATACGCGTCCCCAACTTAATCATTTCAACAGCTGGAGCAGGGAAGGTGCAAAAGTCATGGCCACAAGAACATCTTCAGAAAACAGCTCTGCCCATCCCCTCAGCAACGAGACCTGATAAATCTGCCTGGAAGGGATGAGGCTGGTCTTGCCTGAAGCCAGCTGTAGGCTATCCAAGGATCTCGTGCCTCCTGCTCGCACCCACAAGACACTCCCCCTTAATAGATCCAACACCGAGACCTACACTGGTGCCTCCATAGTGTCAGGCAGCACTTGGATGGACAGACACCGCCACAAAGGACTGTAGAAAGCTTTCCACAAGAGGTACCCTCCTACCCCTTCCAAATCTTGTTCTGGGACCAGTTTAGTCATTTAATCATTGGCTTTCTGGAGATAGTGATCTTCTCTCTTGACAATTCTCTTTGATTTTAGCACTCTTCTTTCCTGAAGCCTCTGCCAAGGCTGAATTCCGGTTAAAGGAGAATAGCCAGAAGCCAGCCATTCAATCTCCTTTCAGTCTGTTCTAGCACCCTCAGGGCAAAATCTCCAGACACCAGCGATGGACGTATCACAGACCCTGTACTAGGCAGCTTTTGCTAGGAACTGTTTAAGAGAAGTTCTGCACTTTCAGATCACACATGCACTCCCCGGAAATGATTCTTCTCTCTTTCAGCTCTTGGCTTTACTTCCTAGCTCCTCTTCCACAGCAGCGGCATGGAGGTTTCCATCACAAGCATCGAGACTGCCCATTTACCTGGTGCTGTTATAGTTTGAGCTGTCCATGTAGAACGGCACCCTGTGGCTTCTCGGGGAAATGGACACGGTGGTGTCTCTGGGAAGGGAGTAGTAGCTATGAAAGGAAGTGATACAATCTCAAGCAATGAACTTGAGCACATGAGGGATTCTCGCAAGCGGCAAGAATCTTGGATGAACGCCTCCCTGCTTGGCATTGAAATCACCCATGCACCACAGCCATCCATGCAAAGAGCAATCCACTGAGCATGCTTAGACACAGGGAATTAAGAAGTGGGTCAGGACTCTCCAGATACCGAGTAAACCTATCAGTGGGGATGTTCTTTGGGTCAACAAGTCTGGATCCCACCCTTCAACTCCTTACCTTGGAGCGGTGGGGTTAAATTCACAGTGCCCCCTGGCAATAGCACTGTCATATCTGCTGCTCCGAGGGCTGCTTCTCCCATCATAAACTCTCCCTTCGTAATCCGGGATAGGCCTGGCAAGGAAGCACAAAGCCCTGATTACATTGTACCAGGAACCAATGGAGTCCCTGCATTGGCTAACTAATACTTTATCTCAGCAGTCTCAGCCACGATGTATTCTCCTTCTGCTATGCCTGCTTCCCCCCATGCTGGTTTTGCAGCTGTAGCACGCATACAAAGCTCTGAGCCTAGGAAAGCTTACTCAAAATCCGACAACTGAGAATAAAGCTGAAGCAGTTCATAAATGGATGCATTGGAAATATTGTTTCCCCTCCCAGTACTCTCCAAAACCAGCGCTGCACCGCCTGCAAGTGTGCACTGCTGACCAGCTGGCCCGCCTGGCTATCAGACCTGCACATTTTTCACTTCTTCAGGACAGAACTTATTTATCAGAATGGCTTTAACATGCAGACACAGCTCAGGCTCTTTCAGTAGGAAAAATGAGCTTACAGCTTATGGTCATTCTTCTCTTACAAGCACTCTGGGGCACAGATTATGTTTATATTGTGTATTAGCACTCTGATCCTGATTATAGCTTCGGGCAACTGTATAACTTAACGTTAAACAATGCTGAAAACACTGCAAATCAATGCTGCATTAAAGAGTAAGAGGGACAGGCTAAGCTCATCATAAGATGAGAAAAATCCTGCTTTGGGCAAGACATGCACTTGGTCTGTGATATAAACCCCAGGGCAGAATGAAGCGTGCGTTTACGGCACTGCAGAGACATGTCAGCACCACGCAGTGCTGGGGATAACAACAGGCTACAAAGTACAACAAAGGTCTATCCCATTTTTCTAGTCCTAGTCCACAAATGCCTCAAACACAAACAAGAGCTTTGTTACACCGGCTCTCTGAGAAATGCTAAAAGAGCTGAAGGGCCAAATTCAGATCACATGGATGTAGACAGACGTCGTAGTGCTAAGTGTGCAACTTGTCATGTCACTTGTGTCATGAGAAATAAAAAACAGATCGCTCCTCAATCTCTGCATCTACAGAGGAAAAGCAGATGTGGTCTCTACAAATCTGACAGGTGTCCAGGCACCACGTATGTGGGCTGAACACAGCCTGCCAAGAATTCTCCAGTGTTGCAGACCAATTATTAACCCAGATCTCCAGAATCCCACCTCCAACTGTTCAGGTCCAAAAAGGAGCTTTGTTGCACATGTTCTGGGACCTGCCCTGGTTGTTTCCTCTGGGAACAAAATCCTGTTCTCACTTCTTGATGCAACGATCACATAACCTGAACTGTGGTTCCTTTCAAATACAGTTCCTCGGCCAGCAGCTGTCATTCTCTCTGCATCTCATCCCCAACCCCTTACCTTCTGGTGCTGAATACTTGGCTGTCTGCATAGGATGGTATCCTGTGGCTAGGTGCTGGCACACTGGTGTTAAAAGACTGGCGGTCCATGTACAGTGGCATGGGATGCTGGGTCTCATACGCACTGAGAGCGCTCTCTTTCGAGCTGAAGTTAGACCTGCTAAAGAATTAAAGCCAATATGATCATAAAGCCAATGCCTATTTGCTACGAGCAGCTCACACAAGTAGTCAGTTTGCAGAGGTTGTATCATGCTCCTCTCTGCTGCCAATAAGGAAAACCTGGGACACCGTGATGTTAATAGGTTCTTAAATTTAGGGGGGAATGGCAGAGGTTTGTATATTCCCTCTGTGCATGAGCGTAATGGATGGCTGCGAGATTCAGTAGTGTTCTAAACTAATTTGATAACTGAAATTAAATCTGAACAAGCATATTTAGGTGCAATCCTAGACCTAACATTCCCTTTGTCATTCTCCTTGTCGTTTCCATTTAATTAGCGTACCCAGGAGACATTTACATAGGTCCAGGATTTCAGCCAGGGCTATATCAAGAAGCAGAAATGGCAAAGGATGAGGATTTGAAAGCCATTGATGAGCTCTCGAGGGGATAGTCCCACTGTACCTGGCTGCCATCGGGTTAGGGTCATTGTGTCTCCAGGCTCCAGGGCTCTCATGGTGACTATCCGTGGTGAGAGGGGGTTGCTCCTCATAACCTGGAGAGGTCCTGGTCAGGGAGGAAAAAGCCTGTTAGCAGCTTTAGTGCTTTTGTCAGTGCCTATCCACCGTGGGGAGTAAATGCAATAGTAGCATGATCGTGTTGCTTTCAAAATTCAACTCGCTCTGTTTTCACTAGCCAAGAAGCAAGCATTTGTAATGCCTTTTAAATGGGAGCTAGGAGAACACAAGATGTGCAAGGCAGCAGTGAAGACAGGCCTGGTTCCCTGGCTGCGTACCTTTCCCAGCACGGGTCAGATTCATTTGCACACGGGGTCTCTGGAGCAGTGATGCTGCTTTCTCTCAGTAGGGAGCTGGGCCTGCCAAGACAGAAGATTCTTACATCCTGCAGAAGTACCACTGAGCACAGAATTATTGTAGAATGTAGAAGCAACCTCTAGAGAATCTCCTGCCTCTAGAAAAGTACAGTATTCCTGTGCTTTTTTTTATGCCTGGAAAGATGCCAGATAATTCATAAACATGGGGGGGGAGAGGGGAGGGAAGAGAGAAAATACAGATCACTTCAAAAATAAGTGTGAGAAAAATGCATCTCCTGATGAACATCAGTTCTCTCTTACTCTTTCCAAACATGGCAGTTAATTCACCTAACAGTGATAAACCATGATTTATCCCATACCTCTGTGCTAGATTTCAGACTGCTAAGCTGGCCTCATGGGGGTTACGCCTCAGAAGCACATCCAGTACATTTCTGCACCCACTGCACAGCAACCCTGGATTTGCATTTGCCTACCTTAGTCTATGGAGAAGTTCTTTCACTTTTTCTGTTTTTGTGTGTTTGTGCTTACTAACCTCTCTTTGAATACTGATACACTGAAAAAAAAAAAATCTCAAAACTAGCATGGATTCCTGCATCAAAACTGCATTTAATTAGACTCTAAGAAACTATTTCTCAACATGCTTTCAAAGATCCAACCCTGAAATGTTACATCTGATGAAAGAGGAGGCAGCCCTTACGCTGTGCTTGTTACTCTCTGAGGGCTTCCCTTCACCAGTGTTACTTTGATCCCTGCAATTTCACTAAGTGAATAAGCCAAAAAACAAATGGTACAGTCACCCAAACAAAAGCAAGATCAAATTAATTTGACTATTTTATAACAAAGGTAGATATCTTAAATTCTTACTTCTAGCAAAACACTAACGATCACTAACTACAGAATCCCATTCAGGTTGCGATGTTCTGAGAAAATGTCCAAAAACTCAGACTAAAGATCAATTTACTGAGCCATAAATGTTGTCCGCATGTATGGCCCCAGCTTGTGGCAACTGCAAAGCAGTTTGCTTCTGCTTAGCCCACGGTGAGAGGGTTGAGAAGAATCACTTAAGTTGCACTACTTGCTTTTGCCACAGGCTAAGGACATGCAGAGGGACAGGTACAGTATTTCAGGTGGATGCACAGAGATACGGACATCCCCTTGATAAAATGTCCCACATGTGCAAGGAGATAACTTCCAGGTTTTTCAGCGGAAAGTCCAATCCAAGCTCACTGCACCTGGAAGCACTAGGGCTTGGGAAGCCTGAGGGCTTATCCATAGGAAGTCCATGGACTGGGAAGGGAATGGAGTGGGCAAGGGATTCCCTGAGGTTCTTCCACCTTTGGCACTCTGTGTGTGGGGATACACTGGAGAGAAAGGGAAAATTTTTTAATCTTTTTTCTTCAGCAGTCTAACTTACGCTCACATCCCTGGGGACTGAGAACAGCTCCTTTGCCTCCCTGCTTGATGAAGAGCTACAGTTTGGAGTATTTGTGGTACATCCATGATAGCTCCATTTGTTGGAAGGTCCCAGCAGGACAGAAGACACTAACACCATTGCTCTCTCCTTGTATTTTTTTCCTCCCCAGCATCCTTTCCTGAGTTCCCTCCTCTATGCTCTGCTGTCCCACCGCTCACTATGCATCTCCATGCACTCACGAAGAAAGTCCAGCTTGGTGACTCCTGACCCCAAACACAGCACTCGCAGCCCCTCCTCCAGAACTACCGGTAGTAAATAAATTCCCCATGTTCTCTCATGTTCATTCTCTTACAGAATAAGCAATTCTACCACTTCTCTTGCCTTCTTGAAGCAACTTCTTCACTCTGCACATAGGGTGGTACTCCCTTGTTATTGTCTATGCTCCCACTGGTGCAGTCCATGGTGCATGGCACACACCCGGGGGAGCACAACAGTCTGGCTTACAAGTTGATTTGGAGACGGGTTACTCACTAAAACACATACACGAGGCAGCACAGTTCCGCCAAGATCCTCAACCCTTTGTATTTAGGGGCAAAATACAGACAAAAGCAAAGAAATCACACAAAATCCACAAAGTCCTTCCGTTTGGCCATTTATCCATGCACTGCTTTGCATGAGGCGAGCTGAAGGCACTGAGCCAGTCCCCAAAAAACCAGCAGAGGCACAGGTCAGTGGGAAGGACGATGGTGCTGTGCCAGGACGACCAGAGTGCAGCCTGAGACCTGACACTGCCTGCGCAAGTCTGGAAATGAGCCCCACCATTACCACAGAGGCAGGCTGCCTTTTTGGCACGTGTCTCCAGAGGCAGTCTCTGCTTCCAAATTTAAGGTCTAGGCAGCAGCTCCTGGTAATCCAGCTGGACGTTGTTCACTGCCTCCAGCTAATTAGCATGTTTTCTCCCAGGTTTTATACAAAACCACAGTAAGAAGGTCAGTCATTAGAAGTAGTGCTAGCATCAGGCACACAAAGGGAGCCTGGAAGGTTTTATCAAGAAGTGTATGTGGGGGAAGACACAAAAGGAGTTAACTCTCATCCTAAAGGAAAAGGTGAGGGGGTGGAGGGGTAATTCCTTACACTGTTATACTCGGGTCATGGTCAGCATGTTCATTCAACCTGGGAGGCTCTGTGTGGACATCACGAGGTTCTTGTCCCTTCTCAGCACGGTGGTTTGAGTCAGAAAACCTGAAAGAAAAATCTGTGCTTAAGACAGTAAAGACAAAATAGGCTGGGGTGGGTAGACATCTATTCCCTAGACAGGAACCCATAAGGCACGGAGCAGAACACTGTTTCCTTGGCCAGAGCCATTCCAAACTGCCTTGGGACCAAATCTGATGGGACTTATGCACACAAATCCCATTATAACTTTCAGGAGCACACATAGAGGCCTTTCAGATGAGATTGTCACAGAAGAAAAACATTGGTCACACGAGAAGGCATTCGTGCCAGAGTTCCTCAGCCTGAGAGATACATCTAACACCTGGACACCCTCATGCATGGTTTTGCAGTGTTCATAAATGGTTGGATAGTGCTTTCTGAGATCTCTGGGCAGCAGAAGCTACTGCCTGCCACTGCAGGACAAAAGGAGCCAAGTTCACGCCCAAGGACTGATGACACATGCTGTCAGTGCAGAAATTGGCTCTTGGACTTCACACACACAGTGCCCAGTTTCCCAACAACATGGGTGGGATTGCTTGCTGCAATGTGCTCTTCCGAAGTCCTCACTCGTGGGTGCAAAGCAGAGGAGCAGCTCTGTGTTCTCAGTTACGTTGAGAACAGAGTAAGACTCATAGAATTTCAAAGTGAAGAGATAGTTTGGGCTAGTTCTAACAGGCATTTACCGTTCTTGGAGCAACTCTGCTTTATGATCATCTGAGGTCCGTGTGCTCTCGTGCTCCCTGTCTCTAGGGATGTTCCCCTCTTTGAAATCTTGGGAGGACCTGGAAAAGGAAGAGAAGCCCCACTCGTGGCTATCAGACATAAACACCTGCTCAGTTCAACGCACATTAGAAAAGTGAAAAAGTCACAAGGCTTTGGTGGAAGCTAAGCTGTAACCAGCACAAGAAGCACTGACTTCAGCAAGCTTATCTGCTTGGAATTCAACAGGTGGGTCAAGCAGCAACATTTTCATCGGCTGAAACTAGCTCCTTAAAATACCAGTCCAAACTGCAATTTCTCTAGACAAGCATGTTGCTTTCTAGCATGAAAGTAGACCTCCAGGTTATCAGATTATGTTACTCCCCAAAGTATGTTGTGGCCCTGCTCTAAGCACCGTGCCCCAGCTCTCAAACCACCTCAGCTCACATCTGGCTCTGTGCCCTAGGCTTCTCTCTGCAGAAGACAAAGGAGAAATGGATGATGCACACTCACATCCTACTGGAAAGAACCCGGGAAAAGTTAAATGCGTTTGCTGTAGGGTTTGAGTCTTGAGGGAACACCGTAAGACATTTGATACTTCAGTGGATATTGGACAGAGAAGTGGTTTATTGCTGCTTGGGCAAACAGCCCTTATGCTGTTATTCTTGAGCTTCATATTTCCTGTGGAATCAGGACCTCTGAGTTTTCAACAATGAGAAGGAACACATTAGAAAACATGAGGTTAGCACCCCAGATCCTTACGTCACTTCATTCCAGTCAGGCTTGCTGTATGCTGGGACCGTGGGACTCACGTATTTGCCCTCTTGTGTGCTGCTTCCCTCCTCGTAGCTCAGGACTGATCTGGTACACAAAGAAAGGCCCATTATTTCTTTAACAACTGGCACACAAATCATTGCACTAGTGAGTACTATCTACTCACAAGGCAAGGCTCCTGCCAAGCTGTACCATTCAGAGTCCAGCTCCAGGGTCTCTCCCCAGGGACCATACTTAGGCTATAGCTGCATTTCAGCATGCTCCTGCTTCAGCTGACCCTTCAGCTCCCTTGCTGCCACTTCACCATCACTTTGTATTTCTCCATCCTCAGCAAATGAGAAGGTAGTGACTAAACCCCACTAAGCACACATGCACCAAAAGCAGGAGAAAGCTAGAGTGTTTGGTTCATACCAAAGATGATGGAGGAGGGATACAACCCAAACAACCCTTGTTTCATGTTGTATGCTGCACTACAAACTTCAGCACAGTCCACTTTACTCTTGGGACAAGAACTGTAAAAAGAAGCCTCTTTCTATGCTTTTCTTCCCTTAATCCTCAGTATTACTCACATGCCCACTAATATTTACCCCACTCTAACCTTTTAAATGAATATTCGGTGTCCTCGAGGTGTGCAGGGGCTCTTTCACTGGGAGGAGAGGGTACATTAGACTGCAAGCTAGACCTGTTGAAAGATAAATAAAAAACAAAAAGAAGAAATCAACAGCCTGATGGCTTGTGAAAGGCTGTTAAAGTGCTTCAGGGGGGATTCACTGTATGAAACACTGCACTCCATATCAGACCAGAAAATAGAAAGTCATTTTCACAGAGAACTGCTTTTCCTTCAGGAAAAAAAAAAAATAAAAAAATAAAAAAAATAAAAAAAATAAAACCTTTCATTATCCTTTCATTACCTTTAATAAAGAAGAATAGAGGCTGTTAGTGGAACTAATGCAGTTACTTGGCCTCAATTCACACACCCTAGCCGGATGCATCACTTTTCTGGCCTGTCGCAGGATCATGCACCTGGGACAAGACAAATGTCTTTGTGGCAGATCACAGAATCGTTAAGGTTGGAAAAGACCTTCAAGATCATGTTCCTACCCCATCCTATTAGGAGCCTTGTGAACCTCCTCACCTCAGCTGGGAGGTTGGAAGACATCATTTGCTCACCTCAAGTTGTTTGGTAAGGCAATGCTTGGGGCCAAGTCCAAAATAACCGACTAAAATAAGAGAGGAAAGAAGTTTCAGGGAGATTAATGTGTTTAGTGTCAACAGCAGCAATTCTGTCCTGACTCTGCGCCTCAGACATTGTCAGGGCAGCAAACATGCTCTAAAAACACGTGGAATGGAGGTACTTCTGAGTGCTAAAAGCTGTGATAAAGCTGCTGTACCTGCTCCCAGGCTGATTCAGTGAAAATAAAAAGTTGGTATGTAACAGTGAGTTTGCACTCACTGCAGTGATGCAGTTCCCAGAGTTTAGATACCTAAGATTTTCTGGCTCCTGTTGCTTTGTTGCACAATCTGGATTCTGCTTCCAACTCTGGATGAATTACTTATTGTACCCCCCAGTACTTACCCCCTGCTAGAAGCAGCACTGTGAGCACCAGCACCAGGCCCTGAGCTTGCAGGTTCAGGCTTTGCACCATCCAGGCAGGGAGAGGTCTCGTAATGATGCTGCAGGCTGTCTGTAGCACCTGCAGGCCTGTCCCTGCAACCAGTGTCGGCTCTGGTAAGAGAGGGAGATTCATGGGTCACAAAGGGAAGCTTAGCAAGTTGGAGAATGGAGAAAGAAGTGGAAATATCAAACGTGAAATTTGCTTGTCTCAAATGATGCTTCTTCCTGCTTAGTTCCATAACTTCCTTGCAGCAAACCTGAAGGGCAGAGAGAAATCCAACCAAATCATGCTAGCACAAGGAAGGAAGCTGAGAGATCTCAGTCCATTTTGAGCTGGTGGATCAGGGGCACTCCCCTTTGTAAGTGCATACAAGTGCTGCTCCCAGAACACATTTATGAGGGCAGTACCAGGTCAGGAGAAGACGCCTTTCACTCTAAAATCAAGAAAAAAAACGTGATTTTTATACTGCTAATAGACTTTAAACTTACTTTGGTGGGCAAAATCCACTGTTTGCTTCTGTGTGTTCAGAGTAACTGAAAAGGAGAAAAAACAACTTTAGAAAGCATCCTTGTTTTGATTTAGGGAATGTTCTGCAATTATTTTCTCATGTATTAAATAAATAAATAGAAGAAGGAAAAAATCCCCAAGACTTCCCGGGGATATTCCTCAGCGTATTTCTGCAGGTAAAATGACAAGAAAATTTGGGGAAAATTCATTGTGTATCAAGTGCAAACGAGCAGTTAGTAACCCTGAATGCTGTCACCATGTGACAGATGCCAGTGATATGGAGTCATCTGGAAATCCAAGCCAGGACTCCTCCAGAACCAGTGGGATCGTCCTACAGCCCAGAGCTGCAACACAGGCACCTCTAGTTTCACCCACAGAAGGGAAGGAACAGCCCTTATGTCCTCTGACGTGCCTCAGGGGAGCTGACAAAATGGGGAACTTCAGGTCTCTCATCCCAAATTGTGTGTTTCTGTTTTCTTGTCTCCTGGCTGTGGGCAGCGATAAAGCAGATGGGTGAAGAGCTCTTTACTGAACTTCTCTTCTGCATGCTATGGGGGCAGTGCGTTTCCTCCCACACTTCCGCTTTGTCAGACAGGACAGAAACACAGCCACTGCTCTTTGCACCTGCAACCTTTTTTGATTTGTGAATCTCTTTTTACTTTTTTCTCCTCCAGTAAGACTGAAGACTCCCTGCAAAAGCTGTGAAACAGACTGCCACACAGTGCTACAGAACAGGCACGAGCTGGGTTGTTTTGCTACTTTCCACAATACCTTGGAGTCAGGACACAACTTTTCCTAAGTCACTGAACCTTTTGGTTTTCCAGACACTTTAAAGGAAGTGGAATTTCTTCCTGTGTTCAGCCTCCTCCTCCCTTTTTCTTTTTTAAGGGGTCTCTTGCTGCAAAAGTAGATAGGTGAAGGCTAAAGGCCTAGAGATGTATTGAGCATGAAGCCCTCTATATTTTTTAAAAAAATAAAAATAAATAAAAATTAAAAAATCTGGAATTGGTTTACATTTGGGAATATATCCAGAAAATGCAGAAGTGACCCGCAAAAGTGGTATTTTCCTTGTCTTATAGAAAGCAAAGAAGAAACTGGAACAATATCATACAATCTCATGTAAAAGAGAGCAAGGTGGTTGTTTTTTTTTCCTCCTTCTTAAATTAAATTTTAGATAAAGTGCTGCAGTTCTGCAAAGCACAGACTGAACCGTGCTCTTCCATCAGTAAATATTCATTCAGAGTTTCCAGGTAGCTCAAGAGGAGCAGTTGTTATTTGCACGATGCTCAAGTCAGCGTAGGAATTTCACGGTAACCTTACCTTCCATTTGTGGAAACCACGGCTGCTCTGGACTCATCCCATGGCAACGGCTCAGACTTTTCCTTAAGAGGTTTGTCACTAGACAAAGAAAAATGGCAATAAGGTAAGACCTGTATTGCCATAGAACAAGTCTACTAACGTTTAGTTAGAATGAGCCAAAAATTGGGTTAGCCCAATATATCGGTATAGGAAGCAACCTTTTAGGTGCTGCAGGCCTGATTGCATTTCATGGGGTACTCAGATGTGCTGCTCTATGTAGTGAGGAATTGATGACCCCTTTACTCAGGAAAGCTTAAGAGCCCTCTAACAGTTGCTCTCTGTCTGCTCCCAAGCAAAACAGGTCTTCCTGCAGGCCCACCAACAAAGAGGTCCATCACTTGCTCCCCTGACCCATCAAGCCATGTATCCGTCTCCTTCCCTGCCAATTATTTCCTCTCCAGTTTAGGTGGCTTAAGTAATGAGGCATCCTCTAATTTCTCTGGGAGGCTGGCTCACAATTAGGAGCAGCTATGTGACGCAAACAACCCTAAGCACAAAGAGCGCGTTGTACTCAGGCTGTCCCCGCAGTGACACACAAGGACACATTTATGGGCCTCGGCTGAATGACCATGGCAGTAGCCCAGCCTCTACCTTTTCTCAAGCGCTCTAGACTTTGCTTCAGCCCGAAATATTAATTTGGGAACATTTCTAGCTTTATCTTCACTGAGAGAGGTGAAAAGTGAGATGCAATTACCTGTGTATCCTGCAAAAACTTATTTGGTAAACCCAAGCTCTCTACAGCTGCTTAAGCACAACAGTAAAAAGTAAGCCCAGAGGGACAAGTCTCTCTGCTTCAGGCTCAGCACTGTCAAAAATTCAGTGTGGCAACACCAAGAACAAAACCAACCCTGCTAATATGGGATATATTTTGGAAATCTCTCTCACTCTTCCCCATTTTCAAAGGAAATGGGGCACACAAATGGCATGCAGACGACGTTGTCTTCTGCCCAAAGCACACCTGAATGCAGACCAGCCAGCAGCCGCCAGCGTGTGGCACTCCTGCTGTGTGTGACATTTTCTGCCTACAGCTGGGCTGGGTTCACCTGTCACTGCTTCCCCCTTGGAAGTCCCCTCCTCAGCCACCTTGCCACTGATGATCAGAAGAAACGCCCTGCTGTGTGGATCTACGTGCAGCTACAGTGTCTGCTCCTTGATGTGTCAACCATCTGTACCCACGCCTTCCAGTTCCTTCTTAGGTTTTCTTCCTTATAACAGAGCTTTTCACACTTTCCCATTGTTCAGCCACACCTGCAGACTTTCTGCAAGGGGCAGAGGACCAGAACCAGTGTCAGAAGCCACCACCAGCAACTCATATTCAACACAGCCCTTGCAGGTGGAAGAAACTCCCCAGGGGACAGCAGTGGGAGGACAGTCGGAGCAGTGACAAACACGTGAGGTAGATTCTTCAGGGACTGAGCCAGAGAGGAGAATCCTTTCCTCTCTGGGAGAAGCGGAGGAGGAACAGGAAAAAACAGATGAGTTGCAGCCTAGCCAGCAGATGATGCTCTTGGAGAGCAGCCCAGGACCGTGACTGGAGAGATCCCATCTGTCTGAGATCACTAGCAGGTATATACCATTTCTGAGTGAAAAGCAGAAGGCAGGCTGATCTGTGCTGCTGAATATTAGGCTGATCTGCGCCTTTTCTCAAATTCTTACCCGTCCCTGTGCTGTGACACAATTTCCAGTGAGGATTTCCCATTAGAAGACTGTCTGCTTTCACCATTTCTGCAAGCAAAACAGCAAGAACAATCAGGTAGGGAGATGTCAGGATGCAACTTGAGGAACAGGAGCTCCATGACAAGGAGCTTGTTGGAAGTGTGATAAGGATAGTGCAGGGACTGGATTAAATGAAGGCCTGTTCAGTTTAGGAGATAGAAAGGTCTGCAAATTTTAGACTCATTCTCATCAGAAAGAACTGGGTGTTGTTTGAGCTGTAGGATGCTCATGAGCTTTCATCTGGGTTTATTTCCTCCTGGACTGTTAACACATTTGTGAAGTGCTGCTTTCTTAGAGTCCCCATGCTACCATACTTATTGTTCCATGACTGCACTGCATCCAAATTATATGTACCTGGGAAAATACTCCCAAGCAGAGCCAAACTCTCCAGTGCAGCAGCTCCCTAGCTATCATTAGTGAAGCTTTGGGAAGATGCAGACCTAGCAGACCTACCTGATTTCAGTATGGGTGGACATTTTCTCGGAAGTTTCATTCAAGGATGTGGTCGTTTGGCTCTTGCTGCCTGTTTCAGTGCTGCAAGAGATGGTAAAGAAAAAGCTATCATTCCTGAGCAAACCAGCTCCCTGTTGCAGCTTGCCAAAATGTTCCTGCACTGAAATGTTCTTTCTGAAAATAAATAAAATTGAAAGCAAACATCACCACTTTCAGTACGTTCACTTAAGAAGTAGTCTTATCAGAAGCAACTCTGAAATTAAAAACACTGTCTATTGCCATGAATATCTACAGTCTGCCAACGATAATCAGGGAAGAAAAATAAAATAACAAGGTCAGTGACCAAAGCAATTTGCAATGCTGTGGAAAAACATTTCAGCGTTTTCTGTACTGTAGTCATGAATTCAAACAGACAAAGTGGAAAGCAACTGAAAATGACTCCACCACAGATTTAGCAAGAGTTCAGCAGGTCTCCTCCTCTCGGGTTTCGAGCACTTTTATCAATATGCTGTCAGATCCTTTCAAGACACAACACAGATTTCAGACAGAAAATCTTCTTCTTAAATGCAGACAGCTGTTTTAAAAGTCTTCTATGTACTAGGCTGACAAATTTGCTTCACTTCACCTCCCGAGGGCTGCTGACAGAAGTCTCTGTCGCGTGCTACACATGTGCTGACACAGCAGCAGCAGATGTCCAAGGCACACCAGCCGTGCTGTAACACTCACCTGGTGGGAGACACTGCTATTGTCTTTGGCTCGTTCCAGGAAGACCCAGCTGTGGTTTTCCTTAGCCCGTTGGTACTAGCAAAACAACAACAATACAACAAAAATAACAAGGCTTTAAAGACAGAGGATCTTTTAGGTGTCATCCTGCTTGCTGTCCTACAGCTCTCATGTCTGCTTTTTGGGCAGAGAGGTCAAACCCTGCTGCATAAGGACTCAGCTGGCCTTAAGCACTGTTGCAATTAATATCTGCCTTTCTGCTGAAATACTCTGTCTTTAGGAACTTTTTTTTTTTTTTTTCAAATCTAACACAGCTGGGGCTGTTTCTATCCCCAACATTTGAGCTTGCGCTAAAAAACAACCTGCTCAGTGCATTTACAAAATTGCTCTCACTCTGTATGTGTTTAACATGTGAGGGAGTGAAAGGGCATCCCATCTCTGCTTCAAACCTGTTCCACAATGGCACAGAATTGCACCTAAATTCATGAGGCAGCTCCTTCATTCTGAAAACAAAGCATTTCAGGCTGAAAGTCCTCATCTATTGGTGCCCCTGCTGGGTCCACAAAGGACCAGAGTGGCAGAGAAGCTAATATTGCTGCTGCCTGGCTTCAAGCCACACCTCATAGTGGGAATGGAGAGCTGAATCTCAAATTAAATGAATCTGCTTGAAAACAGGAAGATTTTCCCTCCCAGTACTAACACTGCTATCTGTGTTGGTGTCAGTCCCACACCACACATCAGCAATTCCTGAGCAGTGTGCACTAGGAGAGGATGTCACTTCTGCTCCGTCACACCAGGGACAGCCTGTCCCCAGGTTCCTCACACCACAGCAGGGACTCTCTAGCCTGCCTGCCATGGCTCCACGTACACTTGGGCTTCACGGGAGCTTGGGGAAAGGGCTGTGGGCTCAGAATGAGACTAACATTTACCGTCAAAGCAAAGATCAATTTAGAGATAATGAACCTCTCAAACCTCCTAGGTCACACCTATCTGTTGCTATCAAGGTAGAATAATTAAATCTAAAGTCTAACAAAAGCAGAGAGCTGGCTCAGGGGACTGGAAATAATGAGATATTGAGTACTTCATGTCTAGGTGATGGGGTCAGTTCATGCATCCAGGTCTGCTAGTACAAGAAAATCATTACTATCTGATGGCTGCTTGATGGGTAGGGTGAGCTCATCTAAACCTGCTCTGACTCTTCCTTTGTGTTTTCTCTACAGAACCACTGCCAGGCTCATTCCTGTGGCATGCAAGCACCTCGTGAAGACAGAACCAATAGGGCTGTGGAGCATGATCAGGAGAGGGGATTAGTGGCAAATTTGCATCATGTAACTCACACTATAGCTGGCCTGTAGTTAAATGCAGTCTGCCCTGTATATCCCTGTGTCTGCCCATTTGCTTCACTGAATTAATTGGTTTCTTTTTTTTTTTTTTCCATTTTGGATTTTTTTTTATGCAAGACAGAGGCAATCAGGGTTTCATGAAAAGTCTTCTGAAAAACCTCCATCCCTAGCTGCGTTCAGCCTGCTACCTTCCAGCTGAAATGAAAACCAGCGTGCCCTAAAATCAGACAGTCAACACACTACTCCAGAACGAGATCGATACCTGTTGTCTTGTGGTGTAAACTTGCATGAACCAGACACAGCTGCACTCCTCCTCTGCTGCCCTTCTTCTTCTTCTATCTCAATTCTTTCAGAAGGAGGGAGGAAAAAAGTAAATATCACATCATTTCCCATTTCTCGCCACTAGCTAATCCAGATAGTTTACTTTTGCTTTCCCTTAAGCTATGTTTTCCCTCTGTTTCCCTTGGAGGCACATTTTTCCTGTTCTTTGTGCTCTATGTGCCGTTACTGGTGTGTACCTCAACTGGCTGAATGAAGTAAGAACTTCAGCCAAAATCAGTGGCATTTTTCTGTCACAGTTCCTTTACAAATAGCATCAGCTGATGCTTCAGTTCCAGTAAATGACCTAGACATCATTTCCCTATGGTACCAAGTGCTTTAGAATTTAAATGCCTGAAGAGTGTTGGCACTGCTGCTTGGAACCAGCCTTCCTGGAAGAAGAAAGGCAGTGAATGAGTCTACACAATCCCTTCTCGCTTCATGTTGCCCATAACCTAAAGCATCATCATGTATTCCTAAAGTTCACGACAGTGTGAACTCTCAAAAGCCATCATTTTTTAACCCCTTCCATGGGAACTGTCCTCCCTCTGCTTTGAAACACCTGGGAATCTCCCATCCCAGCATTTAACAGCAACCCTGGCACAGAACACAGATGTGCAGCCCCAGCAGTGTTTTCAGAGCAAGGTCAGTGACCTACCTCTTGGCAAACAAGGGTGGGAATTCTTGTGTCGGGCTGCTGTAAGGGAAGCACAAAAGCAAGAATTAAAAGTCTGGAGTTAAAGATGCACTTTGGGCAGAAGCAGCTTGACCCGTGTGGTGCAAAGCATCAAGGGGTCCTATCGCACCATTGGGGCAGAGCTGACCGTGAGCGAGTATGCTAAACCTGTGCAAATTGCAGAGCAGAAAGTTATAAACTATGAAGTAGAAGCTCCCCCAAAGGGCCTCTTTGATATTGCACCTTCCCGCTTTTTCTTCTTGCATGCCAGCCTGCCTCCCACTGCACAATACTTGGTGCACCAGAGGAATTGGCAGCCAGTGCAAACTCCTTTAATGCCCTTACAAATCCTACCCAAGCACGCCTCTCGCTCTGGGCACAGCCAACTGCTGCTGGCACATCCCCTCCCTGCTCCCTCCCCCACTACCAACCCCTTGGTGCCTCATTGTGTCACCCTGAGTTAGGGCAGGAGGAAAAGGATTTACAGTGAAAGCAAGCTGCAAAAAAGTCACTACCACGGTTCCTGGAAGACCCGAGACCTTCTTAATCCGTTTTCTTTTTTTCCCTCCCAGGAAATAGATGGACAGAGCCTTGAACACCAGCAGCTCCCACACGTCCCTCATGTCATTGTTGCACACCCACATTTAGTTCGGTTTTTTGCTTTGGTTTTGTTTTCTTCCCCTACAAAATTATTTTGAAGCTGAAACTAATATTGGAATCTTGTAAATCTAACTATCATTCAAACACAATATAAAGACAAAATCTGTCTCAAAAAGCTGATCCGAATTGGATGCAACTTTTAACAATGGTTTATATTTGTTCTGATTTCCCCCTACCTTCCAAGTAGTTCCTGCAATGAAACTAGAGACACTAACATTAAAAACTGACTCTGAAAAACTGGGTTTTAATTTTGTGTCCCTGGGAATTAGGGACTATCACAGCTTTTCTCCTGCTGAAATTTCATCCCTCTCGATAGAGGGGACATCTCAAGATTCCTAGAGGACTTGCCCAATTCTGCAGTAACCAGCAGATATCCCTGACACTTGGAGAGAAACAGCAGCTAAGTTTTCTTCATTTACTGGAGAGGTACACATTTTTGGTGAGTCTTTGGATCAGGGCACTGCCCAAATCAGAGCACCACCAGCAGCCTCTTCACTGTCTCCTGCCCCATACTCACACAGGGAAAACTCACCCGTTGCTTTTCTTGGCTGCTGAGAGCACATAAGCACGTTCCCTGCTGGCAGTGCTTCTCAGGACACTGTTGGCTGCCTCTGTCCTGAAAGGGAAGAGGAGGAAAGGGTCACATTCTGCCAATGCTGTTAGCTGCGGGGCGTTGCCTTGATGAAACAATAGGTGAACAGACCAGTGGAGACTTGTGCTAAACCTGACAGAGCTCCCATGGCTCTGGAAAGTTCCTGAAATCTAACCACGGGCAAGACGAGTAAATGTCTGATCTCTTTCCACTAATATCAGTTTCTCTCTTCATACTGAGCCACAGCACTTTCTCATGGATGTAAAGCATCAGGCAATAAAAATCCTTCTCTTCCAGGAGGGCAGAGGGCATTCCCCATCTCAAGACCCCAACTGTTTCATCATTGCATACTCTTGGGGGGCAAAAAACGGGATACAGGCTTTGTGGCTGATACGCTCCATAGACTGCACACGTCTATGCAAACAGCAGCAGCACCAAACATACCACAGGGGAAGTTCAAAATGAAAGGGCTTTCACTGGTTTATCTCCAGTGGTCAGATTACCAGCTTTCGTTTGTAAGATCTTGTATCTGAGAAAAGGCATCTTTAGAAACAAGACTAAAAGCAACCCATCTAAACCTGGAGACCCGCCTAGATCTGGACTTAGATGCAAGTCCTCAGGTGGTCCAGTCTCAAAGATACACGTGTAGGCTGTGGAAGGAGGACTCCTTCCTTTACTGCCAGACTATTTGTACATCTCTATCTCTTCACATAGACACTATGCAGCTGATAGATTCCACAACCCATTTCCAGCTGCCAAATTAATTGGGGTATGCTGTCAGGTTGAATCATGTCAGGCTTTTAATTATATTTTGTTGGGAGTGCAGTCGCCTGTGGGCATTGATGCGCTCCGAGTAGAAATATCTGCTTATTATTATTTCATTGCAATCAGCCCTAATGGCTCAGCTATAATCATCATCAAACTGACCCTGCCAGTAAAGAACAGTTAAACTGAAGTAAGTCCACTTGTCACTGCCCCTTGCAAGAGAAAGGTGGTTACCTGGAAGGCATACCTCTTTTTATGTTCATCTGGACTAAAAGGAACATCCTCCTCATCCAAGTCCACTGATTTTTGTTTAACGTTATAGGGAGCTCTGAAAAAGGAAGAGAAAGGGAGAAGGAGTAAGGGAACTGCCTCTGTATATTGTAGCAGATGCAGCACAAACAAAATCCAAGGTAAATCCAAGGGCTGGGGATGTGGAAGAGGGTTCTGACCCTGGATGCATTGCATAGGAGTGGGAAGACACTTGTACTTTCCATTGGGGTACATGTCTTCATAGGATTTTGTTTTATTAGTGTAGGGGTTTTAAGCCCAGAAGCAGGCTGATGATAAACGCTCAGCTGTATTTCAGGGTACAAAGTCTCTGACATGAAAAGCTGTGTAGGAAATGTCAGGAGGGCTGTTCTGCTATGGTTTCATAAAGGCTGGCAATGCTGCAAACCAAGTCCCGAAGCTACATCCTCCAGTTTTCTGCCTTAATTACTATGAAGTGGTAAAATTCGCTCCTTACAAAGGCCATTACCAGGTCAAGGAACGCCTTACAGCCCACACAGGCCCAGAGGTTGCACTGAGGAATGCTTCAGTTTCTAGCAACAGCTCTGCAGCACTCAGCTGATAAAGCCACGCCTGGCTGGGCACCCACGTGCAGACGGCTTCATCACTGAAGCTCAGGTGCTGTGGAGGCTATGCATGGGCAGAAAGCACGGCTCCCCTTTGCACACTCACAGCTTCTTGTAATCCTCAGTTGTCATCCTGTAGCCAGAAGAAGAACGGCACGAGCTGGGTCCCTTCACGGCAGTGCTGCAGATGGCACAAATCACATCTGTTAACACGAGCCTCCGGAGCACTCATCCTCTGCCACCCTGTCCCCAGGTGAGCTGATACTCCACACAACAACAGAAAACAGAGTGATCTCAAAGATCCACTCCGGGAACTCGGGCAATGCCACTTAATTGGCATTCCACAGCCCTGGACTAGGATTTGATGTATACTTTGGTTCCCCAGGGCCCCTGTGAGTTGTCAGAGCCAGTATGGCCCTCTGTGGGATGATGCCACTCTGTCCTAGGATCAGCCAGGGAGGAGGAAAGACCTTGTGGCATCAATCATTCTTCTCCCCAGCTGAATCAAAACAGGAGAAAAAAGGGGGGTTCAAAAAAGTTTCATTTGAAGCGTAACAAATGTCTGTCTAGATCAGAGCCGGGCTTAGATCTTAATGCACTTAAGCGTGAATGTCTCTCACAAGACAGGTTCAAAAAATACACCTTAAAAGCACCAAAATGAAGTGTCACAGTTACAAGGATTATTTGCAGTTTATCCCCAGTCAAACCTATTTGCCAAATTAAACCTAAATCCATGAGAATTTTCATTGTCGAGTGCCATCCCATGCTTTAGTGGGGGGAAATACAGAGTTTGAAATAGTCTTTTTTCCATCTCTGCTGAGTAGAGCTCTTAAATAAAAGGCCCTGACTTCAAACTTAATCACTATTCATTTAATTAGCAAAGGAGCTCATTGGAAGCCCACAAGCACTGGCCAAAGTAAAAGGGTCACTAAAAACGTAAACAGTATTTAAAAGCTCATTTCCATGAAGAACTGGAAGACCTACATACCTTTTCTGGGCTTCCTTGGAAGGTGAAGAATTAGGCACAGAAGGAGTCTTATCAATGGTTCTTGTGAACACTCCTCTGGGGAGAAAAAAGACATGCTAAATTTGTTTTGCAGGGCAGAGTTTGGAGCTCAGATGAGGGGGCATGCAGCTGCTCTTCAGCCTAATAGCACCTGCATGTCCTCTCAGGAGCAATGTGTTGGCTCAGGACAGTCAAAATTAGAAGGTGCTTCCTTGGGAGAGTCCCATCTACCTACTCCCTGGCTTCACAGTAAAATCAGTATTCGCTTGAGAACGGCCTGGGAATGGCACCACAGGGCTTGCTGACACAGGGCAGCATTAGGGTCTCCTCAAACAAACTACATGGCAGAAGAAGCTGAAGCACATCAGCCCCATCGACAGCGCTGTCCTGAAAACGAGGATGGTGGAACATTTTTGTAGCATGATCATCTTCCCATGTGCGATCGCTGCATCGTACAGAGATCAGATTTTCTGTTAACATCACCAAACTACCTGTGAACAAAACACCCAGGACTATCTCTTCATCAAGGAACTCCCTGAGCATTACAGCGTTCCTAACTGGCAGGATAAACCAAGAGAACACGATATTTTTCGTGTTTACTGCTCCTGATCTAGCTATCCTTCCCCTCCAGCCCACGTGCTTCTTGCCACCCTGTATACCAACCTGATGAGGTAACCGGATTGAGGCTTGGAGACGGGAGGCCTGTGCAAAGAACAGACATCAGTGAATTCAGAAACATGTGGAAAAGCAACAGCAGCAGCACCAGCATTCAAGAGAAACGGCCACGTGGCTGTCGAGCCAAAAATCCAGCCAAATGGGCTTTGATTCTTTAAAAATGAATTGCCTTCAGAACAAGCTCTGTGAAAGACTGTTCTAAGAAAAACGAATTTCAGAATTCACCAATTAAAATTAGCCATGCTGACAGTTTTCTGGCTCAAAATGAAGTCGTCATATTGATGTGGTAAGAGAGGGGAAATTAGGCATAGTACAGATTCTGGCTGTTTTACCACAGAAGAACTTTAGCTTCACACTAACTTCTCGGAGTGTTTGTCCTCAGGAGTGCAGCAGAGCTCCCCTGGAGGTAAAGGAAAGGGATACCAGCAGGTGGGGACCTGGCCCCTTGCAGCAGGGCAGGAGGAAACATCCCTGGAACCTGCTTCAAGCTGGCTTGCAGAAGTCTTCTTGAGACCAAAGTGGGGACCAGGATGAGCCTCAAGATCCGAACATGGCACAGACAGACTCTCTCCATCTCTGCCCAGATGCCATCCCCTCTTTTCATGCCTGTCCAGGTGCCCTTAGGATCACGGGATAACACAGTGGCAAGGAAAATCAGCAGGTCTCTGGTTGGTCTAAACCTCCTGGCTCCAACCAGGGTCAGTCCTCAGGTCAGAGCTCAGCAGGAGGGCAGGTTTACGCTGCCCAACACCACATGCCCGAGGTGGCTGCCAGGCTCAAATTTATCCTGTTGCTTTCAGACACAGAAATGCAAACACACTGCAGGCTTAGTTTAGCTCTGGAGCTCTCTGGATGGAGAAGCTGGAGGCTGATGAGTGCTGAACACAGCACCAAGCTCTTGGTTCTGCAGCATCCTCAGAGCAGGCACCAGCAGGCTGTAGCCCATCTCAGCCCCATTGCCTAGCAGTTCCCTGAGCACTGACCTTTGATTGCCACCTGCAGGCACAGCAAAAGGGAGAGGAAGCAGGAATCTGCTCACAGGAGAGGGCAATGCTCTCCCAGCAATGGCACTGCAGGTAGCAAAGAGCTCTTATATACGAATAAGCCCATTTCAACAGTTTTGTGTTGTAGAATGGAGATCCTACCAGTTCCTAAGTTCCTGAAAAGCCCTCATGGTCTGTGCCTGAAGCAAAACCAACTCCAATACAGAATGGTTTTTGATCTGAGGAGCCTTGGGGCTTAGAGCATACAGGTGTTGCAGTAGCACAGGAGCTGATGTGCACCAGTAATCCTTGGGATCATCCTCGAAAGCACCTGTTCCTCTGCATTAAGGATACAGATCCATCTGGACTTTGCAGAAGCTGCGCTATGCTCTGTATGAGGTGACAGTTCATAAGACACTGCTCTGAACAGGCTCTACATTTTTCAGCAGGACCTATATTTTTCAACAATTATGGAAGTGAGTGGATAGAAGTAGGAAGAACCAGTGAAAGCATGCACTGACTCCATGGGATAACACAGAAAGAAAGCAAACAACAGGATGGGTCCCCCAAATTACCTGTCATTCTGGGGAGCACTAGGTGCTGAAGCTGGGGATCCCCCACCGGCCCGTGCAGACCTAAGTAAAGAGGAAACAGGCACATAATTAACTCCTGCTGTTGCTGATCTTTCCTGAATATGGCAGTGATGCATTCTGAGATTGCTGCTAAGAGAAAACTAGTTTGGGCTTGATTTTGTTTCTGGCTAAAGAGACCATGGTGCAGATCATGGGTGTTCCTGGTGCAGGGCTGGCTCCATCTCTCAGCCCGAGAGCTGCAGGGGGAGACGCAGACCTGGCTGTTTTACACCACTGACAAACTCCTTTCCATCAAGGTCTGCCTCTTTCTTTGTCACTCTGGAGAGGGTGAAACACAATCTGGCTTCAAAAAGACTTTGGAGCTCTCCTGAGATTTCAAATCTGCCTGTGCTGCTGGATTCACAGCTCCCACACCAAAGGCCATTCATTTCTCAGTTTCTCTCCAGTCTGCATTTATCAAAATGAAAGAGAAGGACTCCTTCCCTGGCATCATGGGAACCCCACAACAAGCTAGCATAATGCGTTGTCCTATAGGCTGGAAAATAGAGTTCTTGAGGGAGGCCGATGAAGGAAAGGAAGAAGAGGAGCATTCCTCGGTGGCCACACTTACAGCGGGCTGCTCTTCTTTTCATCCTCAGAGTCTGAGTTCTGGTGGTGGATCCAGCTCTTGTCTCCCTTCAGGGTGGTGCGAACCTTCATCTGCTTAATGATCCTTCTACGGTCTTCATCCGTAGGTGTAATCACACGTCCTAGGGGAGGCAGAGGGAAAGGAAGGAAAGAGAAGGGTTGTTGAAAGGATTTCAGTATCAGCAGGTGATCAATTGGTAAATCTCAGACAGCAGGGAGCACAGATCCCCCATCAGCCTGAGATGCAGACACTGAACGAGTCTTTTGCTACTTCTGATGAAAGATGGAAACGAGCTGTCATCCTGACTTCAGGATCAATTTACTCCAGCTCCCCTGACGTATCACCTCCTCTGCAGAGATTCGTAGCTTTTTCGCTCATTTCTGGGGACTGTTTAACATTAATGAGTCATTTTCTTTCATGAAGACCAAAGACATTCAGTGGGTGGTCTAATCACATATTTACAAAGCAGTGCATTTCCTCTGGCATATCCCATCAGATCAGCTCTAGCATGGGGCTTTTTTTGGTTTGTGGGAGAAGATGATACGTCTGAAGCATGATGCTGAGACAAGGGCTGGGGGATAAGCCATAAAATGCAAGCACCCAACTTTCTCTGGTGTCCTGTCAGAATTGGAGGAGACACATCCTTTGGATATTATAAAAATTAAAAAAAAAAAAACAGTAAAACAAAGATATTTTAACTGGGAAGTTCCCCATCTAGAATTTTCTTCTGAAGAAAATAGCTGTTTTTAAGATGAAGACCAGATAAAGAAATCTCCTTTTCTGTGTATTTCTGTTTATCTTCCATCTTTTGCTGTTTTGGAAATGGCTGTTAAGAGATGAAAACCTCAGGCCTGCTCTCCTCATAGGACACAGACCAATACAGCTCAGGGGTTTAGAGATACCAGCAAGTTATTGCAGCTTTACAACTAACTTCTTATCAGCCAAGCCAAGGAAACCACCTGCGTGCACACTCTTAGCTGGTAGCAAACATGAAATAATTCAATTTAGTTACCAGAAAAGGAGGGTCAGTAAGTCTCAGTATCTTGTACTCAAGGTGGGCTAAAAGGCTGCCCAGAAATAGTTATCACCGAGCAGTCGACAGGCAGTAAATTGTTTAATCTTTGACACAAGATTGTGTGCTTCAAGACTAGCTTATGTAGTAGGGGTATGGTGGTGGATTTTTTTTTGGACAAACACGCATCAGACGGCCATTGAAGTAAACAGCCATACCCATGGAAAGAATGTCCATTCCCACATGGAATTAGCAGCAGCAAAGGCACTGATATACCAGGCCATGCTACATCAGGGTGCAGTCTGGGGGACCAGCAGTAACACTGTGCAAGAAGCAGAGCACCTGGAAAAGGAAGGTCTGCTTTTCTTCGCACTGAAACTTCACGTGACGTCTACTGCTTTGTGGAAATGAACAAGGCACTTCCACTCTTCTCCAGATTACTGTTTCAGGTTATCTATGGATCTGGATTCCACCTATTCGTATCTAAAGGTCCTACGAGCATCTGTCCTACGAGTCCTATGGGCATGTTGCTGGGTCAAAACACATCAACGGGTAGCCTCTGTGAGAATTTTCAACACTTCTTTGATAAGATGACATTAGGAGTGTGTTATTAATACAGCAGAGGACAGATCCTCAACAGCCTCAGAAGGGGAAAGGAACTACCTTTGTTCACACCCAAGGACATCATGGCTCTCACAAGTGCCTTCCCCCGTCAGTTACTGTTTGAAGACAACAGGTCCCTGGAAGAAATGAAAAGGAGAAAAACAGATTAGTAGTTCTGTCAAAAAACAGCTTTTACGCCACGCAGAAGAGTGAGTATCACAGCAGTGCCACAGCCATAGAGCCCGAAGGGTGGGGAGACCATGGCACATATACCAGAGAGCTGCAATTTCTTCCCATACCATGCACCTTCAGCATCAAGGATGGAAAAAATCCAGCGGGTGTATTCTCCATCCCAGTAAACCTACAGATTGGGCATGACAGATGCATCCTTCCAGGTCTGGGAGGAAAGCAGTGGAGGAGACCTCACCAAAGGTGCCCAAATCCACCCAGGTGGGACAGATCTTCTGGAGCCTCTATAATTCGGAGAAGCTGAGGCTGCTTGGGTGAGCCTTAGCATTTTCATCAAACAGGATTAGAATATAAGGACACTTGACAACTTTCAGTTGACAGAAATGACCTGTGTTTCCCCAGGAAACAGAGCAGAGGGGATGTCTTACTGTCTGCCTCTGAAGTGAGAGTTAGCTCTTGCTTCTGATGGCTACTGAGTACCTCCTGGAGGTGACCACTGTAAAGCAGCAAGGAGAAACATCCAGCACAACCTTGGAGATGCTCTGAAGGAGCACATTGGCAGAGCACTTGTTGCTTAGTGCTGCAGTTGGATAAAAACAACTGCAGAATAAAAATCAGGAAACGTACTGGTTGTTTCAGATACTGTCAAACCAGTATATATTTTTTTAATTGGGAAAAAAAAAAAAAAAAAAGAAAAGGAAAAAAAAAAACCCAAAACCCAAACACTGAGCCTGAGTGCCCCCGTTAAAACGGCACCTGATTGTTTTTTTTTTTAAATCATCTAGATTTTTCCCCCCACCCACCCTTCAAAGTTTTTGAGTTAAGCTGCATAAGCCCTTGTTTCAAAGCAGAAATTCAAAGGCAACTTCCACCCTTTAAAACCCTTTCTTCCATTCTTTCCTTGCCAAAACTATCTGCTGAACCCGGATTCTTAAGTGACTATACCAATCATTAAGAGAAATGCCCAACCCTATTTGGGAGCCTGTGAATCTAAAATTAGGTTGTTGTTATCTGCCGGTGGGCTTGTCTCTGCAACACTGCTGCAAAGCCACACGCCCATACGGGATGCCGAGCGCTGATCTCACAGCATTGCTTCTTGGCTAAGTCTCCTCCGCTGCCTTGTCTCGGCCAAGGATCTACCTCAGCTCCCTGCACATCCACTCCTCAGCCAGTTTGTGCTCAGATCGTGAACAAGCCCTCTGCAATTACCCCTAGGCTCTCTCTCCCTTTTGCAAACACTCCCAAACATTAATTCAGCTTCCACCGTGAGCTGACAGCCCACATCTTTTCTTATCCTTCCCAGATCCCCCTTCCCACGCAAATTTAATTGTCCCTGCTATTTAAGGAGAAAGGAAAACTGTGGTGCTGCCTTAGATACCCACAAAGAGCCTCTCAATACTTGGGTATCTTTCCACTGAAGGTGGAAGGCATGGCTGCAGCCTGTAGGAGCACAGCTGAAGGACCTGTAATCTGGCAAGTCTGGATTAAAAAGAAGTCAGTATCTTGGACCTGCACACAGAGAAGCCATGTGGAAAGTGGCTTCATTACCTACTGTGTCCGAGTGAGGTCCAGAGCACAGCTACCCTGCTGTCTGCAGGTTGGAGGTGCTCCTACGCCCCTGGTGCCCTCTTCCAGGTATTAATTTTTTTCCTGTTCCAGGACAAGATAAAGGCTGAAGGAGGTAGAGGATGAGAAGCAGTGGAAAAGAACTATCCCGAGAGCTTGATATGGCCCCGATCCAGTAGTAGGTATAGGCTACATATTGTAATATAATGGAGGTATTTGGAAGCTGGAACGCTGGTACCTATCTAGCAGCACAACTGAGAGGCGATCAGCCCCCCAGCACAGGCCTGCTAAAAGAGCAAGCAGAGGCTTAGGAGCACGTAGGAAAGACTCGGGAGATGCAGAGCGAGGGATGAAGCTCACAGAGGTGCAGCACTGAACTCTCCTCCCCGTCATGCAACACAGCTCCGCTTGGGACCAGCCCTGCAAGAGGCATCTTCTCTGTTTGTTGCTTAAACAGAAGCTTTGCTTTTGACTCACACAGCTCCCCTAACTTCACAAATACACCCAGAAAGGAAGGGAAGCCACGAAGGGTGGCACTCAGTATGTGTGTAAATATACGTGCCAGAAACTACAGGTCGGCCAAACCTTTTCCTCTGGCGCTGCGTTCCCTCTTCCCGGCTCACATCATCCTGGGAGGGGCCGCAGCAAACGCCGCTGTACTCCACTGATATTTCTGGCTTGACAAACAGGCGTTGGAACATGTCAGTGGTGATCACCCGGCTTAGCTTTGGGGGACTGGCAACCTTTTCTGCCAGCCTGCTTTTTCCACCGATGATTCACGCAATGGCAGCAGCAGCCCAGCTGTCCCAGAAGCTGGGACCGACCGGGAGCTCCCTACTCTCTGACAGACAAACTCGAGGAGGTTAGAGCCTGCTGTCCCCCTGCCCCACACCAAGGATTCTGCCCTCGTCACAAACACCTTAACGAAGTTGTACAGAGTGATGCTTTCAGCAAAGCTTCTGTGATGGGTATAGAGGGGTGCAAAGGTTCTTCTGCGAGAGCTGGGGAGGAGTCAGTCCTCTGCTTCCTTTAACATGCTTTTCTTTGGTTCGTGAAGGCTGTTACATGTCACCTGAGGATCAAGGCAACACAGACTAAACAACATCACCACAAGCTGAGAGAATGCAGCAAGAGAAGAGCAGCTTAAGTACCCTATTTCTTGCCCACATTTTTTAATCTCCCGCGGTAGGCTCCTACTGGAGCTGGGACAGTGAGCTTCGTAAACCTTGGTGCTGATGCAATGCAGACCTTACATGTCTGCTCAATGACAAGAACGTTAAAAGATAAATTAATATGGGTTATACCATGGATCCTGCAGTTAGAACAAGTCAACATTCCCTACATGAGGAAGAAAAAATAACTCATTTTCTTCTTTAAATGCTTGCTGGCACCCGGCAAATAAACTAATGTCTACAGATGCCGAGACAGCAGCTGAGCTGAAGAAACAGGAAAAAGAGAGAGATGTGGCCTGCTAACACAAACCAAAAGAGACAGATCAGCAAACTAGTACCAGGAAACACATTTCTCAAAAGCAAGCTCGTATCATTTCTCCTTGCTTTGATATTCCAGTGGCTGGTGGTTAGAACATGAAACGGGAGGCGCAGCTTCCCCAGCTGCGCGAGGCGGCACTGGGACTGCATCCCAGCGCGTCTGCTCCAGCCACAGGCTCTGCAGAAAGGAGCACGGTGTTTGTGGGGCCAGAGACGATTAGCAAGGGGTTTTGGACTGCAGGGGGCTGACACAACACTCCTGGGAAAAAGTGGTTCTCACTGCTCCAAGGACTACTTAGGAATTACACAGCTTCCCCTCTCTGGCTAAATTAGAGTTTAGGCTTCAACACATGTTGGACCTCAACACATTTCAAAGCATTTTTGCCTTTATATTCAAATTTTTGTGAACCTGCAGCGCAGTAATTCTCAAAGACATCAGCTCTGCATTTGGAGGGGTGTCTTCAACTGTTCCCACCTACCCATCATTATTCCCTTGAAAGGCAGTGACAAGCCAGCACGGAACACTTCAGAAATCTCCCTTATCACAGCGTCACCAAGGGACGTGGTTTTTCACAAATGTGCTTTTCTGCCATTGGAACCTCCGCCACAGACAGTGGCTAAGTTACAAGGGTAAAAAACATTTTTGTTGGCACAGCTTACTTGGGAATTGATTACAGCTTCAGCCACAGGCAACAATTTCCTCTATTGCTATGGAAACAAATTTGCCTGGTTTGGCACAGATTGCAGCTGATCCCAACAGCTCTGCTTCCCACCTGGAGAACAGGACTATCACCTGCCACCTGATGGAAGCTCAGAGATCTGAGCTCAGCAGGTGGTTAGGATCCAAAAGCACCATTCCACCCCATGAGAATCACTCAGAAGCTGGGAGCATGGCCTGTAAGTTTGGAAGCAAGCAACAAAGATTGTCTTCTGGCAGCACTGACGGATACCTGGGGATCTCTGGAGCTGGAGGAGAGCTATACACGGAGAACTATATAGAGTTTACAGCTATACAGCACTGCAGCTGTCTTTTTGGGACAGCTTCTCCAAAAGCCCCAGAAGAACTCCCTTCCTCTACACGAGATGCCAGAGGCACGCTGTTTCCTGCCCCCATTTTACCAATACACCTTGAACAGCACCTGGACCTGGTGGCAAAATGGGAGATAAAAGGGAAGAAGGCACTTCAGACTAGCCATGGCCCAAAAATGATGCTTCAGGCTAGAAATCACGGCAACACCATCCCTCTGTATCTTTGGCACTCCAAGCCTTGTGTCTATAGCATCCCACCACTAACACAAAGCACTCTGCATGCACAGGAGCTCCCAGACCTGTGGTCCGACAGAGAAACACAACAAAAACGACTCATGGCCTCTTTTCCTGACAGGCAAAGGCCCCTTAAAGCCTCCGCTGGCCAACAAGCAGGTCTCAGATTTTGAGGCGCTGGATGAAAGACAAGCGGGTACAGCTGGAGCTTGTAACCTTTCTCACAGCCACCAAACCTCCCTACCCTGCAGAATCCCTTTTTCTTTCCTTTTTGTAAGGCTTATCCGTGCTGATTTCCACATTTTGTAATCACCTGTTCCCAAACACACAGCAGTAAAACCTATGCCATGACGCATACAAAACATGGAGATCTCTACCGCTCATGGAGACCAAAACCACTTCTGCCTTGAACTAAATCCATCGCTTCCCTCTTGCCTTGTAGTGAGGAAGGAACTCTGCAGGCCTGCACACACCTTTTTGTCCTCTGTGGATTTGTTATCTAATACAAAAAGCTTCTGCTCTGGGACTATTCTAAAAGGACATGTATTCACACTGTTTTAACCACCAGAGCAGTTCAGAAGTAGATTCTTCCTCTCAGATATTCACTACAAATATGAAATTTGAGACAAAAACATCATTCCAATAAAAAAAATCCACATTCCTTTCATGATTTGTATAGGGAAGGTTTTCTTGTAGGAGTCCAGCGGGAGCCCTCCAGAGCCTCCTATTAAGTGCCTGCACACCATCAGTGCAACAGGCCCTCGATCCTAATTGGCACCCTTGGGTGCTATCGCTATGCAAATGAGCAGTAATAGTTCTTCATTTCCTGATCCAAACAGTTATTGCGGGCTCCGTTAAGCATCGCCTGCTTTGCTGCGAGATGGCTGCACTTGGAGGGACGGATCCCTTAATGTGCATCCCCCAAACAGCCTTACAGAGCTGCCTCAGGCTCAATGTTAGCAAAATGCCCTTGGATCCTTGAAATAAATATCTGAGTGGCTCACAAAATGCCAGCTCTGAGAGGTGTTTCTCCTCTGAAAGCAGCTGCAGAAGAGTAAATGTTTTTTGAAAAAAAAAAAATGGTAACTATGTGCCAATTTCACCATTTTTTACCTTACAACAAAATGAGGATGTAAGTGCTTCTACTTGCAGAAGCATAAGGCTCTGTGAGAAAGCCCTGAGCTGGGGTGCATCGCCTGCCTGGTGTCAAGGTCACATCTCAGTGGTGGAAACCACATCCCTGAGGGGCGAGTCCTGGCCACGCAGCAGATCCAGGAGCTCCACGTCCTGACTCCTTGGTGCTCTGACAACGTCCCTGCTTCCACACAGCAGGTTCTCAGCCCGACTGCCGTTTGGCCTGGGATCTGAGAAAAACACCGTGAGCTTGTGAGCATCAGCTACTAGAGAGACATCAAACAAGCAATTAAAAAAATCACAACAGATTGACCACAGTGCCTCAACCTGCCTGTTGAAGTGACTCCTTCCTCAGCAGGGACAGCTGGGCATTGCTACAGGCAGCGCTTAAACAAGGGTACGTGCGTGCACATCTAGGAAAAATTTCTAGGTAGCATGAGGGAGAGAGCTCAAGTTCCTCCCATACCTTCTTACAGGCTTCTAAGCTAAAATGATTTAGATTTCATCTATTTTCAGAGACCTGGGACTCACAGAGCAACATGTGCCACCCATGCAGAGCACACCTGGGTCCAAATTCAAACACCACCTACCTTCAAACTAGGTCATTGTAATGTCTGTGGGATTCAAACATCGCAGCACGTGCAGTGCAGAGACTTTGAGGCCAGGAATATATATGCTCAGTCCCTCCTGTAGCTTAATCTGTAGTTAAGCCTAAATACGTTATGCTTTGTCTACTGCACGTACTTTTTCTCTCTGGATTCAGGAGTCACTGCACGATGTTTCTGCACGCCCAGCCCTGAATGGATGTTTCAGATGGTACAAAACCACCGAGACTTGCGTTAATCTAGAAAGCATTAAGAATAGTATTTGGAGTGATTTATTTTTTATTTTTTCCTTCCAAAAATAAATATATTTCAGAAAAAAATGGGTAAGAGCTGCCAACTTCACTACACTTTACCTTAAAACAAAAGAGGATGGAAGTGCTTTATTTGCAAAAGCACAAGACTGTGAGAAACCCCTTAGCTAGAAACAAAGACAGCCAGAGGAGCCTGTAAGAGCTGCCGCCGTCAGCCCAAACCCAGTGATTCTGGACACAGGGGATATTAAACACCTTCCTGTCTAACCGCCTTCAGGAACAAACCCCAGGCGCAGCAATCAAATGCATCTCACCGCAGAAGACCCCTCACGGTCTGAGTCAAACCAGCTATTGAATTTTTGAAGAAATAGCTTCAAAAAAGCCTGGCTGGCTTAATGGGAGGTGACCAAATCAAAGTGATTTGGTTTCCTGGGGTAGATGCCTACAGGAGTTTTCATTTTCCTATTCTCAAAACCCTCAGGGTCCTGCGGACGACCTACAAGAACAAGCCTTTACTGAAAATAAGTGTGGAAAGGCTACAGCCAGGATGCCTGGTCCTCCAGCGGTAAAGGTGTATCCACAGGAATTACAACCTGCAGAGTGGAAAAAGCTGGGGGAAAAAAAAAAAAATAAATAAAAAATCAGAGGTTTGCTCTCTGAGGAAGAGAAGAGCCCTGAGCCATTCAGTGAGCGCCTGGCTGTTGTAAGAGGGGTTAACTCCTGACTGCCTTAGCACAAGGGAAAGAAAATCAAGTCCCCAGGTGCCAACTGAGTCGATTTAATAAAGAGGATAAAAGAAGAGGCCTAGCACGCTGCTCAGCACCGCATGCAGCCCGGAGAAAACACCTGCCTCTTTGTCGAGAGGCGCTGACGTGGCCGGCATCAGCAAGCAGAGCCAGCGGCTCTGCCAGGGAGGGAAACGCCTCCCGAAATCTGCGGGGACATCACCCAGCTCGGCTCCCAGAGAGGGTTCATGTCCTGCACAAAGGTGGCTTTTGGGGGCCTGAATCACGCTCCGCTGCTGGCTCGTAAGGAGTGGTTATTCATCTCCTCCTCCTCTTTGTCATCTGCTTTATTTTTTCTTTAAATGTAGCGGTGTGATATTAGAGGAATGGGAAATCAGCAGGTTGTGGGCTTACTCACTTCCCAGGCATCACTGGGAATGGGCAAAAGATGGAGGTTTTTTATTCACCAGTTGTTTCCTGAATAGAAAAAGGCTGTTCTGGTTTGATATGAGGACAGCTTTCAGCAAGCAGAAAGATTCAGACTTCTGGTCTTTAGAAGGATTCAGAATTTAGTTTCACGCCACACTGCTATACGTATTTCAAACAAGATTAAAGCAAGAAATGCAGAAAAAGCTATGTTGTTTCAAAACAAAGTGAAAAGGTTTCATTACAAAAGGCGTAAATTTGCCTTTTGTTTCAGCTCTTAACTTTTTTATTCCCTTGGGAACAAGAACTTAGTGAAGCTTGCACACGTTTTTGAAAGGGTTCAGTGTTGCGAATTTTGGAAAAAAAATGAAAAGAAATGGGCAGCTCTAACCAGAGCTGTATCAGGTTCATCACTGCCAGCCCAAGTTCCCAAGGCAAAGCAGCTGCCAGCTCCAGCCTCCTGAAAGCACTCCAAACATCTCCTTTACCCCAGTCCCAGCCAGGAAAACAACGTGAGAACCCCTGAGAGTCATTTTCTCCTGTTCAAATCCCCCGGATGCTCTGCCCACAGCCCAGGCTTTGAATTCAGGGTATGCCTTTCCAAGGGATCCAAGGACATGCCTGACTCCACGCAGCTGGCGCCTCTGCTCTACTCCTCCGATAGATGCATCTCCCTGCCTCCTTCTGCTCTTGAGCAAGAGGAGAGACTTTATCCTGTCCCAGTAGCTTTATTCCCCTCCCAGGCGCTGGCTGGAAGCAGCGCATCAGGCCAGGGCTGTGAAGAAATACTCCACGGTGGCCTGCTTGTGCCCTCATTAGTGCCTGTGGTGACACCCTGCACCGAGAGCAGGGCTGCAACAACCTGGAAATTGTCCTTGCCTGTCCTTCCCTCCTGCTGGATTTACCCATACCCAGGACTCGGACAGGCTGGCACCTTACTGAGGCTCTTCATGGGATAGGAAGTTTCCAGCGTGGGGCGTAACAGCAGAGAAAACTGATGCCATGGTCCTACAGGGGGAGAGGCAAGGCACTGGCCCCTCGCCACCACACAGAGTGATTTTTAAATTCATCTCTGCCCAGGTTCTCATGAGCCCTTTATGAGTCAGGACCTGACCACCTTCCAGGCAATTAAACCCAAATTGCCTCTCCCCTCGCCGCAATAGCAGGTCTCAGGTATGCAGCGCAGGTGGAGCTGCACGCTGGGTATGCGGGAGGAGGCGAGGCCGATCACCTGCGCGATAGCACCGGGAGAACCGCAGCACCTCTGCTGCTGAGCTGGGTTTCTCTCTCCACAAACTGCACGGGGCTGATGCCAGCGGGAGCAGGGATAAATTCGGCTTGGTTACAACAGCTGATGATCTCCTAAATTCTGCAAAGCACTTCACAGGTCTCCAGGCCTCCCCTCCTCCTGCTTCTCTCTCCAACTCTTCCCTACGAGCAGCATCAGGATGCAGGAAACTGGCTGGCCATCCCGGGTAATACGAATACACGACAGCCAAGGGCTGGATACAATTCCTGATACATGAAATCTGTGATTTACAGCACGTCTTACCCTCAAGTTGTTAGTAGGATATGGCCAATGCAATCCCTCAGCCTTTGTGCTGGGTAATTGCAACTGGTGCTCAGCTTTCAGACACTGACCTCTGGGACGTCCCAGACAGCAGGTGACCCATAAAAATGGATGTTTCGATGCCTAAATTCCTGCTGACAAGCCCTCCAATGTGAACACCCCAGCATAAGAAATAAATGTTTGACCAAAGCCCCATTAGTACACCGCATCCTGAGACCACATGCTTCAAAAGGAGCTGCTAGCTAAATCCATCCTGAATGAGCCCTGATTTTCAAAGGCACAGAGCACCAACAAGACCCCATGGTCCTGAAAATCCCAGGCAGGTTATGTCCACTTCCAGGAAACCACAAGGTACACGAGCAGCTTTGCTACGGAGCTGGACAGGGACAGCCTTTGTCACGGAGTCACTGCAGGCAGGAAAGGCACGGGGCCTGCCAGCACGTCAAAGATGCTGCCTCTGAAGCTCCTGGTCATGTGAATGAAAGCAATTATGAGCTACTTAATAAGGAAAGGGGAGCTGAAACCTTGTTTAGATTTTAATCTTTGGGGTGTGCCTGTCTGCAGGCAGCCAGCCAGCTCACCCTCTGCACACTCCCAGGTGTTGGAGTGGTCCCTACGTCGGGTACTTCAACGTGCTTTGAGCTTTTAAGGCAGCTGCAAAGTAAGACAAAGTCTCTTCCTCTCAGCAGTGTTTCGGGGAGCAGCCCCTGGTGAAAATCCACCCCTTGCAAGCAAAACAAGCTGCAAAGCTCAGTCTGGCTGCCAGGGCCCAGTGACACGCAACCACAAGGGTGGGCACCAGCAGCAGGAGTCCCAGCAGAGGAGCCAAGAGATGGCTCCAGCACAGCCTCCTCTTATCCTGAGCAGGGAGCGATCCCTGCAGATCACAGCCTGGTTGTGCCCTTGCCCATCCCCAGAGCCACAGAGGCTGCAGCTGGCCCTGGGCAGCAGCGTGAGGAAGAACACGATCGATCTCTGCCCACTCGCACAGTGCTCTGCAAAGGAACGGATGTATCGCCAGAGCAGCACTCGTCACTAATGAAGTCTCCAAGTGCCAGAAATCAGCAGCCCATCGCTTAATTGGGAATGATTCTGCTTTCTGTGTAAGCCACTTAAAAAGATGTAATTATACCCCAGGAGATGAAACACCGGCTATTCTTTAAAAGCTGACTGCAGCTCTTATTACCTGCAAACACACAGAAGGAAAACTCGCCAGCCATCCCCCTTTTTGATGGCTCAACTGCAACTTTAAAATGTTAATAACAATTTTTCAGCCTGCTTTTGTCAGGAGTTTGTAGGGCACTCGCAGTAATAGCCCCTTTGCACCTAATAGCCACCTTGCCCTCTGTTTGTCTCGGTGATGAGCTGGATCCAACACTGGACCTAGTTCTGAGGACTAAATGAACGCCCTGGGAAAGGAAGCAGCGCTGCTTTGATCCTGTAAATACAGCTTTCCTGGAGAGTGCCACAGGGTGCCTTTACACTCCTGAACTGTCCGTGCAGCCCCGGCCAGCCGCCGAGTTCACGTTACAGCGCTCGGGTTCCCTGGTGGCAGGAGGGGACCTCCCTTGGATGTCGGGGCACCAGGCTTGCACTCCTGTGCCAGGCCCCGCAGGAGCTGCATGCTGAGGAGCTGCGAGCCACAAATCCTGCACTGCTCGTGCCTTCCGGGCAGGGACCCCGTGGCTGAGCCCTGCAGCACTTCCTGAGTCCATGCAACAGGGAGGCAAACTCGGGCTTTCAACACAAAAGCCGTTAATAGACAACAAACCATCTAAACCAGGGTTACTCTCCTTCAGCTCAAAGCATCACCTGCACAACCAGCACCGTCCCAGTGCCTTCAGAGCGATCTCTCGCACGCTCCTCCTAGGTGGTAGCACAGAACTCATTGCACCACTGAACCTGTGTGCCCCTGGAGGACTCGACCAGTGACCTGAATGTCGGCCCTCAGCTGCAAACTGGGCTGAGGTCGGTCATGAGGAAGAGTCTCGTGGCTTAATGATAATTAATGCATATTCTGACCTTCACGGTCCTCCAATTACAAGGTATTTAGAACTTGCAAAAGGCTTGAACTAGAACTTCTTATGAACTTCTTAAATTCCGCAGACTCTGAGGATTTTGTTATCTAGACCTAAATCAGCATCCCAGTCCCTACTCTCCGACCCCTATGGGACAAGGCAGGACCTCGAATTAACACTCGGCTGAACAAGCCCACCTTTTCCAAACCCACAGGAAGGAAAGCCAGGGAGAGAAAGCTTCTCTGCACAGGTCACAGGCAAACACAAGGCTCCCTGCCCCAGAAAAGCAGCATCCAGGTTTCGGGATTGCTAATCCAGGTCTGTGCACTGTCAGGCTGCCCTCCAGTGATCCACATTAGGCGTGGGCACATACTTGCATTTCTCTTGCATTAGCCAGAGAGCACAATGCAAACCTTGTGCCAGGGTTATGCTTATATGTCAGCTGTTACCTGATCTGCTACGAAGTTAGAGCAGCGCGGACAGACTGTGCCTGAGCTGGCATGAAACCTGCCAGCGCAAAGTTAACCCCTTAAGTTCATTTGAAGAAGCTGGAACCAGCAAAGAAAGTTTACGCCGGGTTAGCACTGTGAAATTTTTGAGCCAGCATTGCTACGACTAGATTTATTTCACCTTTGTACTCCGGCTTGAATGACATCCCGTGCCTGGGAAGGATGGGCAGCTTCCGCCCCGCTGTCTGCACTTGTGGAAGCGAGTGACAGCAGGAATTACACCTGGGGCTTCGGGCTGTTAACTCATAACCTGCAATTTAGGATCTCGTCCCACCTCGTCCACACAGGTGGCTGAGTGTATTCACAGCAGGAGGCTGTCAGCCCGATCTGAAGGACCAGGCCACCAGCCTGAAGCTCGCTCCAGGACTCGGACTGAGCCCCCAGGGCAGATCTAACACGTCACGTCGTGATACGGGCCCTGCATTACAAGAAACTCGGTGGCTGGAGGCTTTCAGACATAAAATCATGCGTAACTGCCTAACAACAGAAAGGCTCGTAGTTCTAAACCCAAGCTGATATTTAAAAGGCTGCAGTAAGGTCTCCCCAGAGCTCTCTCTTCTCCAGGCTAACCAAGCCCAGCTCTCCCGACCTTTCTTCACAGGAGAGGGGCTCCAGGATGGCCACGCCGCTGCAGGTGACACTTGATGCCTCCACTACTGTTATTCTGCGATGCTAGTCAAATAATTCACATGCATCACAGTCATTAACTGTGTGCCCACCTTTCTCAGGGGGGCCGACATGACCCTGAACGTGCATCACAGGAACAACAAGCGCTTGTGGCTGCAGCCGGGCCTGCTGGCTGTGCGGGAGTGCTGTGAAGAGCCTCAGCCCAGCACTGCAACTCCTTGGATCCTCATCGCCAGTACCTGGGGACAGCAAACGTCTCTCATTCCTCAGGCATGGAGAAAAGTGAGATGAAGACCGGTGGCTGCCATGGGGAAGCCTGAGCAGAACTCCAAGGCCAGCACTGGACGCGTTTCAGCCGTGTCTGACAGCTGTTGTTTTTATTTTTATTTTTAATTCTCTTGCAACCACATACCCCACAATGAAAAATTTCAGTCCAACCAGATGAAGTTGGCAAAGACACGAGCTGTTGAAGTCAGGAAAGCGTGACATAAACTTAATCAGAGCGGCATGCAATCCTGCCTGTCCCGAGAGACCTTCCCGGCCCTGCTGTGCTGGGAGCTGCACAAACCGACAGCACGACCACCCCAGCACAGCAGCTCGCTGCTGTTGGGACCCAAAATTACTGAATTGTTTTTCGCTGCACTGGGTACGCAGCTTCATTACTCTAATTACAAGGCATTAATTCCTAATTGCTCAACTAATTTTTGTATTTGAAAAGGAAGAAGGATGTAAAGGATGTTTACCGCACCCACATGCCATTGACCTTATGCCTTGATGTCTAAAGATGAAAGCAGGAAGGAAGGAAAAGTTTTTGGGCTTTCAAAGGCAGAGCTTTGCATTCGTATGACAGACCCATAAACAGCGCAGGACAAAAAATCCGACTGAAGCTTCACGGCATCTCAGAGACGCTACAAAGTTTTGCCACAATAAAAAAATGTTTTTAGAAAAGAAAATTAAAACCTATCATTTGTGAAGACTGGGACTTACAGTTAAATAATTCCAGGGAATAAATTCAATATTTTGTCTTTGGCTGGATGAAAGCAGAATAAGCACCAGGCCCTGATGGATCTGACAGGGGAGGACATCCCTGCTCTGCAGCCTGCGGTGAGCAATCTGTCTCCTGCCAGGCCACGGGCAGCTTTCTCCTGGTTGGGGTTTGTCTTGGAGTAGCAGCAGGGCAGGGACGGGGGAAATGGGGAAGACGTTCACCAGGCTTCGAGGTGGGAAGAAGCAAGGACAGAGGGAGGTGCTCGTCTCCTCCGCATGAGCTTTACCACTCCCCTCCCTTCCTTTCCAGGGTGCTGATTTCATACTCGGAGAGAAACAAAACAAGGCAGAGGAGCACAGAGAGAAGAATCTCCATCTGCGTCCCCATCGCACACTGGTCTTAGGGAAGGGGGTTAGGAGGGGTGGCACGCAGAGTGGCTGACCCCAAGCCTCTCGGGAGGCTGTCTAAAGTCACAGGTTCAAGCTGTACCAGTTCTGCAGAGCTGCTGGCTGCACACAGACCTGTCCCTGCTGCCATACCCCCTGCTATACCTCACAAATTATGCAGGTGACAGAGTTCAGAAAGACAGGGACGGGCAAGGAGGGAACTCAGTGATCAGACAAGCAAGAGCAGCAAAACCTCACAGCCAAACATCCCGTTCTGCCTTATTTACGTGCTGGCACTACTACCAGCCTTGTAGTACCTATGTACCATTTTAGATCCCCACTTTGCTCCCATACACTGGGGAAAAGAGCTTCATCTCTCCCTTTACAGAGGGAGGAACCAGTTCAAGCCTCCCTCATCCCCACCAGATCCCTGTGTCAGCAGGTTAGGAGGGGACAGCCCTCCTCCTCCTCTCCAGCAGAGCCAGCAGGTGAAGCGCGGGTCGCAGCAGCACCCCAGCCGCCCTCTGTGAGGCTCAGAGGAGCAATCTCCCTGCCCAGCCCTACCTGTGGAGGCTCCTCAGCTGCAGCTTTCTCCCAGGAGACCGATGTGGAGCGGTCTGCGACCGGTCTCCCAGCTCCTTGCCCCCCAAGGGCTCGCAGCGGGTATCTCCGATCCTCCCTGGCAGCGAGGCGGCTGTGGGTGAGGCAGAGCCCTTACCTGCCGGGCGGACCGAGAGGGCTGGCTCCGGGAAGCCAAGCCTTGTTTTGAGGAGGAGACTTGGGTGTGTTTCGCCCTTCAGGGGAATCAAACAGGTTTCTCCATTCGGGCCGCACGGTCTCCCCTCCCCGCCAGCTCTCCTCTACATTCCTCGCATTCTCCAGCCCTGTGGTGGGACAGCAAGGAGCAGCCCCCTGCTCTCTGCCCACCGAATTTCTTCCTTCCCAGGCCAGGCATCGCCAGAGCTGCCCAGGGACAGACCTGCCCCGCACAAAGGGGGAGCAGGCACCCCGCTGCTGCTCCCCCCAGCAAGCCCCTGCCTCTGGGAGAGCTGCTTCCAGCAGTGGTACCCAGCGAGCATCAGGGGCTGGTGCTGTAATTAGCAGTCCAAGATCCTCTCCTTGTAACTAATTAAATGAGCTACACAGGTGTGATTATCACCATTCACAGCAGAGGAAGTCGTCAGGTACTATCATCTTCCTCAATTTATTTTCCCTTCTAATTAATTGCTGCAGTTGCCACAAGATCCCCGAGGCCCAGCTCCACCAGCCAGTCTCTTGGACACAGCGAAGCCCTTGGACGCACTTGTTGCCAGCCCCTGAAGACTTGGGGTTAGAGGCAGGAGTTCTGAGCACTTTGCAGAAGTCAGGGCTTCAGCCCAGGACCACCACAGGATGACAAGGAGGTGCTGAGGCCCCAGCCCTGCATCTGTCAGAGCCTCTACCCATCTGTGCACCCACCTCCCCCTCCAGCTGCAGCCTGATCAGCAGTAACGAGGAGCCTGGAGTAGGTGGGCCCCCAGAGATCTCCTGACTTCCCTTTTTTTTGTTAGATCTGCTTTGTGTTGGATCTGCTGCATGATGGCAGGCAAACCACCAGCAGGCTGGGCTGGGCTCTAACAGGGCAAATAACCCATCCCTGGCTCGCAGAAGCACAGCGAAGATAACGTCTGGAAAGCCCTGATGTCGACGTTGTGATTCCAATCCCAGATCTTCCTCTCTGATCTATTCACGCTGCAACATCTGCAGTGGCACAGGCTCAGCTGAGCTTTCTTCCCCAGAGGCTGCCGCTGATCCCAGCTGAGATAGGCCCAGGAGGAGATGTCGTGTTCGCAGAGCCGCGCCCTGAGCTCGGGGTACGCAGGGAGCAGTGTCCAACGCAGGAAACAACCTGCTTAAGATGCAGCCCAGTCCCTGCCCCTGCAAAGCATCCTTCAGGGCTCCAGCTGACAGCGTAGCTTTATTTTCAGTAACCCCTGAGTCATCCCATCGTTTGCTGAAGGTTTGTTCGAGTTATTTCCTGAAATAATAGTGACTAACAGCCCGGCCAGCCTGTTGGGTACAGTAGGTCCTCTGCCAAGTGAGCAGAAGGGACACCCCAGGGTCTGAGGACTACGATTCTTTTTCTAGTACAAACACACTGTTCTGCAGTGAATGTTCAAAAAAAAAAAAAAATAGCATCTGTTATGAGCACCTCAATATTAAACACACAAAAAAAAATGGACAAGGAGGTTCTCAAAGAATACACACCAGTTTTACTAGCTGCAGACAACCATTTTGTTGGACTGGCACAAACACAGGCCAAAACATTAGTCGTGATGATGTCTGTCAGCACTGCTCTCTGCCTTAGAAGAAACAGAGCAAAGAATTGCTTTTCTAATTAACTAAGAGGAGATAGGCATAGTGATAAGTCACATTTTGTTACTAGCTTAAAAATACTGGTCCAAACACATGTACAGACCTATAAAGACAGGTCTTAAACTCAGGGGCGTGGTGGCAATATAGAACAGCAGAGAACGTGCTCCCCAGCTGGCACCTCCATCACAACAACACGGATGCTCCAGTTGGTAGTGAAAGACATGCTGCACAGTGTGCAGCCACGTGAGACATGGAGAAACGCCAAGCAAGATGCTTCTTTCCCTGCCACAACATGAACTACCACCACTCCAGCCCCATCAGTATCAATTTTTTGAAGGCTCTTCAAGTTTCACTCTCCGTGTTCCACCTCCTGATGTCACCCAAACCCCCAGTAATTTCGGTACTGACCTCACACAGCCTTCCTCCCCTTTTGCAGTCAGCCCCCTTGCTACTCCAGTCTGAACCAGCACCTGCTGGCACATCAGTCCCACGCTGGGTTCTCCAGGCTGGGCTGATCCTATGGCAGCTGCTCCTGAGAGAAGGGACAAAGGGAGACGTTATTTTACTTAAGTATTTTTAAAGCAGAAAACCATGACTATGTCATTTCAGCAGCAGGGTTACAAAACTGTGAGATGTAAGGCTACTGCAGAGCAGCACGTGAGTGAAGGGGAGCATCTGCCTACTCTGCTACAAGTCACACTGGCCATATGCAGCCTCTTGGGAGTAAGGCAAGAGAAGATGTAAGGCTTGTCTATGAAAGCCACAGAAGAATTATTGTGCTGCTACAACTGCCCCTTACATAGGCTCGGGTTGGAAGAGACCTTAAAGCTCATCCAGTTCCAAGCCCCTGCCATGGCCCACCCGCTAGATCAGGTTGCCCAGGGCCTCCTCCAACCTGGCTTTGAGTATTTCCAGGGATGGGGCACCCACAGCTTCTCTGGGCAACCTGTTCCAGTGCCTCAGCACCCTCAGGGTAAAGAATTTCCTCCTGACCTCTAAATCTCCCCTACTTTAGAACCTTTTCCCCTTGTCCTATCTGCCTCAGCAAAGAGTCACTCTCGACCTTTTTTATAAGACCCTTTTTTAAGTGTCGAAAGGTCTCACGAAGGTCTCCCTGGAGCCTTCTCCTCTCCAGGCTGAACATCCCCAGCTCGCTCAGCCTTTCTTCGTGGGAGAGCTGCTCCAGCCTCTTGTCCTTGTGAACCTCTGCTGAGACTTACACAGAGAAAACCAGGAACAACGACAACAGGATTTGACCACGTCCCACAGCATCACCCAGAAGGAGCAGTCAAGCCCCAGCCAACCATGGCAACTGGGGAACCCACAGGGACGGCAGCTCCCCATCAGGGTAGCTGGGACTCCACTGTGGCAACACACCTGCTCTTCAGCTGGTGCTTGCACAAAAGGTCCTGGCTTATTATCACAATTAAACCTGCGACACATCCAGCAGTGCCAGGTCCCTCAGTTTTGAAGCTGCGTATCTCTTTCAGGGAGTTGCTTTCATCTACACTGATGTAATTGCAAGAGGAATCAAGCTCGTCTATTTCGGAGGTGTGAGGTTTGCACAGGTGGATCACCAAGGGCAACACCATGACCCCAAAACACATAGCAGCCCCAACACCATTGGTTTCAGGGAGACATTTCTTCTACTAGAGAGGAGCAGAGAAGTGGCTACTCCAAGCCCAGCGTGACTGTGACAGGCTTCCCAGATAACAGCTCAGAGAAAGAAACAGGGAGAACGTGGTATGTTTTAAAATATCAGAAGAGAGGGAAGCCTCATCAACTGTTGTCTTCCAAAACAAGCAAATCACAGAAAGGCACTTTCTATGTTTCTCACCTGGACTAGGACAATGCTGGTGGGTCAGAGACACAGGATACCACTGGAAGTGTAGTATAAATGGATGTCCGTTACCATACAAATACACTAGTGTAAACCACAGCTTTGTCTTTTATTTCCCAGCAAGGTGAGTGGGGTAGGAACACCTTTTTTTTTTTTTTTTTCCCCTATAGCTAAGGGTTTTCATACTCCGCTCAGACCAAAATAACCGTGGCCAGCCATGCAGACAGCTTACCTTGAACTGGAGATTTCCAGGGCTGTGGTGTGAGCCCCGTCCACACCAATCCCGCACTGCAAACAAAAGCACATCTACGGTGTGCAGCAGCTTGAACAGGTAGGGACAATCAGCCCCAAACAAATCGTTGTGGTTTTATCCCAATTAAGCTTTTAGATAAACCACTCTTTCCAAAGTATAGGTGGATGTCACTCACACCAGCAGGCACAGAAACCCTGATGGGTGTTTTTCTTCTTCGTAATTACAGGCGCATATTCAGCTTTTAATGACATGGCATTTCAAAATCACAGCAGTGGCCAGAGGCAGAAGGTTTTTTGCCAGCAAGTGGCAGGCCTGTGTGACATCTAGAAGAGCAGCACGCCACGGGGCCACTCAAATACAGCACTACCAGGTTGCTCCAGACCAGAAGCTGAAAGGCTGTCCAGTAACATCTGTAGGGAAAGTAAATTTGCTTAACTTCAGGCACTGAACTGAGACAATCACATCAGAAGCCTCATTTCTGTAGCTTCTGGAGGCTTTGGCATAAAGACTCCAGAATAAATGAGTTCCTAATATAAACATGCAGTGTGTGTATATGCAAGTCTGCGTGTAAGGGGTGTGAAACGAGGCTGTTTTCACTCCCTTCACTCACTGATACACACAGCAACAACCACAATTGGGATACTGCTTTGAAGCCAGCAAAGTCGTAACTCTTACCGCTGCAAGAAGTAGCAGCTTTTCCAAGCTGGCAGTTACAGGCTGAACACCAACAAATTCAGGACACCTCAGGACAAGGCCACCAAGCTCAATCCAGTCGGCAAGGCCAGCCTCGTCTGGAAAGGGCAGGGTTAGCCTGCATACCTCAGGAGCAAACCCTGCCTGTGCTGCTGTCAACAAAATAAAGTTTGTAGGTAAATTTTGGCCTGAAGTGTCTGATTTTACCAGGAAATGGATTCTCCCTGCATCTTCTTCCTGAGAAAAGCACAAGCACCTCTCATCAGGATGTGCCACGGTTAGTACTGGTTAACGCTCGTTTCACTGCTGTTTATCTGTCTCCCCTATTTAGTGCACCACAAAGCAGATCATTTGGGATCAGTGAGACATCAAAATTACATCACACAAGGAAGCTGCAGCCACAGAAACCACTCACAGACTGGAGAGAATGCTTAGCAGCCAAAGATTTAAAGAACTCTGACAATTTAGGTAAAAAAATAAAAATAAAAAAAGAAACAGAGGTGACTTAACTATAGCATGAGAGAACTTCTCATGGGGAGAAAGTGACAAGCACAAAGGCTGCTTCCATCCAGGGCATAAAAACAGGAAAATTGAGGACCGAGCTGCAAACTAGACACTTTGAGCTTTTTGCGTTCAGACGGGTTGTGTTTGGTTTTGGAGGAGTGATGGGAATTAAACACTGCCACTTCTCTGAACCATCAGCAGAAGTCTCATGCATTTCTCAAAGCCCAGAAGCTGTCCCAGTGAGCTACCAGAGCCACCCAGAAGTCAGTGCTGGGAAGCCCACAGCTGGCAATGCGGAGGTCAGGCTGGGCTGCCTGCGAGCTGCAGTCGTGCCTGTAGGATGGACGTACCGTGCTCTCCTCTGGGTAGGGTAAATCAGCCTGCTCTGAGCTCCCTGCTGCCAGGGGCATGCTGCTGCCACTTCCAGAGACAGCCAGCCTAAAAGCAGTCTGCGTAACTGCAATACGTTCCTTTCCAGAGGTGCAGCGTGCATACCTTTAGAAACAGTGACGTCTCCAAGGCAAGAACCTGCTCACCTTTCGAAATCCAGACAGCCATCTTATGGGCAGGGGGTTATATGGAGCAGCACAGCAATTCTTGACATTCCTCCAACAGCAACGGCCTTCTGCCCAAAGGCGTGTAGTCTCCCTGACCAGCCCAACTTGTATTTGAACAGTTACAATCTATTGAGAATTTTTGAGTCTTTCCTAGTCACGAAAAATGAGTCACCGCCACTCCACAGCGCTCAACTCCACTGCAATATTTCCTCTTTTGGGTAACGCTTTCTTCCGCGTAACCTCCTGCCCCATCCTTGCACCGAAGGGACAGGGAAGGCACCAAACACATCAGTCCTTCGGGCCTTCGCCAAGGCGACAGGAAAGTAAAGCCTCGGTAGAGGCCGAGCAGAGTTGCGATGAGTAGAAGGGTGGAATATCACTACACCCATTTGTTGCAAGGGAATCAAACTGGTTTTTCATGAGGTGTCATTACAAAGCGCTGCCGAAATGCCAGACCTCACCTTCCTAATAGCAGGTAGCTGAACAGAATCGTATACCCTTGACTATTCAGGGCTGGAATACAATCTCAGCAGGAAACCACCCATGGCCATGAAAACACACCTACAAAGGAGGTCAGGAGCTCTCACAGCTAAGACAAAATGATCTCGCCAGCAAACACTGGGCAAAAGAGAAGCCATGGCTAAGTGCCAGCCTGATGGCACTGCTAAGACAGTAAAACGTGCAATCTGCTAACAGAAACACCTCAGACATGTTCTGTTGCAAGCAGGGAGATGCCTATTTATTTCTCATCACCAGCTCAGCAAGCTTCCTCCGGGCAAACAACTCGCTTTCCTTCTCCCATAATAATGACCAAGTTGCACCATCGCGTACATCTGTGGACCTGGCGCTTCCCAAAGGTTTGCACAAGCACCAACGAAACTTGGTAAACAGTTCTCTGAAGGAGCGGAGTCCAGCCCACCCACGCCATGTTTGGCTTCACAGCGCTAAAAGGTATGGAAACTCGTACCAGCGCTCGGAGATCACTGCCATCAGCAGATCCAAAAAACATGCAAGGATCTACTGGGTAAAGAGGTGCCGCTTTCACAACAAAAGGGTGCATTTGAGCACCGTGAGGCACGGTGGGTCCCTGTACTTCTGTCACTGAGGGCAGTGAGCTTCCACATTGGTAACCATATGCCTGCACAATGCAAACATCCTCCTGCACCTAAAACCTCCCACATACCCACCTCAGGCTTGACTTAAATTTGTCTCCATCTTCGGACACACGAGATGGCTTCTGACTTTTTTCAATCGCTCCTCTTACCTTTCCCCAAGTAATTACACCCAAGCCATTATTTTTTCCTTTCCAGCTCTGAGGTGTGTCTGGACAAGAGCTCCTCTGCACTCCAAGGGCAAGACTGAAAAGCATTTCTTAGACTGTAACATTCCTCCTGTGCATACGCCCCTTTCATGATCTCTCTGTAAGAAGGAAACTGGGGTTCTTAGTTACTTCATCTCCACCTAGAGAAGCACTTTTCTTCCTCTCCCTCTCCTATTTCTCCAGGGAAAGAAACAGAAGATATCTCCTTTATCTCTCCCACTGCTTGTCAAACCAAAAACCATCTCATGTCAGCAAAATGGGGAGCTGCAACAAGAAAAAGACAGAAAGCAAAGCGAAAGAGATTAAAAGTTTGACAAGACTGCTCTAGGAAAGTCTTTGATGTCTTCAGCAGCTCCTGTTGAGCGTTACTAACAAAGCCGCAGATTTGACCCTAGATATTTGGAAGGAAATGTTGATAATGGCAGTTTTGCTTTGTAGCCTCCTGCTTACTTGCATGCTCACGCACACGTAAGATGCACACTGCGGAGCAGATGCATGCCAAAAATTACAGGCAAGAGTACAGAAGGAGCTCATTGGCTTGCCCAGAGAACGGAAGATGGGGCTTACTGGGTGCTCACTGGGAAAAGAAACAGAACTGAGAGGAGGCAGCTCGATCAGGGCTAGAAGAGGCTATGGATAAAGCAAGGTTCCTCCTCTGTTGTGGCCAGGGCTATAGGCACAGCAATGTCAGGTTCCACCACAACAACGCGTGTTTACTTCTGCTTGAAAAACAGAAGCTAGTCAGCCTCCCAGAAATGCTGGGAACTGACCTAATTACATAGGGAATACCAAGTCAAACCCACTGCAGCGTGATGCAACGCTTCTTGCTGTGCCCAGCTCTGAGAAACTGCTCGTCCCCAAACAAGCAAAACTCTGGTTTACTCTCGTACTGACCATATTCTCGAGGGAAAACAAACCATCCGCTGCTTTTTATCCAGCGGACCTGAACTTCCAGTGCCTCTTGTTTCTGTAGCAGCTTCTGGATTTACCTTCACAAAACACAAGGAGGTGAGTAACTCCCCACCTGAACGGTGTCCAAGTTCTGAGAGACAGCATTGTGGGGAATATTGAAGCAGCAAGGCAGATCTAGCTGGGAAACGCCATCTAGAGCCCAAAACGTGCTTTTACCGATTTATTTCTGAAAAGTACTCGTTGAACTTGCTCCTTGCACTTCAGTACGATCCTCTCACCACCCCCAGAAGCACAGTAATCCCTGCTTCACGAGGAGCTGAAGTTCCCTGCCGTGCTGCACCATGAGTCCCAAGAGCAGTACCCACCTTTTGTGTGCCAGCAACGCTTCTGAGCTAGAGTGCTTTGTCCCTCGTGGCTTTTTGTACTTACCAGTTTGGGTTTATTGGCTACCTCTACTGCACGTAGCAGAGGTGCATCTGAATTGCCTGTTTTCACAAGGCCACTCCTCCAGGAGCAGTTTACAAGTTTAGTGTCAGTGGACTGCATCACAAGAACTGGAAGTAGGGCCAGCTCCAGAGAGGAGCATGAAAAACTCCCCTGGTCCTTCCTCGCTCCATCCAGCTGATGAGATTGGGAACAAAGCCATCACTGCCAGCTAGGCATGGTTTCACCGCTCAGTTCACCATGAGTTCTTTTTTTAAGTCACAAATTATAGAGAGATGGACGGGGCATTCACAGCCTCTCACATCACCAAACAGTGAGGAAGGAAAGGGTCTTCCCATTATCAGGGAATTTGTGGCAGCACATTTGCACATCACATGGAGGGAAACACGGCCCAGCTATTTGGAAGCAGTATCTGTCTCCCACTGAAACTGGCTGTGGAGTGACACAAGCAAATTGCACCCTAGAAGTTGAGCTTTACATATTTAACCCTACAGGCTGGGAAAAACAAGACAAACCAAAAAACAGCCAAGGTGTTTGATGAGTGCAAACAGGAGTTGTGTGAAGTGACCCAACCACTGGATATTTCCTTCAAGATCAGGCAAGGCTAATGGTGGTAAAACTATCTAGCTGTTAAAGAAAAATAGTTTCCTGTGAAAAAAAATCCAACATAAACCTCTAGAATATAACCAGAAGTTTTAAGAACTCCTTCATTTCTATGGGATTCTAGCAGCACGTTTTGCTCCCAGATGAGGTCAAGGCTCACTGAGCTGGGCACAACGATGAAAGCACAGTGAGGCACTTCTCATACTTCTGAAATTTGAAGCATCAAGAAATATGAAACATCCATCATTGCTGGAGAGCAAGGAACTGGCCACAGAGGGAAGTTCCAACCCTAACCTAAGCCCTCATTTAAAAAACAACAACAACAACAACAAACAAAACTGGAGCACTTAGCAAGATTATGGGGTAAAGTAGATTTCACTTAAGTGGCAACTAAACAATTTGGTGAACGTAGTATTATAGCCATTTTCTTGTGTAAGAGCTTTTCATGTACTGAGTGGTCAGTGCAACACAGCGACCATTACCACGTCTGACAAACAACGTCAGGCAAGATGACAGCCTTGAGCAGCAGATCTTCCAAACCAAGGTAATTCCTACGGGAAGTTAAGTGAGCTATGGCAAAATATGTGCTGGCTGACAACAAGCCACAGCAAAGATTTCTCCCCCCACAAAGGGAATGATTAAAAACCTGGTTATGCTGAGCTGCTCAGAATAGGATCTGCCCTTTCAAAGATGGAACACAAAGTTAGGAAGTCATCTCTTCTTGTTTTATTTACCTATTTTTAAATAGAATTAAGCTCCTGCAGAAATAAAGGCACACGCTTCCTTACAAGGAGGAGCCTGGCATGCCTTTTCTCAGATTTCCTTCCAATTACTCCGTGAGAGGCCAAATCAGCCCACCAACCACAGGAAGATCCAAGAACAGTCCCAGAACAATGAAGTCAGTTTCAACAGTTAAAAAAAAATGGTGGCAGAACTCCTTGATGAAGGCCTCTTTTTCATTGCTTTTGTATAGAAAAACACAAACCTCAAAGAGAAATCAGTTGTGAGCAGTATTTCATCAACTGATCTGCAGCTATGAGAAGAGGCGGCTGTTATCACCAGAGCAACAAAACAGAGGACAAGGGTGGAGAGAAGTCGAAGGAATGCTGATGTGCTGGGCTGGGACTGAAAAGGGCACAGCAGGGTGTTTATTCATAGTCCACAGAGTTCAGCAGCTGTTTCAGAACAAAAAGTCACATCAAAGGAAAGAACTGTTAGCACAGCTACTACGTGAAGTGTTTTACAACCCCAAGCCTGTCCTGATAATGGTGAGGAGGAGGAGGGACTTGGGGAAAACTCCCTGTTCCAGACAATTAGTGAAATTTGCTTCAGCGTTCACATTAAGATCTCAGAGCAATTACGAAAGTCAGGTAGAGATAAATATCCAGGACTTCTCAGGCCTTAGCCCGGCGTAGGTGGGGGTAGCTCTGGAGAGTCCTGTCTATCGCTTCATCCAAGCTCACCACTGGCTTGTAGCCCATGTCTCGTTTGGCCCGTTCACAGCTGTAGTAGTGAAAGGTCCCAGCTAGCGCTACCCGCATAGGGGTGAAAGTGGGCTTGATGGTGACCAGCGGACTGAGCAGCCACAGCACTAGAGCCAAGAACAGGGCCAAGTAATACGCCAGCCCATAGGGAATATAGTACTTGGGTGCGTCGTAGTTCAAGCCAGTCAAGATACGGGACATGAATGCCCAGAAAGGAATTGGTTCGTCGTTTGTGATATGAAATGCCTGAAAGAGAAGACAAAAAGCCAGATGAAAATCATGCCCTTCACACGTTTGTCTCTTCGATGACCCAGCTCCGCTCATGTTCACATCCTGGAGACTGACATCTCTGACTTGACTGCAAAGGTGTTTCCATGAGAAACTGCCTTCCACCAACCTCCCCTGTCTGAGAAGCAGTTACCCCCTTTACTAAGAAAGCCAGCTACTTCTAACAGGTTAGTTTACTCATAAACGGTCACACTGAATGACACAACACAACGAAAACATACAAAAGCATGCCCAGAGCACGGTGGTGCCATGGAAGTCTGTAAAGAAATTCTGGTGCTCAGAGCTCTATTGTAAAAGCTACCTAACTGTTTCTTCTGCACTCATTTCAGCTACCCACAACTCTGCCCGGACTCCCTTCCACAAGGTGTTTTACAGAATGAAGTTAAAAGTATTCGCTTGCATTTAGCCCCACACTGTTGCACAGAACGGTCGTCAGATGGGCAACGATTCATTATAACCACAGACAGGAAAAAAATGACCCATTTGTGTGAGTTAGCTCCACTCATGTGAGAAGGATTTTTCAATACAGACATCAACACGAACTACAGAGCAAACACACATAACCGAGCAAGGCAGGCAGATGAAGCTGAGCTAGGGGACACCCACTCCCTTCCCAGTTCTCTCCTTACCTTCCCACACAAGGGAGAGTCCTTCTGAAGGTGCTCAGCAGCTAGGATATGCCCATGGACCACGTTTTCCACATAAGTGAAGTCTACCAAGTTCTTTCCATCCCTGCACAGATGAAAGGAAAGAGAGTTGTGTGCAAAGGCGATCTGGGCAAAAACTCTGTTTGTGGCAAAAGGAAGGATATTTCACATAACACAATTTAAGAATCCTCTTCTCCCTGTCTTGTGCCATAACTTCAGGCTGTTTGTTACTCTGACAGAGATATGAAGTCACCGCATCTTATCTTGACACAGAGGAAAAGCCGTTACTGTCTCAGCTCTTGAGAAGACCCTTAGAAAGTTTATATCCCTGTAACAGCACCCTATTTAAACCCACTGAGATCCTACAGGTCTCAGGATCACCAGTGATCCACAGAAGCAGAACAGATAGGAACACAGTGGCAACTAGCACACAGAAAGTCACTTAAGGACAAGCTTTCAATTATGAATTTCTTGGCTCATGAAATTTTAACTTACTCAATAAGCCAACTTCAGTCCCAGCTGCAACAGATTCAGTCCACTGTGTTAAATTTATTTCTACACAGATACCAAAGATAGAGCTGCATGCCACTTTCAAGAGTCCATCTAAATCACGCAAATTGTTTGTTACAAAACCATCAGCACACTCATAAAAACATTGCTGCAAGCCAACGTTCGGAGAATAAATATTTTTCATTTTCAACTTTCACAGATAAATGGCTATGGCTTTCTTGATAAGGATAAGCAGGTCTTTATAGCAGCAGGAGAACCTTAACGACGAATGCATGTTTGAGCTAGAAAGAGAAGACTTACACAAAGTAGAAAGCTTGAGTTTATTCTGATCTGTGAGCAGCAAACCTACCTGGGAGATCGATCTAGAAGCGAACCATAAGGAAGAATAAGAACCATATAAGCCCAGCCCTAGTCCCTTTCTTTCTCCTTCCCTAAGCACGTATTCATTCACACAGATACACACACAACAGCTTCCTGCATGCAATAAAAGCCTATTATAAATTAAAGAGCACATTTATTTTCAAGATCATAATCAAAGTTTAAAAGATTTCTTAGTAGCAGCTTGAACTATTTCTTGCTCCAACATTTCAGTGATCCACTGGAAACTGCGAGACTTAACAACAATGTAAACATCTTTGATCTTACTGTCACGAGTATCAGAACACTGTCAAACACACATTTTAATTGAAAGACCCTCAAATACCAGTAGTGTACATTAGTTAACAGCAAGTTATCTGAGTTCTTTGATTAGAAAATGAACTCTTCAGACTGTGAAAAGCCAGCTCAAGTTACACCTGCTTTCCCTACTGATATGCTTTTTGCATGAAGAATGCTTACTCATCTGAGTGTGAGTCTCTAACAAAAGGGCTATGAAAGAAGACTACTGGAGAACAAGCAAAATGTTACACTTTTCTCCCCTCCAGAATTACGTTGCAGTTCCCAAGAAGAGACGGCCACTGCAGAAGGTTAAATCCTGCCTTCTTCTCCGATGCTGAACACCTCAGGACAAGGATCCCGACAGGCTTAATATTACCATGAATTATCCTATTCTTACATCAGAAGAACACTGAAAGCCACATCACCACTCCTGATTTAACATCACCCTCTTCCAAAAGGGTTTCTGGTTTAACAAGCTATAAAGTGACTAAGCCTCGCTCACCCAATTATGAATTTCATTTTGCCACTCTTAGCTGCTTGGACGAGGATGGGAACCAGCTGAGGATCTCTAGGACCAAAGATCCCGTGGGGGCGAATAGCAAGAGTGAAGAAATTGTTGTCAGGGTCGTTTGCACTCAGTACTTCCTGTACGGGGAGGAAGAAAAAAAAAAAGAGAGGTTAGGAAGAAAAATATGGCTTAGTAACATACCCCAACCGCAGCACTAGAGCAAGGAAGCACTTCCTCATCTCTTTGGGAAGACATCAATGGAAGAATTACTATCCGTCCTACCAAATGATCCTTCCTCTTTTCTCTTCTCTTTAATGAGAAAAAGAAACAAATCTGTTTTCATTAGTGAACACTACGTGGATTGACAGGCAAAGGGAAGGAGCTCTTTGTTACTTAACACCACGGAGACCAGAGGAGCTTTAGGATGTTTGGGAGGAAAAAAAGAAGGAAACTGAGCAACTCAATCTCCCATCATTTAATGGAAGACTTTCCGTGATGGGCTTTCTTGACCACGTTCAGAATGGGTGTGTTCCCTTTTTCCTGGGAACACCACGTGCAAAGCAGATTTAACAAGGCATCTTTGAAGACATTTTAATTCTACTGGGAGTTTCTAAAAAACATGTTCAACTGTTTTTTTTTTTTATTTTTTAATAAAACAAATTGTTGTCTTTTCTAGTAAAGACTCAAGAACACCACATGCAAACAAACACTGAATACTTTCACTGCTTCACCCAAAATAGAGATAATTACAAGCATATTGACTTGATTGTTGCTCACAAGCTTCCACTTTGCTAGTCCACTTTACAGGAAAGTGGTTATGCTTGTGAATGAACAGATGTTGTTACACTGAGCTCTTTTCAGAGAACATAAGAAAAAATCTTAAAGGCTAATACTGTACATAACAGGACACAGCTTCAATCTGGAAGCAAATCTAAATTCTTCTTGTATAAAAAGCGTAAGTTCTTTCCACAACTGAGATGCAAACCATTGAAAAAAAAGCCACTTCCAAGGGGAGCAGAGAAAGCAAAAATGTCTCCCCCAGCCTATATCAAAGCAGAGCTGGATCAGTTAAGAAAGCGACTTATTATATGTCTCTGTCAGTTCTTTTATTCTTTCTCCAGAAATAGCTCCCTTCTTTCCTAATGTAAAACCCTACTTCACTCAGCTTTCCAGGTAATTTGTCACAGCTTTATTTATTCACTTTTATTATATGAATATATGGCTTAGAGTTTAACCAGCCAAGGAGGACAGAACTGACTGCTTAAGAACATGGACTGCTGCAGGGCTGCTAGGAAAGCATCCCCTGTACCATCCCATCAGCACGCTCAGGTGCCTAAAACAAGGGAGTTTTCCTGTTCCAGTTCTATCCGAAAACTCCAGCCAACATTGCTAGATGTGCATCAATTTGCACAGACTTTCTCCACAACTACGGATGAGATGTCTTTTTAAAGAAACAAAGATTCTGGAGAACAGAGATCTGCTCAGTCTTGAAGTTTGTTGACGTCCCCCAGGGCATGCCCTACTTTTAGAAGGGCATTTGTAAGCATGGAAAAAAGCGTTAAGCGTTTTGTGACAAATACCTTTTCCTGTAGGATCTTTGTCTCCGTGTAATAGTCGATAGGTTTTTTTGCATAAGGGAGGTCTTCTGTTCCATTTTTTATGTCTGTACCCTCAAAAACGACACTGGCACTGCTAGTTAACACCAGTTTCTGCAATGGATGAGGAAGAAAACAGCTGTTTAAAGCCTCAGAAAAAAGGGTCATTATTTACAAAGACTAAGGAAAGACAATAATAATGTTTAATCGACTGTTTCTACAGCAAATAAACTGTGTCTGGAATAACATGGGTTAACAGAAGATGATCTGAAACTGCAGGTAAGAGTTAATTAATAGAGCGGGAGTTTTCTAACATCATTTATTGCTACCTTAAGGACAACAAACTTCCAGGACAACCAGTCAATGTGAAAACATCTCCAAGGAAACTGGAGCACCCACTTAGCACATTTTAGCACTTAACATGCAACAAATGTTTAAGATGTCTTTGCTTATCTTTATGATAACAGTACCATGCCAGATTACAACAAAATTCTTATCCCGGATGTTTTTGTTGGATAAAAAATGTGCCCTCATGGATTCAAAACAGGAAGCCAACGATCACTTGGGCAATCGGAAACATGTGGCTGTAAATAAGATCTACTTTTTAAAAGATAGCTGGATCCAACAAGGTCTAAGAAAACTTGCTTCTTGCTCTGACAGAAGCTAGACTGAGCCTGAAGGTAAACACTACACGGCCCCTTTCCTACAACTTGTGACTGGGGAGGGAGGAGGCAAAACAACAACAAATAGCTGTGGGCTGGGAGTCCTACACAGCATTTAATTCTAAACATCGCCGGGTCTCGATTTGTACATGGACAACATGCAAGGTGTCTTGGAAGTACCACATCTCTGCCCAGAATAAGCATGGGATGTTCACAGGCGTTGTGCTTGACAATTTGTAAGAGTGAATAAAATCAACACACAGAGAAAAAAAGCCTTTCTACCAGAGTCAAACCGGTCCGTAGTTCAGAAATCACAAATTTACATTCCCATCTTATATACTCCCCATGCTCTTCCATCCTTACCTGCACTCCAGCTTCTTTGCAGGCTTCAATGACTGTTTTGGTTCCCATAAAATTCACCTTATAAAACAGCTCCCTGTTGTCACTTGAAGGTGCTGGCGACGCGCAGTGAAACGCCACTGAAACGCCTTGTAAAGCTGGGAGCAAGGCCTACAAGAAGACACGTTGTGCAAGACAGCAATGAAACAGCTGCAACAGGGATTACTCAGGAAATAAAGCACAGGTCTTAATCTCATGAAAACCAAACTGCTAAATTTCAAGTCACATTCCTTCCATAAAGGTGAGCAGCTGGAATAGGATTGGGTCTTCAGTGTCCTCTCCTTGTTAGGCAAAAGAGCACTACAGTAGCTTTGGTTTTTTTGTTTGTTTGTTTTTTCCCCAGAGAAGAACCTGGGAATTTTCTGAGAGCTGGAGGCTATCTAGACATAACTACTTGCTTTAGTCTCCAGTGCAGGTATGAGACTCAAAATTACCTGGGGAGAGGAGTTAGAGAACTCCACAAGCAGCAGGTTTTGCAGCATCCCATGGCAATGTCTGCCTTGGAGACAACTCTCATAAAGCTCTGAGATCTGATACTTTAAACTGGTGGGGAAAAACCTCTTCACGTTGCATACAAATGCTTTTGCCAGGGATCACATGCATAACCTCATCAAAGCAAGAGGTCTTCGTGTCTTAACTGTGAGGAATAATGCGGTGTCATGCTGCTGAGGTTGCACGTAGCTGCTCTCCTAGCTAATTACCAACAGTGACTGTAATTAGACGCTGCAGCTGAGCTAACAGTAATGCAAATCACAAATCAGAAACAAATTCTGTTCCCTTCAGCTTCAAGCAGTCACCAACTATTTCTTCAAGTGTTCCAGGTGACACTTCCCCAGAAAACTGTTTAGGCCAGTGACTTCAATGGGAAAGGTGAGGGGGCATATCCCATCTACACACCCTTTTACAGCCTGTGCAACACTTTCAGGCATTTAAGTGCTTCAAAAACAGCTCAGTTAGCTGTTTGCCTGGACATTAGCTTACACAGAGATCCTTCCCATCTACGAAGTTTACTGTTGTTAGTCTGTACCTCTTTGTCACAAAGGTCTCCCAGAAAAAACTGCACTCTGTCATTCTCAAATCTCTTCTCGATGTCAAACACGTTGACCAAGTAACCCTTGTCCAGGAGCTTCTCCACCATGTGCTGGCCCAAGAACCCGCAGCCACCGATCACTGTACACTTTTTACCAGCCTGCAAAGACAGTGAGAAAACGAGTGTTACAAGAAAGCAGACACGCACCAGCAAACAGCGCAACTAAACCGGGATTGAACTTCCTAAAACCTTAACAGGCTGGAATTTCACACAGCTCCAATTTGACTGGAGGAATCTAAACGCAGATATTACTTTCCAGTACGTCTGTGCCACCGCAGTAACCTGAAGTTCAGGCATGCCAGTGGTCCACACAGCTTGCGTGCTGGTTCCTATTTTGGCAGGACTCTGTCACGTAACCAAGTGGCTCACCCAGGAGCGAAAAAGAAGAGGACCAGCTCTGACAAACTCTGCCCTGATATGAACCAGACAGAGCTCGCTACAGCCACAAGGCACAGATCACCCAGAATACAAAACCCATCACAGCTAGCAAGGACAAACCATTTTCACAGCACACGAAACTTCAGCTCCTGCAAGCCGAGGAAGCAATCAGGTAAAGGCAAAGCTTATCCTACTTAATTAGTCGTTAGTTTTTCATTTCTTTTTTTAAATGCTTTTTAATTCAATGGCTAGAGTCACTAATTAACAGGTTCTGGTTTGGTCACTGGTCTAACTGCAATGAACGTGGAAACCTCACCACCAACACAGAACATGCCAGCAGTGAGTCGGAGGAAGTTTTTGTACAAAGACTGCTCTGTCCTGGCTGGAAATACATTTGCTCCTTACTGTTGCTACACAAAAACCCACCTCTGCAGTTATTCTATTGAGCTGGAGGGAATTTTAACCCAGTGAAACCGCACAAAGACAACAACTGTTTGGAAATTTCCAGGGGCTACATCCTTAAACAAAGATTCAACTGCAAAGCATCAGTTATCCACAACAGAAATGAGAAAAGTTCAGTGCAACTCAGCAACTCCAGCAGGGCACAGCCACCTACTTGGAATAGTGCGTGCAAAGCCCAGCCTGATTAAAAGCATTAAATAAATGAATAAAAGGTCTACTGTGATGGACCACTGGCCTATCTGGTCCTGGATTCTGCTTCTGATGGTTGCAGAACAGACAGCATAGAAAAAATGCATTACTCCAAGGACTCTCTGCACTTTGTTCTCCTTGTAGCTCCCCCCTACAACAGGTCTACATTTGCTTTACTCGTTAGCTTCCTGATTTTGTGGATTCAGTCACATCCACCCCCTCTGCAGTCTTCTTTCCCCACCGAGGGGTTGAGCCTTGTTAGCTTCCCCTCAGCAGGCAGTCGCTCCAGTTCACTGGTGTTTTTATTGGCCTTTGTCTGCACCCTGTCTCACTCCAGCATGTTCTTCAGGAGATGCAAACACCACAACCGCACACAGGGCTGAGCTGAAGTTTCAAACAGCGGCAGAACGATGCCCTCTGTCTGGCTGAGAGTGACAGCATCACTTTCTCCCCCTGCAGTTGATGCAGCCCGGGTTTTTCTGCATGACAGTTTCCCCATTCACCCAAGTAAAGGTCAGTTCTAATCATTGACTGAAAGATTTATTTAAATAACCTTTAGTGCATGTTTATAACCTGAAGTACACACACCTCTTTGGAAAACAATAAACGAGCCAACCCAGTGTCCAGAATCAGTGTGACTGCAGCTCACGGTACTGCTCCTGGACAATTTGGCCCTTTTCTAAAAGGCCGGCAGAAATCCAGGCTAGGTGTCATTACCTCAGCTTTAGGAAAGGAATTACTACCTATCTAGTGCTGTGCAGCCAAAACAGCCTGTTCATGCTCTCTAACGTTATGCTAGATTTTTGTTTGTTTCCTAAATATCTGAGATTTACTTAAAGAAACCAGAAGAAAAGAAAAAATAGACCAGAAAACAGAAATTTCTCTATAATGAGCAACCACAGGTAACATAACAGATCAGGTTAGCAAGCTGTACTCCCAAGATAAATGGCCAAATCACTTCCTAAGCTAAGCAAAGTGTTATTCTTCCCATATTGAAACTTCCTGCATTCAATACAATAATGCTAGGAAGAGGTTACTATGGTCTAGCAGATCTCAGCGAGCCCAGCTGGGCTCTTATTTGCATGCCAACATGGAATGATGTTTTAAGGCACAGATGAATGATCCTGGTGTAAGCAGATCTCCAGACACCAACTGATTCAGCAGCACTGACAAAGCCCCTGGTATACTTCAGGGCTGGAGCATCATTGGGTCTCTCTGGAGCTGGAACAGCAGCAAAGATGCCCCTTTTCCAACAGCAATACCTTTGGATGCAGGCATTAACACAGAAACAGCCTCATTTCTTCCAAGCATGCTTAGAGAATACGTATCTATGAAAATGTTTCCATCAGACAAGTCTTCATGCAGCAGGGTTGAAGCCCTCTACTCACCGATCTGAGGCGTGCAGCCATTTCTCTGATGACTTGGTATCAACCTAATTCCTAAAGGGAAAAAAAGAAAAAGTGTTTTATTCACAATACAATACTCATATTACTTAGGCATGCCATTAACACTAACAACTTCTTTTTAAAACAGATTTCTACTTACTAAAATGGAGGTGCAGAGCCACTGGAAATGCAAATTACAATTGAAAATCGAGGTGCAAAGAAGAAACATGGAAAACATCAGTGAACTAATTCTCCCAAACCAGCTGAACATGGTAAGCAGTACAAGACTAACAAGGGCATCAAATAGCTTTCTCAAAGGCACAGTTCTAATAAAACAGCTCTGATAACAAAGGCACCATTTTGTTTTGGCACCACTTTATTCTGGCTAGCATTGGCTTCATGAACTTCCTGAGTATCTGAGCATCTATGCTCCAGGAACACAAAGGCAATTCTGTTGTTTTGGCAGTCGTCTCTTCAAAAATAGAGCTGCTCGATGGTGCTGGGAATAACAGAACTGAAGCACCACACCTGCCTGTTCCAAAACAGCAGACACGGTGAGGAAGAAATGCCAGCGCTCACTGGTGCTGTCAGCGGAGATGGAAGACAGCACTGAGATTTTCCAGGTTTTCACATCACAGGCTGTTGATGGCACAAATTTCATTAAATTTCTTCCACTAATAGCAGACAAAAATCCTTCTCAGCTGCGGTCCTACTGCATGAAGTATAACTGAAACGCAGAAAATGACAGTATGCCTATTTAGATCTGCTTCCATGAGAAAAGCAAGCTGCTTGCAAAGATTTCTGATGGTCTTACAGCCACTTTAATTGACCAGTACAAAACCTGTGGCTTTAGAGGCCAGTTTGAGTCTCCTGATTCCCAGTCAGTCGTTCACACTGCCTCCAACATCCACGCACTGAGGTGGATGAACCTCAGAATTATGAGAAAAATGATGAGAAAATAATAATGAACCTCAAAATTGTGGTGAGCCTCAAAATTATGTTCCACTGGGCTGCTTTCCACACGGAGCACTCCCTGACCCATCTCACCTCACAAACACAGGTGTCAACGCAGCTGGATGCGACCCAGGCACAGCTACACCACGGCTGCTGTAAAATGACCACAGTATCACACCAGTGAGCACGTACCATGCAAGAACACAGGTATGTTCGACTTGCCCCCAAAGCTGCCACTTACTGTTCTCTTTTAATTTCTGAGAAGCCCTTTTGAGGCGACAAAAAAAAAAAAAGAAGCTGGATTGGTGCCTGCCTGGCCAGGAACACCCAGCTGGCTTTGACAACCAGACACCTGCCCTGCTGCTGCCCCCTCCCCTACCCCCACTTTCCCCTTAACACGGCCTCACCGCCCCCCAAAACAACTCTTTGACCTGCCCCGGCTCCAGTTCCCCCCACATCCTGAACCACCCCCAACCCTGAAGCCCCCACCATCCTAAGGATCCCTCCCCTATCCTGAGGACCCCATCCTGAAGACCCGTCCCCTATCCTAAGGACCCTTTGCCCACCCTAAAGCCCTCACCCCAAAGTCCTCCCCCAAGCATCCCCCTCGCCCCAAGCTCCCCCCATCCTAAAGGCCCTTCCCCCGCCCCAAAAGCCCCCCCCCGCCCCAAAAAGCCCCCCCTGCCACCCTATATCACCCTTCCCCCACCCTAAAGCCCCCACCCGTATCCCAAGCCGCCCCCCACTCCCAAAGCCCCCCTCCCACAGTCCCCTACCCCCCAAGCCCGACCCTCACCTCACACCCCCCCTCCCTTCACCTCCGCTCTCCCCTCGGCGCCGGCCTGGCCCCGCCCCCTTGCCCCGCCCAACCAATCACCGCGGACGCTCCCCGCAGGCCCCGCCCACTTTCCGCCTCTCACCCCCCTCCCCTCGCGCACGCCCTGGGCCGAGAATCGCGCCAGCTGACGGCCCCGCGCTGATTGGTCCTGCCCTCCCCCCTCTAGCCAATCGCGTTAAAGGAAGGAGACGAGGCTCCTCCCCTCTCTACGCCCTCTTGGACCCGCCCCCAAGCACGTGCTAGCCAATAGCCATAAACAGGGCGCTTCCCGCGCCGCGCTCTCCACCAATGGTAGAGGCGGTTACCATAGCAGCGGCGTGGCGGCGCTAGCCAATGGGAAGGGGCGGCATTGGACTGAAGGCCTGTCAGGGCTGGAGCCGCCCGGAGGCAGAGGCCGCCGGGATGGTGAGGGGGGCCGGAGGGGGGCCGGGGGGTCGCCTGAGGGTGGCCTGAGGGGCGGGGGTCTGAGGGGGGCCGGGGGGCGAGCGGTGCTGTGCGGAGCCTCCCTGACGCCCCTCTGCTCTCGTATCGCTGCACCAAGGCCTCCGGCTTTAAGAAGCCGCCGCTGGCAGCCGCGGCCCAGCGGAAGAAGGCGAGCCCCAAGCTGGAGCTGACGGAGGAGCAGCGGCAGGAGGTCCGCGAGGCCTTCGACCTCTTCGACGCGGACGGCGCCGGGAACATAGACGTCAAGGAGCTGAAGGTAAACCCGGCTGCTGGCAGCGCGACACAAACGCCTAAGGGACCCTAAACAGGACACAAGGCTTTGTTTTCTCCAGCGTACCATTTCCCTGTCAATTGCTCTTGAGCTATAACTCTTTCCTGCTGTCTCTAGGACCAAAACACACTGACAGTTCTGTATTTGCTGCACCACCTCCTTCTCTGCTAGTAAAATAGCCAAAAGGTTTCTACCTATTTGATATGTAAGATTTTCCCCCTTTTATGTGCTCTCAAGAATTGCATGTTTTGTGATTTAGGTTACCCAAGATAGGCAACGTACCGATGTTATGTATTTTCTTGATTTTTATTTGTTGGTGAAAAATGTCAGTCTCTCTCCACCCTTGTCCTCTGGGAAGAAAGTAATCAATAAATGAGAGGCTCTTCTGCTTTTAGAGCTGGCCGTTTCTCTTTGCCAGCTGGATGCCCATGTTGCTACAGACCACTGGGAGGAGGAGAAATGATTTCAAAGTTGCCGCTTGTCCCTTTATAAAAGGAAGAAGCAAAGTCTGGGTATGCATAAGCCTGTGCAAGTGAAGGCATCCTTGGTGTGCTGCTCATAGGATTGTTTTCTGAAGTCATGCAAAGTGTCTGAATCGTGTTTACTTTAACATTCATTAAAATAAGTCTTGGTCACTAAAATGAATGAAAAAAAACTCTCTCTTAATTTTCCTGTGGTCTATAAGCTTAAGAATTTCCATCTTTGTGCTGTCAGGTTGAAGTTTGTTAAGAATTCAGTAGAGCTGCAAGTATGATAGAAACTTCTTTCATGGAGTCACTTGTCTTGAAGTGTGTTCTTTTTTTCAAGGTCTTTCTAGGTCTTACACTTAGTCATCTTGCTTACAAGAGTCTGATGTGAGATTTTTTTATTGCTTTTATTCTGTGCCGTTTTTCTCATTGCAAAGAGAGTACCCGTAGCAATTCCCTTGACAAGAAAGGAATAATATTCTAGTCTCCAGTAGCACTGGAAATTGTTATCCACAGCGCTACATCACAGTCGTAGGGTCATGACAGTTCGTGCTGTTGTTTTTTTTTTCCCTTCAATATATTAATGAAAGTGGGACCCTTTCATTCTCTGAATGCCCACTGTAGGAATTAAAACAGTATATACCAAAACGGGTATGCTGTCTTTGTAAAATAATCCAGACTTTCTGAGAGGAATCTTTTCTCCCAAGACTTTTATCCATGTTCTTGTCAGTTGTGACCTGGGGGTGTGGATATGTTGGTTAGAATGTGTTTAGGAAATTTCAGAATTAATTGAAGGAGTGACTCTAGAATATGACGGTTTGCCTGCCTGTTTTCTGCATCTTGGTGCACCTTTGCCTGTAAAAAAACATTGCTTAAAGACTGTTCCTTGACCTTGCTGTTATCTTTGAGACACCAAATGAATGTTTTAATATGCTGTGGTATAAAGGTTAACTTTTGTTTCCTGGGGTTTTGCGTATAGTTTTGTATGATTTGTAACTTCTTTTGTCCGTACAGGTGGCCATGAGAGCACTAGGGTTTGAACCTAAAAAAGAAGAGATCAAGAAAATGATATCAGATATTGATAAAGAAGGAACCGGAAAAATCAGTTTCAATGACTTCCTGGCAGTGATGACGCAGAAAATGGTATGTAAATGTTAGAAATCAAAGCTGAAGCAATTCTGAAAATGGTCAAATCCTTTTCATCTCCTTTTGGTTTGATTGAAAGATGAAAGTACTCCCTTAATCTTAACAACAAAATATGTAAAACTTACATGGTAAGACAGAAAATGCCGTCTTATTTTTAAGGTAAGGTTTAAGGAAAGATGTCGTTAGGGTTTCTTTAACAATAAGTTTTGTGTGTATGTCAGAAAACGAAAAATTGCGAAACCAAGATTTTCAGATGAATGACAGCTCTGGTCTGCAGAAAGCTATCTGGAGTATTAATGCATTATGCGGATGACAGATATTTACAGATGAAACCTCTACTTTTAAAAATTCTAGAAAATATTGAGTAAAAACAAACATTTAACAGAGGTTTATCCTGATACTGAAATCCCAAGGACAGCTGGCTAGATAGAGGAAAAAACCTCCCTGAAGCCCTGAGGTTCAGGCAGCAGTGCTGTCTCTGTCTACCTTCAGCTTCTGAATGTGTACTTCTGTGCTTCTTTAAACTTACTCTTAAGAGTTTCTCGGTCTTCTTTCTTTCTTGTATTTCATAACTGCCAACTTTATTTTGGGTATTATGTACAACATAAACAGTGGTGTGTTCTTTTTTTTTTTTTTTTTTTTTTGTAAACTGATGCTTCCTTCTCTAAGGCTGAAAAAGATTCCAAAGAGGAGATTCTCAAAGCTTTCAAACTCTTTGATGATGATGAAACTGGCAAAATCTCCTTCAAAAACCTGAAACGTGTAGCCAAAGAGCTGGGTGAAAATCTCACAGATGAAGAGCTACAGGTTTGTACCTGGTGTACGAAACCATATAATGCACAAACACTCACTGTCAGCCTTTGTGGAACATGTGAAGGTCCAGGTTATGTTTTGTCTGTTGAATATGAAGGCAGTCAAAGAATGTTTGTGTTACTTTGTTTTATGTTTGCATTAATTTAAAATGTAGGTGAATGGTCATAGTCTAGTTCTGCTCTTAAGCTATCATGGGTAATTTAAGCATGGGTAATTTAATTTCTTGAAAGAAATTGAAAAGCTTCTATCAGTTTGGGATTGGGAAATAGATTCTGTGGCCAAAGATGGGTTAAGCACTTGTGGTTCCTTAAATTGTTTCACAGTAACTGTCACTATGTCAGCAGAATTTCACTTTTATGGAGTTGAGGTGGTATAAAAGGAACGACTCTGCTCTGAGCATTTGGTTTCTTCCAGCATAGCTCCTCTAATACAGCATAACTCTATACACATTTATATAGAAATATAAATTTATGTATAAAAACGTATTGTTGTCTAGTTTAAAAAATATTTTGTAGCATGTGAGGTCTGACATTGAACTAACACTGTCCTTCCTAATACTATTTACTAAGAGTGGCTCTAATTCTGAATTAACCTGATAATTGTGATCCTACTCTAATCTGCATCTCATTTCTGCATACACATATATTTCAGGAAATGATTGATGAAGCTGACAGAGATGGGGATGGAGAAGTGAATGAGCAAGAATTCTTGCGAATCATGAAGAAGACCAGCCTTTACTGAAACCGAATTTTATTTATTTTTGCACATGTGTGTATGTGTTTGGTAGGGGCCTCATGCTTTTTTCCAGCCTTTTATTTCTTTTGAGAGACCAGAAAAATTGGGTCAATACTTTCTTCTAAGTGGATGGTCTTAAACTTGTATTTGTGAACTGTTACCAACTGCTAATCTGTTTACATGTCACAACGTAGTTGCTTGTTTGTGCTCCTAAGATGTTTACACTGCATTTTTGATACACAAATCACATTTTTCAGTGAATAGTATTCAATTCCTTATCTGACTAAAAACCATGTGTCAAATGATTTATTCGGTACAGAGAAGACTCGGAGCCAGAAAGTGTAAAGCTGTATTTAGCAGCAGTTGAAGTTTCTGGTTTAATGTCTTGGTTTAGGCCCAGTTACAGCGAGCTCTTTATATAACATATTTATGGGGATCAGCTTTTTTTACTTTGTCTTATGGTGATTATTCCCTCCCCCTTTTTTAGAATGCCCTTTAAACTGAAAAAGTAAGTAAATAGACTGCTGCAACTTAACTTACTGCTATTCAGTTCGCATATTTTAAAAAATCTTTTTGCAAAAGAGGAATGTTACCAATGCTGATGATCTGTATGTTTACAGGAATATTCAGTGGCTGCAAACACAAGATTGTACTTATAATAAAGTGTCTTATTTTAAACCATCAGAGTTGTGGAAAGAAATATACAAAGACAACTTCACTGGTACAACATTCACTCTGGTATATGGGCAAATAAGAAAATGATTCTTCAAGGTACTCAAAGAGTTTCAACTTCTAAGCCTTCAGAAGGGCCCTAGTTACTAAACACTTTGCTACACAGACAAACTATATTCTGTCTTTGAAGTGGCATCTATGTTAAGAGCATAATTAAAGGATGGCTTCTGCCTTATGGTGGAAGAAAACAAGCTCCCATGCCCTTTTGCTACTTCTGTTTGTTAAAGATACCAGTAATTTCTCTGGTGCCCTTCGTCCTCACTCTCAGACAAGGGAAGGCTGGATTCCTCCTCTGTAGAAATGTGAACATCTTTCTCACTCAAAATCCAATTTATTCCTTTGCTTTTCAGTCAGCATCTGCCCTTTTCCAAGCGCTGAACATTCAGCTTACCTCCACAGTTCATAAATGTGGGGAAGAAAAATCTATGGCTGAACTCAGCATGAAAATAAATGAATTTAGCTTATATCATGTCGATTTCCTTTTTGGCCTTTATCTGTCTTTTAAAAAATGGTTTATACTGGCATGTGTAAATTGGACAAAGGGAGGGGATTCTCGCTGTCTCATGTGCCCCCGTGTGGTGAAGAACAAGATATACACAGCAAAAGGTGAATGATAAGCGGGACTTCAAAAGCTCTGATAATTTAATTTATCAGACCAAGTTTATCAGCAAGGCTGATGCTGCTTTCTGTGCGCTTTCTAGTCCTTTATCCAATCTACCTCAATCTCTCAGTGACCTTCTGTTGCTGCTGCAATGATTTATGGTTTTGTTAGATCCTGAAAGCAGAAACCTGCCTCTTCACCTTAAACTCATTTATTTTACCTAACAGCTGCAGTGCAATATACAGTTCATTGCTGATGGCTGGGCTCTAACGCTTCTCATCCAAAAAAGCAGATGTAGGTCATTTTCTGTCAGCATTTTTGCTTTGATTTGTCCTAGAGCTTCAGCTATCCAGGCAGAATAGGGGCAGTGGTGTTTTGAAGGCCTCACTACAACTGAATTTTATGCACAGGGCAGTAATGGGGCTTACAGACCAATTTAGTTGTTGACAACCATGAAACGATTTTGTGTGTTTGTGGGAGCAAACCTTGGGGGCGAGCATTTAAATCAAATCATGAGAACCCAGGAGTGCCCGTTTATTTGTTCATGGGAGTAAACATGGGGAACAGGGTGAGCATTTAAAACAAATCTGGAGAACCGAGGTGCACCCAGTCTGCACCCCACAGCCGAAGCACAGTTGCCATGGTGCCGGGCGGGGGCCACCCTCAGAAGCCACCTTCTTCCGGGGACTGGGGGTCTCCCCATGGCACCCGGGAAGGCAGCGGCAGGGAGCGGCAGCCCCACATTCCCCCTCAGCAACCAGCAGCGGCTGCAGCTGCGGGAGGCCTTCGACTTGTTCGATGCTGACGGCTCAGGGCAGATGGACGTCAAGGACCTGAAGGCAAGGGGCTGGGGGAGACGGGGTGCGAGCAGGGAAGGCTGGCGGCTCCTCATCACAGTGCCTCTGCTCCAAGCCTTACAATCCGTATCACAAAGGGAAAGGTAGCGTTACTGTGGTCATACTGTGCCTGCAGTGGGAGTTCATAGCAGGACACAGAGCCTGTCAGCTGCTGACCTCAGTCCAAAGCAGTGAGGGTATGTGTCTGCCTCACCCTGTCTTCCTTCCCTTCCCTACCAAGTCAGGGAGGAGCATCAGTTTGCCATGGGACACGCAAGGAAAGGTCTCTTGACAACCCAACACCCCTTGCTATCTAACAGCCTGTACAAGGGACATCAAACATCATGTGTAGCTGAAGGGCATTTGGTCTGCTGCTCTCAGGGATGTGTTTCTGAGCAACCCGGATGGGCAGCTTGGTTCCCCTCTGGCCGGGAGGAATGACACGCTCTCTTTGTGACTGGGTTCAACTTGGAACTAGAATTACAGTAGTCAAATAGAAATGACAGGCTGTAAACAGAAATGTTGCAAATAGGGCTAATCATTTACAAGCTCCACCTGTTGTGGAGCTGTTACAGAGCAATTAGTGTTTGCCACCTATTGCTTTTGGACCACTTACTGTGCTTGCAGACTTTGCTGCAGGAGCTCGGGTTTGTCACGCAGCCAGCAGTGAAGTAAGCGTTATGCCAACATTTTAGCCAGGTATTCTTAGGAGGGACTGAAGCCTTCCTTTTCCTTGGCCCTCACCTGCAGCTCTTCCCTGCTAATTTTCCACAGCCTCGCAGTACTGACATTAGACAGCTACAGAACACTGTTCTCTAGGGACACAACAGTGGATGAATAGCTTGCTCTGTGTTCTGTACACCCCTCTCCTGCTCTGCCCCCCATATACCTTGTGCACAGCTCCTTCCCTCTCACATGGAGAAGGGAGTTGTCCCAGCTCGTGTCTGCACAGAGATGCTGAGAGCTGGGTTAGTTAGCACAGATCCTGCCCACGTCTTTTTGTTGCTGCATCTGCCCTATGCACAATTGTCAGAGCAAGCTGTGAAAGCAGAGAAGGAATTGAATGGGAAAAGTGTTCCAGGTTAAAAATAACCATTACATATATATATATATATATATACACACTCATATGTAAGTAAGTATATATTAATTTCCTGGCACTGTTGGGGTGGAGGGGAATGCAGTGCTTACTGGCAGAGGAGCAAAAAGGAGCTGATGGAAATGGTGGAGGGTGTTCATGCAGCAAGCAGGAATTGCTACCAGAGACTGTGCCTTGAAAAGTCCCAACCTGAATCTGTAAGAGTTGAGATAACCTTCACATTCCAAGGAGGGTTATTTTCAGTAGGCTGATTTAAGCAACTCCTTTATCTGTTTGGCTTGATAAATATGGGTTTGTTTAAGTTTGGGTTAATAAATTGCAATATAAGGTCAAAAGTGAGCATCTGGTCTGGGGGTTTTTGAAATTCCTTAATTGGGTAAGTTATCAAGGACAGCCTCATGAACACGTGTAGCCTGTTGCCATGGGCCCAGGTCATGGGCCAAAATCAGAAGACCTCGGGGAGCTCTGCTCTGATGTCAAACTGTTTGATACGGTTATGTTTGCATATGATTTCCAATGTGATAAAAAGTTGTGTTTTTTTCTCCCCAATTTGCATGTACCTGCTTGTTTCAGACATCTTTCCTTCTTTGTTTGATTTGTACACAGACATGGGGATGTTTTCTCTTTTGGCAGATAACCATGAGGGCCCTGGGCTGTGAACTGCAGAAGGAGGAGATGAGGAGAATTATCTCTGAAGTTGACAAGGAAGGGTCAGGGAAGATAAACTTTGAGTCATTCCTGCAGGTGATGGCTCAGAAAATGGTGTGTGAGCCCAGCTGGTCGCAAAGACTGAAATTCCTCTTGCCTAACTTTACAATGCAGGTACTCGCAGTAGATTGGGTAACTCGTTCCCTGCAGGGGAGAATCAGGAGTTTCAGCTGAACTATTTTAGATACCTGCCCCAGGGTGAGTTGACTTTACCCCTCCTGCCTTTCTCTGCGAGCTGTAGAGGGCGCAGAGCGGCCACTTCAGGTAGAGACAGCTGCATTCCAGCAGGCAGCTCCTCCCCAGCCTTGAGTGCACTGACACACAGTCCCAGGGGGTTTCCCTGCAGAGTCAAAGGACCCAGCAACCTCCAGGAAGGAGTCCTGCTGTTAACGTTCAAACCATAGCAGAGACGAGCGTAACGTGAATTGGTGCAGCTCCCGTTTTCCCTTCCTTAAACCTTTGCACGTGGAATTTCCATCTGCGTTTATAGTCACACAGTTCTTGACCGTCTTAAAATCAAGACAGCAGGGAGCAATTGCCACACCTTGGATGAACACAAAAATTTTGCCATCTGTAGAGAAATCATTCCTCAGTGCCCACTGATGTTGTCAGCACCTTCTGCTTTTGGAGTGTCCTCAGAGGTACTGTTCGATACCAGCCTTTTGCTTCACATTCTCTAGACTGCATCACCCACCTGTGGCTCAGACCCCTCTGTAGTCTCTAATGCCTGGCTGCATGCAGAGGCTGTTCTCAAAGAGCACCAGTGTGCCTGGTTCTGCCTCCCTCATCCTTGTGTTTTCATTGCAAGGCTTTGTGGGGTGCCTTGGGAAGGTGACGGGCACAGCAGGCGTTGCCATTCCTGTGTCCATGCTATCATAGTTGCCAGGGTGTGTATGCTTGGGCTTGGGCTAAGAGCTAAGTGAAGATCCACATTTTCCCCCTAGTAATGCTTTGGAGTTTGGTCAAAGCTCACACCTAACTGCAGGCTTCCGTATGTAGTGCCTGTGTGTGAGGTGACTAAGAGCAGTCAGAGCCAGCATAGGCCTGGCTTATTTTTTAAATAAAATCTAGCCGTAGCCATTGGGTCATTCTTGGCAGCTGCTTCCTCTTCCAGTAGCACTGCTAATCCCTCTCTTCCTGTCAAAGCTTTGTCAGGATATTCCAAGCCAAATCTCCATGCTGTTCTGACAATTTTTCTTGGAACTTTTCCTTTAATGCACAATAACACCAGGGGAAACAAACAAACAAACAAGCAAACAAAACAAAATAAAACAAAACAAAACAACAAAAAAAAAAAAACAGCAGGTGAAGCAGCAGTGATAAATAACCCCCTTCTAACAGCCTTTTTTCTCCAAAATGATGTCCTGGATTTGATTCTAAATGTTTGCTGTGTAAAGCGTCTGATTGGGGATTGTAGAGCAGTAAGATGTCATGCTTGCATGATGACATTTTAATTTCCATGCTAAGGCAGAGCCGTATTCAAAAAAGGAGATCCTGAAAGGTTTCAAGCTGTTTGACTGTGATGGCACTGGCAAGATCTCCTTTGAGAAACTCAAGCTGGTGGCTACTGAGGTTGGAGAAGAAATCACAGATGAGGAGCTGCAGGTTTGTGAATTACAAATATATTCCTCTTAGTCAGGGAGGGAGGGGAATGTCTTGCTGGCTGGGGAGCTGTGCTGTGTTGCTTTGCAAGGAGCACGATGTCTGTCTTGCATTACATTAACGTGAAGCCTTGCCTGAGACCTTCGCTGGTAACATTAGTGGCAAACACCAAGCTTTAGTGGCCTCCACCCTCTCAGATCCCAACTAATCTGGTCTCCCAAATCTTTGTTATCCCACAGGAGATGATTGATGAAGCAGATGTGGATGGAGATGGGGAAGTGGATCAAAAGGAGTTCCTGTGGATTCTGACGTTGACTGACCTGTAGCTATGTGATTTTTTTTATCCCATTCAGTTGTAAGCAACTGGTTGCAATGTGGCTTTTCTCCAACTTCATTATTTTTTGTTTGTCGCTTTTCTTGGGTGTGAAAACACACCAAGATATTGTTAATGTTTCATCTTTGGTGTTGATTCAGCTCCATTACTGCAAGCAGTTTTCCACATCCCAGTAAACAGTGTTGCTACTAACTCTGTGTCTGTGTGGGTTGGTTCTAAAGGTTGAGCTTAATTCACATTCTTTAGCTAGCCCCTGGAGTTCTGTCTGTTGCAATTGCATCCTATAGCTTTTCAGCCTATCTGATAAGTTAGTCAAAACCTCTTAATCTCAGAAAATCCTGTATAACTCTCAAATAGTAGCACTTATAGCAAAAACTTCTCTGCCCTTCCTGATCTCCTGCATTTTGTAAAAGACGAGATTTGAGGTCTTGGGAGCGGTTACTTTCTGTAAGGTAATAAATATCTTAGGCTTTGGATTTCCCTTCACAAACAGCAGTACAGGAGAAGACTGTGCAGCTATGAGGTGGAAGATGTAATGAGGTCAGGTTTCCCTTGGATTTTGCTTCCTTCCTAATGATTTAGGAACGCAGATTTAGACCGGATGTTCTTCTGCGGTTGGGATACTCAGCACAGTTCTCTCTGGGGGATTGCTGAAGGACCGAGAAAACTGTGGACTTTTCAGGCTAAGCAAACATTCCCTCTTCCTCCTGGCAGCTACTGTCCCGAAACTGGCTGGTCCTTTATATCTTTGAAGGCTTTTATATCTTTATTAAATGTTGTGGAAGGTGGGCAGCAGCTTCAAAATGATTGGCAGGAGTAGCAGTGGGGAAAAAAAAAAAAAAAAAAAAAAAAAAAGGAGTGATTGGATAAGCTCTATGTTTATAGGAAGAGGGTAAAACTGTCCTATTATGCTACTCTGGGCTTTTCTGTCCCTGCCAGAAGCACTTGAGTCCTTCTTTGCTACTCCACTGTACCATGTGGGTTAATTCCTTCCCTCTCTGGTCACAGGTGGAGTCTTGAAGGATCTTCCCATGTTGTTGAGAGTGCAAGTTTTGGAAAGGATGTAAAAAGCCTGAAGAATTTGCTTAGAAGAGCCTCAGAAAATAATTGTTGGCTTACAAAAAATGTCTTATGCAGAGACAATTTAACAGCTCAGTCTCTAATGATTATATAATGCTTCATGTAGAGTAAGAGCCTATATAAGAACATACCAGCTACCACTAAAAAGCTTTTGAATCTAATGGAGACAAACCCGCATTTTCCTGAAAGTAAGCTCTTCAGCTGTGAGAGAAACAAGGCATGGTTTATCTTAAATAACATTGATTAACTGTGGGAATGAGCTATGAAATAGTATAGCAGTATTGTTAAGTCAAAACTGAGTCTTCTCAGCAGGTTTGCTTCAGTAAAATCTGAGTTACTGTGCTCTTTACAGCTCCTGCAGAGCAGTCAGATTACGCAGACAAATGGTTCCTTCTGGCCCTAAAAATCTGTGCCTGGCTTGTTATCTGAACAGCTCAGTGGGATGCTTAGCTATTCTTAGTGCCTTCTGTTTGCCAGACTTTGCAGTCACCCAAGCAGTTTACAGTCTGCCATTCTAGTTTCAGCTAGATTGGTATCTTGTCTGTCCCTGTTGAGATGCAGAATTGTTGCTTCCACATTGTTTCTAAGAATTTTTCTAGAGACTGGGAGACACTGGAAACCGCAGCCCTAGGTCTCACCCTTGACTCCTTCTGGCTAGGCTGCTTCCAAAATATTCCATGCTGCCATAATGGGTCTTGGGTTAATACAAGAGCAGAACTTAACCACTTCTTGTTAAACTAATGTTGGTTTGCTTCTGTTTTCACCAACCATTGTCATTTATGCTCAAGTCTGAGTTCTGACAAATTCTAAAAAAGCAGTGGAGTTTGTTACTAGTGACTTCTTTCCATAAAATTTTCCCCATTCACTGGCCAACCAGTAACACTTAAGAGCAGGTCCTCATACAGAGTAAAAGGCAAAAATAAAAAGCAGAATTCAGCACATGTAAAATACATCTGTTTTATTCAGTACAAGAATTGCGTTCTTTTTTGCCACTAATTCATCCATTCTGTGAGGTGGCCATATGTAGGGAGAGATGGGTTTATAACAAATCTGGGAAGCAGACCAATTCCTGTTCACAGGTGATATGCTGGGTCTGCCATAGCATGGCTGAAATGACCAGGCAACTGCTCAGAACCAGAGACAGTGGCCGTATGTGAGCCCTGTGGAAACCTGGCACCTGCACGTCAGCTGAATGCACGGTGACACTCCAGTTACTGCCAGCTCGTGATCAGCGCAGTAAGTGGTGTGTCCTTGGCAAAGCATGCCAGTGCTTACATTGCTCCAGTTCTCCCTCCTCAGGGGCTACCAGTGGGCCGTGGGGGGGAGAACTCTGAGTAGCAGTTTGCCTATTGACATGTGGGTATGAAAGGGGAAGTGCAAGGCTTAGTGCCTGCTCTCCAGAGGAGATGGATTCTGTGGCTTTGTGGCATTCAGGCAAGTCTGACCACTTCCTTGACCATTTTTCCGATACCATCATAGATTTCATGAATGGGGGCGTTGCACATGAAGGCACTGGTGGTCACCAGCTTGTTTTTCGCGTCCACATGAATTTCAGTGACATGTTTGTTCACATGCTTGCAGCCAAGTTCCTTCATGGTCTCAGCAGTCTTTGCATAAGGCCATCTAGAAGAAGAAAATAGAATAAACCCTGTGCAGAGGAGCTGCCATTGCAGAGAAAGATCTGAAAGAGGCCTAGAGTGAAAAGCCTGGTTGTGCCTCACAGCAACAGCTTCTAGGCTGTTACAGAGATAAGATGGTCCCTTCAGCAAGCCTGACTGATAAGTTGTAAATCTTTTCCCATCAGAAGAATTTCTCTAGGACTATAGAACCCAGAAAGCCGCCAGATTACAGTGATTTAAAAATCTGAAGTGAAGCCAACACAAAACCTTGATGTTCCACTATAGCTGTTCTGCTGTTTAAATGCACACTCTAGACTTTTCCTTTTGGTTTGGTTTCTTCACCAGCTTCCTAGCCTAGTAGCCAGAGCCATTATAGTTTCTTCCCTGCTGTTGGAAGAATTTGGTCACAGCTTTCACGGATGGGTAAGGACAGATCATATCCCTAACTCATAACACCACTATGTCTTCAGCAGCCATCTTGTTCCCGCCTAGGATCTGCTTAACTTTTAGTCAGTGGTACTACATATACTGGGGAGAGACTGCCTTTCTGTGATGTCCGTGGTGTGATGATGTATCAGCACTGCACAGTTACTTACTTCTCACACTCTGTGTCATGACCCACAGTCAGCTCGCAGCCAGGGAAGATTTTGGCTGCCAGCACTGGGGAGATGCAGCACAGGCCGATGGGCTTTTTGGCAGCATGGAATGCCTTCAGGACATCTTCCACCTCTTTGGATACTGTGCAGTTCTTTCCTTGGGTGGCCCAAGTACTCAGATTTTTAGCCACTCCAAAGCCACCTGAGAAAAGGGAAACAGAAAGGTTAGTACTCCAGAGCAGGATTATTGTCTGATATGCTTTGTAAAAATGCTAAAATGGATTTGCTGGATGGAAGTATTTGCCCAACACTGAAAGAAGAAAGCTAAACCATTGTGAGCCACTGAATATTCTCATTTCCTGACTGCCATGAGACAAGAATCCAAAGCACCATCTCTGCTTCTAAACAGAACCAAACTGGAGAGGTATCAGTGCTGTTTCACCCTGTTATGGTGGGACATGCTGACAAGCTTTCACTTGTCTTTTAGTCTTCACTCCAGGCTTCATCAATTCCCTCTGAAATCATTTGGTCATACTTTCACCAAGGAATCTTTCAAAAAAGATCAGGCTTTTCACTTTTGAGTCACCCCCCTCTGTGTCCCAGCTTCTGCTTCTCTTCCCCAGAGGGCAGTGTGTCCGTGAGGGAGGGGATAGCTTGTTTCTGCTGGATGTAAGACTAAGTAGATAATCAGAGGGTAAGTCAATTGACAGTTGTCTGCCCTCTTCTCTGTGGATGAGTTTCTGCACTGCCATGTGCTCCTGTAATATGTCTGTGCAAGCACAGGTGGAAGATGGCCATCCAGCCGTTCCCATCTCTCAGCTTATCTTCTTGCTAGTGCCCAGCCCATGGCTCCCATGCCATTCAAGGCTCATGAATATTTAAGCTGCTCCCAAGACCCCACACATGCAGACCCCACGTGCTGTCCTTCCTACCTGGTATTATTAGGGCATCCAGCCCCTTCACATCCAGCTTAGCCAGATCCTTGATGTTGCCTCTGGCTATTCTGGCACTTTCAACTAACACATTGCGCTTCTCCTGCGTTGGCTGTCCTCTCACATGGTCCACCACATGCATCTGGTCAATGTTAGGAGCATACACCTCTGCCTGAGAAGGGAAGGGAAGGTCTGTTATCCTTCAGGCATGTATCCTAAGCATGTGAAAGACCACAGGTAGCAAATTAAAACGCTTGTGTTTCTTGGTTAGGAAAGAACTTTGCTGGAGATTTCAGTGACCTTCAGGCTCACTTCTGTCTGATAGTGACAATAGGAAGGTATTGTTATAAAGAGGCAAAAGAAAGTTGTTTTCTAGCTTCTGCACGGAAACATTTACCCTCACCTTAAAGGAAGGAGGGTATTTGGCAGAGGCTATGGCCCACACTGTTTATTTGGGGGGGCTGAAGTGGTGGAAAGGGAGCAGCCACCCCTTTCCTTCCTAGGAAAATGATTCATTCCAAGAGCCACCAGTGAATCACATTTCTTAGTTTTCCACCTTCATCCCAAGCCATTACCTTCACTGCAGCAGCCTGAGCGCTGCCCCTGCTTCCCACACACAGCCAGTCATCCCGTACGGGTGCTGAGCACCCAGCACCCTGCAAGCTGCTGTCAAACCACCACCCTCAGATAGGACTTTGAGTTCCTTCTCACCGCCCACTGGTTTCTGACAGCCAGAGTATTTCCCTTTCAAGAAAGTGTCTCGCCTTCCTTCTGAACGGCTTCAAGCTCACATGCAGGAAGTAAGAGCGGGAGATGGCAAACAGGTGGGTGATAGATTCAGTGGCTGTATACAAACTTTGTTCCCTTAGGCAAGCAGAAGCGAAAATTAAAAGGGTGTGGGAGAAATAATGCCCGAGTTTCCTCCACTAGAGGTCCCTGGCAATCAAGGGATGAGTGCAGGACAGTGCTCCGAGTGTGCCAGCCTAGGGAAAGGCAGAGGGAGAGCTACAGCTGCTCCGGGACAGAAGGGAAAGAAGCAGAAATACAAACAGTGGAGAAAAGTTTTGGACAAGTCTTAGCTTTAGTCCACGAAGTGAATACACGCTTTGAAGGCTTTGGAATTGGGTGGGCAGGCTCTGCAGCACATGTAAATGACCACTGTGCCTTCATGTTTGACGGAGCAGTCTGATTTCCAGGAGAACGGCTCTGACCCAAATTTGTGGGCAGCTCAGAGCTGAGGTTAGAGTTACATAGGGCTTCTCTCCCTCTTCTTTGACTCCCAAAGAGCAGTTGTTGTGATTGATTGCATATTAGAGCCTGTGCTTGAAGATCACCCTTTTTTGCCCCTTCTCCAATCTAACTCACAGGAACTCTATTTTCTGTTTTAATCTTATTTTCTGTTTTAATCCTCAGTGTTTCAAAAGGATGAATTTCAAGCAACCAAAGTCAATAGTAGTCTTTGAAACAGAAACACCAAAGGAGAAAAGAGGAAGTGCAAGCCGAAAAGAGATTCATTTAAGAAAGTTTGTTTCAGAGGTTGTGTAGCTGACAGAACTGTTGAGCACTGTGCTCAGCACCCAGCCGATCCTCTCTTCCAGCTAAGCTGGGAGAGCAGAGCAGAGTGTAGGGCATTGTCCCTGGTTGCTGTAGCAGCCCTGACATCATGCTGCTTGCTTTGACTCCAGTCATTTACGCTTTGCAATTACCCCAGCAGCAACGGGGAGCTTGTGATTTGTCTGGCAAGACGCAAAGCTCCTTACAGCAGAGGACTTTGTGCAAGGGGGGGTGAATGAAAAGCAGAGCAAGGGCAAAAGGATGGGGCAGGAGCCTACCAGGTGCCTCTTACCTGTGCCCCCTCCCTGCTGAGGTGCACCAGCACAGCAGAAGACTCATGGATCTCACTCCCGTCGTACACCCCACAGCCAGCAAGCACGACAGCCACTTTTTTTCCCATGGTCACAGGCAGAGCAGGAGGAGTCCCCAGAGAGTCCCAATTTGCTGTGCATCTCTTTGCGCTGCCTGGAGCCTTTTATAGCATAATCCCTCCCCCAGGAGCAGGTGGGGCCAGGAGGGTTGGGCTGAATTTCTTACTGGCAAGAAGGTTTTATTTCCAGTGCCACGGGCAGGGCATGTAAATATTATTTGTTTCCTCCAATTGACTTCTCCCTTGCAGACCTCCTTCCCAGCACGTTGTCTCCAAATCATCCCCAGCCGACACGACCTGTACAACAGAGCAGCTGTGTTTTTCCTTCTCAGCTGTTGATTTTCCATTCTATTTCAGACTAAAGTAGCAAATTTTTGTGCATAAGATGGTATCACAGGGAGCCAGCCCACAGCAAGTATTTGAGCCAGTGCAGTTCCTCTCTGTGCCCCATTTTTTAAACCCTACGTTGTACCAGCAGCCCCTGTGTTTTAACAGCAAGGTTTCCTTTTCTGACTTTAAATGTCCTCAGCCTCCCACCCCATCTCTGAAAAGCAGAAGCTTTGTGCCCAGTTTGTTTCGTGGCCTTCAGGTCCTCAGTTAGAAATGAATAATGTGATTCTTCATCGACAACACGATTTCTCTAAGAATGTGACAACATCATTTACCATGAAAATGGTTGCAAGAGCTGGCAGACCCCTGACCTCAATAGGGATACATGGCTGCAAGATTCACAGCATGTGATGGGGAAGTTCCCTTGCTCATGTGGAAACCCATTTTCCCTTGTCCTTGATATGCTCATACCTGAGAAGATTATGAAACATTTTATTTCAGCTTTGCACTGTCAAAATAAATATAGCCTTTTAAGGCTATCTTACCATTCTTTAGAGAACAACAGAATTCAAGCAACTTGGGGGAGGAATGTTTTTCAGGGATAATTTATAAGAAAATTTTCTCAGGACTGTCATATTTGGAAGAGACATGAAATATATCCTGTGTATAATGAAATAGTGTTTTGGCAAGTTCCTAAGTCATAGCAGGCATGAGGAAGGTACTCTTTTCTGATATATGTGACTTCATTTATTGCGTGCATCTCTTAACATTGATTAAAAAACTGATTAAAAAATCAGGTACCACACGCTCATAGCTGCTAACTAAACAAACAGGAACAAAACCCACCTATATGGTGGGTGGAGAAAGGACTTTTATTATCCAGAAAGGGAATTAAACTGTGAGATAGGTGGAGAAAATTCCCAAAGCCTTTTCCCTGCTGTTTGGTTTCATATTTGAGGTATTCTGAATGTGATTTAGAAGTACATTATTTCCTCTTATTTGAAAAAACAGCTGAATCATGCTGCGACTTGAACATAGTTCAATAGTCAAATAGTTTCTTCCTCCTCCAGCTGGTTAGAGACCAGTCCCATCACTGATGGAACAAAGATAGCTAAAGGCTGATATTTAAACAAACTTATTCCTGTAAAATTTCCTGTAAACCACATCACCGAGCTCTGCATGTTGTAAACTAGCTGTGTTGGTTCGCCTCACTGAAACCATTGTTTAGGTGTAACTAGGCAAAACAGGGTTGTTCCAGTACTTCCTCATGTGACAAGATCTATCTCAATAGACATATTGAGCCTAAAGATCAATCTGCAACAGATGTATTCTTGATAGTTTATACTTTTCAGCTGAGTTTTTCCCTTCTGCATGGGAGTACCTGCACAAATTAATATCTTGCTTTAATTTGTGTTAATATTCTAACAAATATGAGTGTGAAGGAATCATTTTCCCCAAAGCTCTTCTTCAACATTATCCTCCAAAGCAGAGAAGAAACCATGAAGGTTTGGGAGCAAATGCAGGGATCCAGGTGTTCAAGGGAAGCATATCACCCTGGTCCACGTGGCTCAGAGAGCAGGAGGAGCAGCATCTTTTGGCATTAACTGTGGATCCAGTCTGGGACTGTTCTGGATTCCCACCAGATGTGTGACTGACATGATCTCATCACAACCCTGGGCCGCTGTCCACTGCTTTCTGTGGCCTCCTTCATGGGTAAAGACCTTTATGGCCTGATCATGTATTCTCCATGGGTCCCTTATGTCACCTTTGCGATACAGCAGCAATCGTGGGAATGACTGGTACTCACTTCACTGCCTGCACAGTTCTCCTGGAAAGCCAGCAAAATCTTCCAGATTTTATGCTCGCACTCCTCACTCACGAAAGCCACTTAGGAATTAGGAGGAGTTCCCTGGGAGTGTGCGCAGAGAGGCTGGATTAGATAGACGGAGCGGCACATGGACAAAAACCACCTTTAAGGGAATGGCACTGAATATGCCCTGGGCTTGTCCAGCACAGGACAGTGGTGCCAGGCATTCATAGCTGTGACAGGGACAAACAGCAGGACCACGGCTGGTGTTAGGAGAAATAACTGGTCCCCAGGGAGCTCCTGGGCTTGCAAAGTACTTGTTTGCTCCAGCAAGATGGATTCTTTAAAAAAACCTTAATTTTAACCAGTGTAATTTCCTTACTGGCAATAGCAAAAAGGCAGTAATAGTAATAAACCATCAGCGTTATTTTTCAAGTGTCTTTTTTAACAAGGGTTAATCAACAGTAAAATTAACAGGCCCCTGGAGGGAGCTACCAGCAGCCCATTCTGACTCACAGACTGAAATTTATTGCAGCAAGAAACTCATTTGCATTTCCTCCCGCATGCAGAAAGACACACTAACAGAAGATGTTTGTAGAGAAAAGGGGTGGAGAGCAGGGAGGAACACAGGCCAGTGAAGTTGGTTTGGTTATAAAGAGCTAGGGAGGAAAGAGAGGCAGCATTTCAGCCCACATCTGGGTCTTCAGCGGACTCTGCGATGGCAGTCAGAAAAGCTGAGTCACTGCATTACTCCATAGGGCTCTTGGGCATTTCCGCAGGTAGGGATCAAGTCTTCTTGGCATGGGAGGATGGGGTTGGGACTAGCTTTCATGGACAACCCCCTTCTTGAAGGGGCTAAAACGTCTGTTTGTTCCGAATCTTCTCCGCTTGGTAAAACCTTTAGATCCGGAGATCCCTCTGCCTGGTTCAGCAGCCAACAAAATATTTGTCTTGGCTTTAAAACACTGGCCTGAATTCTTGTACTCAATCCATCTTGAGTGGATAGCAAATGAAAACTTTTTGATAGTCATTTTCATAAATGATTTTTATTTGGATGCATTTTCCTCTCTTCCTTTTCTCTCTCTGTCTTCTCTGCTGCTGTTTTCTGTGTTCACTCCATTTCTTTTACTCCTTTGCATTTCATCTTTCTGAGTGCTGCTGCTTTTCAGTTTTAGGCTAGTTTTCTGTAGGCACACGCCTTATGGGATTGTCTTTAGACTGTGTGTGCTTGTCTGTCTGCCCTTTGTATAACTGGAATCTGAGATCCAATTTTTACCTTTATCCAACAACAGCGGAGCACTTTCAAACACAAATAAGTTCAAGTTTCTTAAAACTGGGCACCCAGAAAGAGGTGAGACCTTGGACACAAACCAAGTTACAACACCCTCCCTCTAGATCTCATTCTTTGCAGATCTTGCACTGTTATTTTTTTCTCTTTTCCCTGCTCTTGTCACTCTGGTTCTCCCCTGTTTTTTAGGGGCCAGAGTTTACAAGCTCTTTCTCTTTTTCCACCTCCCTTGTCACACACAGGATCACTCTTGCTGGCAGTGCATTTCTACAGTTTACCCAGAGCAGCCCCCGTGATCCCCAGCACAGCTTTAGGAATCCTTCTGTTGATTTTATCATCGCTTTTGGCGTATGCAGGTAAGACTCGGAGGGTGGCCAGCTTCAAGGCCTCCCCCTCCTATAGTTTCACAAGTATTTGGTCTGCTTTGCCAACAGGTTTATATGAACTGTGTCAGCCTTGCCAGACCACTGATCCATTCTGCTGGGGGAATCAACACACACACACACACATTTTTCACAGTCAATTTTTTCAATCAGCACATCACATTTTTCCTATATGAGTAACCAAAGAAATAAAACTTGGTTTTGAGCAAATGCTTTATCACAATCTCTGAAGAGTTTTAAGAGAGTGAATATACTCTCTCTGTATATAAGAGAGTGAATATATCACGGAGCAAATATACTCTAAATGAGAGTGAATTTCTCTAAAAACTGTTCCCAAGCTTCCTTAGATTAGTTTAGGCATCCATGGTTTGAAATTGCTTGTCAATATGTGAGGCTAAGAGGAAAAATCACTTATTATAACAAAGTCCATGCTCTTTAGAATGAATGCTGAATTATTTCTCCTTTTGTGACTTGGAGCAGTGAGAACATGAAAATCCCAGATTGGAAGCTGGTATTTTTTCCACTACAAATCAGACAGCCTGGGAGAGGCACAAATACTTGTGAGTTCACACAGTTTGCTCTGAGGGAGTCTTTATAGTCATGTCTACACTGTGTAATGGGGCACTGTGCAGACTGACCCAAGCTCATTTTAGCTCTGTCTGAAATCATGTAGGACCTGTGCAGCCACATGCTTGTGTTGTAATCATGGTTCCAAGACACCATGTGCTTGCTGTAGCACAGCTGCCTATTTTAAGTGTGGCTTTCCACAACTTACTCTGTCAAAATTGCAGTTCTGCCTGTGTTCCCCATTGATTCATAGGAATTCGGAGAAACCAAAGAGATGCATCCCTGTTCTTGTCCCTCTGCCTGACCATCTCAGTGTTCTGGTGCAGCTATGGAGTGGTCTTCATCCTGGAAGGGCAAGGAGTTTTGAACGACACCGGTGATTTCCGCAATGCCTTGGTGCCTGGCCTGGTCACGTTTACTTTGGCACTACTCATTATCGCAGTGGTGGGCTTCCTTAGCAGAGAGGTCATCCTAGCTCTGATTGCTTCTGCTGTCTCGCTCGCCAGTGCTCATGAAGTCGCCATGCACTATAGCACGTCTTTTGGTTCCTCTGCCGTGGCTTGCAATTATATGATTGTCTGCTTGGTTGGTGGTTATTTTGCTCTGGGAAGGATTGTTTATTTCCTCTCCAAAGAGAAAATTACCCTCCCTGGCACAGATCTGGCCAAGAATAAAGCCCATGAGCAGATCCAGCCCACCAGTGGTGGCATGAATCATTTTGTGGTTTTCAGTGTGATCCTGAACATGCTGTCTGCCAGTGTCTTTGGCTGCAGGCTCCTGGGCGTCACTAGCAAACTTTTTATCGGACAAATACCCTGGCTGTGGGCAGCTGGGGTCTACCAGATTGGAGTCTGCATTTTGTCGTACCGTGCAATGGATGTACTAATGGCTACCTTCTTTGGTTTCACTTCCATCCTGAAATTTGCAGGAGGCTATTGCCTTCTATACCCAGTCTGGCAAACAGAGGAACCATCCTTCCCTACCCCATTCCTCGTGGTTTTTTCAATTCTTTTTGCTGTCTTGGCTCTTTTTCTCACTCTTAAGAGCCTGGTGGATGGCCTGTATTTGCTGTTTTATGTGGCCTACTGCATTGCATTAGCTTGCCGTCCCAAGGGATTTTTCGAAGGCGGACCCCAAGGTGTGGATGTGGCCATCTTTGTGGCCTCAGCCTTGATGTCTCTGATTCACCTGTACAACATGAAAGCAGGCACCAAAATCCCAACTGGGCAGGGTGTTGTGAAGGCCCTGCTTGCTCACAGCAGTTTCCTGAAGCTTCGTGAAGGGGCAGACCTTCACACCCCCTACCTAGGGTACTCCAAGTACGCCGATGCAGAAGTACTTGGCTATGCATGCAGCGTCCTTGCTTCTTTTGCTATAACAATGACAGGGGACCCACAGGCTCCACTCGCTACTGTTGTAATCCCGTGGGTGGTGGTAGCTGGTGGGATCCTTAAGTTTCTAGGTGGCTCGGTGGCCTTTGCCCGGGGTAAAACCCTGGAGAGCAGTGCCTTCATTCTCTATGCTGTCATGTGGATCATCTGGGGCTTGGCAAGGTATGGTGGCCTCTATGGCACGACCAGAAGCTTCCACACAGCAGTAGGCATCATTGCTTTCATGCTTTTCAATGGCTTCATTGTCTTCTGCACACTCTTCTTAAACATCACCTGGTTCTTTTACTCCCTCACTTTCTTGCTCATTGCTGTCAGCTTCCTGTTGGATGCCGTCGGTGCTCTTCCAGTCGGCTATGACATTGCTGCTACGGTCATCTTTGGTCTGGTCAGCTTTTACTGCTTCCTGTCTGCGCTTTTCAACAGCATCTTTGAGGGTTCCTGGTTACCGATGGGTAGGCCCCTCGTGCAGCTCAGTGGTGTGGGGGGAGGAATGACCAAGTGCCTTCACCTGCCTGCCAGGAAAGCTTCCTCAGTCAAGAGAATTGCAGGTAAGGGAAATGTATAGGGGATAATATGGGGTGGAGGGGTAATTCTGGGAGATTTTGTAGCAGAACAGTATTGAAAGGACATTTTTCCAATCCAGATGTGGAAACCAGAATAACCTGATTGCATTTTGACCAAGTGGGCCAAGTTACAAATGTCTTTTGAAGCTGAACACACTATGTGGGAAATAGAACCAGTTCCTCAGTTTAGCGGTGATTTTGCTGCTGTCTGTCCGGTATCATATCCCTGTCTGCTCATCCAGTATGTGATACATGAATCCTCCAGGCTAGTGCTACCACTGACAGTTCTGTACAGAGAAAGCAAGGTACTTGCTCTTCCCACAGGGCTGAATGACTTCTGACCCAAATGAACACAGCTCAGATCTCCCCTAAATACCAGAGATGAATGCTAGAAAATGCACTGTCAGAGGAAATACTGTTAGTTGGGAAAAGGAGATATGAGAGCACTGAACTGGCTGTTTTGTCTGTGACAGCTCTTCCATGAATTACAACCCCTCAGTTCTAGTCACTGAAGGGATTCTGCCCTGTTCACATGTCAACAGATATCCTGAAGAACGGAGGGACTTGTGGCATCCCCACAGATACTGTATATGTGCTTGTGGCAGCCTGTAATCGGCCTGATGCTGTGGAGAAAGCTCACCGGTAAGTGTTTGTCTTGCTGCCCCACTGAAGGTTTCCCTGGCTAGTCTAAGGAGGCCATGAGGACACCCAGCTGATAGTGAGTCCTGGCTACAGCAGCTGCCCAGAGCAAGGAGACACATACCTTAGCTTTCCTAGGAACAATAAGGTGACAAGCTTGGGGAGAAGATCCAAATGACAAATGGAAACAGTTGAGCTGGAATTGTCTTACTACAAACTAATGGCTCCTGACAGGCGATAGAGCCGGATAGCTTGGATATCACAAGGAAACTCAAAGATCAAGAAATGTCAAAATGGGGCACCCCTTCTCTATATTTGTAGATACATGTTGTCAAAACCAAAACCCCTCTTGTATTTAACAAATGTCTCCAGCTATACTTTTGTAAGCAGCTGGGACCCCCTCAGAACTTAGGCAGCTTGGTCTTTTACCCATCACAACACAAGAAGCTAAGACTGTGATTTGTAATTTATGACCAGGAAGAATTATTCACATCCCTTTCTTTCTAGTCAACTGTTGAACCGTCCTACTTTTGTTACAGACAGATGACCTGTAGTATAGCCTACACCCTTCGTCTAACTCTATGCTTCTCCAACAAAATTTCTTTTTCAGCTTGAAAATAAAGTCTATCTTACTTCCAAACTCATTTTTCTTGCCCCCTTTACAGCTCCAAGCGCCAGGCTCAGGAGCGCCCCATGTCACTCTGGATTTCTAGCCTGAAGCAACTGGAACCTGCAAAGCATTTGTTCAGCCCCCTCGTCTGGGACTTCATGGAAGCTGCCTGGCCATCTCCTATTAGCTTGGTGGTTCCCAGAGGTGAGGAAAAGCTATTAGTTTTAAGCTCTCTGGAGAGCACTGGCTTTGAAACTCCAACTTTAAGTCATGCTTTCCTGCAATGCCATAAGCTCCGTTGTAATACCTCTGGTAAGACGGACGTACACCAGTAAGTGCTGTGCCACTCTTCCTTGTTCAGGTGCATGGGTGGACTTCCTGGGGATGAAGGACTCTGCTAAATATGTCGGTACCCCTCAGAGCATTGCCATCCGCATCCCTGATTGCTCCGTCACCACACACCTCATCGACCTGGTGAGTGGGCCAGGTGCACTCATCCCAGCACCACTGGCAAGTGGGGCCTGCCCTTCCACTGCACAGGGAGCAGACGTGGGGTCAGCCACCAGCACCCAGGTCTTCTGGGCAGCTTCAGGGGTCAAGGATGGAGCGACTGCAGCACTCAGCTCTCTCTCTTGCTGGGTGTTGGCATGTCGTCTCTCCTCACCTTTATCCTTTTCTCAGTGCAGTGAGAGTGATAGCATGTTCAGAGTGGTCTTCTGGGGAGTGAAAAGTGCTAAACTGAATAACTCCCACAAGAAAAACATCATTAAGAAAGAAGGGATGAGTTATGCAGACAGCTGGTAGCTGATTTTACTGCAGAAGAGAGGCTAAAAGCAAGAAAACAGACCACCAGAATGCCAGAAGAGTTATAACTAACAGACACATTGTCTGATTTCCTGCCTTGAACATTTTTGTTGCAAGCACAGGCAAAGCCAGAATAGCTTGGGAGGGTCCCAAATGTAGAACAACATCAGTTAAAACCTGCACTATGTCCTGAGCATCCCCGCTTCGTGACTTTACCCAGGCAGAAGCTGCTGGGCTAACAGCCTGGGAGAATATGTCTGTGTGTTGCTATAATGCTGGGGTAAGCACATAAACATTTCAGGGTGCCCAGACATGTGGGATTAGAGCCTGTCCTATCCTGCTATAGCTTCAAGGTTATTACAGTGCTGTGGGCCAGACACTGGCTTGTCTGTATGGTTTTCTGATCCCTGCTTGGAAGAAAGCTCCTTCTGCAGCGTGCTGCATGACCTCTTCTTGGCAGCAGCAGCAGCAAGCGAATGCACGATCAGCTGCAACATACTGGCATAAAACCTGCAGAGAAAGCGCAGTAGGAAACTTTCTGCTGCAGTGCTGAGCACTGCCCCCAGGGTACATTGACACAGCTCTGGGTGAGAGCATGTTGATGCTGCTGCCTAGTGTGCTTAGAGGCATTTTTCTTCCATAGTCTTGCCTTTAAAATGATGGTCTCTGGCTTGGCCAGTGGCAACTATGCTCTGGGTGGAAGGATTGCATTGTTAGTCTGCTATTCCCACCTGCAGGAGTTACAGGAGGTGTATTACAAAGAACAGTGGATACAACCCCATAACCTTGCTAGTAAATTCACCTTGAATGAAGGAATCGCCCTCCCTTGCACAGCTCAAATCCATGATAATCACTGTATTTCTGGGCTTTGCCCAGAGAAACCGTGAAACCCTGCTCGTTCTGCTCCCTGCTGCATTTCTAGGGCAGGCATTGTACCTTTTAGGCAATTACTATTGCTTGAAAATAAAATGTTCTTTCCTGATTCAACATCAGGAAACCCCAGATCAGCAGGGTCTTAGTCACTCACACAATTTTGGAGGGATTTGTCTCCTCCAACTTTAGTTGCCTACGCAGAAGGGGTGTTTACCTAGGAGAGTCACACTGAGCTCTTTATAGAGTCACGGGGATTCGCCAGGGAACTTCACAGTTCAACTCATTTGTTTTGTACCACAAAACATGCTCAGGGCTCTTGTTTCCATTTTCCTGCCACCAGGTTGGCCCCATTGTGGTCACGTCAGCTAACCCAACAGGAGAGGCAGACACAACACACCACAACCAAGTGTACGCCAAGCTGGGAGATAAGGTAATGGAGGCTTTGTGTCTTTTCAGCCCAGTAGGTCCCCAAAGATATGGGAATGGGAGAACACACTCATTCTGTTCCCAGCAGGCAAGTCAACATATCAAGAATATGGGAAAGCATGTAATTAAAAAGATGTCATTGTCACTCATGTTGGTGCTAGAGTGAAAGAAGTGTAAAATAAGAAACTTTTTGGAAAACCAAAATGCTTCTATTTTCTACAGCGTAGTTAGGGCTTGGCAACATGAGTTAGTTAATCTTCCAACACAGGAGGTTATGAGCAATAAAAAAAAGATGCTTCTTTGTGTACAAGCAATAAAACAACTGATGCCTGAATGTCAGGGCTCCAGCTGCCATTGGAGATTCCCACCTAAAGCTGAAGCTGGTCTAAAACAGGCAACAGAGCTTTAAAACGTTTCTGGCTTTTAGAACTTTTGTAAGTTCTGGAAGTACAATAGTCATGGCCATTCAAACAGCTGTCTTTTCACTGCTAAATCCTGAGAATACGACACTTATGAAAATATATTCATGGCAGATTATTTTAAGGAAGTTTTAAACAAGAGGCAGTGCAAGTCTCCCACCACTAACTCCTAAAACAATAAAAATGGTTTTCTACATATCTGATTTTGGATGGGACTCCCTCAAAACTCCTCATCTGATGCAAACCTGCTTTGCTATATTGCTGATTTACATCCCATAGAGCTCTCTCTTTGCTTTTACTGAGTTCATTCATTCCAAATTCAGCAGGTAGTGGCTACACAGGGGGTAGGAAGGAGCAGAGCTGCCTTTTAACAGCTGCCTGCTATTGAGATGTAGAGAGGGGGAAGCTGCCATCTCTCTGCCTATGTGCCTGAGCTTGCTGTGAATTTTGCTGCCCTTCAGGTGGATGCAGTTCTTTGTGATGGTCCTTCTCCAGAGAATATTGCCTCTACTGTTGTGGACTGTACCAAAATTGACAGTGGAAATATAGGATTCTTCAGAGTTGGTATCATCCCCAAGTCTCAGGTAAAATTAATCCTGATCTGATTTCTGCTCTCTTTCTCTCTCTGCTTTGCACATCTCCATTAAGTGGGTTTCAGACTGGGAGTTCCCTGGTTACATAAAGAAGTCTGTGAGAGCATGAGGAGTTATCATAGTCTAGTATGAAAGAGCAGAAAAACAGAGCTCCATGTTGCCTGTGTCCTGGTCCTGCAAATGTCACTGCACCTCTCTGTGCTAGGCCCATCTTCCATGCAATGTCAGACTGATTCATTCAGGGAAAGAGCTCTGAGATCCAAGGTCTCTGTGTGGCATGCTCTCCATTTACACCTGTCCCAGAGACCTTTGCATAGACAGTGTAATCCCAAGGATATGCCCAGACCAGCAGCTTGAAAAAGAACAGGGAATATTTAAAAACCTGGAGAACAAATTAGTTCTTTCTCCTAATTAGTAACCTGCTTATGGCTGTGTTTACTAATTCTAGGTGCTGCAGATACTGGAGCAGGTGCAGAAGAAACACTCACCGGTGGTTCCTGGCAGTGGTACTGGGACCCCAAAAGGCCAGGAAGAACACCCAAACCACAGCCATGCTGTGCGAAATGGGGTGGGCACAGCTACCCCAGCAGCCAAAGCTCCGGTGCACTCCGCTGATGGGAACCACACTCGTCTCTGACTCCATGCAGGTCAAGCAGCTGCATGCTCACAAGGGAGGTGTTTGCTGGAAAATGGTGTAGAGGTGAAACTGGGGAATGGGAGAGGTTTCCCAGCTGCAGGGGTGACTCGTTCACCTTTGGATGCAGTGCAGAGTTGACTTATAAACTACATTCGCTCAGTCTGTAGAAGGAAAATTTTCACTTATGGAAACTGCCAGCTTTCACTGGCATGACAAAGCGTTACATCAGTGACCGGCTCCGAAATAATGGAGCTTTTTTTTCTTCTCATTAGGAGTTAAGGCCTTCTAACTGGGGCAGAGAATATCTTGAAGTATTACACAATTATACGTTAGGGAATAAACACTGCATGGAACTAGAAACGCGTGAGGGAGAAGGGAAGGTGTATTCAGGTCCCGTGTTGGTGCATACAGCGAACTTCTTAAAAATAGATGAAGCCATGGGAGCTGGGGCTGTCCTTGGTGTATCTTCTCCAGGTAGAGGTCACAGAAGCCAATGCTAACCACAAGTGCTGTTATCTGAGGTGCCATTTTCTGTATTTCACAGTCAGTGTGAGGGTGGAATTACGATTTTGATGACTCCAATATTATCTCCTTGGAAGTGCTGGAGCATTATGGAAGATCCTCCCTTCTCATTTTATCTTCTGCAGAGTATGCATTTCAGAAGAATCGTATGCACTGCGTTTGAAGATGCTAGAAGCTGGTCTGTTGACTTTCAGCATAACTGAACATACTTCACGGTACATTTTCTCCAGAGTGCAGACTTTGTACAAGAGCGATAACTGATCTGGAGGAAATAAGAAGTTTCAAACCAACATAAAGAGTTTTCTTTGGCAAAATCTGCCTGGCCATGCAGTTAGTGGCTTGTTTACCCTCTGAAAACTGTTGATATTACTCTTACCTGACTCAGGTGCAAGGTGCTGATCAAACTGCAGCTGAAACCAATGAATAATCTTATTGATTTCACCTGAAGTGCTACTGGACTTGAGCATAAATGCTGTGCAGTCAGAAAAGCTAAACCTCTGTGAACTGTGGCAAAACCATGCCTTCTCAGCTTGTTCTTTACAGAACTGGCTCTCTTCCTGCAGAGAAAGAAAATGTCAGATAATTGAGTTTGTGAACTCATTTTGCCAGTCCACTTACTGTATCTCTTTGGTGTTTATTAAAACTGACTTACAGAAATTAATAAAATATTTTCAATAAACTGTCATATGTCACACGGGACTGAGCTACCAACTGTGGCAAGTACCTGGAAAAAACTTCACAGGTCATGGTTTTATGGATTTCAGCATTTTGGGGTTTCTTAACTGGGCACAAATGATCTTACAAGTGAATGAAATTGCAGCACTTTCTAGGTGGGAGAGAAGAGGGAAAGAGAGAATAATACCTAATATCAACCCCCTGGTGCCAGCTTCGCTGGGGAGTGCTAATGAGTTCATAAACACCAGAGCTGAATTTGGCTCCTTTCCTAAACCAACTTTTAAAAAATGTTTACACCAAAATCTGAGGGAGCATGGTAAGGAGTATTAATCTGGAAAGGAGCATTACAAAGCCTTTGGCCGTGGAAAAGAGCCCTGTCTTAAATATCCTATGGCTGCTGCTGCCCTGTGCTGCATGTAATGGTACCTTTGGATCAAGTTAGGTGATCTTTAAGGTCCTTTCCAACCCAAAACATTCTATGATTTTAGCATACCACAGATTAAGAGCAGCTTAAGGAGTTGGATTCTTCACAAGATGCCTTGCCTCGATCCATTTTTATCTCCTTCAATCTTTCTCTGTGGTGCCTGTTTCTTACAGGAACTGTTGATGCCAGTATCAGGACACTGGGAGAACAAGACGCAGGGAACCACCTCGTGAGACAGGTGCAAGAGAGGGAAAAACTTCAATTAAGTTCAGTCCTTTCTTCACCCCACCCACACCTCTCCTGTGTCCAAGCAAACTGGAAAGAAATAACTTAGGGAGGAGGAGACTTAGGTGGAATATTTCAGTTAAATCAAGGCAAAAGAATTTGTAATATTTCCAGTTTTCCCAGCATTCAAGGTGAAGCAGAACATTTTTAAAGAAAAGTAGAGAGAGAAAAAAAGCCTCTGTTACAAGCAGCAAATCCAAAAAAACTCCCATCAGAAACATTTGGTCTCTTTGAACAATTTGCTGAAAAATCATAGATCAAATCCATGGTGAGATGTTGACAAGAATTTGTAAAATACTTTTCATTGCTAAAAATGTAGGTTTGGGTCAAACATTGTTGCCCAGCCCTCTTCAGAGGAGATTTTAAGTGTGCCCTTCTGGTGCTGTTCCTCTCCCATCCTGCTCGATGGGAAGGATTGGTGCTTTACTGTGTAACAGATGAGGGATAGGAAGGGATTTGGGGCCCCCAGACCTCCATCAAAGAAGGAATTTGAAATCACTGAAGAAAATCAAGAGATTTCTGAGAAGGGCCAATATTGATTTCATTGTCAATGACTCTGAGAGCTTTAGGCCTGAAAGGTGTCTCTGGGAGACAACAGAACCTGATGAATGGACCTCTTTGTGAAATAGCCAACACTTTAATCCCACTGGGGTTGCAAACAACCCAGGAAGAAGGGCCGTCCCTCCTTGATTTTGCCCTTTGTGCAGTCCAGACATCCATGTCAATGGAAAAAAAAAAAAAAAGAAAAAAAAAAAAAGAAAAAAAAGAATGGAAAATAAAGAAGGGCATTTTCCTGTCGCAGGAAGAAAACAGCTCACCCTTCTGAGAATAGAGCTGTGCCATAGGGACAGGAACTGACTCAATGGCATCTTCATAAGGGTGCGTGTTGGTATAGTGGGTGGACCTGATACTGCAGCGGTTCAGGGAGGAAGGGTGGCATCACAACCACCTCTTGAGTGAAACCAGCCGACCAGAAGGCTTGAGACATGGGCAGAGCCTGGAATGTCCTGACAGCCTCCAGCTTAAGGAAACACCGAGACTGGGAGCTCTGTAGGGACATGGTCCTCATCTATTTGACTCTTGCTCTTCATATACAAAAGTCAGTGTCTGCCTATAGATTGGGATGGGACATCACCTGGGAGAAAAGGCAGAAGAAAAGTCCTCCTTATCGGGTGATAATCAGTCACATCAAAACCCTCAGGTCTCCTTGGCATTACTGAAGCACTGCATCTGTAAAAACTCCCCTTGCAATGATTTTATGTCCTACTCACCTTGCTGCATTCTTCCTGGTACTCCACCCTATAACATCAAGTGCCTGGGGTTATTACTACAAAATGACTAGATAATCTGGTTTGTCTCTTTTTGGAGAAATACTAAGGACAACAAAGAAAGAGCATATTTCAAAACATGGGCCAGGTCTTCAGCTGCTCCAGCTTGGATTTCTGTCTGTGATGGCTGTGTGTGTTGTGCTGCCCAGCCAAGAACAGGACAACTTCTGATGGTCTAGAGCCATCTGGGCATCCCCGGCATTCGTGCCAGCTGCAGTAATGAATTTATGGAGCAGCTTGGTGCTGAGGCTCAGAACAAGGAAGAACAAATAGCTGGGTGACAGCAGCAACTGGCTGTGTAAAAAATCTTGTGGGGAAAAAACAGCAGTCTGGAAATTGGGCTTCTGGAGCAAGAACAAACTGGATTAACTTCTAGCTGTGACTCTGATACTCCTCCATTCTGCCCCAGCTAGAAATGATTCTGGTGGCTCCAACTCTTTCACTTCCTTCTTATGCACTGTGCTGTCAGACCTGGGGCTGAGGCTCTGCAGCAGCAGCGTTTTGAGGCAGGGACCAGCAAGTTTATCACATCAGTGTATTTCCCTGCTCCATTCCCTAGATGCTGGCATCCTGATGCCAAAGGGACTCAGGAGATAGCCAACCATACACCTGAGGGCTGGTGTTCAGCTTGGTGGCTCCAGGCTGTTGGTCCGTGACCTCCAATGGAAGTCCTGTGCCTCCAGCTCCTTCGGTGTAGGTTCTTCATTCAGATCCATCATGTGTCTGTGGGCTGTGAAGGGACATGAAGCCAACCAGCCTTCTGCCCCAGTTCCCATCCTGGTACTCACGGGATTTGACTTTCCAGCCCCCTGGGCTGGAAGGAGCAAGGCGGTGCCAGGGGTGGTGCTGGGGACAGGATAGGGAGCTCCGTCCTGTACAGCCAGTTCAGCAAGGCCCCTGCACCTGGCCAGGGCTCAGCAGCCACAATAAATTCCTCAGCACCCCCTGGTAGCACAGCAGCCTTCCCTGTGACCTGTTGCGGGTTTACATCCAGCACTCACGCTGCTTTTTGCTGAAGTCATGGCAGATGCACAGAACAAGTTTGTCGCTGTTACAGGTTCCACCATCACCTTGTGCAGGCAGCGACAACACCCTAAAATATCAGGAAGTGCCCACATTCCCTTTCGGTGCACTGTTCTGTGGGATGGGTGAGTACTAGCAGCACTGCTTCTGCCTTGACCAGGCTCTCCTTATCTCCTCAAAATTCCCCTAAGACCGATAACTGCCTGTGGCATCCTTCTACATGTAGTCTTACGAAGGACCATGTCCTCCCACACCAGGTTATCAGATCTTGCATGACCCAAAGCCTGCCACGGCCCCTGGCCCCCTTCCTATCACCCCCTGCAATTGCTCCGGGCCCTCCTTGCCTGCAGCTGCCAGCAGCTGTGTTCACCTGCAGATTAAACCAAGTCCCAATTGCTAAGGCAAGAGCCTTTTGTGGAGCAGAAAAGGTGGAGGAGGAAGAAGTGGAGGTGTAAGTATTGAGTGGACACAGCAGCCAAATGCCCATAGACCAAATCCCACAGGCAGCAATGCCCGTGTCCACTGGGACACAGGACGTGGGCTCGACTCTTCTTGGCCACAGAAGGAGCTGAGGTGGGGTTTCTGCAGACATGCAGAACCACTACTCATGTTACCTGCTCCATCTCACTTCCAAGCTCCAATAAGACACAATGAAGAGCGGGCCAAAAGGAAGCTGAAGCCTCTGCATCCGTCCCTCTTCATAGCCAAATATCTGACACAAAGCAAGGCAGCTTTGAGGGGCTCTGTAACTGAAGACCAGCCTCACACAGCAGCTGCTGGATCCAGTGAACCTTTTGGATCCTTAGAGCTTGCCTTGTCTGTGATGCCACAGGTTTTGGTGACTTTTCAAACTTTCTGGAGGTGCTTTGTCTGAAACAGTAGAATTCATCCTGTGTATGGAGGAAGTGAGCCCTACCTAGGGGAAAGGTAACAGACAGTGGTACGTGTGTTGGCACAACAAAAGCTAAGAGAGCTATTTTTTTCCTGCTACTCCACATGAAATTATGTTCAGAAGGTTCCCTGATAAAATGCATAGTCACAGGCCTATCACCCCAGGAAAATGCCTCTTCCTGGTTCATAAAACTGTTTGAGAGATAATATGAAATGATCAAACGGTGAAAAAAACAAAAAGGGAAAACCACAAGATGAAGGAGGAAGGAGAAGAGTGGGGACTGAGCAGAAATGAAACCAGACAGGACAACTTTGTACATAGGTCAGCTCCGGAAATGAAGGAACCAACTCACGGGTCACAGTGTGCTCCCCACATCCCTCAGAGGATGGTGGCTTCATCATGCTTCAGCATCTGGGCTGGAACAGAGACGTGATGCCCTTCACCACCATTGACATTTAGTGCAGTTTGCTTCCTTGATGATGTGAGCCGATATTCAGTTTTGCAAAAATATTTTCCACCATGTTTCTTTTAATAAAACATGGGTGGACTTTCTGCTCCTTCCCAAAACTTCCACTCCTGTGCCTGTCTGTACATCTCTTTCCCCCTCTTGTCTGAATGCACACACACGTGGGCTGCTCTTCTCTGCCAGAACTGGTGTCGCGGCCTTGAAAACCATTTTGCTAGGGCTCAGCTAACTGCTGAGCAAACACTAGGGTGAGAATTGGGGCAGAATGAAGAGACCCATCTTTCCATTAGGGGCAAACATGACGTGGTTTACATCCAGTACCCCTGGCTCAGCTGGAAACCAAAGGCCTCATTGCTCAATGCCAGCTCCCAACTGGAAATGAGCCTTCAGCAATATAGAGCATCTCATAATGGAAAACACAGCAAGAGGCATTAAACGTTAGCAATAGCCTTAATGAAAGGACCCTGTGTTTAGTGAGCCTGAATAAAGGAATTGACAGCTTCTGTTGTTGATCTAAGGGCAGTGTATTTGTTTCCCTCTAACTGTGTAGGAATGCTGGCAGGAGTGCTCCAGGCTTGGGGAGTTTGCTTTGAGTCCCTGAGAAGAATTGTGGGCACACAACCACACAACAGTTGCTGCCGCTCGCCAAGTCCTTGTGCCAAATTTATGGGAAAGAAAGACTGGGTATATGCATGGAGTCGGGACATGGTGCTGCTCAGCTACCTGGGTTGCTTACTAAAAGCCATTTTCCAGGCTCACTTGTCATGGTAGCTGCTCAGAGCACAGTGAGAAATTCAGTTTTATGTTTGAGTAAAGTGGCAGAGTAGACAACCAGATGCGTTAACCCAAGTCATGAAAGATCTCTGGACAGCGGACAGCCGCTGCATTGGGCAGGATCCCACCATATCTGCTCAAGTTTTTCCTATTGGGAATACACTTGAAGCAGACAACTTCATGGTCTGGAAAATCGAGGCTTTTTCTTCTGTGGTTCTTGAGAGTATCTCCTGGGTGTGAGGCTCCCAAGCCAGACACATCTTCAGCCAGTTCTAGTTTTACAGATCCTATATTCCCCTGGTCTTGCACACCCAATTGGACATTGACCCAAATCACTGGAGGTTATGGAATAACACATTTGCTTGTCAAGAGGACAATTGTGATAAATCATGGCTAAAACTGCATAAAGCTGATAATACTGCAGTTCACAGTGTTTTATCAAAATAGCTTAATCATGATGATAATATAATAGGGATTTTCCCTCATCTGTTTTGAGAAAGAAACACTACTCCTCTATTTAGCAGCACCAAGACAACACTGAGAAAATCAAAGTATTTCCTTGTTTGCTGCAGAGATAACCACACTTATTCCCAGCACAAACTCAACAAAGACGGAAGAGATTGTGCAGGTTATTCTGCTGAAAACATTGCTTTCCGTTGTGCCTTAAGTGGTACTGGAAAACAGGTACAGTGCAAACACCTCTTTACCCTAAGTTCTCCTGAGTCAACAGACTACTGAGAACGTGACTGTTGAGGTAAGCCCTGATTCTGGTGAAGGATTTCTGTAGCTTCATTTGTTTGCTTCCTTATTTAGTAAGCAGTAAAATCTCAATGCATATAAATTTCCTTGTCTTTACATTTATGGCTTTCACAGAACAGTGCCATTTATTGATTACATTCTTGTCTGATGAGAAGTAATCCTTTGGTTTTGCATGTTTCCAATGAAATACCACTGAATTTATCTCTGAAACAAAGCCATCATCTGAAGCCAAGAGGGCAAGTTTCCCCAGCATAGACACATAAATGAAGTATTATTTGGGAAAACAGATACTTTTGGATTCCTCTTTAGCTGGTGCAGGCACTTTGGACATCTCCAAAGTGTGACTGGGAGAGGAAACACTGTAGTTTTCAGTGGGTTTATGCCCCATGAGATGGAAAGAGGTATCTATTTGGTATGAGGTAAATGGGTTCATATTCCAAACTCAAGCCACCATTAGGCATGTGGGTTTCAGGTTAGACCATTTCTGTATGGACCTAAACACAACCTAAATTCTAGTCCTGTCTTAAATCCCACAATCAGCTTGCTCTGGAGATCTTAACCCGTCTGATGGACTTCAAAGGGTTTTGTTGTTTTGAGGGGAAATCAATCCAAACAAACAAGGAATTTTTTTAAATAGCCTTTCATCCTGGATCTTTGCAACACTCTTGCCATCTTTGTCTGCCATCAGTAGGAAAGCATGCCCCTGCGGTTTTCTTACCTTGCCCCATTTATAACCTAAACTGTCGATTTGTCCATCACCCTGAAGTTGCAAAAACTATTTTTAAGTTTATTTTTATATTTCAGGAATTTTCCCACCACTATTTTAAGGAATTTTCCCACCACTACAATGCTGTCAGGTGCTTTTCTCAAGGGCTGAGACATTCCAGTCTTGATTTACCTGCCAGATAGCAGCAGTGCAAGACAAGAGCTGCTACTGCTACTGAAAAAACGTTCACAGCTGCCTCGTTTTACCAAATCCTGTGCACTGATTGTTGCACTGATGACACCAGCTGAAGAACCACACATCCTTCCCATGAGCTGAAATGCTACGGACACTCTCAGTCCTGTGTCACCATTATGGTGAGAGTCTGATGTGGACATGACAGAGGTGACAAGCCAAGAAGGGACCTGTATTTTGTTTTTGTTGTTGTTGTTCCAGAGATTTATAGCTCAAGTTGAAAACTTCATTTGTTTGGAAAGGTCAAGCAGTTTTTTCAAGCATTAAGACATGAGAGAAACCCCATGTTGTGGGACTTCACCGCATGCTTGAAATTAAGCCTCTGCTGGATGGTGGTGGACCTCAGCTGGCACTTAACGTCATTTGTTCAGTGATTTGAAGTACTGGGGCTTTCAGAAGGTTAACATCTCTTTGCACCACACTGGTAGCCAGTCATTAGCAGCAGCCTGCTCTCCCCATTTGTCTAACGTCTCCTTCATTTATCTGTACATTTAAGCTAAATATTCTGTGGCAGAACCTGCAGCTGGGATGCAGATATACTGCGAGCACAGGAAGCCAGGGTGACTCTGTCCCTGTGAAGCAGCAGGATTTTATTGCACAGACTTAGCAGCGGCTTTGCTGTGTGCCTTTTTGGGTTGGGGCCAGGGAGGATGATGGCTTTTTACAACTTCCCCAGAAATCCTCAGGGTTTCGGCTCAGCTCTCCCAGCCTCCTGTTTCCTGCTCCCCTCCCAGCTGGTCTACGCTTCCTCGCCCTGGTGCCGCTGGTTTTCCAGTGTGGGTGCAGCTCCAGCTGACCCATGCCAGGAGGTGCATGGGGTGCTGGAGAGGAACACAGGGCAGAAGGGAGGTGCCTGTCCCAGGAGACCCCTGCCCCGGGGAGAGGGGGTGACACACGGACTGCTCACACGGCTGCCACCGGGCCAGGATATGTGCTGGTGTGTGAGGGAAGGGTACAGGGTGTGCAAGGCTTGTTTAGCTGTCTCGGGGTATGTGCAGGGAGGAGGGCATGACTTCATCCTGCTTGCAGAAGCTGGCATGGGCTGGCAAGCCATGGGAGGCTGGGAATGCCCCGCGGTGCCCCAGGAGTGAGTGTCCCCGCACAAGGTGCCGTTGGGTTGGCAGGGTCAGAAGGCTGCAGCATGAAGGGGAGGCTGTGTTCAGGCCTGAGGAATGGATGCCAAGGACTTTTAATCAGGAGTCAGGGGAGCTGCTCGAGTGAAACAACCTCTGACACCATGAGCCAGAGCCAAAGCTGCTATTTATGGTGACTTAAATAGCACAGGCTAAATAGCAGGCTGCATCTTGAGGAGGGTCAGATGGACAACAACCCCTTTGCCAAAGCAAGCTGAGCACAGTCAAGACTGGAGTCAGTGTTTACATGTTTGCAGTGACGTGTGGGAGGAATCCAGCCCCAAAAGCTCCACTGGGTTTGGCTGCTCAGGTCGTGGAGCAGCATCGGGTGAGTTGGGAGGGAACTCGGGCACGCAGAGGGATGTGGCTCGAGGGGGAAGGCCATGAGCGGGAGAGAAAGATGCTGCAAAGTTGTGGTAAAGCAGAGCTGGAAAGGGGCTCGTCCCTCGGGTGGTAAGAGGTGTTGGTGTGTTGGTGCCAAGGGAGTAATCTCCCTGCCCAGAGCAGGAGGGAGGAGAAGGAACAACTGCAGGGAACTGGCAGGGATCTGCCACTTGGACACTGCCTCTGGTACAGGGGAAAACATTACAAAAAAACTCCAGATCTGCATTGCACATCTGAGTGTTTTGAAGCCAGCCTCTTGCCTTTGAGCCCTAGCTCATTGTTTCCTTAGTGGAGGTTTGTCTTTATTAAGAGCAAATTCCCCTCATCCCTGACTCTCCCCTGGTCTTCATTTGCCATGGGCCCACATCAGCCTCTGCTTTCTGCAAGGAGGCTGCTGGGTGCCCCGAGACCAGCTGGGAACTCCCCTGGTCCAAACAGGGAGTGGCTGTGAGGATGCCAGAGAAGGGCAGAGGGTCAACTACTTTCTGCAAGCCCTCTGTCAGGGTTGTGCCTTCCAATATTTATTCCTTCGCCTAGGGCTTAGCCATGGAGCCTTGTGATTTTTGGAGGATGAATAGCTTGGTGGAAATCAAATGAAACTCAAAGCCTTTTCCTTACGTTCCAAAAAGTGGATTTATTTAGTGAAATTTAGCTGTTTAAAATACACAGATCTGAGTGCTGTGTGTGGAAGGTTGTATAAAAGCAGGCATGGAGTCCACAGTTTGAGACACTTAGGAAACACGGGCACTCAGGGAATTCCTGCAATAAAGCATCAGCTCCTGATCCTGCTGGCATTCTGTGGGCAGTTTTCCTGGCGGTTTCAGGCACTTACTGGAGATAAACAATAAATAGCCGCAAAAGGCTCCCAGGAGAGACACTGAGTGAGAAAGTGCTGCTGTTTCCCAAGGAGGTAAGTGCTTGATTAGAGAAGGTATGGCTTTCACGAGGCCAAGTGCTCCAGCAAGGCATAGGTTGCCTCACGTCTTTTTGTGAGAGCAGATGCCGTTCTTTCACTCAGAAAGATTTTCTTCAGATTCAGATCACTCTGTTCTTCACTCTTTCAAAGATCTGCATCACCTTGCCTGCTGGTATGCAGCCTTCTCTTATGATGGTGATGCCACCTTCCCAGAGCAAGAATGAGAAAGTTAGGATAACCCCCAAAGGGGGAAAGAAAGGGATGGGGATTATGTTCCAACATCAAGGGACATGTTGAACCAGTAAAAACATCCAGATGCTCAGTGCCCCCAGATAATAAAGCTGTGTAACAAGACCACTGGGAATTTGGCAGAAAGCAACACCTACCAACACTGGCAGCGCATTATGCTCAAGAGTTTAGTTTTCCCCTAGAGAATCCCACTCAAATGACAACCCAGAGACAGCTAACAACTTGTGCTATTCCATCACTGTAGATGAACTCCTTTAATTCTACCTTCATTCTGGTGGACTACAAGGAACATACACACTTCCTTTCAGAAGCATCCACCCTCCACTCAAGCCACCTCTCACTTCAAGCATTTTGCTCTTATAAGGCAAATTTGCTTGCACAACCTTGTTTCTCCTCACTGCTTCATTCTCTGTCAACACAGAGGTCCTTCAAGGACAGCTTTTGTTTGTTCCTATCCAGCAACATGTTTGTAAATGCTCAGGCACTCAAGAACTGTTAGTCTTTGAGCACACTGTGCTGCCAGATTGATGCTATTGAAGCGAATGGAAACAACCCAGGAAAATGCAACCAGAAGGGTGGTTCTTACACTCACTTTCATCAATCTTTGTGCAGTTGACCACAGTTGATGCCACCACTTCATCAGAATCTCCATCACAGAGAACACCCTCCAGCTTATGGCCAAGACGCCTGTAGGGAAAAGAAGAAACAAAGCTACACCGTACTTCTTATTACCTGGTGCTGAAGTTCCCCTCTACATGGGGTATCAATCATGACAGCCGCCCACCTGATGGGTAGTTTTCAGGGCTATAGAAATGCAGTGAACAGGGTACTCACGAGATGACCATGTCGTGATGGGTGCTATCAACCTCTCCACTAGGATTAGCAGATGTGATTGCCAAGGGTCCCGTCATGTCGATGAGGTGCACCAGGACAGTCAGGTCAGGCACTCTGATCATTATACTGTCTTGAGTTCCCACCCTGCTGTAGCCTTCTCCAACCCCTTGAAAGACAGGGAATGTTAGAAGAGGTTTGCTTGACACAGCATCAGAGGAAGACCTCCTGCTTTCCTTGCAAGTGTCCCTCCCCATACCCCAAATAAAATGGCAAGTCTCTTTGCACAGTTTCAGAAAAGCAACATGCTTGATTAGAAATCCATGAGAGCAGCTGTAAGATTTGGGGACTGAGTAGTCAGAGGCAAACAGGAAAAATCTCACAACCTTAGTGGCTGGAGATCAGCATAGCTGTTTTCACAGATAAAGGATCTACCTGGACCATGGAGTCAAACTCTTTGTGATTGGTGTCCAGCCTCCTCATTCTCTGCCACACATTCTGCCAGTTAAGCATGCATAACTCCTACTCTTTCTTCAGTCTTTTGTATTTCCATTGATTCCCAGAAACCAGGTCTGCGTGCAAACCATACTGCTGTTTACAGTGTTTTGTCTTGGTCCTATGGTAGGAAGGGAGAGGCAACAAGATACCCTAGGAACCTCTCCCCTTTCTGGATCACTCATCTCTTTTTTATCCTCCACCCAGGGCTTGCTCATTCCTAGCTAACAGCTACGGGCTCGCACGATGTGACCCTCCCAGGCTGATGAGCCTCCCTTGCTTTGAGTCTGGGTTAAGGAGATCATCATGTTGTCTCATGCTGTTTATGAGTCATTCCAGCTCTTTTACACCCTCTTTTGCTAAGACATGTAAGAGCTCCAAAGATGCTTTCTGAGAATAAAAATGAACAGAAGCTTTCCCTTTGCTATCCCAAAGGATTGCATGCCTGCTGTGCTGAAAATATGAAAGAGGGAGAGAAGGGATGTCCTGTTCTCCTCACCTAACTTCTTTAGCCACTCTCCTTTCTTGATAATGCAGCCAATGCCACCAGGGTAAACATTTTCCATGAATTCCCAAAGCAGTGGGCTGATGGGGGGAGCAGCTGCTCGCAACTGGTCCAGGTTTGAAATAAAGATGCAGATGGGTTTCTCTTGAGGCCTGTCCTAGAAAAAAGGAAAATAAAAACAGGATGAAAGGAAGGATAAAATGAGATGAAGAGAGCAAGTCTGCATTGAGAAGATCGAAACCCACTGGAGTCCTAGTCTGTGTACTTCCCAGGGACCATGAGCTCCAAGCAAGCAAGAGCTTGGGAGGATGCATCCAAATCCCCTGCTTCAGAAAGAACCAAACCAGGCAGGCAATGCTCTGCTCATTATCAGTGTCTTTAATGTCTTATACACCAGAGGCTTGATTTTCTTCTAACTTATACTGGTACAAATCAAGAGAAAAACCACCAATTCAAAAGAGAATAATGGAAGGGAAGTCTAACCCCCTGAAACCAGTATCTATGTGACCGCTTCTTCAGCTCTTTGGTGCTTTGACATAAGCTTGTTATAAAGCGAGAAGTGATATGGAGGAAAATAAAAGAGCTCATAAAACAGTCATTTCAGTCCTCAACTGACATCATTTCTAGCAGGGCCAAATGACTAAGGAATGGGGCATGTATTTACATTCTGTTTATATTCTCTCACTGACAGGGAAGGTTAGCATTGGCACCAAAGCAGGACAGAAAAGACTGCCTTTGTTACTGATGTTCACACTAAGTGCCAGCTGAGATAGTCTGTTATGCTTATTTCTCCAGGCTAGCCAGGAAATTGCCTCATGGAGAACAGACAAGGCCAGGCTGCAAAAGATGTATTTAAGGTGCAGACTTTGGGTCTGATTCCAGCACTGAATGTCTCCAAAAGTCTGGACAGGTTTAGAGCTGGGATTCTGATTCAGCACTTCCTAAGACAGAGAGGACAAATATCAGTTTGGACCCAATTCTGACACGTATCAGGGATGTTCCAGTTTGGGTTTTTGCTTTACCCCCTCAGTGAAACATAAGTAGCTAATTCCCAGGCTGCTGGGCTCAGAAAATGGTCTCTGACCTTTTCTTGAGGCTCCTCTTAGACCCTTTATGTTCAGCTCTGAGCCAGGACAACCTGAAACAAGGCGGCTTCCATTTCTACCTCATTTCTACAGAACTCATCTATGGGATGCTGGCAGGATCCAAATAACAAGCAGTCAGTCTTGTATTCACACCTTGATTCTGTAGACCTTCTCGATGGCTTGAGGGTGTCTGCAGGAGGCTGCCAAAGCGTACACGGTGTCTGTTGGGACCCCACACACTGCCCCGGTGTTCAGCAAGTCAGCAATGGCCCTCAGGCCGCTCGTACAGTGGGACTTGGGGCAGATGCAGGGTGGAGGACCTCCAGTGTCCTTCTTAAAGCTCTCAGCCTGGTGGTAATCAGGAGGCAATAAATCCATTAGAGTGGGAACAAGCAAACATAAAAATCTCAGGGTAAGATCTGGTCTGCCTGAACGCAGCTATTTCCTGGTGCTGTATTCACTTGCTAGCCAAAGGACAGAGGTGGCACCTCAAGGCAAGCTTCACCTAAAGGAGATTATATTAATTACTTTTCAGAAACAATTACTTCTGCTCCAGGAATAAAAAAAGTCAAAAGATCACCTAGTTCAGATGCAGACATTTGAACCATGATGCCTGCAGTTACAGGAGATGAATCCCACCCAGCATGGTGAATACTTTCTGGAGAGGTAACTGCCCTCCACAGTGACCTAAGGAAACTGCTAGGAAATCCTAAATCCAGAGGAACTTGAGTGAGAGCAGGTTGCAAAGTGCTTTTTCATGAATCTCTGTAATTAGGAGCAGTAATTTAATGAAAATGTTCTACTGCAGAAGGAATTGGAGCTGTCAGATCAATCAACCCAGTTAGATGGAGCTCCCTTGGTCAGATGTCGAAGGCAGCAAGAAAATTTCAAAGTTATCAGGTGATGAGGGAAGCTCTTGCTGTCCAGTCTGGGCAAATTCCAACTCCTTGCTCCCCTGCCCTCAAGATTATGACCACTAAAACTTCAGCCTGTCAGCAATTTGTGTATTGGAGATGGCTAATTCCACCTGAACAAAGAGATGGAAGGGCATTTTGGGGTGAGGTGGGAGTTTTGTAAATGTCCCTGCCTTTCCCAAGCTTTTAGCACATTATTCATAATGGAAGGTCACTTGTTTTCAGCTCATAGCTCCCTACAGCAATGCTGTGACAGGGATTTCAAATGGCACGAAGGAAGGGAGATGGAAATTTGAACTCCCCTAGATGAGACGGAAGACCCTAGGATATTCCTCTGAACAGGGAAGTGACACCATTGCACAAAACATCTCTTACTGTGAACAGAGGGGGCCCCATCATCATTAGATCCTTCCCAAACATGCTGTTTGCCAGTGATGCTGTTGCTCCATAGAAGCAAATGATGCTGAAGATGCTTAATATCACAACTGAAAATAAAACCAGAGGGTCAAAGGAAGGAAGGGTGCTGGCAAAGTTTTATTTTCTTTTGTGTCTCATGTCTTCCCAGAATTGCAAACTTACCTCAGCCTTTCCTGTTACACAACATTTACAGTCCAGCACATTTGTGTGTCTAAAAATTCAAGGCATTTCCACACTGGCCTACCTGACTTTTTTTTTTTTTTCCTTCCCCGGTGGAAAAGCCTTTAAAAAGCATTTTAATAAGCACTGTGTATAATTACAAATCAAACTCTCACTTGCTACAAAGCCAGAATTTGAACAGAAATTCACGACGGAGGTATATTTAGTTCACTCCAAGTCTTGGCTCACTGAAGAACTACTAGAAAGTAAGGCTGTACAGAACCTCTAGAGTTCATCTTGGTCTAGTAGTATTGGCCATGGCTAGATATTTATTAGGAAGCTCAAAGACCCGGGGATAGCATGAGGGAATGTTTCCTCCTGCAGCCAGAGAGCCAAAAGGCTCAGTATCTGTAGCTTGCACACACAGCAGTCTTCTAGGGAAAGATGACAATCTTTCGCTTGCTTTTTACCATACCGAGCTTGTGCAGAATATTGCTCCCCAGCCAACCAGAGACCCACTCTTTTCACCCTCTGGGTGAAGGTTTGAGGACCAAGGTCAGCTACAACTCACTTTCAAGTGGCAGAGGGAGGTTCTCCAAAGTAAAGAGCAGAAAACAAATGGTCAAGAGCTCCATTGCAGCAGTCATGCAGAGAAGCACCACATTTAAAGAGGAAGCTGTGGAAAGAAATATAAACAAGAGGAACCCACATCAGAGAAAGACCTGTAAAAATGTATGTGAAACCACAGAAGAGCTCATAAATCAACTTAATTGTACATGGTCTGACTTCCGTGTTCACAGAGATACGGCTGTGGTTTAGTTAGCCCTTGGCTTTCAGGAGACAAGCTGCCAAGCCCTTCATCTGCCAGTACACTGTGCTCACATGGAAAACACTTCTCGGGCAGCCAAGAATATTGTGATTTACAGCAGCTGGGCTGGAGGGTTACTGTGGATGTTTGCCAGTGGCCCAGTCCGTCTAACACTTTCACCTTATTTGAACCATTTATTTTCTTTGAAATGTTCTTCCTTTCCCTTATGACTACTTTTTCTAAGCCCAGCTCAGCTTCTGTTACTGACTGTGGGCAAAACATTTCAGTTCTTGCCTAATTGGAGTGACAGAGAGAGCTGAGACTCCCTCACTCGTGCATCTCCACCACAGAGCAGCCACAGGTGAGATTAATGACCTGGCCCCAAAAACCCCTCAATAACCAATCACCCATGGTGCTGAGACTTACCTAAAATCATTAAAAAAGCATTGAGCACCAAGAAGGCAATGGCACCGGCAGTGAATCCTTCACTGTTCCCCGCACCAATGTTCATCAAGTGGCCTGAAATAGGACCAGCAGATTTGGATGTGAGCAAAGCATTAAGTGCAGTGTAACAGAAGAACGACATAGCTACAGTTCGAATGACTGCAGTTTGTATTAATTGATGGTGATTGCTATAAAAACAACCTACTGCACTGAAACATTGAAACCCATCACATTAGCAGTACAAACCACTTGAGATATTAACTGAGGAACTGATGATGGCTATCTTAAAAACTGATGATTTTACTTCCAGCTTGTAAACGACATCAAAGTCTGGCTGAAAAGACTAATAGCTTCCTGACATACCTCTTAGGCAACAGCTTTAACTTTCCCCACTGGTGCTCATTTTAATAGGACCTGGCTTGGATTTCATATGAACACACTGCTCACATGGAGCTAAATAGGGCTTCTTAAAAACAAACTTGTCATTCTGAGATCTCCTTCCAGGGCTACAAACAATTAAGATGAATTACTACTGGCTTCTGAAATGTAAATGCAGAACCTGGTGTCTTCTGCCACCTCAGAAGTGTCTGCTGAACTGTTACTCTGAAATAACTATCCTGGGACAGTCTGAGTGCTGCCTCAAAACTGTTGAGCAGGGAAAACTTTACCTCCATTGGAGTCAAAGACACAACTTGGACTCCTGTAGCTGTCAGAGCAACAAGAGACTGCAGCAATGGCAGTCAATTACATGAGTCAATTACAGCCAGGATATTTGACCACTCTTTCTTTTTCTTTTATATATATATATATATTTTACAAAGAGGACTACTGTTAATCTTATTATCAGTGAATCTTCTGGGAGAAGGAACTACATTGAAGAAAGCAATCAGCAATTTCCTAAAACACCTCTTAGTTTTGGAAAAAGCAAAAGCCTGACCTTGCGTTACCTGCAAACCGAAGCCAGGTCCATGCTCCCCAAAAGGCAGCATAGCAGAATGGGAGAATGCAACCAAACCTTCTGCCTCCTTGCACCTGGATCCTGCAGACATACAGCTGCATTATGGCTCCTGGGATGAGCACAGACGGAATGGAGAGTTGCTGTCTGCTGGGGTCACTAAAAGTAGCCTGGATGGCAGAGATTGCTGCCAGGCCATTGCAGATGTAGAACAAGGCATCTGGCACCTCAGCTCTGGTGCTGCTTGGCAAGTTCTTGGACCTTGTGAAGCAGCTTTTGGCAACCATCAGTGTGGTTTGAAGAGCTGAGCTGGACATAGCTTGGGAGCCAATTGGAATCAGAGCTTTCTCCCCGATGGAGTTGATAAGGCTGGCAAAAGTGGCGTACAATGAGAGAGCAGTGCAGAGGCTGCAGGCAGCCCCAAGGAACAGGTAAGCACCTGGCACTGGGATCTGATGGATGGAGGCGGACATGAGGATGATGAAAGAGGCATTTTGCAACATCTCCAGGGTATCTTTGTGGGTTGACATCAGAAACAGCATGCAGGCAACAGCCAAGAAGAACCACCCTCCAAACATTCCCAGCCTGCTCTCTTGAGCCTTGCCTGGCCCAAGGAGGACGGTGAGTATGAACTCTTCCCAAGACATCACCAGCCAGTAGAGGCTGTGGACACCAAACTTGGTGGTGTAGTAGACATCACCTCTCAGATAGCTGTAGAAGCTGGACAGCAGTTGGCAGCTGGAGATGATGGAAATCCAAGCTGCTCCAACACAGAAGGTCTTCATGTACCCGAAGGAGTAAAAAGCAAATATAAAAGGAGAGACAGTATCACAGATGTTGCCTAGGGCCATTGGCTCGGCATACTTTGTGTTCTTTTTCTTCTCTTCACCAATGGCCTTGGAAGAGCTCTTCTGTGCTGACCCCAGTAGCAATACATTGAAGAGGGGATGCCCAAAGCCTGGAAGGATGTACCGTTGTGTGATGCCCTTCAGCAGGAGGGCCACAGCACCATACAGCCCACAGAGGACAATGACAAGCTCAATGACCCCTGACACTATCAGGGCCCACTGGCCAAACAGTGCAACGGCTTCAAACACCAGGGCAAGTGCAATGGCCCCAAATATGAAGGGCATGATGTAGTTCACTGTGGCTGAGCAGAAGGAGAGGATAAAGGAAATAGAAATGTAGGCCACCAGCCCTGCCACAGCACTTTGGCTGGTGGAGGTGAGGGCTGTGCCGGCAGGCAGGAGGTGGCTGGCATTCCCTGAGGGCAGTGTTGTGTTCTGCAAGGGAGGGTAAGCGGCTGAGATGATGCGTGTGGCCCCAAAGCTGCTCCACAGAGCCGAGAAGGTGAGAAAGGCTGCGCCTCCGAGGTGGTCATACTTCCTGAAGGCAAGAAATCCTGCCACGATCTGGACAAAGCCTCCGATCAGGATGAGGTGGACACCTGGGAGACACAGCAAGACGTCAGGAAGGAAGCCTTGACTTGCAGGAAGGAGCGCTGCATCTCCAGGCTCTGGGGGGCATCCCACCATGGGCCCCACAGCCTTCTTATGACCCTACAGACTCTGCCTTCCCCTCTGCTCCCACCTTAATGACAAACTTCTGTGCTGAGCCTTGCTGTGTGGCCCATGAGACCCTTGGTATGCTCAGGAGGATTAGAAGGTCCAGGAGCACCAGTCTTCCATCCTGCTCCTGGGAGAGGGCCTCAGCTCCCTAAGCCTGTTTCTTGTCCTCCAACCTGCTTCTAGTGGTGGCAGGGGCTCTGAGACACTTGTTCTACTGTAGGGGAATGGCACGTGAAGGGTTCAGAGCAGATTCCTATCAGGGTTTCTGGGGAGGGAGGAGCAGCTGTCCCAGGCAGCACACAGGTCTTCTGTACACTGGAGAAACCTTACATTTCTCCACCTGTTATCCACGGCCATCTATTGACCCAGGGGGATGACTCCTAAAAACTCTGTAATGTGAGTGCTCCTGGGGAAAATTTACAAAGACCAGGGGCCAAGGTGTCCCCCTGAGCATTGTCACCCACCTGCAAGGATATCCTGTGCCCCCTGCGGCCCGAAGCCTGTGTGCGCCGTGGCGAAGTTCTGCAGGCAGAGGAGGAAGGCGCTGACAACGTTCGCGAGGAGGCCCAGCGCGGCCGGCTCGCTGTAGAAGACAGCCGCGAAACCCGCCGTGCTCATCATGGCCCTTCCAGACAAAACAAGGGTGTCAGCGGTCGCCCCCACAGCCTCACTGTCTCTCCATGCGTGTCTGCGTCTAGACCAGTGCTCCTCTGGCTCGGGCGCTCAGCCAGCATCCAGAGCCGTGCCCCTGCTCCAAGAGGGAGAAGCTGGTGACAGGCTCAGGTGTTTCCACCAAGCCTCCCTCCTCATCGCCCTGGACAAAGGCTCCATTCAAAGCAGAACTTTAGGTGTCTACTTTCCGGAGGCCTATCCAGAAAAAACACACACAACCTATTTAGGCTACAAAGATTTCTGGCAAAAACATGTTTAGGTGCCCCAAAGCGCTGCAGGTGGTGGTAATGGTTCCTGCCTCCTCTTCTCTGAGCTGCTGGAGATGGAGAGGAATGAATAGCCCAACACAAATGAACAAACATTCAGATGAAACCCACAAGGTATTTTTGAGCCTGTCCAGGACATTTCTTATCCACTGTTACAGACAAACAGGCAGGCACTGCACACACATACACAGTCTCCCTTCCAGATGGAATTTTCCAGCTCAATCCCTTTCTTGAAACCCCAGTGACTAAATAGTCTATTTTCAAACACTTCATATTTCTACCATTAACTCGTCTATTTGTAAGCAGCCCCCACATTTCCATTCCTCTGCACTCTTGGGTACCATGAGCTGGAGCTTGCTCTCTGGAGGTTTTTGTTAGGAAACAAAAATGAAAATAAAACAGCAATGTTCTTTCTATTTTGGTATTTTTAGAACATTTTGTGACCTAAAGGAGCTGGAAAGGGAGAAGGTGATGTATTCTGTGCTCAGACATTCCAAAAAGCCTTTTGGAAAGAAAGGAAAGCAGAGCTACTGTTGATATGGGAAGTGAAGGGGAGTGAAGGAGCAGACTCTGCACCACCCAAAGGATGAATAGCTTTGTGAATATTAATGAACCTAAATCCCAGTGTCTACTCTTAAACACAGAGTATTCCTGGGCAGACATCAGACATACACTATTTTGCAAATACTGTTTTGCAAAGGGGTCAGTGGCCTCTGAATTCTTCTGATCCATTAAAAAAGAAAAAAAAGAAAGAAAAAAAAAAAGTTTCTCTTTTCTGTATTTAAAGGTTGCAATTTTGACAAGAAGCAAGAATGAAGGATAAACAGGCTACACTGACTCCTAACAGCTCTGAACTGATTCAACAAATTAAACTCTCATGAAATAATTTGGAAAGGTAATATGTCCCATGTCTGGGGAACAACTAATTCATTCAATTATTTAGTTGTGCTAAAGGTTGGATTTTTCAGTTCAGAAAGCCGCAGCACTGCAGGAGAAATGCTCTCCTTTAACAGCAAACCCGTGTATGAATTACTGACCTGAAGGAGGCCCTCATAAATGATGCACCCTTAGAAACAGCTGAGCAGCACACCTGTGCAGTCCATGCTGTTGTCACTGATTTTTATGACATTCAGATGCAAACAAGCTGTTCGGTTTAAATGGTTGTACTTGGAGGAGGGCCACAATATTAAGTTCCTCCAGATGTTTTGTTCTGAAGTAGCTCAGACAGTGACTTTCTAGGCATGCTGCTACAAGCCTCTGTTTTGAGTTGGTCTCTGGGGTAGGATGAGATGGGTTTTCTGGAGGAAGATGGCTGGCTGGGTGGCTGCTCAGCTCTCATGAGTGATTTTCTACTTGCTGAGACTCACTTGGTTTGCAGTTACTGCAGGATTAACCACAGTAGAGGTTTTACAGCCTGTGATATCTTGGTTTGGGGAAGGATGGAGAGGAACAACCAATAGGGCTGTTTCCCTCTGCTTGCAGTGCCCTCCTTCATAGGACACCTGAGAAGTACCCAAAAGTGCCAGGATGCACAGGATACAGAGGTATAAAGGGAAGAGAAGCAAGAGGATTTAGATCAAGACATGGAAAAGGAGGATGATGAAGGAGCTTCCGTTGGGAGGAAAGGTTTTTGGGCTGGCAACAGCTGCAGACCTGCTCTGCACACAGCCAACAGCTGCAAGGCAAAGTCCATCACCTCCTCCCCTACTTCAAGCAATATAGCAACACACCAAATAATTAGTCTTGGTGGTAACAGCATCAGGAACAGGTTGCACCAAGACCTGGAGAAACAAGGAAACACTCAGAGGTGTTTTCTGTTCTAAGTATGCCCAAGACTTGCTCGTCCCTAGGATGAAGTCACCCATCAGTGCTGTCACTATCTGTTTTGTACAGCTGCCACCCCCAGCACTTGTAAGGACCTGCTTCTCCACATACACTACAGCAAATGGGTAGCATAACACCTCTGCTCCCTGCTCAGAGCGGCACAGCAAGGAGGGAATACCCACCAAGCCTTTCCTTGGCTGTCCTCCACCAGGACTCCTGCCGCATAGCTCTCGAGGTAGAGGTGGTGTGGGCAACGCAGGGTGGTGTGGAGGCAAAGGAGAAAATGGGAAGTCCCTTTCTACTGTGTGTGGGCTCTGTGTACACATGGGGCACCAGCCAGCACAGCCACTGTCCAGGAAACCACAAGGATGGATGGGGCACTGCCAGCCTATTCAGAGAGCTGGCTTTGCAGAATGGATGGGGCAGCCCCGGGTGATCCCTTGGGCAGTGAGGGCAAAGCCACAGCCACCCATCCTTCTCCGTCTCCTCTCCTTTTCCCACTTTCGCCTGATGTAGTCCACCCCAGGGTTTGGAGAAGTGGCTGGCGAGGTCCTCCCTCAGACCTGTCTCTTCTGCCCTCAGCGTGGCCTCCAAGCCTTGCCCACGTGGCTGCAGCCTCCGAGCACCTTGTCCTCTGCATGCTGCCTTGCCCAGAGTAACTCCCCTTCTCTGCCCCCAGAAAAGGCCATTCCCCTCCAAGCCCCCTTCCCAAACTTGTCACTATAGCTGGGCTTTGAAGACATCACTGCGGGCAACCACATTGCAGCAACATCTGCTGCTCGTACTTGTTAACCTTGACTAATATTAATGGGGATATGCTGGTGCATGGACATTGTCCCCAGGGGAGGCTGGAACAAGGCTTAGCGTGCCATTGGATATATATAAAAATACCACAACATTAAATTTTCAGATACTTATTCCCCAGTGGCATTTAGCGATTGGTTTTCCACCCTACCTTATTAGTGATAACCAGTGTTTACATAGCTCTGAGAAAACACTGTGTCTCTCAAGATAAGCATGTTAAAAGAATGAAACGCAATGCCTTTTGGACAAGCACACAGCAAGATTAACAGTGCACAACACCACTACACAGCTGGAATAAATATCACAGCCCTGCCTCTCATCTGGTGAAAAACAGCACAAAGTTGCCTGGGATGCATTGCTACGTTCACAGTGACCATGGGTCTGGCTAGTATTTAGTAAAAAAAATTCAAGTTGGCTTTCAATGCAAGCTGATATTCTGTACAGAATATATCCGAGATGCACTACTGGACAAAGCAAGAAGCCATGGCATTTCCCCAGAGTCCAAAGATCCATCTGGGGACAGAAGGTCCCGATGTCTCCTGGAAGCTACAGCCCAGATTTCACATCTGCACTAACATCTCCGTGAACCGGCAGCACATGGCAGGCAACATTGCAGAGCTGGCTATTTACAAGAAGGAGAATTATGACAATATTCAGCCAAATGCTAAAACAGTGAATGTATTAAAAAAAAAAAAAAAATGCATCAAAGAGAAACACCAATGCCATGCTTCTCCATTTGCAGCTTGGATTACCTGGTTTGGTGACACTTCAGCTCAATAGGAGGATGCTCTTGTCCCTCTCATTTCCTGGTAAGTACCAGTTTTATAGTCCTCCTCTGGAGGAGGAGCCTGCAGCTAGTTGCTTCACACATTGGCACCTGTGGCATTTTGGAGACAGGAGTTTCCTTGAACTTTGTCAGTTATTGTCCTAAATCTTTTTTTTTTTTTTTTTTTTTTATTTCCTGAAACCAGAGGGGTTTCCCTTCTGTTCAGCACAGAAAAACCACCCCTCCTCATCTATTCCCCCCACCCTCTCGGTCCCCAGAGGCTGATGTCATCACACTTGAAATTCAGTTGCAAAAAAAAAAAAAAACAAAACAAAACAAAAAGCAAATTGCCTTTCAGAAGCATATATAAACCCTGACACCAAAGCACCTTTCAGACAGACACCTCTCCCATCCCTCGAATAGAGCAGTGCAGAGCTGGGCATTAAGCAGTGGGAGCAGCCACCAGAATGGTCTACTTAACTTTACAGGTAAATACTATTTTGTGTACAAAACCTATCCATTTCTCATCTTTCCTTTCTCACTTTAAGGAGGTCGTGTCACTTTCTGGGTGGTTCCTCTAAGCGGTCAAAACTGTCGTGACATTAAACGGGAACCTGCCCCAACATTAACAGAACCGGATGGTTTTCGCAGACACTTTATTGACAGTTACTAACCCCTTCCTTCCACTCCTGGTCCTTTTACACATCCCAAGGGTGTTTCACCCCGTGCTGTGGGGGGGTTGTTGTTGTTGGGATGTGCTGCGTGGGTCTTCCTCCTCCCGTCCACCTGGAGCTGGTCCTTCTCACGGCTGTAGGAGGATTTCATGGTAGGTCTGAGAAGTCTGCGCTGCCCCTTCCACTGCACTGCTTTATTTCCCTGGCTATTCTTGGCACCCCTGCTGGACCAAGCTTTGGAATTTTTTTTTTTTTTCTCCTTTAAATATGTAGGCTCTGAAAGTCAGCTTTATCCGCTTGTTTGATCTGTGAGTGTCTTCCAATGTCATGTTAGAGGCACAACCAGTAAAACGGCTCTGAAAAAGTTCAAGCAGCTTAGGTGACAAATGATCTTTGTCTTTGCTCTAGAAATCCCAGAAGATCTTGGCAAGCTCCCGGCAAGTGCACAAAACTGCTGCTCATGGTTCGTATCTCTGCAGAACAGCATTCCCTATCTTTTTTTTTTTTTTTTTTTTTTAAAGAGCATCTCAAAATAATTGTAAAAAAAGTAACTGGGCTAAGCATACTGAGCTAGACTTCTCAAATTCTTGGAAGATGTGCTTAGGGGGTCTTGTTACAATAATTATTGCCCTGGGTGGAAAAAGTGGTAAAAATGTTGCTTACTAGCCCTGTGCTAAAACTGTCTTTAACTGATTGAGAACCAGACTTTCCAAATTCTTACACTTTGACCATAACTTGCAGATATTTGAATTGTAGCTCTCATTGCTTAGATTCTTAACTCTTCTCTCCTTACTTTCTCACATCTAATCTTGCTATTTACATTGCTTGAATTGCTGATAATTCTCGGTGTCTCACAGCTGCACGGACTCAGCTTCCCACTTCAGACAAATCAAGCACAACTGTGCAATGCGCTCCCTTGATTTGTTATAAATTGTGTCTATTAACTCATTTTTAAATGTGCTCTTAATCCAATAAGTGCAATCTGTGACTCTTAATGAACACTTTGAACAACAGAAATAATAATAATCCATGCAAATCCAATTGGACAGGTTTATTAGACAATCTGTTTTTTGTTTGTTTGTTTTTAATAAAATTCTGCAGCACAGCTGTCATAGCAGGATAAAAACATGGCTGTCATTACATGTCTTTAATTGAAGAGTTAAAAAATACTGCTGATTACCGAAATGACAAAGAGTAATTGATGATGGGAAGGAAGCAATGAACATTTTATGGGCACAGTGTGATTCAGGCAGATTTTCCTACAGCCTCTCCAGTCTAGTTGGACCTCACATTCCCCCTCCTTGAGGGCGTAGGTGCTTCCATTTGTGGTCTACGGGAGATGCTCTCCACGTACACAGGGAGGGCACTGATTTTGGCAGCAGAAGGGTTTCCAAACTGCTGAGTGGTACAGATTCCTATAGCGATCCATTTCGCAGAGCTGCTGCAAGGGGTGGATTTTATTTCTGTGAGTCACAGCAATGATGACATTCTCAGCTGTGTTTACAAGTGGATTTCAGACTCCTAGGCTCTAGGTAAGTCCAAACACATTTTCAAGCAAACTGTGAGTCAGTGGGCATGACATTTACGAATGAATGCATCCTAGTGAAATTAGGGAATGGTCATTTTGTTTGATTGGGATATTTTCTGTTTAAAAAAATATAGTGTCATAAGTACCTGTTGATTTTGATGAGGTTTCCTCTAACATGTTGGAAGAAAGTATTTTTATCTTCTTGCTTCATTCATCTTTACTTTTTTGTGTGATTGCTTTCGTTTGGACATTAGTGCTGTCTCTTATTTGTATGTATGCATATGTCTACCCCACCACCATACACATAAAAGAAAAACATGGGAAATCATGCAAATACTAGATATATTGAATTTTCTAGTTTTCCTAATCTCATGTGAGCTCCGAAAAGGATATTATAAACTATAGTGGATCCTAATGACTGTAATTCTATGAATTATAAATTCATCAAAAAAGCAATTTGTCACTGAAATAAAAGTGGTCCCAAACTGGATATTTCCCACAGAATTTAAACACCTCAAAATATTTGGAAATGGTGACTTCCAAATACAAAAGTGCCAATAGTCTGTGTTATCTGCCCAGCTCTACCTTACATAAATACAAACACTGACTTTTCCTTGGAAAGTGTGATGTGTTGCTTCTTGTATACCAAAAAGGTGTTTTCAGAGACAGGAAAAATCTTCCCTTCAGACACCAAGCTCAGGTGATCTTCTGGTCTAATCCCCTTCTGAAGCACAGGCTAAAGCCTCTGATGTGCTGAGCTGAATGATGTAAGAACACAGAAAGGCCTTTATGCTTTTAATCACTAGCATCTTTCTGAGAGCGTAGGGCTTAAGAGCTTTACTGCCTGAGCCCAGACACCTCACTACCACGAAGGGCTAAATTTAAAGATAACTTACAGATAAATCCAGGCTTTGGGTCTAATTCTGCTTGCCAAAAGCTATGGAAGGAATAGAATGTAAGTGGGGTTAAGCTTAGTTTGGGTTTTGGTTGATACACTTCCAACAGGGCTCCACTTGTAATGGGGCAGGGCACTTGCTCTGCTCCTTCTCCAGACATGGGGACATAGCTTGTACTGACACCACCAAAAGATGTTTGCTTGAAACCCAAGAGGATGGGTGTGGCTGAGCCCTCCTTCATTTGAACCCCCTTGAAACCACCAGAGGAGCAACCCAGAGCAGTCCTTACAGCACACGAAGGCTGTAGGAGCTGGGATGCACTGTGGACCTTCAGAAACCCATGGAGAAGGACAGGAATCACACTGGTCTGCTTGCCTTGAGCTCCCTGCACTGTTGATGAGGGAGGAGATGCCAATCCCCTCCCCAGCAGCACCTCCCCGCTGTCTGTGAATCACAGCCCATCAGCTCCCTAGGGCCATATGAGGCTCTAGGGACATGCTGGCCAGATCCTGTGCTCTCCAGCTGTCTTCTCCCTTCAGTAAATTCAGTGGGGCCAGAGGGTGAAGAGCTGTGAGCTGTCAGCACACAGCCCACATACTTCTTACCCACTCCCCCTCTCTCTTGGTTCTGCAGTGGTGGCCAGGAGTGCCCCCGAGGAGACTGTGACCAGCAGCTTTGCCTCCTTCATCCATGCAGTTCGGCCCGAGCACTTGACCAAGACTGTCCGTTACAGAAGCAAGAGGATGATCCTTGACAGCATTGGGGTCGGCCTCATGGGCAGCACAACACCTGTGTTTGATATTGCTCTGCAGTACTGCCGGGTAGGAACAGCCCCATTCCCTTGGGTGTTTGTGGTCCCCAGGGTCACCCTCACCACCACAAGCAAGGTTTTATTTCATAGATGATGTAGGACTTCTGCCTTGCAGTAGGGCATCATACTATCATTTCTTCACTCAAGGTCCTCTCCTGAATGTCCCTTTTTGCAGGAGCTGTACTCTTCAGTTGCTGTGAGTTCTGTCTATGGCAGGCCAGGCATGAAGCTCTCCCCGACACTGGCTGCATTCACCAACGGTGTTGCGGTAAGGCAGGCTCTTCCAGAAGAAGCTCTGCTTTGTGGTGCCTTCAAAACACTAATTAGTATTGTAGGAAGCAATCTGGTGCCTGAGAGGGGCTATGGGGGCCAAGAAGTCCTGGATTGCTCTGCAGTCTTGCACGTTGCTTTTAGAGGGGACCAACCAAGCACCGTGGGGACCTCTGGATAACTGGGTGGATGTTGTTACAGATGTAGCCTCAGCAGTAGCAGCAAGGAACCCCTTGGCTCCTAGCCCCCTACACCAGCAAATCCTTATCTCTGTTTCCATGGCAGACTCACTCCATGGACTTTGATGACACCTGGCACCCTGCTACTCATCCATCTGGGGCTGTCCTGCCGGCTCTCCTGGCTGCTTCCCAGATGCTACCTCCAAGTACCAAACCCAGTGGCCTGGATTTCCTCCTGGCATTTAACGTGGGCCTGGAAGTGCAAGGAAGGCTCATGCATTTCTCCACTGAGGCTCACAACATTCCCAAAAGGTAAATGTCCTTTTTTTTTTTTTTTTTTTTTTTTCCCCTAGTAGGCTGGTGTGAGTGACCAGTGCTAGAGGATGCTACAGCAATTTCAGTTAGAAAGACAAGCATAAGCACACAACTTGTTCCCTCTTGGTAGCTCACACAGCTCTGTAGGCTCAGGGCCAGTGTGCCAAACACTCATCATGATGACTGAGACCCCAGTGTGGTCCAAGAGACAACATCAACCAGGAGCTGTTGCCCTTGGGCATGTTGCATGAGGCCACCTTCTTTCTCTGGAAGGGCGAAAGACAGGGTGAAAGTTTAGCTATATGGACACAAGCCACGCCACCTACTCTTAGGGAAAATTTAAGTGTTTTCTGAAGATGCTGGCCTCACTGTGTGGTCCCCAGTGAAGTTTTGCTACATGGCTACATGTTTAGTCAGGTGAATCCCATCCACAACAGAGCCATGAGGGATTTCCACTGGCTGACTTGGCTGTTTCACGTTCATACCTGCACTTTCCCCCTTAGGTTCCATCCTCCTTCAGTGGTTGGTACCATGGGCAGTGCCGCAGCCACAGCAAAACTGCTCTCCCTCAGCATGACGCAGTGCGCCCACGCTTTGGGCATTGCCGCCTCGCTCGCAGGGGCACCCATGGCTAATGCTGCCACCCAGGCCAAGCCGTTGCACATCGGAAATGCCACCCGGCTGGGCTTTGAAGCGGCGCTGCTGGCTGCCCGAGGGATGGAGGCTAACCCTGTCATTCTGGATGACATCCCTGGTTGCTCTGGGTTCAGCGCTTTCTACAGTGTCTACCAACCCAAGCCACTGTCCACACCAAGTGACCATCATGAGTTCCTCTTGGAGAAGCAGGATATTGCTTTCAAGCGCTTCCCAGCCCACCTGGGGATGCACTGGGTGGTGGATGCTGCCTTGTCTGTCCGGAACCTCTTCATCAACTACGCAGGGTCTTTCTCTCCCTCTTTGATCCGTACCATTGTGCTGAAGATCCCAGTGTCAAAGTACATCAACCGGCCTTTCCCCAGCTCCGAGCACCAGGCCAGGCACTCCTTCCAGTTCAATGCCTGTACAGCCCTGCTGGATGGTGAAGTGGGCCTCAGCTCCTTCACGGAGAGCAGTATCCACCGGCAGGAGCTGAGGGAGCTGCTGGACAAAGTAGTGGTGGAGCACCCTGAAGATAATGTGGCCAACTTTGACAAGATGTATGGAGAGGTGGCACTGCTCCTGCACAGCGGGGATGTCCTCACAGGCAAATGTGACACTTTCTATGGGCATTGGAGGAAGCCTCTGAGCAGAGAGTCGCTCCTGAAGAAGTTTCGATCTAATGCCTCTCAAGTGCTTCCCGAAGAAAAAGTGGAAACCATCATCACTATGGTGGACAACCTGGAGAATATGTCAGATAGCTCCCAGCTGGCCTGCAGCCTGTGAAGGAACAGCGAATGGGTTCTTGAAAAGGGACTTATTCCAGTGAAACTCGGATTCCTTTCTTCATTGGTGCTTTACTATTCATTTCCAATGGCAGGAAACTTCCTACCCCTTGAAGTCCAAGTAGACGCTTTAGTATCAAAGGAGCCCATGAGGCAGGAGGTGTGTCTGTGTGAGCACTTAGTACACAAATTCAGTTTTGACTTATGTTGATTCTCAGTAGCTGAAAGGCCACTACAAATACCAAAAAATCCCATGGGAATCTATGTGAATCCTGGGGTATTATCTGGAAACTGGTCCCCCACAAGGGATGGTCTAGATATTTTTAAAGCTGAGCTCGAAGTTATTTTTGTATGGAATGCCTAATTGTTAAGTCTGGGAAGAGGACACCCAACTGCAAAATGTGTGCTTTTCGTAATGCTCCTCCTGGCACTTTCTGGATCATGGTTAGGCAGTCTTTCTGGCCAGATGAAAAATCTATCAGAGTTACTGTAAGCAGCCCTGCCTGCAAAGCTCTCAGGCACAGAAGGAATTCTTTTTTTTTACTGCTTTTTCAGCAAAAGACTTCAATTTCTGCAGCATTTGGTAAGTGGTTGTCAATTCGCTCTGCGAAAGGGATCATTCAATGACCTTTTAAACCTGTCTGTCTTTTCTGAATGAAAAGCTGTTGGTACGTGATGTATGGCAGTCATACATTTATATCCTACACCTCCTGTGAGGTGATCCTAGGGCTGTGGCACACCATCCCTCCTGGCTTCGGGCAGGTCACCCTGCACCTATTTAGGGCTAGCTTGCCAGAGGTCACCTCTGTAGTAGGCGAAGAGATGGGCACCTCTGGATGGTCAGCGCTGTGACTCATGTTGGGAAATTCCTATTTCTCTCCCCTGAGAGGAGAGAAAGCATAAAGAGACTGCATCTCTAAATCATCTTTCTGGCTGGGATAAGATCTGTACTTGTGCTCCTGAGTAACCACTCACTGAAAGGCTTTCTTACCCTGCATCCTTTCTGAACAGCAAGATGGAGAACTATGCAATATTCCTCTGTGCATTAAATACTGTGACTGCTGATCCAAAGGACCTGTTTCCAGTGTGATAATGATGTGGGTACAGAATCTGTTGGAGAATTCAGGGCTGCTTTCTGCTGGGAGATGGGTCTAGACAGGCAAGGAATGTGGGCTGGTTCCTTTTTAGCTTACTGGTAGTGGGCTCTGCAAAGAATTTCCCAGTCAGAGCAAAAATGTTTGCCCACCTGTTGTAATCCACTCTCTCCTACTGTCTAAGCATAGTCACACTGAGTCTTTCTAAATAAAGAACTGAAGTAAATTCATTTTCTGCATAAAGACTTAATTCTACATCATGTAGGTTTCCAGTTTTAATCCAAACACATACAATACCATGGCTTTTGAATTAGAAGTGGAACCCAGCAGAGGCTAGGACAGAGTGAGCTGAAGCTGAGAAGGTGACAAGGGAACTATCACCTTTCATCTATTGGTGCTGGAGTGGAGTGGGGTGTGGGATTGAGGTGGAGAGAACATTTCATTTAGATTTGGGTTTCAGGCTGCATTTTGTCAATGAGATCCAGAAGCTCTTCTAAACTTGATTCATCCTACTTGCATTCCAACACTGCCAGGTTGTGATAAGGTCTTTAGCAAAACTTGCTACAAGGTAATTGTTTGGGAAAGAGGGAATACCTGTTTATTCCTGATAGTCTGAAGCAGTGTTAAATAAACCCAAATTCATGTCCACACTGGGAAAATGTGCTCGCTATACACTCAACAAGGCTGGTAGACACCAGATCACACATTGGCAAGAGCTGCAGGAAACCTAACATTGTAGGTTTCTCTGCAAGCAGCTCTCCTAGGTGCCATATCCCCTCTAGGAGGGAGGAAGCCACTTCAAGCTTGTAGCATTTGACATTGATCATTGTCAGTCCTTGGTCTGAGAGGGTCAAGGCTCTTGTGAGGCTTGCACAAGTACAAGGGCCTGAAGATCTGTTGTTGCTGCCAACATTACAATGGCAAACTGCTCCCACTTTCTCAGCCTGCTGTCTCAGCTATCCAGTGAGGCACAATCCTGACACATTTCAGCAGAAAACATGTAAAATAAGGGATGGAAGTTTCAGGAATGCTGGTAGTGTATAAGCCTATCAGCTGAAGCAGTAACAGCTTTTCCAAAATATCTGGAAGCTGAAGGCATACTTGAGGGTTTTTTCTTTCATGGTATTTCTTCTATAAGCCTAAGATCCTGAAAACGCCTCCGGTCTCCTAACCCAGAAAAATGTCTGACTCATTATTTCCAGTTTCAAACAATGAATGTTTCATGTCCTTAAAAAATTAGGAGGCCTAGCCCCCTGGTAAGGAAAGTGAGGTCTTTTAAGAGCATAGGAAAAAACAGCCCCATGGAAACTAGGCCAGCTTACGTGACACTGAAAGTAATTCAGTAATTAATGTGGTGCAAACAAAGTTCCTAAATTCTCCTGTCAAGTTGAATTAGAAAAGAGCCATTGTCCTTCTTCCTACTGCTATTCCAAGATAAATTATGCTTAAAATAAAATTAAGAACAGGAGACCTTTCTTCCCAAACATATTTACAGTAGCGAGCTCAGTGAGTAAAACAACACTTCCAGCGCCGAGCCAGGCAGGACACCTGTGAGCAAGCAATCAGTAAGGACAAACCCATGCCAAAAATGGACAGGGTAGGGCTGGAACAAGAACCTGGGCAGGGAGAAGCCCAAGCCAGCAGAGCTGGGAGCCGGGGCCAGGCTGGTAGGAGCGAGGATGCTCGGCGGCCGTCAGCACCCTGGAGAGCGGCCGCAGAACCGGGGCCCCTGCCCAGGGTCTCCCCCTTTCCCAGGGGTCACCTTCCCCAAGGGTCCCCTCCTATTCTGCAAGTACAGGGCAAAGGTGGTGAGTTGTGGTGCCTTCTCCCAGGGGAGCACTTGTCGCTCACTCCCACAAATGGTTCAAAGCGAGCTACAAGCAGCTTTCATCCCTACTGCCAGCACTGACACAAGATTTGGGTAATTGGAAGCACTGCATTTATTAGGGATTTGCTTTTTTTTCACCATGGAGGAGATGGATTTTCCACGAAATAACGTTAAAAAAAAAAAAATCAATTCACTGATTATTTCAATTTTAGAGGTGATTTTGACTGTAGAGGTCAGAAGAGTTCTCTCTGCCTTCCAGCACTGTTTCCTTGATGATAACACTGCTACCGCAGTGTGGCCAGCTGGGGAACTGCTCTCCTGGAAAGACCCCAAGTAACCCCTCTTTGTTCCTTCATGCTTTTAAAGTAATTGAAGTATTAAAGAAAGAAGGAAACTCAGATGACAGTCCAAGATAACCATGCTGAGCTGCAAGGAGAGCCAACATAGAAGTTTTGTGCCTGATGCCACTGTCTTCTTAGCACCTCATTTCCCCTTCACCCCTGCAGAAATCTAGGTGAGCTCCCTGACTTTAGAAACACTCCCCTCCTTACAGCCACCTCCTTGCTGCTCCTCCTTGCTGCTTTCTACCATCCCCGGTGACAGAAACCCTATAAATATTCAAGTATTTATGCAGAGCTGAGTATGAGACACAGAGCCACAGCTTCATGAGCACTTTGTGTGTCAGACACTGAGGCCCAGTTCACAGAGAGGAGGTAGGTTTCAGCAGGATGGATCTCCCAAGAAGGTCATGAAGTCTCCATTGACATTGATTTATAAAAGTAGAATTCACATCCAGGGGTGAGTGCAGAGCAAGCTGGAGTTGATCCTGCCTTTGGAAAGCTCTCAAGGCTCATGCAGCTTTACAGCTGGGAGTTGAGACTTGTCATAGGTTTACAAAATGAAAGCTTGAATCTGTATACTGACCATCAAAATCCTGGCCTCTGCATCATACCTCCTGCTGGGACTCAGGCAGAGAGTATGGGTTGTGGTTAGGGCTCCCCTCCACTGACTGCACTCATGTCTGTGCTGTACCTAGAAACCTCAATCAGGTTCTCATCGGGGTCTCGGAAGTAGATGGATGTTATTGGACCCACAGCACCAGTTCTGGCCACAGGACCTTCTTCAATGATCACCCCACAGGCCTGGGAGGAAACATAAGAGCAAGGGTTTAATGCATAAGGGATTTTTATCATGTCATTGTGCACTTTTTCCTCCAGCCTTAAAAGCATGAGACATTGTATGAGAAAAATCTGACATTCCCCAAAGCACAAACCTTTAAAGTGTCACTTGTGAGGCTCTGGCCTCATGCCTCCCAGGGTTACACTGCCCTGTGCACATTCTACACCTTGCTCACCTTCAGATGACTCAGAAGCTGCTCCAGGGGTGCCTGTGTGATAAGGCAGATATCTGCAGAGCCAGGGACTGGGTGGCGAGCTTTGGGTTCAAATTCCTTCCCAACCTCATGCAGGTTAAACTTCTGGTTGCCAAAACGTAAAGCTTTGCGATTTCCCTGTCCCCACAAAAAATATATATATATATTTTTTTTTTTAAAAAAAAGGAGAAAAAAATAAAAGAATCAATACCAAAGAGACTTACTGGGCTGGAAGCTTTCAGCATCCATTCAGCTGTGTAGCCCTAAAAGTCCTGGGGATGTGGCTGTAGTCCTGCTAACTTTGGGCTCTTGCTGGGGTAACCCAAGGCAAGAGTTGGCTGCTGCAAGATTCCCACCACATCGCTGGAGATGCAGTGACCCAAGAAAGTCCCATGGCCACCTGCAGTTGCTTCTAAGCCATAAAGAGGTAAATTTTGAATTCTGGGCACCCTCCATCCTGCTTGTGGGACAGCCATACAAATAACACACAAGCCGGGAACTTCAGAGGGAACAAAGATGAGGTAGTGGGAAGACGGTGAGGAAGGAGGTTCTGACACCTCTTTTCTTTGCAGGTCCCCAGTATTTCTTCAGGCTTATATGGCAACTGAGGGCAGTGACCTGCCATCTGTGCCCATCTGAAGAACTGATCTGATCTGAATCTGATGCTCACTGTAGCCCTGGGATGTGAGTGCAACTGCCTGACTTTTTTAGTTCTACCATCCCCAGACCAAGGAGAAATACCAGAGATACTGTCAGATCCAAAGGAACCTTGGATCAGGACTGGCTCAAGACTACTGCTTTAGGTCTCCTAGGCCTTTCCCCCATCTTACCTTGAAAGTCACCACTTCCATGCCCAGGACTTTGGAGTAGAAGGCAACAGTGTCCTCAATGCTCTTAACAGTCAACACGAGGTGGTCCAGGCGCTGGATGAAACATGGGGGTGGGCTCATATGTTCTTCCTTCCAGGACATCGTCTCAGAGCTGGGAACAGAGTGCAAAACCACACAAGAGGAAGGTGAGGAGCATCCAGCTGCTCAGGGAAACAATCCAGGAAGCTGTTAATTGAACTGTCAATGGAGATCAAATGGGTTTTCTTTTGGCCTGCAGGTGGCACAAGTACAGAAGCAATAAATGCATATATTCATAGAATATCCTGTGTTGGAAGGGATCCACAAGGATCTCCAACACCTGGCTCCATACGGGGCTACCCAAAAATCAGACCCTACGTCTGAGAGCATTGTCCAAACACTTCTTGAACTCCAGCAGCCTCGGTGCCATGACCACATCCCTGTGGAACCTGTCCCAGTGCCCAACCACCTCTGGGTGCAGAACCTTTTCCTAACACCCAGCCTGATCCTCCCCTGTCCCAGCTCCATGCCGTTCCCTCGGGTCCTGTCGCTGTCCCCAGATAGCAGAGCTCAGCGCCCGCCCCTCTGCTTCCCTCGTGAGGGAGCTGCAGGGTCAGTAAGGGGGGTGACACATTTGGCTGTCTGGATTTACAGTGGGTCTTGGCATTTTCTTGTATTGGGTTGATATAATCTGCCATTGCCCTTCTGCAGCAGAGTGCATAGGATACGGCTGGCAAGGAGAGATTTCAAAGCCCCACTGACACAAGAGCATGGTCAGCATAAAACCAGGCATAGCTTCACCAGGACATCTGGTCCTCACAGTCAGAGGAGCTCACTTGGAGCAGGACCCCATTGTTCTGCACCACTCCTCCTTGTCACAAACAGCATTTGGTGTTTGACAACCTCACATCCAATACCTCCAACCACCCTGGGCTCAGAACCTCCACAAAGCCCTTCCCACCCAGGAAGTTCTCCTGGGTGCTCCCTAGCTGCAGGGCCCAGCCTGCCCAAACCTCCCCAAGACAACCTTCCCCTCCTGTGTGACCACTAAGCCTGTTGGCCTCTCTGCAAAGACAAGGAAACCAGATTGCAAAAATAGGCTGAGTACCTGCAGGAGAAGCAGAAGAGCTAGTGCTGGGGAGTGCGTGCCTGGCTTTACAGCTGTCCTCTTGCTGCCCAGAGCTGAGCTGTGTGAGGAGTAACGTCACAGGAGAAAGGGGAAAACAATAAAATAAACACTGATTAGAAACAGGATCTCTAAGCACTGCTCCCCACAGAGGTGTACTTTGACCTTAAGGACCCGAAAGTCCAACCACACAGAGTTGCTTGAAAAAATCCAGGCTATTTTAGCGACTTACCTTTCTCTTTGAAGGGAAAACTGAGTTAATGTGCTAAATTAAAGCACATTGTTGAGCTTGCTTCTCAGACTGGGGTGGCTTACTGTTAAGAAGATGGTAAGGATGTCCCTAGAGAAGAGCTGTGGCAAGCAGCTGCAGCAAGCCCCTTCCCCTGCAGCAGACAATGTTCCTCTTTGCCTTCAGAATTATTTTCTACCATGCAACATGCTGAGGTCTTATTGCCCAGCGAGACACTTGCTGTCCTAACAGCCAATGTATGGCAAGAAGCAATAGCAAAGGAACCTCAGGGTGATGTGCACAGCTTTGGACACCTTTTTGGACATACCTTCCTGTAAACAGACTCCTCCAAGGAGGCTCTCCATGGCCTAAGGCTGACTTAGTGATCTACAGAAAACAAACCTGCCAAAAATAGAATGGAGTTTTGAAAGGTCTGAAGCTCTCTGGGCAGTTGGCTCCAAGGGAGCAAATTGTTCAGGCTGGGGAAAAGCTGCCAGGGAAATGGTTCAAGGCACAGGACACGCTGTGTTAAAATCATTCTGCATAGACCCTCTCCATGCAAACTGCCCATGCTTCACTGTGCACAGTGGGGGAAAAAAAAAAAAAAAGAAAAAAAAAAAAAAGCAAGCTTACTTTCCAATATGTGGAAATTCAGAAACAGCTGAAAATGTAGTCTGATGTATTGCATTCTGCCCCAAGTTGAGAGAAAGGACATCATCTGGGAGATGCTGGGAGGGAGCAAGATGCCTGTTTAGTATCCTTTATGTACAGCACAGATTGATTGGGCTAGATGACCTTAAAAGGTACCTTCCAACCCTAAACTTTATGTAATTCTATAATTCCATGATTTTTCTCCCCCAGTTGTCTAAGTTACCCACAGAATTTCCCCCAAAGTTACTTCGTGGGTTATTTTTTGTCTCTGAATACTTGTTGTCAACCAGCAAGAAGCTGGATAGATAAACTAATCCTGGGACATGCAACAGAATCCTCATGCTTTCCTGGTTTTTAAGGTCATTGTGGGTTTTCCAGTACTGTAGAATACAGAGCTGAGGTAGAAATGGGGTATACAAAGAAGATACCAGCAGGCTGATATGTGTGTGCTGCACAGACAGAGCTTGGTAAAAAACTGTTGCTTTCATTTATTTATTTATTTATTTATTTATTTTTGGCTTCTTAAACCTCACTTTCATCTGAAAACTCCTAAATTTTTTTCTTTATTAAAACTCTCAAAAATCTTCTCACAGGTGCCAGTAACACCAATATTGAGGGCACTAATAGCTCTTATCAGCTCCAAGCAGCCTCACCTGGGGCTTCCATCCCATACCCATGGGCCCAGGAGCCAATTTAAGCTCAGCTCAGGGCCAGCAGGCTCTCTTTGAGTGATAATGTGGGCCTGCTGGTCTCCACCTCAGTCCTAAATGTGCTTCTGCCTGGCCATGGACCCTGCTGGCCTGGGTCTTGACCTTGTCTCACCCTTATGGACCTGCATGGTGATGGTATGCTTACTGACCCATTAGACCAACATCAGGTAGTCTGATCTGGAGTCAACAAGTCCAAGAAGCAGCAGTATGGACAGGGCTAAACTCCTTGGGGGGGGGGGGGGGGCGGAGGAGTTGGCCTCTCTTAGGCAAACTCTATGGAAAAAAGGGACTGTCCTTTGCGCTGGAAAATGGCTCCTATCTGTTTTGAGATCTTAGGGAGTTCCTTGATATCAAACCATCCAAGCAATGTGATCGGTGCTTTTATTTGCTTTGTATTGAACAAAGAAGCTCAGAGTCTTCAGTTTTTTTAAAGACAAGGCTATCCTGGATAGGATGTCAGCCTCCAAGTCACCAACACGGGATGCAAGAATTAAGTAAAGACCATATTTTTAAAAACAGCAACAACATAGTAACAAGCTGTGACATTCTTATGGGATGCTTTGTAAGAAAATGAGGTAAGAAAAAAATATTCCTTGAAAAGCAGTTTCTCTGAGATGCTAAAACAGTAGCATTTACTTCACTCCGATTGGTAGAGTAATTGTGCGTGCTTTGATATAATAACACTGTGCATATCTGGGTGGCTTGATGTGTTGTGACCCTCTTGCTTCAGCACAGGTTCACTGTAACATCTGAGAGTAGATAAAAAGGAGAGAGTCCTGGAGAGCAGATGGCTTTTACCATACAGCTGTGTGGCACAGTAGGCAGTGGCCTGCTGAAGAAGCACAGCATGGGCACTCACCTTGGCAGAAACTTGAGGTTTAGGAGTTTTTTCGTTGGCTGCACTACGATTTCTTGGTGAGAGGAAGCTGTGCTTTGGCTTTGGAAGCTCCACTTCCCCAAAGGAGATCTAGTCTAATACTGACAGGGTACCTGCACCTTGGTTTAGGTTCAGAGCAGGTATTTCAAATTTCAGCCTGGAAAGCTTTACATTTCAGTTTAGCTTCCTGAAGGTGTAGCTGCAGAGGATCCCTGAGCTGGTCTCAATCGACAGACATCTGCATCTACACGCTAGACAGAGTGATGGAGTTGAAATAGCTCAGCAAGTCCTCCATGGTGAAGTCCATGGTAATCCCTGAGCCTGCGTAACAATGTTGGATCAGATCCTGCAGCTCTTGGTACTGACGTATGAGCTCCTGCTCCATGGCATGCCACACCACCTAGGGAAAAACAGAGCATCAGCCTGTGAGAGCTGTACGTGGGGGCTGACTACAAGAAGATAAGCCATGCACACTCTGCCACACTATGACAGGACAAGCTAGAAGGAAGGAACTTCAAGAGAAGACTCACTGCTTTGCGGCCCTGAATGTCGTCCCCCCCAAAAAAAAAAAAATCTTGACATCACACCCAGATAACACCACAGTTACCGGCAGGAGATTTTCCTCTGGGGACAGATACTTGTGGATTTTCCTGTAGAGGGTCTCGAGGGCTTTCTTTACTTCCTTGCCAGGGTATCTCTCAATAACTTTCCTCAGCTCTTGTTTGCTGTAGGCCAGCTGGAAGCTGACCTCCTCTTCTTTCACCCCCTGAGCGATGCGGGCTTTCACCCCTTCAAAGAAGTGCTGGAAAAGCAAGGAGACATCCACTGATGAGCTGCATGGAGGTAGACACCTGTGTCTGGGATGAAACCTGGCTGCTGATTGCAGTCCCCTTCCCATGACTGAGTGGAAAAGAAGTATCAGACCACTTGTCCTCCAGGAAAGCAGGGCTGCTCTGCAGGCCTGGCTAGCTTTAGGGCATTTCATCAATTCTACCTTCCCTCCCTGCACAGCATGTGGGATCTCTAGGGGTGGCATTACCATGGAGCTATGGGACTGCTGAAAAACTACTTGCATTCCTTGGGGCTTAACACAGTTTCCCTCACTAGAGAGGGTTTGGATTCAAATGGGGGTGGGAATCCCAAAATCTGCAAAACTGTAAAGTGAACTTCAGTTTTCTCAGTTCTTCCAGGATATTGTGCTTATGCAGGAAAGGCTGCCCCCTAAGGAGATGTTTCAAAAGGAGTGCATATCCAGGCACAGGCATGGCTGTCACTTCGAGGAGCCCAGGGCTAAGCCAGCCCAAAGGGATGCAGACCCCAGATAGCTTTCAGAAAAGTACCAGGAGCAGAGTAGCTACATGAAAGGCTCAATGCTGATAGAGGGCTTTTTTTCTGCATGTGCTTTCCTAGACATGGAATCTATTGGGACCTCAGGCAGTCTCTAGTTTGGCCTCCTGCTGAAAGCAGGATAACCACAGCATTCAGACCAAGGTATCTGGGGCATTTCTGAAGGTGGGTCTTGAAAATTTTCAAGGACATACTATTAATGCTTTATTATCCTCATCATGCTTTTTTTTTTTTTTTTTTTTTTTCCTCTCTAGCTTTTTTTCCACCAGTCTCTAACTGTTCTCTCATCATTCTGCTATGCATCTTGGTGTGATGGACCTGAGATCTGGTCTAATAAAGGAAAAAAAGGAACTAACATCTTCCTTTTTTGCTGCCATGCAGCCCAATAAGCTGTAGGCTGTCTTCAGTATTTCTGCTGCAGTTTGTAGTGGAGAAATATCATAGATCCTGAGGATTTTCAGGGAAAAAGAGATTCCTAAGGTTATAAGCTCATTTCAAAAACAGGTCTGGGCTCCTAGGTTACTTGGTGCCTTTGCAACCACTCTTTCAGTTGAACTGAGCTCAAACTTAAAGAGCTATGTGGGCTGTAAGATGGCTCTCAGATGTCTGAGCAGAACACCTAGTACCTTCATATGTTATTTGGAGCAATGAAATTCTACTTTCCCTCACAGAGGAAGGATCTGAAGCCATTGGCATAACACTGCTGAAAGCAGCATGAGATGCTGAGCTGATCTTCCAGTCAAACCTACAAGATGTTTGACAGCAGAGGCTGCAAACAAATTGAAAGGAACAGGTCTTATAAATAATTCAAGCTGAATTCAGTCTGAGATATTTTAGGCCAGTGAGTGGGTCAAGAAGGAGCAGAGCAAGGAGGGGTCTTGAGAGCAGCTGTAATCTCAGAGGAAGGGGGGTGCCTGTTTGAGTTAGTGAAGCCAGATGCTTTTAGCTCAGTTAGCAAAGCAGTCACTTGGGAAGTGTGAAGCTCTGCTAGGTTTATTAGTCCAGGCAGCAGTGCAAAAAAGAAACGTGCACCTGCCAGAACAGGCACACAACCTGGAGCAGGAGAAGGGGGCTGAGCAGGTCCTTGCACCAAGACCATGAGTTGCAGAGGTGTTTTTGAGCTGGTTCCCTGGTCTTCCAAGGGGAGCTGGCACTGTGCTGTACTATAAAAACCAACAGAAAGTGGTCAGAGGTGTGGGAACTTCAGTTCATGACCCCTGGTCCTGTTCATCATGGTCACAGAAGAGGGGTTACTCCCTCAATCTTACAACAAGCTTTCACAGGTTTGGAAACTATTTTTTACCCCTTAGTAATCTTTTGCAAACAACCTCCATTCCATCCTAGGTCACGATTTCCAAGTTTGATTTCCCTCCTCTGGACCCTGTCCTGTGGATTCACCACTTCATGAATTGCAGTGACCCTTTGATGGGTCAGTTTATTCTGTACTCACGTTGAGCTTCTCCAGTGGCTGGCCCAGGTAGGTGATGACATATTTCTCCATGTGCTCACTATACCTTTGCTTGGCTTCCCTCTTTTTGTCCTCCAGGCATTGGATCTTCTTTTGACACAGGAAGCAGTGAATGTGGTGGAAATTCTCCATCATGACCATGTCTGTGTTCACCTTCAGGTTTGCTGAGGACAGGCTATTGACTTAAAAGACAGGAACAGATTAGTTATGGAGAGAAGATGCTGCAGGCTGGGCTAGGAGGGAGATGCAGTGACGGTCAGGTATGGGCCACCAGTGGAGCACTTAATCAAGGGCTGAGGTGAGCCTCATCACAGGTTGTTCAGCTCTCCAATTGCCTTGCCATCCAGGGCAGGGTACTGGCTTTGGAGTTGTGATATTTTATAACAATTTACCCAAAAAGGTGCAGAGACATCCAAGTCCATCCAGCCCTGTCCAAACCTTTCTCATCAGGTCTCACCATGCTGCAAGCCACTTGCCAGCTGGTCTGGAGAGGGCAGGAGCTCAAGTAGCTCACTGTGTATGCAGAGCAGAGATGGCCCTTCTCACTCCTCATGGTATACAAGCCATTAGGCCATCTTATTTGAACTGTCTCCCTCTGAAATACTGGAGGGAGTAACTATAATGCAAATACTGGTCCTTGTTCATTAGCTTGATTCCCTATCTCACCCACTTTGTTGTAAAGTTTTCTTGCAGCATGGTAGGGTTTGTTTATGTTCCAACTCCAAGCTCATCTGCAGATAGGAGCTGCCCATCTGTACCACCTCAAGGTCTTGGAGGCTTGGAGTTATTACTTCTGCAGTGCCTCAGCTCTTCTCCAGGTTGGGAAGTGGGGTCCACGCACCCACAGCCAGGGATCTACTGAGAGCTGCCTGCCTGGCTCTCCCATCCCCTCTCCCTCTGTTTTAGTACTTTGGGGCAGGTTTCTCTTTGGCTACTGTTGTTCCTGAGACCTGTCCTTGTAAGAAGTCTGATCTGTAGCGAGGAGCATGTCTGAGGAGAGGAGAGGCAGGAGAGGCTGGTGTTAGATTCAAAGCTAAGCTTGTGTCCCAGCCTCTGCAAGAATCCCAGACACCATGCACCTCGTACTCTATGCAGTCTGAATTTGTCAGATGCTCCGGGTCTTTGCTTGGGGAAGGCAGCTTCAGCCCAAACAGTGTTCAGGAAGCAGGTAGCGTGCATGTACCCTGCTTTGGTGGCTCAACTGGTTGTTGATGACTCCTGAGGCTGCAGCCTCATGGTTGCCACCAATCTTTGTACTCACTGCTGCTGAAGACGCTGCTGGCCAGCCTGAGGTGTGCTTTGTCCAGCTCCCCTCTGCGCTGAGCTGTCCTGAACACCTCCTCTGAGAAATTCACAAACTCCTCAAAGCGGCTCACAGAGGGCAGGATCCCGCCTCTCATCTTGCTGGGTGCCTTCACCTCCTTGATTTCTTTGCACAAGGTCCCCTGGCAGTGATACAAAAAATAATCTCAGGTCTGACATGGCCCCAGCCTCATGTACCAGCACGCAAAGCCACAGGCCAGAAAACAAGCAAAGCAATGAGTTTTGTACTGTTTTCTGCATTTACAAGGCTGCACTTGCAGCAACAGCCTCCCTTTGTGAGTCTATGGGAAGAGATGAGCTTCCTTGCCTGTGGATGTGTCTGAAACCATGCTAGCTGCTCTCCTGGAGCTGGTACACTTGGTCTCTGAGGCTGTGTGGTTCTTTGCTCGGACATAGTTCCGTCTCCTCACACATAAACCCAAAGGACAGAGGCTTTCCCCTCTGCCAATTCTGGTACTTCTCAAGCCAGTTTGGGAGCAGGCTGTCTGCCCCAGGTCTTGGCAGAGATGCCCGTTATGCCAACATGCCTTCCCTTGACCTCAGCAGACTCAGGGACAGGTTTTTCACTTCTGATGCGGTCTTGATCACCCCATGCTCTCCTCCCTAATGCTTGATCCTTAAGTCCCACTGTGGCAGCAGGAGTGCAGAAGAGCTTGGCTCCAACAATTCAACATGCAGCCATCACTTCAACAGCCTTCCAGAGCGGTATATGGGGAAAAACCCTTCAGTTTCATTATCCTGATAAGAGCAGGCACATGTGGCACTTTATTTTGTGTTCCACCTCTTAGACATAATTGATGAGGGGCTAAGTCTCCCCCAAACCAGAGTCAGATCCGTATCTAATATACATCTGCACTGCCTTCAGTAAAACCCATGTTAGAAGTTTAGAAGACCCTGAAGGAGGTCAAAAATCACCCATCTCTATTTGGCCTTCCTCTTACCAACACTCACAATACACTTGTTGAAGCTGCTCTTGGCCAAGAGCAGCATGTTGCCCAGGACAGTGTTGAGGAAGGATGAGGAGGGAGCTGAGGAAGAGCCCCACATCTCAAAGACGGAGTCACTCAAGGTAACCAGGACCTGCAGGCAGCTGAAGGGGTGGGTCTTATTGCAGACATCTAGAAAGCCTCTCAGCTCGGGCTCCAGTGAACTGAAAATCTCACCCAGCAGCCGGGTTGTAGGTTCTTCTAGTCTTAAAATAAAAGAGAGTAATTAAATGGGGAGGAGCACTGATGCTGTGGCCAGCTGGAGAGGCATGTGCAAAGCTACAGAAGAGAGAAGGAAAGCCTTCTGTATCACAGTAGAGCTTGTTTATTGCTTGGGTACTCCAACTCTTCCACGTCTCTGCCTGTGGGAGGACACTGATGTCCTGTTTTCCCATCCAAATGAAAAGTTTCAGTGTTTTTATGCTGGCATTTTTTCTATTTTTTTTTCTGTAATATGCTTTCAGTTTACAATCTTGCTATTAACGAACTAAAGCTGATCAAAACATGAAGCCATGAAATCCTGCTTTCTGGAACCCCCCTGAAGCAGAGCCACTGAGCTGGGAGAAGCACTCTGCCTCTCTGCAAGCCCAGCTATGATGCCTTTGGGTTCTGCTGCTGTCCAGAGTGCAAACCTGAGACCAATATTGAAATCAGGATGGTCAGCAATGTCAAAATAATCTCTCCTTCAGTTCTTCTGGCAGTCCCTGTAGGACGCTCCAGGCCATGCCCCTATCAAAGCAATGAATTGCATGATCTACTTACTGGCTCTGAGGCTTGGTGCAAGGAGGATCCTCTGCAGATGCCATGACTTCTCTTCCCTTAGAGGCAGGTACCTGAAATGAAGAATGAGGTGGAGAGTATAATTTTTGTCCTCTCTCAGAGGAAAGCTTGGCATCATGGAATCACAGAATGGCTCGGGTTAGAAGGGAACGTAAAGACCATCTAGTTCCAACCCCCTGTCATAGGCAGGGACGTCACCCACTAGATCAGGTTTTCCAGAGCATCATCCAGCCTGGTTGTGAACACCTGCAGGGATGGGTCATCCACAACCTCTCTGGGAACCTCTCTGGGCCACCTGTCCCAGTGCCTTACCACCCTCTAACAGAAGAGTTTCCTCCTAAAATCTGCATTTCATTTCAGCAGAAGTCATGCTGCATCATACTGCAGTCCCACATTCAATGCCTAGAGATACCAAGATCTTGCTGAAACCATCATTTAAGTTCAATTCTCTTTTGTCCTCAGGAAGTCTCAACGCCACCAACAGTCCTGGCACCACTGACAATTGCCAGAGGACCAGAGTACAGGAGAGTTCAGGCATGTGATAAAGGTAAGCAGCCACCTCTCTGTGCCTGCTGAGGCTTGTATCAAGCTAGAGGGATGGGCCTGTGGCACTGGAGAGGACCTGGACCCACGCTTACCTCCAGCACCTGCAGCTCGGTGGTTTTCTGGCTCAGGTGGAAGAACTTCTCAATGAACTGCTGCTCCGCAGTGCAGAGGGGCTGCAGCTCTTGCAGCACCTGCTCCAACATCTGCTCAGAAACCAGCACGCATGTTAAAACTCGCTTCCAACAAAAACTCCCTTCCAACACACACTGAGAACACTGGGATGGGTGTCCATCTCCACCTGAAGTGACATCTAAGCCACCACAAGGAGAGTGTCAGCAGTACAGAACAGCTCTGATTCGGCCCCAGGTACACAGCACTGGAGAAAGGGCCCTGGGATAGGCTGCAGCACTGGGCACAGCCCCTGTGGGACACATGAACCATTTAGAAAACTTAATCTCCTGACCTTGATGACGTTTCCTCTGTCCGGTGTGTCCTCCCCTCCTTCTCTGCTCCCTGGGAGGCTCCAGCGAAAGTGCTGCCTGCTCCCCATCACCATCGGCTTTTCCAAGCCCTCCTGAAGACCTGCAACAGGCAGAGTGTGGTGGCTGGACATCTGTCCCCCCTGGCCTCTCCAGCTCCTCTGATCACTTTAATGGATTAAAATGTCTTTCTTTATTCCTGATCTTTAGTGTGTTTTGGCCTTTCCCTATCAGATTTTCATCAGGTTCAAATATGCAGGGGATACGGTGTTTTTTAATCTACCCTCTCATCTGTTTTTCTGTCATTGCTTCTTGTTTCCCTGTAATACTTTCCCTTTTGCTACTTAGGGCTTAGTACTATATATTGAGGGCTGGGGAGTGAAAAATCCTGGGTGATAAGAGCATAAATCAGCAGAAATGCCTGCAGGAGTTTCAGGAGAAATGTTTGTTGCTTAGTATTTATGCTAAATTGCCATTCAAACAAATCCCTGAAGGGGACAGTTGGCTTTTTCAGCAACTTGCTTTCTTCAATTATAAGTGTTCATCTGGAAATTAATATACTTTTCAAACACTACCAGTTTTTACCACAACATTTCTGTTCCTGCCTGGTCTAAGTTGAAAAGTTGAAAAATGTATTTGAAATGTGAATCAAAAACAATTATATTCAGGGAAAGAAATCAGTGGGGAAACATCCCTATTATTTTCTCATTAATTCTAAAAGTTGGTATCATTCCACTAACCCCAGAGATCCTGGGTGACTCAGGCCAGCTCTTGATTTTCTGTGATATCCAAAATATCCTTATTTGAGCCAATACCTGCAGGGCTTTTACCTTTGGAAAGGATTTGTCAGATGTCCTACGCAGCAAGAAGGGATGAGAGATGACAGACAGCCCTTCTCATCCCCCCAGCCTTGCAAAAACCATGGAGAAAATTAACGAGCTGCTCCCTAATATTTTTTTTTCTCCACCCTTATGCAATGGGCAATGATTATTTCACTTGCTGAGAAATGGCAAAACTAGGAAAAAATTTCTCCCCACAGCAACCAGGAAAGAACTGTACAGGTCTAAGTTTTTGTGTGGAAAAGGGAATGGAAAAATAAGGAGAAAAATTAATTAGTGACTCAATTGTAAGGAGCTTGGGGTTTGCCTGGTAAACTGCCCTATAATACTTGAAACAAAGCAGCGAATCATCAGGTTGTGTATTTAGAAAGGATCAACATAAACAATCCTTTATGAGGCAGGGAAACAACCCTAAAATTTCACTGCTGGGGTTGTAAGTAGAAAGAAAGAGGCAGTGGGAGCTAGGGAAAGCCTGGGAGGAAAGCCAGGAGACACAGGAGTTTCTTCTGGGATTTTAGTTACTTCTGTTTTATGGGGCTTGCATGAGTACTAATGATGGACCACGTGCTGAAAGGAGATGACTGGCTTCATATTTACGGAGGGGATTAGGCAGACTGGCTGCAACACGTGTCCTGTGCTGTCTTTATTTAACAAGACTGGCTTCATAAAGGTCTGCTTTAACGGCCCAGCCATGTCTGCACCTGCTCACTGCCTGGGACACAAAAGGGTGATGGTGTTTTTCCTGTTGCCCAGCAGAACTGAAGTCCCTTGCTCAGAGTTCGTCAATCACTCTGAAAATATGAACCAGGACCTCTCTATCCAACGCATAATCTTTGTTATGTCCTTCTATTTAAGTAAAAGCAATCATCCTTCTTCAGGAAATGGGGCTTGGCTACACTATCTTATAAACCATGGAGCAGTTTGCCTTCCCACTGCCAATTCCATGGGTTTGCTTGCTGCCAATATGTTCGTATTCTTTTATCAGGAATTCCTCTTTTTAAGTAAAAAAGAGCACATTTCCCTAGGAGAAGCTGTGTCCAGGCATCAAGGAGCCAGGGGGGGTGATAGGAAGGTTGTCTTTTTTTTTTTTTTTAACTGTTTGTATTACCCTGTCTGCCAGGCTTCCAGGAAGGACATTCAGGATGACAGATAAGGTTGTAATAGACCTGTGGCAGAAGTGTCTTCCTTTACAGCTCTTATGAAATGTCCTCCTCTTCCAGAAATGCTATATCTCAATATTATCCTGGGATTATTATTATAGCCTCATTTTATTCTCCTGCTATCTTCTGGCTATAGGCTTTCCTGAATCCTCCAGCATCAGTGACAGCTTGCAGCAACAAGTACAGAAGGTTAACAGCGTTGTGCACAAATGATTTCCCACTACCAGTTTTTCAGCCTGTCCCTTTGATTTTATTGCTTGTTATCTTTTGGTTTTTAAATTACAAGGGTAGTAATAATGTCTTATTGACTTTCCCTGCACAACTTATGCTTTAATGTTTTTATGCTATTGTTTTTCTTCTGGAGAGTTCTTGATTTTTTTGATTTTATTTTATTTTTTCTCAGTGTGGTGATAATTATCTCTTTCTTGGCTCCGTAGTTTGGCAAATCATTCTGGCATGGAAAAATGGGTTTGTGGTGACTATAAAAAGTTTTCCTGGAGGTGTTTTCCTCCATTACTTGCAAAATTTCAAAAAGGGAAAACTTTAATTAAGGGTCAGTACCTTAGCTTGTGGGAAAAATCCTACTCCCTACCGCTGCCTGGCAATTGGGCATCGCAGCCTGGACTGTGGGGGCAGAAGGGGGTGAGCAGAGCCAGCAGCCAGGGCCCACACTGCCCCAGGTGAGCTGCTGCCACTGCTGTGGTGCAGAGGGAAACGATGCTGAGTGCTCCAAGCCCCAGGGATGCAGTGTGTGTTGGCTGGGCAGGAGGCAGAGCCCTTGGCTGGGCTCCTTCAGCCACCATCAGGCACCAGCCCTCTTTCCTTTGACCTCTAGCTCCAGCCAGCATGCATGGTGTCCCCTGGGATCCAGAGACAAGTGATGAAGTAGGTGCAGAGCTGAAAGCAGCCAGGCTAGAACTCTGATGGACTAAACACACCATACAAAGTGGTTTCTGACATTCAAGCTGGGCCAAGCTGGCATGGAACTTTCCATTACAGTGCTTTGTTTTTCTGAAGGAAAATGTGATTTCTGTGCAATCAAAAACTTCCAGAGGAGACAGATCAGTTTCTCTTTTTATCTTCAGAAACACCTGACTGGAATATTTTGAGTCAGCTGCAGCCTTTCCTGTTGAAATGATCACCTTGGGACAACACAGCCCCACAGCCAGCTCACTGTGAAATCATTCTGTTCTCACAAATATCGCTATGAATACACTCGTGTCTTCAGGGACAGGCTTGGTGCCATGTCTTTACAGGGAGAAGTGCCTGACCAGCTCTGCTTGCATGAAATATGGACCAGGCATTAGCCAGGCACTCCTATGTTCCCCTCACTTATGGCTCCTCAGGACATGATCCTAGCCACCCATGCATTGTTTAGAGGTCCTGAAATTGCAAGATACACGGAAGCTACAGCCCTGAGAAACAGCTAAACAATGCTAAATAATACATGGGGCTCTGGCTCACACAGAAACCACCTGATGCACACCAGAGCCAGGTTTGTCACCTGCTGCCAGCTGTGAACCTGGCCATAGGGCAGGAGGGAAGCTTATGGCACAGTAACACCCGTGATGGTGGATGATTGCTGCATTCCCTATTTGCAAATAAATCACTGCTCAGCAGCACAAAGGTCGCATCTGAAAGTCACTTACTTCCTTTTCTTCTTCCCAACAAGAGGATTTTGGCTTGTTCAAAAAAGGCTTTGATTTCCCTGTCGTAGAGTCTGCTGAGGTTCTGGGCATAGACCTGGAATGACAAGACAGACACAGGAATTTCCACTGTATCTCATCTCCCCATGACCAGCTCTCGTCTCAGAGCTTTTTCCTCAGCTGCTCAGTTAAAGCAAAAGTCAGCAGACGGTAACTGAAATGGACCTAGAGTTCTTGGGGTGTAAGACCTTTGGAAAGGCAAAAGATGGTAAGAAAAATGAAAAGCAAGCCTTAGTAACATACAAGGAACCATCTCATTCATTTAACAATGTCCGTATTAGCAGAAGATGCCATAAATAAAAGAGTTGAATAAAATACAACCAAGTGTTGTATGAATGATGTATGAATGAATGTGGTTCACCTTATCGTGCACATTCAGTAGAGGAATGTCCAGATGACAACACCAATACCAAATTTTGGAATTTCTGACCTTTTCCTTCAACACAGAATCTGTCACCAAGTCCCACACCTATTTCTATCAAGCGCATATGTCCAGCATCAGGTGGCCAAGCTGGCCAGACTTTCTTCTAAAAATGTCAAATGCTGGAAGCTCGCAGCCAAGGAGGGATTTGGAGAACCCGAGCTCTCACCTTGAGTTGACCTGGTGGATGGATATTTGTTCGGGATTTCAGACATACCTTGGGGAGATCAGAGAAGAGAACTGGGTTGGCGTTCCTCAGCCAGGCCGTAAGCGGGGTGTAGGGCACCAGTTCCTCATGGTGGAGCCCATGGCTTGGTGCAGAGAGCTTGTCAAAGGGCTGCATGAGAGTGTCAACCTGAGCATTGCCCTACAGCAACAGAAAGGACAGAGTGCTGAATAAAACAGCCTCGGGAAGTTCTGGAAAATGGTTATTTCCTAATCACCCTTGGACTGCTAATTCTGAATGTTTGAGATGCAAATTTAAATGGCAGAGAGGAATGTGTGTGATCACTTTGAACTCCAGTTTTAACCTTATGTTGGGTGAACAATTCTGAGCCCAGAGGAATGAGCTGGCCCATCAGTAATATGTGGGATGCTGTGGCTAAGTGCAGTGGATAGGATAAGACACAGGGAGATCCCACAGATCCCTGTCAGACACACCTCTTCCCAGGTTCAACCCTTGAAAGTGAATGTTAGGCACCTAAGGCTGTAATGCTAAGGATTTGGGAGCAACTCCTCTTCGTTAAATGAAATCTAGAAGAGTCGCATCGTCCTTCCAAACTTCTCCCCACCATGTCCACCATACCTTTTATATTGCATGACGAACATTTGAAAATGTTAATCAAAGGCGCAAGGGTTTGGATTTTCTCCCAGGATTTTGTATTACAAACAAGTGAACAGCCTCCACCACTCCTGAATTAAAACAAGAAAATGTAAAGCAAAAAATCTAAAGCAAAACCACTTCTCTTTGTAACATGACCTGAGGATTAATGACTCACAGGGAGGAACCTGATAGCCTGAGAGATGCAGTGGTGTGCTGATTTTTTACTGCAGGCCTGCAAAATTACCCAGTAAGCTGCAGGGCATATGTATATGAAAGTATATGAAAAGTATATGAAAAGGTGTCTCTGGGGAGACATTTTTTGAGGATCCTTTATGGTGGCATCCCCGACACCACTGGTGCTAATTTACCAGGATATTCAAGTTCCTCAGAATGTTGTGCTGCTGTGTGAAGAGTGAAGCCCACCTGCAGCTCAAAGATGTTCGTAACGTGACTGATGAAGCTGTTTTCAAAGTTCTGCTTGAGTGTTTCAAACATGATCAGCTGCTCCGCCACAGCCTGTAGCTTTCGGTAACCTCGAGACAAAGCAGAGAGGTGTGAGAATGGCATGGAGTGGCACTGGGGCCTTTTCTCACCCAGCACCCTGACAAATGCAAGAGGTGTTCAAGGAGTAAGTTCTGGGATGAATGCTGCCCCCCAAAAGCCAACAAATGGAGGAAGATTTGCTGTAATACTGTGCAAAGAGAGACAAGGAGGCAGTTTAAAAAAGAATTGCAAATCATTCGTCAGTATGGTCCAGGACAAACACTCATGCCCCCATCAGGTCCCATACACCAGCATCTTTCCACCACCACCCACAGTGGGAATTACTACACAGAATGACCATTTTTCCATTCTGAGGTGCAGACAACTGGCTTGCCCCAAAACACTGCAATCTCTAAATACATCTTTCCACCAACTCCTTTCTGAACTCTAAGAGTGGTACACATAGATGGCACACAATGGTGCCTTTCACCCAAGTGTTTAGAGGAATTGCACAGAAGCTTACCATCCCCTTGCCTCATTTTCAATGCTAATTTCAATTTCCCACCAGCTATATTTCTCCATGGATGCACAGAGGTAATGTAATATTGGCTTTCTCATCCCTCCTTGACTGTGCTTCTAGGTGAAGCTTCTGAAAACATGGAAGCTCCAGCAACATCTTCAGAAGAAAGCCGCCTCTGCCGGCCTGCATGCCAGCTCATCTCTCTGGCTGTGCCACAGGGAAATGGTGCATGAGCAGCACAAGTGGAAGATAAGCTGATGTCTCTGCACTTTGCAGACATAAATCTCTGCCCTCGCCTTACCAGGCTGTATCTGGATGTTCATGCAGCCAGATAATGCCTCTGCTGCAGCAATGCAGGCTTTCGCACCGCTGGGGCTGGAGAGGTCTGCTCGGCTCAGGGCCTCACAGTGCTCCTTGCCAAGGTCGAGGTGGGTCTGAAAACAAAGCAAGAAGAGAGCAGGTGCAAACACATCCAGCTCTGCATCCCTTCCCATTCCACCTGGAAGGCTACTGGCTTGAAACAGCCAAGTGCTACCTTCAGCTGCCAGGCTGCAATTGTCCATCGAGAAGGCTGTGCTGCTCTGTCCCCAGCAAAAACAAAGGTCTGCACAGTCACAGCAGCAGTGCCAAGAGAGGGGCTCAGAGTGAGTTTCAAATGGGCTGGCACCACTGGTATGGCTACTGGCAGCAAGGTGGATGGCAGGAGAAAGGGAAAGCTAAGGAAAACGCAGTGACTAAGAAGTAAAAGGTCAGTGGTGTTGAGGTCACCATAGCCAGTGGAAGTGAGGATTAGCTGTGCTATTACAGCACAATTCTTGCATTTATGGTGTGTTATTTTGGTAAATAGCTTGCCTTTCTATATGGCATTACATAGGTTGAGGCTCACCTTGCCCATTAATAGGACCTTTGGGGGTCCCTCTACAGCACTGGGCCACAGTGAGGACACTGTGCATTGTGATTGCCACCAGTCTACCCATAGCCCATCCCAGCTGTGTCCGTCCTTATATTAGCAAGACAAAGTTCCTCATTTCTAGGCCAGAGAAGCTCCATAGCCTTTGCAAACAGTTTTCAGAGTTTGGGGTTCACTGATAGCTTCTGGAACAGATTCAACAGGATAAAGACTTTGCAAATCCACATACCGTGAGGAAGAGGATCTCATCCATCAGCTTCATCTTGTTAGAGAGGATGTGATGCAGCAAGGAGTTCTCCTGGTGGATGTGGTCCATCTGCTGCTTCACACTTCCCAGTAACTCATCATAGACCTGCAAGGTCTCCTCCACTCTGGCCACCTCTGCCAGGGCCTCATCAATGGAGCTCATCAGCTTTGTCACCTGCTTCTCAGAAGAGATTATGGCCCTAAGGTTGGCCTGTGAAATGGAGAAACAGAGGGCTTCAGCACTGTGCCAGGAACTGATCAGCACCATCTTAGAGCCGGGTATCCTGATCTTCATCCTCCCAAGTCAAAGCAGAGTCTTCATCATCATAACGTGCAAGACAGCTGTCCTGCGTCACTATCAGCCCAAGGTCAATGTCTTATCCTTGCACTCAGCTAAACTCTACATCAGTAAGTCCCAGGTGCCAGGCTGTTGCCCTGGCTGCTCTGGCAGAGGAATTAATAAACAGCTAAATCATGCAGGAGACATGCGCATGTGTGTGTCTCTAATATGGAAACTGAAGGCATTATTTGCCCCTGGAGGTCACAGGCATTTGTTTTGACGAGTGGTAGAGATGTAACAGCATGTTAATTGTTGATTACAAGCTCCGCTACAGATTAACCGCTTCCAAATGTTAATTGTATCATTTTCAGGGCCAAAGTACCATGTGGGATATCAAGGAAAATAATCTATAGATATGAGCATGGGAGGCATGAGTCTTCCAGACTGCTATCTTTCTCTGCATTAATCAAGCCTTTAAAGGAGTTTGTCATTTCAGATATTTCAATTATCTGATGAGATTTTTATTAAATGAAGAGCAGCATCTGCACTCCTCAGTATGCCCCACACTCAGCTTTCTGGTGGGAAATGCTCAGAAAGAGAGAAGCAAAGTCTTGTCACCCAAGTCAGGTTATCGTGGCTTGGGCCTCCCCTGTGCACTGAATGAGGAGTGTCTGAAAGCTGGTTTCCTGCAGAGTAGCTGCTGGCCATCTATAATCCACATGTCAAGAGGCTTCTCTTCTTCAAACTCTATCTCCACTGCTAGTGGAGTAAAGATGGGCTGGTAGCTCCAGATCTGGAGGTGGTACGTGCAGGACAAGACACCGGGGCATCACAGAGGTGCTCCTAAAATGTGTGAGAGCCACTCTGCAGCCCCTTCCTGGATCTGGTGGCTTTAATATAATGGGCAAAACATGTATTACAACCTCCCATGACAAATACAGAACAGTTTTAGGTGCTAAACAGCTGACAGCATGGGAGGAAGGGCTGGGGGCAATGGCATCAGCTGTAGACAGATTCACAAAGGGTCTGGAAAGGTCAGAGAAATCCTGTAGAAGAGAAAAGCCTGAAATCGTAGCAGTCTCTATCAGAAGGGAGAGATGAAGCTGCCCTTCTGCAAAGAGCTGCAGCTTTTCCACAGTGAGCCCCATGAAGGCAGGGCAGGCAGAGATTTCAGTTTTCAATAGGTCAGTAGCTGGGTATTGAAGTGGGGCTTTCTGGTCCATGATAGTCATCTCAGAAAGCAACATCGATGTTAAGCAAATGTTCCTTTTGCCCGGAGCCCAGCCCAGCATGGGGACCTGTGAGGGAGCAAACAGCCCTGCTGCCAGACTGCCGCTTTCCAGCCGCACACCGGGGACCTTCGCATTGTATTAAACACTCCTAAACCACAGCCAGAACCCTCCCACAAGCCAGTCACTGCTCTGCCTTCGGATTGTCTCATTAGGGCTTAACAGGAGGTGGCTGAGAGCAAAGCATCACCGGTGGCAGCACCAGCAGAAGGGCTCCGGAACATCGCCACTTGGGCAGCGGTAATCGCACTCCTGCTGGACATGGTGCACAAAATTGCTGGGAGACGCATGAATTCTGGTGTGTGCTGGGGTCCTGCGAGCAAGTAGGAATACCAATGTGGAAATCAGGCCCCCCAGGTGCCCTGGCCATGCTCTCCTTCCCTCCAAAGCCCCTAGGCTGTTGGCACGCTGCTTGGCCATCCCCAGAAGAGACGGGCTAGCAGAGGCTGATTAGTGCTGCAACGGCAGCACAAGGTGTTATCACTGGGGCGTGGGGGAAAAACATCTAAATATATGCATGTTCTGGTGTGACTTGCTGCTATTAATTACACTTAATATCGTAGATCAAGCCTTACAAATAGAAACATCTCATTAATTAATTTGCATTAACAGTAAGCAATGTTTATTCGTTAGAGGGTATTAAAATAATGTATTCGGCTGTGCCTTTTGACTCAAAGAACTTAACTTAGAGTTTTATTGGTTGCCCTTGCAGTGTGTTTTATAGCTGGGAAATGGAGTTGCAAAGTGCCTGTATGAGAGCAAGCAGGAACAGCCCTCAGGAGTTCGATTTTCCAGATTAACTACTTAAGTTTCCAAGCATAACTCATACAGAGACACAAATTGGGAATACAGCAGCTACTGGAGCTGAAGGAGGTTGGCTTTGGGGTTTGTGGTTTCTGTTATGTTTTAGAATATTTCCTTTGGCTTCTTTTTTCCCATTTGTTCTCCATTTACCTGCCTATAAAATCCTAGCACCAGATACAATATCAGGTCTCTATCAGGAATTGTAGTGATAGGACAAGGAGTAATGGCTTTAAACTAAAAGAAGGTAGATTTAGATTAGATATAGGGAAGAAATTATTTCCTGCCCTCAGAAATCCCAGCCCCTCACTGCTACCGTTCCACACACATCCCTGTGCCTCTGGGCTCCGCAGCCTTCAGGCTCTGTGTGCATGCCATTATTTTTTTCTGCTCCTTCCAAAGCTGACCAACCATGGGCTTCTCTGCCCTGGTGTGCCTACAGATGAGCAGGTCAGCCTCTGTTCCCCCTGCAGTCGTTGGAAAGAGGCCACGCAAGCTGATGTCCAAGCGCAGTGAAAACAGAGCTGCTGGTGCAGGCAGATATTCATCAGCAATGATGTTAATTCTGGATGGGCTGCCAGGCTGCAGGGAGTTCTGGCCTCTGCAATCACCTGGCTACCTCCCAGCAAAAACTTCTGGTCCTCCCTGAGCCCTACAGCCCACAAGGTCCATGGCTGTGGCAAGGTGTCCCAACAAAAGCCCCTCTTTTGGGGGCAACAAAAGCCCACCACAGATACTGAGATCAGCTGGGGACTCCCAGGCCATGCCTTTGGACTCCTTCAACAACAACAAAAATGCCTTCTGCTGCAGGTCTGGGGGGCTCTGAAGGGATAATCCCAAGGAGATGCTCATTTAGACTCTGCCAGCAACAGGCACGGTGGGGCCACCATTTACCCTAAGGAGGGGAGCAGCAGTATCCTCCTGACTCCTGGGGGAGATCTTTTTTGGGATGAAGCAGCACAGCACCAAGACATCTCTGAGACCAAGTGCTTCCAGCACGTGGAAGGGCTGACGATGCCCAGTGACTCGATCCACTGCCCTCCACGCCAGGCACCGTTTTGCTTCGAATAACAGCCCTCACCCCCCTCACCTCATCCAGCACATGCAGGTCATTGCTCAGCTGCTCGGCAAAGGCCATGGAGTTGTTCACAAGGGGCTCGTACTCCTCCATCAGCCTCAGCACATCCGCAGCCTCCTTCGGTGTCATCTCCTGGTAGGCATTGAGCTCCTCCTGGCTCTCAGTCTCCACAGTGTCCTTCCTGTCTTCCTGGGGCCTTTGTCTCCCTGCGTGGACAGGAGGACACGTGGATACAGCCATATTTTGTCATTTCATAAGCTCTGCTCTCCCTGGGGTGCCACTGAGTCCCATCTGGTGTCACAAGTGACACAAGTCCAGTGGTCTCAGCCTGCTGGTCAGTTAGAACAACAGCATGGAATAAAGAAATGTGTGGATGGGATAAAGTCAGCTCTCTAAGGGATAAAACGGGCATCTGAAATTTATTTTGAGCTCTGGCTGTGTTTTTTACTTACTCACCTCTCTAAGACTGTGTGTAGGGGCATGGTAACATGTTATATACAAGGCTGAAACGAATTTCAGAGGTGAACAGGCTTCTTCTCATCCAATGCACCACTAGTGGCAGGTTGTAAAATAAAATATATTTTGGTGTTACCAACACTTGACTGCCCAACCCAGAGTGCAGGCAGCTTATATGAGAAGCCCTCCAAAATCACCAGAGCATGCGACAGGTTCAAGGACAGAGGGATACAGTGATGATAAATAATAAATAAATAAATAAATAAATAAATAAATAAATAAACAATGCTCTGAGTGTGACAAGGAAATGAATTACCTTCCACTGAACAGGAGGGGACATTCACAAACTTGATAGCCCTGGAGAGGAATCGGTGGTTCAGCTTCCACAAGCATCTGATAAAGGTTTTCTTCTCGTCAGAACTGCTAGCAGTCCACTTGTAAACCTTATCGAAGTGCAGGTCAAAATCCAGGCTCCCCTAGATGTCAACAGTTAATTACCTCATCAATAATTAAACACCACTTGCCTCACCACATGTACTTAACGCAGGTCGGCAGTCTGTTTTAATAACAGGCACTGCATGCTGTGAAAACACCTTGTGCGCCAGGAGGAAAAGCAGGCGTAGGCTGAAGGAGGAGGGAGACACAACTGTGCTGCAATTTCAAGCTCTGGGGATTTCGTTGGCCCCAGGAAGCTGCAGCAATTACTGGCAGCTCCTTCTTTCCCTGCTATCTCAGGGCAACTGGGAAGGGTTGGAGAGGTGCGGTCATGGTGCTTTGCAAATAATCCCAGGCGTGATAAAAGCTCTGAAAACAACAGGATGTGCTGTGGTCCTGACCATAGGAGAGGACCCTGGGACACTCACAGTAGGTCAGGCCAAGCACTCAACCAGTCCCAGTGTCCCGCTGCAGCACACTGATCTCTTTTCAGACTGCATAAATCTCTCACCTTTCACTGCAGGTTTTGGCGGATGTACGCTGATCATTTTTGACAGCAGCCACTAGCAGATGCTTGGGAGAAAAATATTTAAAAGGGCAGGTCTGGAGTGATACTGCCTTCAGGACTCCCTGCCAGCCTCCAGAAGCTCGCAGAGCCAGAGGTTGTACCACAGCACCGTGTTTAACAGCCCTTGAAGGACCTCCTGTCCCTGATTCCCTCTAACAGTTCTTTGAACTTATTCATAGTGTTGGTGTCTACAGCGTCCTGTGGCAATAAGCTCTGCAGCTTAACAATGTGCTGGGTGAGAAAGCTTGAATCAACTGGAGTTCAGTGGTCAGAGTGAGCCCAGCACCCACCTGCCTCCCGCTGCAGATGTTCTTCTCTGCAGTGCCCAGCCAACCTGGAATCTCAAGATTCCACTTGAGAACTGGGAAAATCCAGAGAAAATCCAGAAACAGGTTCACCTGTATCTCCAACAACCCAAATTGCTGCCAGGGAAGGGCAGGACAAACTCTCTCAAGCCAACCTTTGGTTGGTACATCCTCCTTGCTGGCATGGCTAGGAGGAAACACTCTCCGATGTCATAGTGACCCTATGAGCACTTTTACCTGCTGCCAAGCATGGATCTCGCCTGCGTTCGGTCTCCTGAGAACTTCAGGCTACCCCAGCTACAGGCAATGGCTTGGGACATGCAGGAGCATGTGTTTTCCCCATGTGGTTTTCATCCATTTAAGTGTCCATAACTCTTTATCTCTATGCCCAAAGGATGCAGTCTCACAGAGTAGGAACTCCAGCCATTGGATACTTTGCATTTGCCACTACTCAGGATGTGTGTGTGGAGAAAATAAGAGAAGGTGCTGAAGTAGGAACATCCCACAGAAAGAACCCCCTTCCTGCACCATCTCATTAGCTTTGCAGCACAGCCTGGCCTCCTCTTCTGGAGAATTTAGAAGCTGCTCTCATAATTACTGGTACTAATCATTGTAGCAGGTGCAGAGCCTGTGCGGATTTGTGCAGTCCTGCGATGCTTTAAGGGTCGCTTTCCAAACGCCTTGCAGCAGCACATCTCACCCCCGCATTGCTCTGCAGGCTCTGTAGCAGCCCCTGCAGCAGCGCAGAGCAGAGATGCCTGGGGGGGGAACTTACAGGGCTTGTGGTTTACAGCCTGCCTTACGAGGAGCTATTAAAGCAGGGAGGCCTCTGCTAATCGCTTCATAAATATTAATGCTGTTTTGGTCAAGGAAACGGTAGCTTTAGCACCTCTGGACTTGCAGTGTCAGGACTTTGTTGGTGCCAGGGCTGGGGTGCAGCGGGGCAGACTGACAGCCAAGCCCCTGCTGTGCATACTGAATGTCATCCCATGGGCGGGGGTCCTGGCTATCTGCTGGGAAAGGGTGGGGAGGTCTTATTTGCATTTTTATGGACCTGCCAAGCCACACACCAGGGAAAGACTGTGCTGATTTGAGCACTGGGCTGTGCTGGGAATCTCGTCTGGTGCTGGGGTCTTGTGGTGGCACTGTGTCAGCATGCTCTAGCTGCAGCCTACAGCAGCTCCCCTGCCCAGGGACCTTGTGCAGCAGATTCAGCTGGAGGCCAGGTCCCGTTCCACAAGTGACAGGGACAATTCTGGCTGCCAGCATTCAGGAAAGGTGAGTTCACCCTGGAAGAGGCAAAGAAAAGAGCTCCAGGCCTGATGAAGGTAATAGAGATGTCAGCATGGAAGAGGAGACTGTGAGGCTGTTCTGCTTAACCTGCCCAAAGGAAGGTCAACAGGGGAGGTGACTGCACACTAAAAATACATCTGCAAAGGAGAAAAGCTATGCAGTCTAAAGGACAGACACAGCACAAGCACAAATGGGATGATGTGGGTCAGAATCCAGGCTGGACATCACAGGAAGGCTTTAGCCATCAGGACAAGCAAGTTCTCTATTTGCCTCCCTATAAGATAGGGTGTGATCAATTCATCTCATTGTGCTGGCAAATGATGGGGAAAGGACTGAAAAGCCAGGAACTATCTCCTAATCCCAGCTCCTCAGGAGCCAAAGCAGGTCAGAAGGCTTGGAGGAGCCAGGCTCATCTGCTACAAGAAAGCTCAGGCAGGATGAAAGCATGCACGGGGAGATGTAAGACAATGAAAATATCAGTTCAGCTCTAACCATAGGATCAAGATGCCCTGCAAACCTGCAAGCGTGATTTGCCTTTCAGACATGCTGTGCAGATGTACTTTATTTGTCCTGGATGTAGAGCTGGAAAGCTGTTCTTTTTCTCATTTATTTCTATGCTTGTGAAAACCCAGGCTCTGTGCCAAGGCCCCTGGAACATTCACATTAATAAAAAAACTAATTATAACAACTTTAATGACACACTGCCAGCCCCGGCAGCAGAATGGGAATATCTTGTCCATGCTTTCTTTCCCAAAAACCTTCACGTCACCCTAAAAGCACAGATTCATGCTCACTCTTGCTCTCTATAATCCTTCTTTCAGCAAATGCCTCCATTTAGTCTTTAAATATCCTATGCAAATGTATGTTGAGAAATGTGTCAACATGGATTGACAATGGGTCTGACAGTGTGTCCTGCTGGAGATCTGACAAGAGCAGCGCTTTGCAGCCCATCTCTCCAGCCTCAGGGCTGCTGCAAAGAGCTTTGGGAGAGAATTGTCCCAGAGGATAAGGGGATCTTGCCCAGTGATTTTGATGGAGCTGTGTCGATGCAACGGTCAACTACTCGTTGCTCAATGTCAACTACTCAAGTATTTGGCTAACCTAGCAGAAAGAAAGTGAGGACTCAGGAGGGAGGACATCACTCCAGTCTCATCCTCGTGGACACACACATCTTGTGGATCCTGGCATGTGTCTCTCTATCTTCATATTCATTTCCCTCTGCCATGTCCTTTGCCACAAAAAGAAAATCAATCCTACCTGATCGAGAGTCTTGCCATCTACCAGCTTCAGCTCCGCTAAAGGCCACCTGTAGGCTATCTTGTACTGCTCTCCTCGGTCTACCTTGACCTTCACCAGAAAGGGCTGCACTGGCTTAAAGGCATCCACTGTGGATGAGAAGCAGGAAAAAAAAAAAAAAAAAGTATAACTGTTCAGTGGGAGTGGACAAGTGCAGGTGGACAGACAGACACTGATTTTGAATCATGGCTGCAATGAATACTGTATGGACAGGTGCTCCAAGGCTTTTCTCTTCATTTAACCTTTCCATACTGGAAATGATCTCTGGAGTCTAATCCAGAGTACTCTGAATTCAATGGAGAAATTCCCAAAGAGTTTTAAACCTGGCCATTGTGCTCTGTGTAACGTATAAGTAATATTTCAGCAAGATCCAAAGGTGACAGGAACAAGGAGCCCTGTTGCCACAGGACTGTTGATCTGGGCTCTGTTGCCACAGATGGTTGATCTGGGTTTGCAGCTCAACCTGCCTCCTGGGTTCTTACCATCCTTGGGTTCTTACCCACAACACAGAGAATGGACATTTTCTTCTTCTTCCCCATCTTCCAGACACAGATTGTCTCCAGCAGCTTCTCGCTCTGTGGGTTGAACACATCTCTTTCCAGTGAGCTCCAGAGAGAGGCCATGGTGAAAGGCAGGGGCAGCAAGCAGGAGCTGCAGCCTTCCACTGCTTGTGTCCCCAGTGGCAGCTCCTGGGGAATAAAACTAGGCTGAGGAGCTGATCCACACACTAGCTCCTGCACACTGACAAAATGCATTAACCCCACATCGGTTTCCTGGACAAAGGTCTCTGCTGGCTTGCGGATAGCATGAGTTGTAAGTAACTTACAGACCTGAGGCTAGAACAAGACAAGCAGGACACTGCAGCACATCCAGCCCACAATAAAACTGTATCTCGGTTCCAGTCATCCTGTGGAGGTTTTAGCAAGTTCCACATTTAATTCTCTCTAATTAATCTCTCATTTAATTCTCCTTCCACCTTACCAGACAGGCTCCCATTCAAGGAGCATTCACCATGCTCCAGAGCCCTGCCCAGCACACCTGACAAGAGTGAGTGGCACAAGTATCTATTTCATGTCTGATTTACACGAGTGTGAGGAATAAATCTCTCCCAGCCAGGGTATGTGCTAGGACAGGCTGCTCAAGCCATCTGAACTACTCTGGTCTAGGGGTAGCTGCACAGCACACTGGGGCTTGGAGACACCGACCCCCAGACATGGAGACACCAACCCCAAGGACTAAAGAAAACCAAAACTGGTGGTAAGAAAAACACTTAAAGTAAATGGATCTGCACAACTCCAGAGCAGCAAGTGGCTATTTCTACATTTTCTTCATTTCTATTTTCTACATTGAAGAGCCATTTCCTTATTTCTGCAAAACAAAAGCTCTTTCATGACTCCAGCTGAGCACAGCAGCTTGAGCATCAAGACCACGTCCATGGGCAGGCCAAAGAGGAAGGCAGCTACAAGCAATTCATTGCCTATTTATTTTTGTCAGACCTAAGACTCCTGGAGCTGTATTTCCACTGCAAGTCAAACCCAAAACTGTCAGGGAGGAGATGTCAGTTTATGTCTGTATAAACATGGGGAAAAAAACACCAGTTATATTACAGTCCTTAAGTTAGGTGGTGATTAAATAAACAAAGTGACTAAGGCTAAAAGGTTATACTTAATGCAAATATTTTTGTAAGAATTAGGAATAAATAAAAACACGGTCTGGAGGAAAACAATAACATTAGAAAATAGAATGTTTTGTAACAGAAACTCGCTGCTACTGAAATTTACAGGTTGCTTTGTGACGAACTGGAACAAATGAAACCTCCAGTAACTCCCTTCCTTAGTGATGGGGATTTCAGCTCAGCCACATAGTTAGCAAAAAAATAAAATAAAATAAAATAAAATAAAATAAAATAAAATAAAATAA